>OY293305.1:29238084-30456944 GCA_958502075.1 Orchestes rusci
AAGTTCGGTACGCCAATGAGCCCTGTACCAAAAAGACCTGAAATTGTCTAGGTTTTCTAACCATGTTGATAAAGATATACCTCAATCTGAGAATTTCCGGAGAAATTTCGGATTTTAATATTTAAGCTTTGATTGCGCCCCCTAGCGGAAAAATTTCGAAGTTATAAATATTTCCCAGCATTTTCTCGTGGCCACTTTAGTGATAATTTTTTTTCCTGAACTTTTAGGTCCAGTAGTTTCTGAGATATGGCCGGTGGCCACCCTTGCTGGGACACCCTGTATATGTACTCATACAATAAGTCGTATTGAATCAACACTTCATGTCTAATAACCGAGATAATAATGCAACTATATGTATAATAAAAATGTTTAGAACAAGATGTAAAATGTTACGGAATACTTATTAATAAGAAAAAACTGCTATTTTCGTATATTTCTTACTAAGTATACGCTCACTGGAGGTACAGAAAGGATATTAATATACAGGGTGGACCAGAAGTAATGGGTCATACGGTAACAGAGTAGATTCCTCACACAAAAATATTGCGATAGACCTCAACATGTCAAATCCGAAAGTTGATATTAACAGAAATACAGGTTGCCAAAGTTGAATTTTAATTTTTGATTTTTTCAAATAACTTTTGAAATAATCATGTTATTCTGATGAAGTTTCGTATATGGGGGTTGTTTGACATGCAAAATTCATATCTGGCCTTGGTATGGATCTAACATGTAGGGAGCGCCACTTACACATCTTTCAACTCATTCAAATAGTTATAACTTTCTTGTACGCACTCGAACATTTTTTTTGAATTAAAAAAATGATCTTTCCGTCATTTCTACGTAAAAAAGGTACACTGTGTAAGAGTCGATAGGAGTGACCATTTTCAAGATATTTGCCCTTGAAGTAATCTATGCAATGTTGCTTCTAATGGAAAATTTTGAAAATTAACATAGGGGGCATCAAAAATGCCGTTGTCACGGTAAAACAAAAAAATTTCAAAAAAAAATCATTTTTTTTTGTAAAAAAAATATAAAACTAGAGTAATTCGAGGATAATTTTTTTTTATCTTAAGAAACATTGAGCATTCGAGCTAATGTTAATGATAATGCCGTTTTCAAAGCCTAGATGTTCATTTACAAAATTTTCCATTTAAAAACACGTACATTGCATGGATTATCCCACACAGCACAGTATAGTTTCGGAAATATTTCAGAAATACTACTTTGTAAGATAACAATATTTCCTTTATATTTTGAAACATATTTGTAATATTGCTGAAACATATATATATGTGAAAATGTCGCATTTTGTAATGTTTCACAGACATTTCTGTGTAATGTTTCATGGACATTTCTGTGTAATGTTTCAGTAGGATTTTCTGGCAATATTTAATCCATATTGCTAATACCAATTATAGGTCGGATTCTTATGGTTCTGTTATCCTTTGAAAACAGTTTGAATTGATTGAAATTCCAAGTAAATTTCGACCAATGAAAGATTTCCGGATAATGAAACTCCGTAATACATATTATGAGTAATTTATTAATAATAATAATATAAATATAAACAGCATTGAATAAAAATAAACCGGGTGTTTGGTGGAGGGGCAGACTCCCACCAAGTTGGGCGTATTGAAAGGCCCAATTAGGGCACAGGTCCATTAATAAAATATCTATCTATACCGAGATCTATTTATACGGTCATCAAGTTTGGCTAACCCTTCGCCAAACACCCAATACCTTTAATATAGATAAACCGAGAGATAAACATTTCAAGTCATGAAAAAACTCAGTATTCTGAATAAAATACAGAATAAATCATCACGTAAAAAACATCTCAACTGAACAATAAAATCATGTATATAATATAAAATAGGTAATAGATATTTCCTTCATAAAAACGTTTTGGATACATACTAAAAAATGTCATGTCTCCATCGTTTTCTGGAAATCAAAACAGCTAAATTGGTTGTCCTGACATTTTTAACAATAACTTACTGTTCTCGTTCTCTTGAGCTCCAAGGGTGCACTGACACTGACCCAAACCTTTTATAACCTCATTTTTCCTTTCAAAAGCGGATAAACTGTTAGCACACAAAAATGATAGATAATAGGGGATTTTAACTCATGCTATAGAAAAGGCTCACCTCTTTATTGCCCATCATGATATCGCTTTCTACAGTATATATTTGATTTTGAGGCACAATCACAGGGCAATGGCGTCCTTTCTCACTAAAGTGTCCTTTTCTTACCAAACACTCAAACGACTCAAACCTCAAACAACTCAAACCTCAAACACAGACAGTGACGGAATGATGACAAAAGACAAATGATGAAATGAATCATTTCATTGCTGTTTCTCTGTTTCTATCATTTCAAATGATAGAAACAGAGAAACAGCAAGCAAAATATTTTTGTGGTTATAGTAGAGGTAGAGGCTTCGATCGATTTACCTGATCCCTTCAGAAAGTATAAAATCACGTGATACGGATCGACGTTGTTTATATATGTATCACGTGATATTTGTTATATTTGCTGAAGTCTGCTTGGAATCTTGGAAAGGGAAAGACTCTTTTGACACTTGAGAGTTAGAGAGTCTTGATGCAAGGGCATCCATAATGCTTTATTTGGAATTGAAATAGGAATAGGAAATAGCATGCAACCTCGATCTGCCCGATACTCGACACCATGGAGTTCTTGAGTTATGTCGTTGTTTGAGTATAGTAACCTTTACTCATACAACGGTTATGTGTACTCTTGCAGTTCAAAAAAATTGAAGAACGTATATTGATTTGCTTGCCTTTTGTATAATAATATTCATTGTACAAAATACAACGTTTCAGAAAGAGTTCTGAAATATTACGCATCAACCTATTTGAAATATAACTTTAGTAATGTTACTGAAATATCGTTTTTAAAATATTGCAGATGATATGTAAGGGAAATGTTTCAGACATCTACCTTTTGTAGTGTAACTCATATGAAAGGTTTGACATATTTCATAAATATTTCTGAACGATCTTGTGTTGTGTGCAAGTGCAAATATCTTGAAAAAGGTTACTCCTAGGCACTTCTACAAAGTAAACCTTTTTCAAGTAAATATGATGGAAAAATCACTTTTTCAATTTAAAAAAAAATTTACGTGTGCGTACAAAAAAGTTCTGACTATTTAAATGAGTGAAAAGTTGTGTAAGTGGCGCCCCCTACAAGTGAGAGCAATTCCGTGCTCAGATTTGAATTTTGCATATCAAACAACCCCTATGTACGAAATTTCATCAAAATAACATGATTATTTTAAAAGTTATTTGAAAAAATCAAATATCAAAATTCAACTTTGACACCCTGTATCTCTGTTAATATCAACTTTCCGATGTGACAAATTGAGGTCTATCGCAATATTTTTGTGTGACGAATCTTCTGTTACCGTATGACCCATTACTTCTGGTCCACCCTGTAGAGGTTACTCAACCCAATTTCAAAGCAATAAGTCGTTTGTCAATAATCTTTTCAATCCCTATACATTATTAATTCTATACTATGCATGCATATTTGTTTCAAGTTCAGAAATTATAGATTTGAGAGATAAGCACAAATGCTAAATGCTTGAGACGCAGCCGTTATTGAGTATATTATGTATTATATATTTATTATATTCAAATATGAACATAATAATATTATAATTATAACGCATTTCTTATTTTTAAAACATACTCGATTTTAAAATTTTCGAAATTTTCTATCCTTACAACTAAAAATCTATTATATTATTATAATATACAAAACAAAGGTTCTTAATAAGGTGAATGTTCATATATTATACCTATTGCTTACATCGTATTGTTGGAAAAAATGGATACATTCTGTAGTTTGTTATACCTGGCATAAACGATACCCTTTAGACTTCTACTTCTCAACTTTTTATCCGGCTCGAAAAACATAAAACACAATAAGCTACTGGAGCATCACACGTTTTTGAATATCGCGCTTAAAAGATAGAAAAATAAAACAGGATTAACTGAAGCGTCATCTAGATTTTTAAATAACCCGCTTAAATAACAGCTGGAAGTGACACTGTCAACTATAACGCATGATTTGGCAACGATGGGGCTCGGGTAATGTATCATCTCGTCCGTCTCCGTCGTGACAATTTGAAACCGAGCCAATAGGAAATGGTATTTCGCGCATGGGTAGTACATCGAAATCCTAACCAAGGATTGCCTTATGGGATTCTTCTGTATTCTCCTTCTCACTTCTTCGCGGGAAATCCCTCTCATTTGCCTTATGGGACGCACGCGGTATATTGTATTTATAAGTATATGCGAATACCGAACCAAGAGTGGACCAGCTTGTCCGCAACTGTTTACATCATTCGAACCAAATATTTGGTTCTGATATAGTTCGAATTTAGTACTTGGTCCGCGGACCAAGTTGTCGGTGTAAACGAGACTATTGTGTCGGAAGATATATTTCAGGGCAGCTTTAATAATAAGCAATATTGTACTTAACAATTACACCAAAAACAAAAACAATATTCAACAAAGTTCAGGGTCTCTAAAAAACGAAAATAATCCACAGTCAAATAAACGTAAAAATTGTTTTAATACAGTTAGGTTAAGATATGTATTATATTATTGTTGCGATAATAGGTATACAGGGTGTTTCCTAAAGATTGGTAAAAAATTCGTTGTGTGATCCTGGGCTCGAAAAACATAAAACACAATAAGCTACTGGAGCATCACACGTTTTTGAATATCGCGCTTAAAAGATAGAAAAATAAAACAGGATTAACTGCCCACACAACACAACATCGTTCAGAAATATTTATGAAATATGTCAAACCTTTCATATATGTTACACTACAAAAGGTAGATGTCTGAAACATTACCCTCACATATCATCTGCAATATTTCAAAAACGATATTTCAGTAACATTACCAAAGTTATATTACAAGAAGGTTGATGCGTAATATTTCAGAACTCTTTCTGAAATGTTTGATTTTTTTATGTATTCTGAGAAATTATAATAAAAGTCAAATTTAAATAAAATGGAAATACATTGAATATTATTATACAAAAGGCAAGCAAATCAATACATTCTTCAATTTTTTTGATCTACAAGAGTACACATAACTCAAGAACTCCATGGTGTCGAGTATCGGGCAGATCGGGGTTGCATGCTATTTCCTATTCCTATTTCGTTTCCAAATAAAGCATCATGGCTGCCCTTGCAACACCCATCAAGTCTCAAGAATCTCAAGTGTCAAAAGAGTCTTTCCAAGCAGACTTCAGCAAATATAACAAATATCACGTGATACATATATAAACAACGTCGATCCGTATCACGTGATTTTATACTTTCTGAAGGGATCAGGTAAATCGATCGAAGCCTCTACTAAAACCGAAAAAATATTTTATTTTTTTCGTCCGGATTTATGCGTTCGTTATCCGGAATCCCGAAATTCTTCATTGGTCGAAATTTACTTGGAATTTCAATCAATTTAAACTGTTTTCAAAGGATAACAGAACCATAAGAATCCGACCTATAATTGGTAATATCAATATGGATGGAATATTTCCAGAAAATCCTACTGAAACATTACACAGAAATGTCCATGAAACATTACACAGAAATATCTGTGAAACATTACGAAATGCGACATTTTCACATATATATATGTTTCAGCAATATTACAAATATGTTTCAAAATATAAAGGAAATATTGTTATCTTACAAAGTATTATTTCTGAAATATTTCCGAAACTATACTGTGCTGTGTGGGTGAAGCGTCATCTAGATTTTTAAATAACCCGCTTAAATAACAGCTGGAAGTGACACTGTCAACTATAACGCATGATTTGGCAACGATGGGGCTCGGGTAATGTATCATCTCGTCCGTCTCCGTCGTGACAATTTGAAACCGAGCCAATAGGAAATGGTATTTCGCGCATGGGTAGTACATCGAAATCCTAACCAAGGATTGCCTTATGGGATTCTTCTGTATTCTCCTTCTCACTTCTTCGCGGGAAATCCCTCTCATTTGCCTTATGGGACGCACGCGGTATATTGTATTTATAAGTATATGCGAATACCGAACCAAGAGTGGACCAGCTTGTCCGCAACTGTTTACATCATTCGAACCAAATATTTGGTTCGGATATAGTTCGAATTTAGTACTTGGTCCGCGGACCAAGTTGTCGGTGTAAACGAGACTATTGTGTCGGAAGATATATTTCAGGGCAGCTTTAATAATAAGCAATATTGTACTTAACAATTACACCAAAAACAAAAACAATATTCAACAAAGTTCAGGGTCTCTAAAAAACGAAAATAATCCACAGTCAAATAAACGTAAAAATTGTTTTAATACAGTTAGGTTAAGATATGTATTATATTATTGTTGCGATAATAGGTATACAGGGTGTTTCCTAAAGATTGGTAAAAAATTCGTTGTGTGATTCCTGGGGTATTTTCATGAAAAAAAGTTCCTATAAACATTTGCCGAAAAATGCTTCCTAAGTGAGCTACGCCCCTTTAAATAGGGCACCCCGAAGACGGTTTTTCCTCAATATTTCCGAAACCTTACATACAAAAATCATGAAATTTGGTACATCATACAAACTTTTAATGCTGAATGAGAATTTGAGCTCAGAATTTCAAAATTTTAATCAGGGGCGTACCATACTGGCGGGGTTAAAGGTTAAAAGAATCCAGGAAGTAACTATAATATTTCAATGTATAATCGAGAACAAATCACGAAACTAATTCAAATCGTTTTTGAATCAATAATAAATAATATTTTGTAGGGATTTTGTTGCACAAAAATGTTAAATCTTATGCAATCTCACACCTAAACACAAAATCCTGGATCAGATAAGATGAACATTGATTAATGACACCAACCTTGGTGTCAATTATCAATGAAGATGAATTCATGAACATATTTTTCACTCATGCTCATAATATTTATCACCCACCCCACATGTGAATTCACGTCATTTTTTTTCGGAATCCCGCGAAAAATTTAAAAATACGTCGATACAACAGCTGATATTAAGCATGCAGCACTAGCCTAGTTTACATCGATAACTCGTTTAGTTCGGTCCGATAGGACCAAGCTGGTGGGGATAGTACGGTAGGACCAATGCTTGCTTCCTGCCCGTTTACACCGTCTTGCAACGCGTGAACTAAAGGTGTACGCCCGCAATTCGTCAAATGTCAAAAACAAATCGAAATTATTCATCAACACAATTCGTAACCAAAAAAAACATGAGTAAGTACGCTCAGAATGCCTTAGAAACTCAGAACCAACACAATTCACAATAATAACAATCAACATAACCTCATAATTTTGATCCAGATCGAACCAAATTTAGTTCGGTACAATAACTGGCGAGTACCGAACCAAGAGCGGACCAGCTTAGTCCGCAACTGTTTACACTATTCGGACCAAATATTTGGTTCGGATATAGTCCGAATTTGGTACTTGGTCCGCGGACCAAGTTGTCGGTATAAACTAGGCTGTTTCCGCCATGTTTCAGCCGGCGAATCACAATTCTCGAAAATCGATTCTGCGCATAATTCAATCTCCTAACCAAGGACAGACTTATGTGTAAAAGTATATGTCTGTTTCAACATCCTCGCGGGAGTCCTGACAAGCTGCCCGCGGTATAGTATTTATAAGTATATGGGTATATCAAACAGGACAAACATAAGTTGTTACATGGTCTGGTTGGCGCCATCTCATGGTACGAATGTGAGGTGGACTGCCACCCTAAGTGTGTGGTTTGAGAAGGAAGCACTTCAAACCGATTAAAAATAGTTATTACAGTATGAAACAAAACAATATACGATACGCAGCCGTTAAATGTCATTAAACTACTCGTCTAGATATTCTAGACTCGGCTCCTTCGTCGCCTCGTCCATAAACATCTTGACTCGTAATTTAAAAAGTCATTTACCGCCTTAGTAACGTGAATAACTATTACAATATCTTACAGAAAACTCAAACTGGTTCAGCTGCCGATTTATCTTCTTGCTTTTTCTGAGGTGCATGGTTATGTGAGGTTGTTAAAATACCCGACAATGACGTCATCATGTGACTGTCCCATCAAAAGACTGAATGTTAAAAAAAAATAAACTTATGCAATGTTTTCAGTTATATTCAATACGTTTCGTAGATGATCTCTGTTTTTGTTAGTTGAAATTATTTTTAACTAGCGTTGGACAGTTCCATTTGTTTGTTGAACTGTATTCCGCTAGATGTCTAATCTTTGTTTTGAAGTCTCCGAGAGATAATAGAGAAACCTTTATTTCTACGTTGGCTAGTGGTTGGGTTGGTGCAGTCCATTTTTTATATTATAAAATTTAAAAAAAATTTATATTATAAAAAAATGGACTGCTAATGCATATGGCCGACCTTGCCAAAAATCACTGGAGCATGGGCGCCACCATGATGGGACAATTTGGGTTGGTATCTCTGATTTTTTTGACGTGCCGCTTATGGCTGCGTTCCGAGAGCTAGCCCTATATTTAAGCGGTCCTACTAGAATGACATACTGTGCTGCAGCACAGTAGTCTTACGAAAAAACATATATATCTTTCTATTTATTAAAGGAAACCTGTGTTGCATTGCTTTAAGATATCATTTATGTCATTTCAGTGAGATCGCTCGAGAAAAGCGATGCAGCGCTGCAGTTCCTCTTATGCGGCCATTGAAAAATGCAGAGACTGCTGATTGTTTTGTTTTTGAGGTTGAGGTTATCGGTTATGTCACTTATTAGGCGGATTTTGGCGTTAACCAGGTTACGAATTTCCTAACCTAAATTTCCTAACAGTTGGGGCAACTCAGTCTAATACAGCTTTTACGTTATACCGTAAATAATACTTTATACCAACAACTTGGTCCGCGGACCAAGTACCAAATTCTGACTATATCCGAACCACAACAAATTCTGACTATATCCGAACCACAAAACATTCCCCCTTAGAATTGCGTCTCCAATGGGCAATGACAGTACATCGTTTTTAGTTGGCCGAACTACGGTGAGAGGCGCTGAAAGCTTTGACAGTTAGATGACATTTATTGACGTGACAGAAGACCCCATTGTTCCTGAATTATGTAAGGGGTAACATTAAAATTTGATTTCAAAGTGGAACTGTCAAATTTTTGCTTGGCAAACCAAAACCATATGCTACCATTCACATTGAGTTTGGCGTAGGCGCCAAGCCAACGCCATTTTATAAGCGGCTTTGCGGGCTTTGTCCCTTGATTGTTGTGCTTTTCGAATTTTGTGAGTTTTTTCGGTGTTTTGTCAAGTTTTGTGTTTGGATTTCTAATTCGTTTTCTCGAATCGTTCCAAAATATTGTTTGGAAAATGGATTGTATCGTATTATAGTAAATATTTGAAGTATTTTCTGTAAGTGTATTTTTGATTAATAAAGAAAATAATATTGAAATAAACTTTGAACTATTTACACTCAGTCAATCAACAAATTGCAAAACCTCATCATTTCCGACGTTAATTGGTCAGTGAATCAACATACAGGTGTTTTGATTGTCTTGTTTAGGACATTTTCTAGTGTACTTGTACTCAAAACAATGATTGCATATTCTGAACTGTGCCAACATTAATATTTTTATATACAAATTCAAGCAGGTATGAGTATTTTCCGTTAATCTTTGTGTAAATTTAGCGGAACTTTATGAAATGTCCTTGAATAATGTCCCTTTAAATATTAATATCAAACTCATTTTCTTTTCTATTACCGAACAAATATTTCAGAAAATATACGAAGCCTAATCGTTTTGATCAGTGTAAGTATAATCTTTATTAATATAAAAAATATGTTTATTCTTTTATGACCAAATTGTCAAAAAGTTAATTTCTCGCAAATTATAGTTCTTGGACAATTTGCCTCAAATTATCAATAATTAAAAATATGTACTACATACTATAAGACAGAACATGAACAAAACTAATGAAACCGCGTAAAATTTGATAAAACTTTGATCCTGCATCGGTTGTCAAAGAAGTAATGTTGTATTTGAAAACTTTAATCCATTTGTCAGTTTACGCATCTTGGCGATTTTGGTTAGTGCCTTTTTGACACGAGTAATTTTTGTTTTGATCAAAACTGCTATCACCATCCGAAAGAGGAGCAAAAATTATGTACTTCCCGAAAATTTCACAATAATTGAGCAAAGATAGTCTTGCTTTAAAATTTTGAACTGCCCCTCTTTCGAATAATGCCAGCCATGCATTTTTATCAAAAATTACACAAAAAAACGTTTATTTTTTTGAAAAAAAAAGTCAAAACTTGTAAACTGACTGAAAAATAGATTAATATTTTTAAATGCACCATTGCTTCTTTAAAAACCAATTAATGCATGATCAAAATTTCATCAAATTTAAGGCCGTTCTAATCAGTGCAAGTCATATTTTCAATGTATACAAAAGCGAATTTCAAAAGTCCCGCCTAAAACCTGTCAGCTGTGAATTTCAAAAGTCCCGCCTATAACCTGTCAGCTGTGACCTGTCATTTGCCACGTCAGTGTATGAACCTACAGCGCCCCTCACCGTAGTTCGCACAACTAAAAACTTGGATCACTTTTACTCTATGGGAGACGCAATTCTAAGGGGGAATGTTTTGTGATCCGAACCAAATATTTGGTTCGAATGGTGTAAACAGTTGCGGACTAAGCTGGTCCGCTCTTGGTTTGGTACTCGCCAGCAAGTGTACCGAACTAAATTTGGTTCGATCTGGATCAAAATTTTGAGGTTATATTGATTGTTATTATTGTGAATTGTGTTGGTTCTGAGTTTCTAAGGCAATCTGAGCGTACTTACTCATGCTTTTTTTGGTTACGAATTGTGTTGATGAATAATTTCGACTTGTTTTTGACATTTGACGAATTGCGGGCATACACATTTAGTTCACGCGTTGCAAGACGGTGTAAACGGGCAGGAAGCAAGCATTGGTCCTACCGTACTATCCCCACCAGCTTGGTCCTATCGGACCGAACTAAACGAGTATCGATGTAAACCAGGCTACTTACCTGACCTGGTAACGACAAATCGTTACCTGGTTAACGCCAAAATTCGCCTATACGCGACGTTTTTGAAAACGTCACAGGCACCATATGATTGGTCGTGGCCGAAATTTGTATCCAAACCAAGCTTTTGTGACATTTGGTTTTGTATTGTGTGAGTTTGAAATCAGTGTTTTTGTTTAATTTGGACTTCTTTGGACTATATTTTTGGGTGTATTACATATATCTTGTGTCCCGTCAGTGCGTTTTTGATTAGCAGAGTGGAAAGTCAGCTTTTGAAGTAATAAAAAAAAAATAATATGTTTTGAACCACGGATCAGACACTTCAAATTTTTGGCAACTAAATTTGATATCCAACAATTTGACAATTGTTGAAACTGTATCAAAAATGGCTCCATACATTTTTTATTGTTGAAAAAGGAATCGACTCATACGTATTTGCATACAGAAATAGTTTGTTTGGATATTTCCGTCTGACAGCTAACGTCATGACGTCACAGAAACCTAGCGCATTATTTCGATTTGGATCACAAAACATTTCCCTTAGAACTGCGTCTCCAATGGACATGGACAATAGCCTAGTTTATACCGACAACTTGGTCCGCGGACCAAGTACCAAATTCGGACTATATCCGAACCAAATATTTGGTTCGAATGGTGTAAACAGTTGCGGACTAAGCTGGTCCGCTCTTGGTTCGGTACTCGCAAGTGTATCGAACTAAATTTTGTTCGATCTGGATCAAAATTATGAGGTTATGTTGATTGTTATTATTGTGAATTGTGTTGGTTCTGAGTTTCTAAGGCAATCTGAGCGTACTTGCTCATGTTTTTTTTGGTTACGAATTGTGTTGATGAATAATTTCGACTTGTTGTTGACATTTGACGAATTGCGGGCGTACAGATTTAGTTCACGCGTTGCAAGACCGTGTAAACGGGCGAGAAGCAATCATTGGTCCTACCGTACTATCCCCACCCACTTGGTCCTATCGAACCGAACTAGACGAGTTATCGATGTAAACTAGGCTAGTACCTTGTTTTTAGTTGGCCGAACTACGGTGAGAGGCGCTGAAAGCTTTGACAGTTAGATGACAGTCATTGACGTGACAGAAGACCCCATTGATCCTGAATTAAGTAAGGGGTTACATTAAAATTTGATTTCGAACTGGAACTGTCAAATTTTTGCTTGGCAAACGGAAATCATATGCTACCATTCACATTGTGTTTGGCGTAGGCGTCATCTGGAACACAAATTCGATGTAGATGGTAGCATATGTTTCCCGTCTGCCAAACGGAAATCTGACAGTTCCACTTCGAAAAAAAATTGAATGTAAATCAGAGCCGCTTTCCAGCAGCCCGTTTTGTGCACGCAATCGAGCTTTTGAGCGCGCAAAAACACTAAACGCGTGTTCCAGCTGTATTGCGTTTGGTGCTCCGCATTACCTTCCCCTTTCCCCTGAAGCACCACCCGGAAAATGTGGGCTTGAAGCGCAAAACTAGCTAAACGTCAAATCAGTCAAATTCTGTCATATTTAAAATCAAAACATTGGCAAGTTTGATCTGTTTTGACTGGATCCATGCTTGAACATACCAAATGCAGCTGAGAGTCGCTTATAAACAATATTTTAACTAATTTTCACAATAATCACAATGTCGAGATGCCTTGGCTCAGACGTAAACAAATACTCCATCGATAGTTTTGACGTTTGTGTATGAGTACCTCAAAACGTGTTCCAGGACACGTATTCCGTGTACTGTGGAATTCCATAGCAACACGTCGCTCTCTGTGTAAAATGATGGGAAAGCGACGTGTTGCTAGAATTCCACAGGTACACGGAATACGGGCACAGGATCACTTTTGCGTTCCAAACACGGTGTTAATCGGCGCTTGAGCTTGAAGCACTAGCTGGAAAGCGGCTCAGGCAGGCAAGCCAAGTAGCAAGCAGAGTGTTGCCAGATCTCACGATTATTCGTGAGATTACACGATTTTGGTTCGGATCTCACGATCTCACGAATTAGGTATGAAATCTTACGATTTTTGGAGAAACTACCATGAAATAGAATAGAAAATCGCATTTCATCTAATTTCATTCAAATCAATCCGTCAAGGCAACTAATGACAAGAAGTGACAACGCTGTCGAACGAAAGCACAGGAGATTCCCCGTCATTGCCGTCATTGCAAGCAGTTCTGTGTTGGTCAAGCGATACGACATGGGATTCCCCGTTACTTGCTGGTGGTTTACGTTTTATTTGATTGTGTTTCAGAGAGGCGTAGATCTTGTTCTTTCCTAATTTGTTGTTTTTCCGCTACATCGTTAATTGTTTTATTATAACTATTAATAATGTCGGAAAGTGAAAGTGAAGCGACAGAAATTGTTATGATTTTTCTATTAATAACAATATGATACGAAAGTTGGGTAGTCGTGACTTTTGATACGGCAAAAATGATACTGATTTAAGCGATTCTGATGAATGAGTTTAATGTAGGGTGAGCTACTGAAGTATGTAGGTACCTATTTTTTCTATTATTTATATAATATGTGTTCGCTCAGAGCTTAATAATAATTTATTTGATGTAAAATCACTTTTAGTGTATTTAACAGAGTCTCATGAGTTCCCTCTCTTAATAATATAAGTAATTTATAGGTTGCTCACCCTACCCAAAATGCTAATGGGTTAGTTTACCATTCTCACGATTTCTCACGATTTTTCGTCATTCAATTCCACGATTATCCCAGTGACCCAAGAAGCCAACTCCAACAGTATTTTCTGTAAGTGTATTTTTGGTAAAGGAAGCAAGTATATTGAAATAAAAGTTTGAACTATTTGCACTCATCAGTCAACCAACAAATTAGTAAACCCCATCTTTTCCGATGTTAATTGGTCAGTGAATCAACATACAGGTGTTTGGTTGGATTGTCTTGTTTAAGACATTTTCTAGTGTACTGCTTGTATAGGTCTCTTAACAATGATTGGATATTCTGAACTGTACTTAGAACATTGATATTTTTGTATACAAATTGAAGCAGGTATGAGTATTTTCCGTAAAACTTTGTATAATTAGTAATTTTAGCGGATCTTTATGAAATGTCCTTCAATAATGTCCTTGGATAATGTCCTTATTCAATAATAAATATTATGATATCAAACTCATTTTCTATATTGCCGAATAAATATTTCAGAAAATATAGGATCCCTAATTGTTCTGATCAGTGTAAGTATAATCTTTAATAATATAAAAAATATGTTTATTCATTTATGACTTAATTATTGTCTAAAAGGGAGTTTCCCGCGAATTAGTTTTTGGACAATTTCCCTCAAATTATCAATAATAAAAAATATGTACTACCTACATACCCACTATAAATGGACAAAATATGAACAAAACTAAAGAAGCCGCCTAAAATTTGATAAAACGACTATAAAAATGATTATATTTCCAAATTCATTAGTGAACCAGGTTTCAATTGTTTAATGTTTGAACCAGTGTGAGGGCGGGTCAAATAATTATTTAACCAGGATGCTATAACCTTACATTTGCTGACGTTTCGCCGGCCTATATTAGACCATCCTCGGGGCTCTTAAAGTAAAATTACATAATTTTATTAAAAATATAAATAGGTTATTGTTGCAAGTTTTCACATTGTAAAGTTCAGTTGACATAATCATGGATAGGGTGTTCAGGACGTACTGACAAAATCTAATCTCACAAGTTGAAAAAATATACTATATACAGGGTGTTACAAATTCGATGGGATAGCATTGCTAATTCCTAAACCATAAGAGATACAGCGTCGGTTAAATGGAGGCAAAGTTGCGCATTTTGGCACTCAATGATATGCCGCTGAGAAACTTAAAAAATTCGGAGCACTTCCGGAGATATCCGGAAAAAATCGATTTTTTCAAAATTCTTTTTTATTTCCTCCTGAGTTAGTTTGAAGGAATTATTGAAAACGAGTGGTACATTTTCATGGCCACTTTTTCTCCTCTTGAAGGTAGGGTGGTCGGAATTTATATCCGACGTTTCGATTTTCCGCAACCATCATCAACTTAATTTTTTCAAATACAAACCCAACTTTTTTTATGCATTTTTGGATAGCTCCTGACTTCCTGAACATCATGATGTGTCACACTTGTCATTCCAAAATATGCAGAATTATAATCCGAGATTTTTCAAAATCAAACCTCTTGATCTCTTTGTAATGCAATGCGCGTATCGTAGTCATGGTAACAATAACACCTTGTCACGCCTATGAATAGTTTTGATGATCAAAAACTAGTCGAGAAACTGTTTTTTTGTACAACCTACGCGTAAAGTCCACTTTTCAATGCATGCAAAGCAGGCGGAAACTCGCTAATTTTGGCAGCCGGGCCTAAAAGTACTTTCGCACCCGCGGGCGCAAAAGTAGGTCGCTTAGCAACGGTTCCTTGGATCCCAACGCCTCTGAATCTGATAACCACGTGACAGTCTAGCATACTAAAAAGAACTGATCACGTGACAATCTCGGTGACAATGAATCCGCACCACAAAAGAATACGGGAACACACCTATTGTAACCATGACCATGATTGACAGTTGTCACTAAACTTGTCTGACTTGTCAGCAGTGTAGTGCAGTGTATCGATTATTTATTTTTGATTTTCATAATTATTCTTTTTCAAATTATTACAAACTGGTTGTACAAAAAGCACTGTTTGTACCACGGTCGAAAGATGATTTTGACTCGGCTAATATCTGCCCTCGCTTCGCTCGTGCTGCTACTTATACCCTCGTCAAAATCATCTACTTTCCGCCCTTGATACAAAATGTACTATTAAGCTGGAGTTTTATTATTCAAGCTCCAAAACTATCCATAGGCGTGACAAGTTGTTATTGTTACCATGACTACGATACGCGCATTGCATTACAAAGAGATCAAGAGGTTTGATTTTGAAAAATCTCGGATTATAATTCTGCATATTTTGGAATGACAAGTGTGACACATCATGATGTTCAGGAAGTCAGGAGCTATCCAAAAATGCATAAAAAAAGTTGGGTTTGTATTTGAAAAAATTAAGTTGATGTTGGTTGCGGAAAATCGAAACGTCGGATATAAATTCCGACCACCCTTCCTTCAAGAGGAGAAAAAGTGGCCATGAAAATGTGCCACTCGTTTTCAATAATTCCTTCAAACTAACTCAGGTGGAAATAAAAAAGAATTTTGAAAAAATCGATTTTTCCGGATATCTCCGGAAGTGCTCCGAATTTTTTAAGTTTCTCAGCGGCATATTATTGAGTGCCAAAATGCGCAACTTTGCCTCCATTTAACCGACGCTGTATCTCTTATGGTTTAGGAATTAGCAATGCTATCCCATCGAATTTGTAACACCCTGTATAGTAAGGTAGGTAGGTACATAAGCTTACACCTTACTCAGGGCCGTAACCAGACTAGTTTGCGCCTGTGGCAGTAGTCAATGTGCGCCCCTAGAAAATTAAAAGTTGCATAAAATAGCGCCGCAGCCAAATATTTTTTTGAGGCGCATTCGCCATTTTTTAAAATTCCGTCCAAATCAATCAATACATTATAAGTGGTTTCAAATTGCCATGCCTTACTAATTTTCTCTGGTATTATTTTTCAAATGAGTATTTTTTTCGACGGTTGCGATACCTCAATGCATTATGGGCGTCAAAAGATAACTAAAAATAAAATGAAAAATCCAGGTCCTTATTCAAAAAAAATGTACTTGAGGCTGGCCGCTCAAAGACGAAACGTCAGATTTTTAAATTGATACCATCATATTGCAAAGGAGAAAAAAGTGACAATGAGAGGGTGCAATTCATTTTAAAATATCTTCTCGAATAAACTCAGGAAATAATAATAACGTTTTTGAGAAATTTCGGCTTTTTTCGAATATCTTCGGAAATAGTGGTACTTTGCATACATTTAATGGACCCTGCTCTCTTTTAATAACTGAGATCCCCATGCATGCACTAGAATCTGTGGCACCCTGTATACGTATGGTCTAACCCTCTCTCTTTCCATAACCACCATGTATACTGACGTGCATTCTTAGGCACATTGGTCGGTTCTTATAAAATTATTTTATTTTCCATTTTTCACAGTTTGAACACAAATAGGTTCATATCTACAGTTATCTGACGTTTCAATGGTTTTTATTTTTTAAGTCATCGGAAAAATAAAACATGAAACAGAAAATCAAAAAATGATTTTCACCTTGTAAGAAACCTTATTACTAACTATTTTTCCTGAAAAAAAGTCTCTCCAGGTCCGGATCTGGAAAAGTTGAATTCAAACGAATATCCAGAAAAAATACTAAGAATCTCGGATATATTCCCTCGAGTTTCAAACAAAATCGCTCATGGTGTTCAGATACAAAATCTGATCATCCTCTCATAATCTATTTATCATAAAAAAAATGCACACTCACTTCGGACTCATCCTGTATGTGTGGCGGTGTATTGTACATCCACCGTCACGTTCTAACTAGAGTTAGTTTTCTTGCTTTGAGGTTCAATCAATAATCAATTTAGGATAAATATTACATTTTTGACTACTTATTATTAGTAAATTAATACTACGACGCAGCCTACTCAATTTCATTACTCATTGAGAATGCCGCATAAATTTGGACAAGAGAATGTTCTCTGTTTACCCCCTGTCGCGTCGTGGGGATTTCCAATCAAGCGGCGCGTTCGCCACTCGACCAGCACAGTACTGAGGGCATACTGTCCATACTGAGGGTTAAGAAGGGAGTGAACCCCACCAGTGAAGAATAACAATTGTTGTAATAGAGCGGAAGAATGGTAAAGTGGCACTTTTCGAATTAAAATCCATGCAAAAAATGAAAATAATTACATAATCGTGAAAAAATTGATTCTTAACACATGTGGGAAAAGATCACTTTCCGCGCACTCGTTAGGAAAATACCTATTTTGAGTCCCGCATAGCGGACAATAATATTTTATTCATGTTTCATCAACTACTTTATGAGAATTTTTAAATTTATTTTGTTGAACCTACTGAAGAAATTAAAAAATGTGAATGTGATGAATTCAATAGTTTACCGAATGATCTCAAAAACTGTGATATCCTTAATGATTTTAAACATCTTTTATAGAATCATTTATTGCCCACATTTAAATCAAAGACAAGCATGTTTGTGAAATTATATTTTGATATGATCTCTTAGTTTTTATATTTTTATTTGTAAATAAAGTTTCATTCACCTAAGTACATATACAGGGTGTCCGGAAAGTCAACGATACTACTGAAAGGGGTGATAGACCAACTCATAGGCTTCCAGAAAAACATAATATACAGGGTGCCACAGATTCGAGTGCATGCGTGCATGCATGGATCTCGGTTATTATTAGAGATACAGGGTCGGTTAAATGGCGCATTATTATGCTTAAGAAAATGTCATTTTGAAATATGAAGAATTCCGACTACCTACGAAGATATTCGAAAAGAATCAAAATTTCGCAAAAACGTTTTTATCATTTCCTGCGTTTGTTTGAAAAGACATTTTAAAATAAATTACACTTTGTCATTGCCACTTTTTCTCCTCTACAACATGGTGGTATAAAATTGAGTATTTGACGTTTCGTCTTCGAGCTGTCATCAGCAACTTTATTTTTTCCGATACGGACCTGGATTTTTTATTTTATTTCTAGTTATCTTTTGACGTCCCTGAGGCACTGAGGTGATAAGATGAGGGCGTAGAGTGATGGGTTGCCTTAACCAACCCAATATTTTCAATTATTATTCATCTATTGTTGTTAAAATGGCATTTATATATTTTGTTAAAATGGCAATATTTTTGAACACTTGCAGAAATTGATTCAGTTTTTAATATGTATTTTTTTTATTCTCCATGTCGTTTGTGGATTTGATTTAATTTCATTAACTGTATCATTATTGAATGTTATTTCGATTTTGGTTCAGTCAATAAGTTTTGTTTAGTGGTGCAGGTTTTCTCATAAGAATAACGTTTCAAATAAAGAAAGATTTATGAACCAAACTGTGTGTTAGGAGACAAGGGTGGCTTTACTGATTTTCTCTGGTACTATTTTTTAGATGAGTATTTTCTTCGATGGTTGCGATACCTCAAGGCATTAGAGACGTCAAAAGATAACTAAAAATAAAATAAAAAATCCAGGTCCGTATTTGAAAAAATCAAGTTGTTGATGGCAGCTCGAAGACGAAACGTCAGATTTTCAATTTGACATCACCATCTTGTAGAGGAGAAAAAGTGGCAATGACATTGTGTAACTTATTTTAAAATGTCTTTTCAAACAAACGCAGGAAATGATGAGGACATTTTTGCGAAATTTCGGTTTTTTTTCGAATATCTTCGGAAGTAGTCGGAATTTTTTAAATTTCAAAATGGCATTTTCTTGAGCATAAAAATGCGCAACTTTGCAACCATTTAACCGACCCTGTATCTTTTATAATAACCGAGATCCCCATGCATGCACTCGAATCTGTGGCACCCTGTATAGGGGACATGTCAGGTGTTACCTGTTCATCGTATACATGCTTCAAATTGATGTCGTCCTGTTTGAATAGTACAACACTGTGTTACAATTATCTCGTATCAGTTGTTTGGGGATTTTTTAGTAAGTCTGACATATACGGTGTGTCCAAGATAAGGATGCCTATCATAGGGATCTTGGAAACCAAATCTCCGAAACGAAACGTTGTACGGAAAATCTCTCAACGCTGTTTTGTACAGTTCAAAAAGTGGCTATGAGAAAGTTTCTTTTGTTTTTCCATATCTCTTTTAATAACGTCAGAAAAAAATAAAAACGAAACGGCAAATGTTATCTCCAACCTTATTAATGATGTAAATACTCCGGCCCTGCATACATCAAACAGCGCAGGTCCATGGATGAATGCCGCCGTTTCGATCTTTGACAGCAAGGGAGGATGTCAAGTGTCACGATGAAGGCGTCACTCCGTCACTTCATCGCGAGCCCTGTTGTACGGTACACGTGCTATGTCTCTTGTGTGAACCTCCTGTTTTATTCGTTGAATATTTTGATTTCTTGAAAATAGACCACCCTGTCTATAACATCAGAAGTGGGATACCTTCCTTGTAGGTGCCTTGTGGCGTTAACAGGAAAGTGAAGAACCTTAACCATGCCTCTACCTAGAATGATTTTGGATGTACCAAGACAGTAGGTATGATTTCACTACCTGACATGTAGTGATAGATGCAGTGTCGTCGTGTCCTGTGGTAGATAGGTTTGAAAATTTTGATTCAAATGACTCACTTTCTGCTGTGATTCAATGGATCGAGACTGATCACGTACTCTTAGATTTATCTTTTGATCCCTTGATTTTCAGATAAAACTTTGATAGTCAAATATGAAGGTAATGGCAAATGGACGGCTATAATATCAGAAATTTCCATGGAATGGGTATTGTAGTGCTTAGTTTTGAGAAGTTTTATATTTTGTTTGTAACCCACACAACACACAATGCCATGAAAAGTAAGTGCGATTATTTTGGCTATGAATAATAATATCTTAATCAAGGGGTAAGTGAAATCCTCCTGATGAAATTTGTCAAAACAAGTCATTGTCAAGACAAGCTTATGCTTGTAACAATGACTTTGGTTTACGGATGACACTTTGAAATAGAATATCATTCGTGAGGATTGGACAAGTATTTGAAGTTTTTAGTCAGGGTTTTGGTAATATCACTTACTCACCACCTACTTACCTACTAGAAACGGTTGCAATAGGTACCTACATAATTTTGAATCCAATGTTATCAGCAAATTTGTCATAAGTGCCTATTGCATTATAGGAATAAGAGTATCGAAGTGGAAGAGTTAGTGGAGGAATTATCAATCACGACTTTCATAATGTCATCGTTGAAAGTAAGTTTAGTTATGAGTTTAATGCAAATTATCTGAACAGTTTAATTTTGAGTGAATAATATGACGTGATGTGAACTTTTGTTTATTTGGTATAACGTCTGGACACCAGACGTAAAAACGTGGAATATATTCCAAACAGATTTCTTGGAAGCTCTTCCACCCAAGAAAAATCTTGACCGCTTATTGTCCGGAGCTCTATACATACGTACAATGACGATGTTTTTGAAAAAGCGAGCTTGTCCAGAAATCTTTAGGAGTAGACAGCTCACGTGCTCCAGATGTGGCAAAGAGGGACATATTAAAAGGGACTGTCAGAATCCTCCAAACGATAAACTCTTGACAAATAGGCCCAGTATTTCAAGTGATTTTAATTCCCAGATATGTTCATTTGTGCTAGGAGCGGGCACGATGCTGAAAAGTATTTATTTCGTCAAAACATTGAAATGCACAAAAGTGTGAACCGATGCAGTACTGATAGATTTCACAGCCCAGTTGAAATTAAAGTCGAAGGTGTAACCTTGACTGGCCTAATTGATACAGGCACTGATAACTCACTTATTGCTCAAAAGCATACCTTACAGTTCCAGCATAAAATCATGCCCTGCTATACAATTATTACGCAAATCCTTCCCGGAAGTTTTGTAGCTATTGAAGAGCTTGAATTTGATTTCGAGATAACTAATATATTGATGATTTTTAAGGTTGTTGTTGTACCCGATGGGTTTCTCGAATATAATAGCCTTATAGGCTGTGATAAATACGGAGGTCATGATATCGTCTGCATCACTGATCATACAGGAAGTAGAATTGTTCGGAATAAAATTGCGAAAGTCCTTCAAACTATGTCAAATGATTTCGATACCAACATTGATGTTCCTGAAATATACAGACCGGATATTGTCAATAGGCTGACTCATTTCAAATGTATAGTGGCTACTGGAAATGCTGTGAAATGTGTAAATAATGCTGTTATGGATATGAAATTACGTGTTGAGTACATTGTTAACCGTAATCCATACCGGTTATCTTCGGACGAAGAAAAAATTGGCAGAAATATCATTGATGACAATGATGACTTGATGACTAACAACAAAATAATTGAAAGTACCTCGCCATATGAGTGTCCGATAATTTTCGTAAAGTATCTCAAGATGACACTTTTTCTGAATGGTCGATTGATTGGCATTTCATAACACCCTACGAGCATAAGGCCAATGGTCAGGTAGAGCGATATATGCGTCTCATTAGTAATATGATCAGAACACAAGTGTACAATTCGTTAGAATGGGCGAGTGATCTGAACAAAATTCAACTTGTCATAAACTCTACCATTAACAAAACTACTTTAAAATCACCTCTTCAACTTCTATTTGACTGTGACGGCAGAATACCCGACATTCAAAGAATCTTGAATCAGGCAATTTTCACCCCAGAATCTAATCCCTCTCCCCGTCGTGAGAAATGGAGACAATTGGTTGAGTCTCGATTGAAACAGAATGAAGAATCCCAAAATAATTACGTCAATGCCAAATCAAAGTCCGCAAAAGTTTGCAATGTTGGAGAATTCGTTTTGATGCAGAGATGGACCAAAGTATGTAAATTCTCTTCTGGTTGGAAAGGTCCTTACGAAATAATATCTCGCCTGGATGGAGACCGTTACGAGTTGAAATCACCTACATTAGACCCTGATGGACCACAGACATCCAAACCCTTACAGGCGACAGCGGGTCACTCTGGCCTAAGGCATGGTGTTGCAGAAGATTGCTCCGATTCACTTGCAATTGACAGTGACTGCGAGGATGATATGGCGTGTAAGCGTCCAGTTTATCACCTGATGCAATTTCTGATATTTTTTTTGTATGAGTAAGTGAAATTGTCCAGTACTCATTTTTATATGGAAATGTTGGCGCCAGCGGCCGGACATTGTCCAGTATTCATTTTTATATGGAGATATTGGCGACAGCGGCCGGACATTGTCCAGTACTCATTTTTATATGGAAATGTTGGCGGCAGCTTCCGGACATTGTCCAGTACTCATTTTTATATGGAAATATTGGCGGCAGCGGCCGGACATTGTCCAGTATTCATTTTTATTTGAAAATGTTGGCGGCAGCGGCCGGACATTGTCCAGTACTCATTTTTATATGGAAATGTTGGCGGCAGCGGCCGGACATTGTCCAGTATTCATTTTTATATGGAAATGTTGGCGGCAGTGGCCGGACATTGTCCAGTACTCATTTTTATATGGAAATGTTGGCGGCAGCGGCCGGACATTGTCCAGTACTCATTTTTATATGGAAATGTTGGCGACAGATTGATTTCTTGAAAATAGACCACCCTGTCTATAACAGCAAATTTCCCTTTTTTAGGCATATCTCCGGAATTTCTTAGAATTTTGAAACTTTCTAAGCGGCATATTGTTGGGCTTGAAAATGTGCAGCTTTTCTCTAATTCAACCATCTTCGTATCTCTCATCTGTATAAACAACATCAATATCTCGATGTCTACCCATGCAAAAAAAGGATCGAATCTTTTCTTGCTTCTCACATGCTACATCATCAAATATGAAAACTGAATTTCTTCTTGCTGACGTAGGATCATCAATCAAATCATTGTCACCATATAGATAGACCCCATACCCTTCACATTCTTCAAAACGTCCTCCAAAAGCTTGTATTTGGGTTGAAAGAGGGATTTTGAATATACGTCCACATTTTCAAATCGCAAGCCATTTTTACCGAATAAAAGTGCCAAGAGACTGTTGGTCTTTCCACAACCACTTGGGCCACAAATAATCACTCGAACATAATTTGGAAATAATTTACTATGTTTGCTGTTCTCCTCTTTTTGAACTGTGTCGAAATTTTCCACAGGGAGTCTAAGGCCTTGCGCTACTACCTGTATATAGTGAGAGAACGAAACAGTTTTTGTCATTTGTGGTTATCACGCGTACTTTTTAAAGACATTTGCATAATAAAAAGGGTCTAGGCAGAAATTTGGAAATCGGTCTCATGTTGACTTTCGGGCATAGCGGTCGAGGTGTAGTCAACTCTCTCATAAATAGACTACCATTCGAAGTGCATATACCGAGATATCAGTCTACAGCGTCTACAATGAGGAGACGCTGAATTCATCACACTCGACGCTGCCTGTAAACAACACGATATAGCCTATTCTAAAAACTCCTCGTAATCTGACAGACATAGGGCTGATTTAGAGTTGGAAAATCGAGCTTGCGAACAAGTCAAAGCTAAAGATTCCAGTTTTGGTGAGAAAACAGCTACTTGGTTCGTCATTACCGCAATGGAAGCAAAAAGAAAATGGGTATGGAGGTGCAGCAACCTCGTCGTCCCATCACATTCAACAACGATGTGGGAAAGCCTGTTATCAGATCTCTTAAGACATTTGGTGATGAAAATAATGTGCGAAAGAGAAGTTTGTTGTCGTTGCGGGCGGCATGGTCAGCAGTGAAAAAAGCTGGTGGACGTCGAAAAATCAAAATTCACATAATCATACCCATCCAAGCTAGATCGGGTGGAATTTTCCCCTGATACCGATTGGGAGCTCTAGGATTGCTTGCTTGGAGTGCTTCAGCTATAGCTCAGGCAATAGTAGATGTAAAAAATGCAAAGAAAAAGTTTGACAAAGATCAACGACATAATAAGGCAATGGAAAAGCTTGGACGGAACGAATCTGAACTGTTCTTGAAAAAAAATAAGCGCGGTGGATTTGGATTATTTTCAAAGAAGAAGCAGTCAAAAAACTACCAGCAAAGCTACCCAATAGAGCATTGTATGATTATGAAGTGAATACATTTTTAAAGAAATCAAATGTACCCTATTTTCGGGGCATATTCATGAGAGACACCTTTCCAAACAGATCCAGATCTTAGGAGAGCGCTGTAGTCATTTTGGATACTAACGAAAATACTGGAACTCATTGGGTAGCTTACATCAAGCGTGCTGCTAACGTGTAATAGTTTGACAATTTTGGTAATTTGAAACCACCTAAAGAACTTGTGAACTATTTGGGTAAAAATCTTAAAATCACCTATAATAGAGAACGATAACAAAAATTCAATTCAAACAACTGTGGACCATTGACTTCCTCTATAAAATCAGCTTGAGACATTAGCCTAGTTTATACCGACAACTTGGTCCGCGGACCAAGTACCAAAACCAAGTACCAAATTCGGACTATATCCGAACCAAATATTTGGTTCGAATGGTGTAAACAGTTGCGGACTAAGCTGGTCCGCTCTTGGTTCGGTACTCGCCAGCAAGTGTACCGAACTAGATTTGGTTCGATCTGGATCAAAATTATGAGGTTATGTTGATTGTTATTATTGTGAATTGTGTTGGTTTTGAGTTTCTAAGGCAATCTGAGCGTACTTACTCATGTTTTTTTTGGTTACGAATTGTGTTGATGAATAATTTCGACTTGTTTTTGACATTTGACGAATTGCGGGCGTACAGATTTAGTTCACGCGTTGCAAGACGGTGTAAACGGGCAAAAAGCAATCATTGGTCCTACCGTACTATCCCCACCCACTTGGTCCTATCGGACCGAACTAAACGAGTTATCGATGTAAACTAGGCTATTGAAATTCGCAACAGTCATGTCGGTGACTTTCACGTTGAAGGGTCGCGAGTCTATTCTTTCTACTGATTTCAGTAATCGATTGGATCCAAATTATCAATACGGATTAGCTTTTATTGGATTTCACTCATACAACTCGATTCCGAACATTGATAACAGTGGTCGATTCTACTTTTATGATAGTCGCAACGGATTGAACGGATCAAAATCCATCAAAATACCTCCAGGTGCTTACAAGATCACAGATATAGATAACTATTTGAAAAGTAAATTGAAAATATCTTTGAACAAAAATACCAGTATAGAAGACGTGTTCTTCCTACGACCCAACAACAACAATACATCAAAGTTCGAAATTTTTCATCGAGATTTTCCCATCCATTTTTCTAAGGAAAAGTCGCTTTCAAAGCTTTTAGGGTTTTCAAGTCGTACTTTGGAAGCCAATATCGTGCACTAATCAGATCTACCTGTGAATATCGTGAAAGTTCGAACTATCCACATTGAGACTAATATAACAACGACTGGATTTGCTATTGACGTAATACCACAGTATACAGGGGGTTACTTAATGGTATGTCATAATTTTATGGGGGAGTTCCTGGATAAATTTTGAGTCTAAAAGGTCATATAAACTTGGGTCTAAAAAAAATAAATAAAATAAAATAAAATAAAACCAAAATAAAAAAAAGTGGGTTTCTATACCATAATATCCTCTTGCAAAATTTTGTTCAATATCTCAAACCGTCTTTGGAAAATGTATTAAAAACTGAAAATAAAATAGATCTTTAACACCCTGTATCTTAAAAACCAAGCATTCTAAGACCCAAGTTTATATGACCTTTTCGACTTAAAATTCATCCAGAAATTCCCCCTTGAAATTATGACATACCATTAAGTAACAGCCTGTATACACTAACCAGTAGTATATCTCCAGTGTCGTTCATTCATAAATCGCCCGAGTAACCGGTAACCTTGATCGGGCCCGCTTGTCAAATTTTAACTATTTTCCATAGTATCCATAGCAACCATAGGCGTCTCATATTAAATAAGTGTATATAGGTAAATGTTTGTCATATAAAAAACGGACGGGACTGCACTGCTACCGTCGTTGGTTGGGAGTTCTCCCAACCGAACAGTTATGAAGGTCACCAGCTCAAATATACGCTACGTCACGAGATATATTACTAGTTAGTGTTTATACTGTGGTAATACCGCGAAATTTGATTTATCTCCCAGTCACCACAGATGAAATTGATTACATCACGCTAAAAATTTTGGACCAGAATTTTGAAATTGTGAATTAACGAGGTAAGGAGATTATTATTAGATTGGAGTTGAAAAAATGGTCCTATAGTCCTATATAGTGATTGAGGCCCATAAAGCAAACACCTCCACACAAACGGAGTCAATGTTGGGATCATTCTTGACAAGTAAGAAGCTCGCGCGCAGAAAATTGGGTGGACATTTAACAAACGCAAATAAGCACTTTTTACAAAAGCTTGGATATGTTATCAAAACGTCTTCTCGACGTCCATAGGAGATCCCAGGATGACGATTCAATTAACCACATTGAAACGCGATTTTATCTACCGTCTGTGAAATGATTTTTGAACAATGATAATGTTGAGATAACAATGAACAGGAACGACGTTTGGCTACAGATGTCCGATGCAGCTCTCATCATTGAAGGAAAAGTGCTGGAAAATGCTGCAGGAACAGGGACAGTTCAATTGGTCAATGATGTAGGTGGATTGACTCAATCACCCACGAATTGAATGGAATTGAGATGGAACATGTTAAGAATTCTGGCATCGTAAGCTTGATGCGGGGATATTTTTGTTTTGATACTGATGTACAATAATTCGATTGGTGAGGTCGCGAAATGATAACAATTGCCTACAAACATCTCAAGATGACACTACCTCTAAAATCTCCATTGAAAGTATCGAGTTGAAGATGAAACACATCACCCCCAATGATGTCATCAAGGTGTTTGACCGAAAGTGAAATGTGAAGGTGTGTTTTATTGTACATCTGACATATCCAAGGTCTGATGATGCCATTGATTGGCGAAACACGTGTAACCATTGATATTAAATTTGAGGCCTAAAGACATTGGTTTTTCTACTTATTCAATCAAGATTGAACTGCTGAAAGCGATTCGCAGTGATCGCGCTAGCTATCCGTATTCCCTTTAGAACATGGAAAATACACGAGCTATCTGCTCTCACCGAGAATTCAACAAAGGAGATTTGAAGTGTGAGAACCACTTCAACCATGGATTGCCCAAGATATGCAGTTGTAGCTTTTCAAACCAATCGACCTGATGTTTCCGGAGCAGACGCTAGGGGATTCGATCACCTGAATATTTCTTTTTTTTTAAGTTTTTTTTGGGTATTTCGCCACACCCCAACAAATAACAATCAAACTAGTGTTTATAAACCAGATCTTCTATATTACCTGAAAAAAATTCTATAAGTAAATAATGAAACCCATCAATATGAAACGTTTCGGAAAGGAATCTGCCTCCGTCGTCAGTGAAGAAACCTGCAAAAAAAAAGAAGGTTTCACGTTAATCTCTTGTTGGTCTTGACGTATCTTTTTTTACTTATATGTTAGTAGTTTACTTTCTTTGTTTAATTTTCTTACCATCATGTACACGTGTTTTCCTATTGAACACACTCAATCTGATTAACCCTTGAGAAAGGTCGCAATAAACGACCGAAACGTCGTGAAATTCACAACTGAGTGTTTTGTTTTACACTGTCCCTCTTCCCACTAACCCGCATCACTTACATCAGTCAATATGTTCTCAGGTATCGAGGGTGTGGGGAGTGTTTCAAGAAGGTCCGCTCGGACTACTGCTGGGCCAATATGTTCAACCAAATCTCGCAGGGCTTCAACATCCGTCTTGGTGATGCTCATCGGTGGCGAAGACATGTCGACTGTGAGCGCTCATAGTTTCGTAAAGTATTGTCAAAGTAAGTGAGGCTATGATGACAGAGAGGTTACAAAGCAATGATACAATGAGTGTTGTTGCACAAATTTTGTCGTCACACCCTTTCTGCACACACTCAATGCTAGAGGGACATGAGATATTGTCATCTAACAAAATACTTTTCCAGAAAGTATCTCCATAGGTGCGGTTCCAAAATACAATTCGTAATTTAAAGGGGGATTATATTGCTGCTTCCGTTGTGTGATAGATGCATCTGGACTACTTTTATATCATCTAGTACAGTTATTGGTGGTGACATTTTCCTCCAAGAATCCGGCCACGTTTCATTTGTTCTATTGAAGCAGATGTATACCTCTTTGACATTGCGCGTTTGTTGTATATAAAAATCAAATCAAATCAAATCAAATCAAAAATGCTTTATTGCCACAGAAAAATTTAAGTAAACTTCATGGACAAAACACATTGTTCACGAGCGTCGTCAAAAAAATGAAAGATGAACCCAACTCGACCATGCTCATCTGAATACTGAGCGTACTTATCACTGAGGTAGGCATTTTTTAACTCATTCACAAATTATCGCACAATTTCTCAAGCTGCACATAACAACACCACTATCTAAGTGACTTATACATGTTGGCAAGACTTTTTGAAGTTTCGGTGGTGGTGACGAAATCTGACTGTAATCAAATTTGTTGTTGATAATCTGAGGTCGATCGTTCCACTCCAGCAGCATTTTTTTCCAGAAAGTTCTTCTTTTGATGGCCGCGTACATAAACCATATCAAAATTCCATGAGTGCTGTTTCAGGATGTCATCTATCTTTTCATAATCAACAAACCTCGCTGATGAATGAAGTAGTCCATGGAAATTATAAGTTAGATAACTAACACCTTCTTCATCCTTGCTGATAACGAATGATCCGGTATTGGTGCTTCAAAAACAAAATGGGCTATCTGTTTTCCATTCGTGATTGAGATTTCCTGCACAACAAATTGTCGTTGTTGATCACCTCTTGCATTAGTGATGCTAAAACCCTGCATGTCGACGACAAAAACCTTCATGTTTGAGAGCAGATTCAAAACTGAACTTTTTCAACTTTCTTATCAGCAGCCCTCCATCCAACGAGCCACTCCCACCCTAAATGAAAAAAATGACATTCATCCTTTTTGCATTGTGCTCCCAATCTTGAACTAAAACACAAATAGTATTTTCAATTGTTTATCGGAAAACGAGTCTCAATCCATTCATGACGAAGTATACAATTCCGTAGGCTACATATATAAAAATTATTCGATAGATGTCGAAAACAGGTTTCAACGCCTTTTTGAAACACAGGTGGATGTTGCCAATGGTCATCAAAGTCCTCGACGTTTATTATTTTGGAAGAATGCGCTGTTGTAGAATCCTGCAGAATGTTTTCCAGAAAATTCTTTTGTTGCTGTCCCCGAACGTAGACTTTATCCACAAAACATCTATGATATGATAATTGAATGGTAGGTACGAAAGCGTAGAGGGGCCAGACACAACAAATTATTTCAAATTCTGTAAAACAAGTCAGAATTCTGACTTATTTTACAGAATTCGGCAAAACAAGTCAGAATTCTGACTTATTTTACAGAATTCTGTAAAACATCTCTTATTTTACAGAATTGCAATAGTCTATAGTCAAACGGTATTCAAAAATGGGAAATAGGAAAAAGTTTTGATGAAGTTTTGAAATTTTGTTTGTATGTATTTTATAGGTTGCTTCAAACGAATATCAAGTTTGCCAACACGAATTTTGAACGGAAATCTTTTTTTTCAGGAAAACTCCATTAAAAAAACATCATCTTCAAGTTTTTTTGAAATGACTAAACACCTATGCATTTTTGGTAAATATTGGTTATAAACAAATTGAAAGATTATTCACTCTATTCAAGTTTGTTCCTACGATCAACGGTTCAGCCGCGAAGAGGCTAGAAACTGTAGTACATCTTCATCGACGCATTTTTTTTCTTGAGGACCCTGCATTTTCATCCGCCCCTAAAAATTGAAAAGAGACAAATTTAGAGCTTTGTTTTGATTTGTTTGAAGTTTTGAACCGATCTAGCTGCCTCGTCTTGTTTTATTTGTTATCCAGGTTCAATGACTAAAAAGTCGAACTCCAATTCATTGATCATTTCCACCTGAACTGACCTACATTGACTCGATAAACAACAGTGACCTCAACATACAATTTAAGAACTCTTGACCAGAAGAAATGCTTGCAAAACCTCAAACCTTCAGATTACTTGTTTTGACTCGACAAGTCTACATTTACATACGCTATATTTTTAAAATCCTTTCCCGGCAGAAAATTAATAACTTCAAGAGTTTAGAAATGTTGTATCGATCTTCGTATAATCATCTTGTCACTGGTTTGTACCTTGCATGCTCTCATCTGTCCATCCTTTACTTCAAAAACTGTTGTGATATGGCCTAGCCTCCACAGTATTCTTGAACGACAATGGTCATAGATCAAAATAATGTGGTCAACTTTGAAAATCGTGGACTTCCACCTAGTCCTTTTCCGTTTTATTTAATATAAGGCACTAGTAGGATCCGACCACATAATAACCTTTTTCAATTTCAAGTTAATATTTTCTATCACATATTTTCCTAAACGAGATGCACACAAAGCTGTAGATAATTCCAATTTTGGTAGGATCAATGATCTGTCATTGTTAACGTTCATTGGCGCTGATCTGTTTTTCGACATAATAAATTGGGTCTCGCTTTTTGGAAAATTCTTAAGATATGCTGCACATCTACAAACTTGGGTAAAAAGTCTTTCATCCAACGATGGATGTCCAGGTGAATGAGCATAATCAAATAAAACCCTCAATTTAGTTGTCTGTTGTATCCTTATCCTCTGGATAAACTGGCCGATGAGGCATATGATAGGCGCTCTTCTTCTCGTTCAGTTCGTTTCTTGGTATTTCCTCAACACATTCAAACTTCATATATTACCAAATTGATTGATCATACTTGCGTGATGTCCCATCCATGCATAATTTCTTAATCAATCCTTTGACTCGTACCAAAGCTCCAGAAACATTTGAGTCCAGACATTTGTCACCCTTCCACGGCAGTGTCACCTGATATCGACCGTTATCAAATAACACATTGCCTGTCATGAACTCGTTTGTAAAATTGTTCGAAGTATCACTTGCATTAATTCCGATCACCTCTAAATCCCAAAATGTCTTCAATTTCAAACCATCCCTTTCAGAAAAGGTCATTTCCGCATGAAGAACAATTCTAGAATTAAATTCCGTTGAATAATCATTTGGATCGTTATCGTTCGTTTCACATACCTACACCGTGAATTATCCACCCAAATGCGGTATCAACTGCCGTTAAATTATTTGTGGTTTTTATGGTCTTCTGCGAAACAACTTGCCAATAATAGTTAGCTCCTATCAGCAAAGAAAAACCCTTCATTGGCTGTTGCTCTTCTACCACGACGTCAACTAAATGATTATTCATACTGAACTCGTTTATTATTGGATCAGATCTCGATGGAGGCTTCAAGTTACCAAAACATATTTCGGGCACTTCGATCACTGAAAGCTTGATTATGTCACCAGTGATAAAATTTGAAAGCTTGACTAGAACACGGTTACATATTCTAGCAGGAGCCTTTTCGCTTTGTCCGAATGACTGACTTGCAATTTTAAGCTTTCCGATAATAGGAAGATTTAACTGGCGTGAAATAACTTCCCTGTTGAACAAAAATTGACTTCCATCATCTATGATCATTCTGACAAGTGTCCTTTCGTCTGGAACGTTCGGTAAAATAAAGGCATATGATGTTGTCTTCATATAAATGTCTTTCGAAATACAATTAGTTATCAAAGTGGTAACTTCTTCCTTTGAAACACTTGTGGAACTAGCAGCACCCCTCTTTGGCTCGGAATCACCATCACCAGTTTCACACATCGTAGTTGCATGACGTCTCTTGCATTCACAACAACAAATGTCTTTAGATTTACAAAATCGGGAATTATGATTAGGTTTGAAACAGCGAAAACATAATCAATTTTGCTTAAGAATGCCCTTTTTTCGCCGAAATAGTCGAAGAACTGCAACAGTTCATCGATTTATGGACTTTCGATTTGCAAAATTAACAATTGTCTGTGACACTCGCTAATAAACTCGACGCTGTAAATGTATCTGAGTCTGCACTGCTCATATTTTAAACCCACGGTCTGCTACTTTTTTCGGAGTTGTCTTGAATGACTACGTCTCTCAATATTCTAGCTTGATCAATCGCTTCAAGTTCTATCTTGATAAAAAAAAGCATCTCTATTCGACTCACATGATTCTTGTCCTTTAAAGTATTAGGAATCGCAGTCACGTTTGATCCCCTTCTGACTAACTCGTTATCACTTGAATTGCTTAGTTTATGTTTATTGAAAGCGATGCGCATGTTATAAGAAAGAGCTTTGAGGACAATCGATTTCACCAACAATCCATATTGATCTGCTGAGATTCCTAAAGTTTTTAGAGATTTCGTCCTAGTTGATGCAGTGTTAAATGATCTTTTCAAAGAGAAAATGTCTTTTTCATATGCTTCACCTGTGAAATTGACAGTGATTTTTGAACGTACGTGTCAATTATTTTGTCACAACTTGCATATTCTGCAATCAATAAATCCACTGCATCTTCATTAGAATCCTTACTTGACGTTAAACCAGAAATCGTTATCGCTGTCCTTCCAGTAAGATATGATTTCAAGCAAGCAAACTTGCCGTTTTAGCCAAAGAAATATTATTATGGATTGCTGCTTGCTGTGCTATATTGTTCCCAAAATTCTGGCCAAAGAGCGATATCTCCATCAAATTTATCAATTTCAAGCTTGAATAATCTCACCTGAGTGGTCTGCATAACATTTTTTGAGTTACCATGCTCGTCTGTAGATTCCAAATGGGCTGCACCAGCCTCGCTGATATCTTGATTTAACCGCTTCGCCATTCGTTGTTCGCTCTCCAATCTTCGCTCCAAACGAGCAATTGATTCTGTCGCTGCTCCTTCATATTCAACAGTTTTCTTACATTCACTTTCAAGCTGGTCTGATTTGAAGGTGGTCGCTAATTTATCGTTCAGATTTCTGAAACTCACTTGCACTGCTTTTATACGCTCGCTTAAAACTGCAATGTCATCCAGAGATCTTGAGTCATCCGATAATATACCCTCTACGTCATTAACGAGCTTCGTCAATTGAGTAGATGCGAAACGATTTCCTCAGCACTAGATTCATTTTCAGATTCTTCAATACGCTCGTTAAATGTCCCTGGTCTCGGCTCCAAAATGTAAAATCTTTACCGCTTTTTACAAGTCAAACGTCCAGGTTCGTTGAAATGTGTCTATTATTTCTGATTATTTCTACTCAGGTACAAAAAACTTATAATCTAGTAGTATGAAAAAACACCATCCAGAAAACAATGGAAAACAAAGTCGCAAACCTTCAGATTACTTGTTTTGACTCGAAAAGTCTGCATTTACATGCGCTATATTTTTAACAGTCCTCAAAAGTGTACACAACTTTGGAACTGGCTTTACTCAATGGGACGGTGATTATCGTTGACGAGAGTATACACGTTTTGGTATTGATAGGTCTCTGCAAACACGCAAATGTTGATTTTTTTTAAAACCTTGAAAGAACAAGGTCTCTACCTCTACAGCTATATTCCCTGGTACTGATACTGTGAGTGAAGCAGTTATCACTGACAAAAATCTCTTCCTGAAATGTTGTGATGCAACATCAATATTGTTTGTTTAATCAAACTAGAAGCTTCTTCACAACTTCCAAAAAAAATCTTATCGTGCTGAGAGTTTCAAAGTGTTCAAAGACCCCAATAATGCTACTTACGATATGGTTGCTGATGCTAGTGACCGTTTTCTGGTTTTACATCACGGGTACACTGGTAACTTTGCAAACGACGGACCCGGTTCGTGAAATACGTCATCGGTGAAAGACCTTGTCGCTACACTCTACAGTCATTAACAACTGACGTAAAGACCAAGATGTTACGCTCGTCGTTTGATCGTGATTCAAATTTTGTTCATGTGGGGCCCTATAAAGGGGTTGTGCCCGTGCAAGAACAGGATATGGAACCACGGACCAAGTATGTTCGTGTGTAGACACGACATATCAGATCGCTTACAGACCAAGTCGGCGGATATGGTATGGCAGATCTGGTCGGCCAACCCAATTGGCCTCGCTCGACCAACCTCGTCGCTCCGTGTGGGGGCCCTATCGAGGCTGATATCCGCCATGTTTAGGCGAACGTTGGGAAGCGTTCAGGAACGTCGCAATTTTTGAAAAATAAGAATAATCAAATGATATAATAAATAAGTACGTACCTTATGAACAGATAATCAAATCACAAAGGAACTGTTGTAATATTTATAACATTTAAACTCTCAATGGTTGTCAATGGCAACACAACAATCAACATTGGTCGCGTTCACAAGACGGAACAGTTACTGATCCGCTCCGGAAGCGCTCTTTGGCAACTGACAGTTGAGTCTCATGAGACTGCTACCAAAGTAGCGCTCCATTCAGTCCTTTCAAAAAAACTTAGAGATGATATTTTTCTAATGGAGCTTTCCTAAAAAAAAAATAAGATTTCCGCTCAAAATTCGAGTTGGCAAACTTGATATTCGTTTAAACTGTTTAAAGCAACCCATAAAATACATACAAACAAAATTTCAAAACTACATCAAAACTTTTCCCCATTTTCCATTTTTGAACACGTTTTGACTATAGACTATTACAATTCTATGAAATAAGTCAGAATTCTGTAAAATTAGTCAGAATTTTGAGATGTTTTGCAGAATTCTGTAAAATAAGTCAGAATTCTGACTTGTTTTGCAGAATTCTGTAAAATGAGTCAGAATTCTGAGGTGTTTTACAAAATTCAGTATAATTAGTCAGAATTCTGACTTGTTTTGCAAAATTCTGAGATGTTTGGGTTAGATGTTTTACAGAATTCTGTAAAATTAGTCAGAATTCTGACCTGTTTTGCAGAATTCCGTAGAATAAGTCAGAATTCTGAGATATTTTACAGAATTCTGTAAAATAAGTCAGAATTCTGACTTGTTTTGCAGAATTGAAATAATTTGTCTACGCTTTCATAGAATGGAGCTCCCCGTAGTTGGTATATCCAAATGAAAACAGGATTCCATGTTGTTTCATAGTTGCTCTGATCGCTCTTTGTTTGTACCATAAACGTAACGATCCATTTGATTTCATTTGAATATGTAATGGCTAGTTTGTGTCCCGTTCATGACTGCCAACTATTTGATGATGAATTCGTGAGGGAGATTGAATCCTTGAAAATCCATTGCAATCATTTTCATGATGGACTGGTTCTGTGAAAACAAAAAAACATTGAGAATGCAAGTGATCCTATAGTTGAAAATAATAACAACTTTGTTTTCAAATCAAATCAAATCAAATATGCTTTTTTGCCACAGAAAAATTTAAATAAATTATATGGACGAAGCAAGTACAAATGCAAAATGCTAGAGTAAAATAAATACAAAACATGATAATAGTATACATTACGTGAACAATAGAACAAAACTAGTACAAATATATTGTCCCAATATTTTGTCAAATTTATATTTAATTGGAAATTGCTCATGGACAACAATAAACATTGGCACACTTCCAGTTATGTTATGATGACAAGTCAGTAAAACAATAACACAGCAAAATCAACTATATTATGGGTAGAACAATAATACTGCGGTGTTAAATATCGAACAAGAAACCAACGATTTCTCACGGTTTTTTTTTCGCTTCCCATTCAAAAAATGAACATCAGGTGGGGTGAGCGAAGTCTGTGAATTCGAAATTTAATTTATAAATCTGAAGTCATCTTGTTTCCGCCCTGCCTGCAGCATGTAATTTATGTGATATAGCAACTATCTCAAAAATTGAGGTTTTCTGCATATCACGAATCTGCGTAACCGATCATAAAATTATCGCATGTTTATGAGGTTGAAATTAATGTGTATTTCTTTTTATAGATGCAGGAGTACGCTGTGGTAGAAAAACAATATGATCCCGTATTTAGAAAGCACAATATTCAATCACACGATTGGATACTTCATGTCACAAGTTAATCCAATCAATTCCATGTAGGTACGTCTTATCCAAGTAAGAGGCGGTTGCGTTAATTTCTGTAAGTTTGAATACGGCGAGCGCCTACCTGTTGTTGTTGCTGCTCCTGCTAATGAATGCGAACTAAAATTCTTCTTTAACGCGTCGTCAGAGGTAAATTTCATGAACCCACTTTTCCCAACAAATGTGCTTAATCAGGTGTAAAACTGAGCTCAAACCGATGACTAACCCAAACTAGCCCAAACTAAAATTCTTCTTTAAGGCGTCGTCAGAGGTAAATTCATGAACCCCTCTTTTCCCAACAAATGTGCTTAATCAGGTGTAAAATTGAGCTCAAACCGATGACTAATCAAAAACGAGTCGCCACAAGTTGAACATTAAACTGCTTACGATGCTGGATGGTAGATATTTTGTTAATTTGAAGTATACATATTCAATTTCGATAATGTTTCAATATAAGGTCATTAAAATGTTAAAATATTTTTTCCGTAGATAAAGTATTTTCACAAGCTTACCTCTAAAATTCAATTTCTCAAATGTTTGAATCATAGACTTCTTTCGCTCATACCATTCAATGTCACTTTCGATCTGCGCCAAATGTATATAGAATTTTTTAGTTCGTTCTGTAGGTTCACTCATTCTCGGTCTCGATAAATGCAGTGTTGCCACAACTTAAAAATAAAAGGTACTTTTTGGAGCACAAAAAGGTACTAAATTACAGGAAAAATGTACTGAGCTCTAAAAAGGTGTGTTTGTTATTTCGGTGTAGGGAAAATTGACTATGGGCGTCATTGAAGTGAATACGACTTGGAATGGCCCTGACACGATACAAAAGTAAGGAAAATTGAGATAGATAATCGACATTTGATAATTGACATTTGACGTTAAACATAACACAAGGTTTACATTTGTGGCGACACTGTTGAATTGGCACTTTCCACATTTAAGCGTGTGGCGACACTGCTGGCTTTTGACAAATGGAGAATGCAAGTGGCAACACTGAGGAGAAACTTCAACACTGTCGTTCCAATTTTCACGACTTATCATCACCTTTTTTTCGGTTGTTAACGTTCATCTTCAATTTATGTTCAATAAAGTGGTATTAAATAAAAGTATAGTGATTAGTATACCCACAATTGGTGACCCCGTACTGGAAACAGCAAATTCTCAAACTATATACAAGTTTACCCGCTTGAATTGTACCTAACTACGAGCCACGTTTTCCAACATGACTGAGGAAGCTGCAACTGGAGCTAACGCTGGAGCAAATCTGCACGCTGAACAAGCCTTACATGTGGATCGAGTCACTATCAAACCACCACCCTTCTGGAAGGCTGACCCTATATTATGGTTCGTACAATTAGAAGCCCAATTTGCTTTGGCAAATATAACAGCCGATTTGACTAGATATAACCATGTAGTTAGCGTGGTTGACACCAGTATTTTAAGTCAAATATCTGAACTACTCCTGAATCCACCTCCCAATAGTATGCCGCCATTAAAAACAAGCTGATCTCAATCTATTCAGATTCTCAAGAAAAAAAGTTAAAAACGCTTCTGTCAGACATGAGCTTAGGCGACAAGAAACCTTCTCAACTGTTAAATGAGATGTCTCGCCTAGGGGGCACTTCTGTTTCAAAGGAGCTACTCAAAAGTCTCTGGATGCAACATCTGTCTCCACAAATACAGTCTATTTTGGCTACCAGCAACGACAATCTGGAGAATCTGGCAAAAATGGCCGATAAAATGGCAGAGATCGAACAGCCTCGTAGTTTTGCTGTTCAAAACAACGACCCCAGCTTCACTGATGCCATTCAAAAGCTTCATAACGAAATTCAGGACCTTAAAGCACAGCACTATCATCGTGACCAGTCCCCTAACACCATGCAACGCAAGGGTCGGTCATCAAGAACGTCTCCCCTTCGCCAACCTCAAGAGGAAGATGGAGAAATATGTTGGTACCATCTCCACTTCAAAGAGCGTGCCAGGACCTGCAAGGCACCCTGTCGGATGGGTCCCATCCAGGAAAACACGAGTTCACGACGTTGATGGCGACGGATGTCGTGAGTCCGGTCAGTCGCCCTCCGGCCACAGTCAACTCCACCTTTTTGAAGAACCAACGACTAATTATCATGGACCCCAAGACAGGTATTTCATTTTTAATTGACTCAGGTTCCGATGTTTCAATTTTACCCAAAGTATCAGGCGATTATCGTCAGCTTAATAAAACTCAGTTATATGCTGCTAATAACACCCCTATTCCTACTTTTGGTGTGAAGAGTGTTACTGTCAGCTTGGGTTTAAAACGAAATTTCACTTGGCCTTTTGTAATAGCCCAAACCGGAACTGCAATTTTAGGAGCTGATTTCCTGGGTCATTTTCGAATATTAATAGACCTCCACGGTAAAAAAATAATTGATACTTTCACCAATGTTTCTTACCCCGGTAAACTCAAACTTTCCACAACCAACTCTGTTTCGACTATTGACAAAAGTTGTAAATATTACACTTTACTGAAAGAATATTCTGAAATAACGAAACTACCTAAAGCAGACTGTCATTCCCCACATCAAACCAGTCATATAATCATTACCGAAGGACCGCCGGTCGTGTCTAAAGCTCGTCGTCTCCCTACAGATAAGCTTGCTATCGCCAAACAGGAATTTCAAATTCTTTTAGATCAGGGGATTTGCCGTCCATCTAACAGCAGCTGGGCTAGTCCATTGCATCTAGTTAAGAAAAAGTCTGGTTCCTGGCGTCCTGTTGGTGATTATCGCCGTTTAAACTCAGTTACACGACCAGATAACTACCCTGTGCCTAATCTTCAAGATTTCAACCATATTTTACATGGTAAAAGCATCTTCAGCACCTTAGATCTGGTTCGAGCTTACCATCAAATACCAGTCGATCCTGAATCTATCCCCAAAACAGCCATCATCACACCTTTCGGTTTGTTTGAATTCACCAAAATGCAGTTTGGGCTCCGCAATGCAGCGCAATCGTTCCAACGCTTCATTCACGAGGTCCTCCGTAACCTTGACTTTTGCTTCTCTTATATAGATGACATTCTCATTGCTTCTTCCGACCCAGAAGAACATGAGAATCACCTTCGACAAGTCTTCGAACGTCTGCAACAGTATGGACTCACTATCAACCTTGAAAAGTGTGTCTTCGGCGAGAATTCCCTGCAGTTTTTAGGATACGAAATATCCTCTGATGGTACTAAACCACTCCCTGATCGAGTAGTAGCTATTCTCAGGTACCCCCTGCCAATATTAGCTGGCGAATTACGACGTTTCCTTGGAATGCTTAATTTTTACCGCCGTTTTATTCCTCACGCTGCCGATCATCAATCCATCCTCCACGAGATGCATAAGAACTGTAAAAAGTCTGATTCAACACCATTATCGTGGAGCACTGAAGCTTTATCTGCGTTCGATAAGTCGAAAAATGACTTAGCTAACGCATCCTTGCTTGTTCATCCTCTTCCTTCTTCACCGCTGTCTCTTACAGTAGACGCATCTAACACAGCTATGGGTGCTGTCGTTGAACAATACGAAGATGGAATCTGGAAACCACTCAGTTTTTTTTCAAAAAAATTCACTCCCTGTGAAACTAAATATAGCACATACGATAGAGAACTTCTTGGAATATATTCTGCAGTGAAGTATTTCAAATATTTGTTGGAAGGACGCAGTTTTCTTATATTTACAGACCACAAACCGCTCACATTTGCCTTTCAACAAAAATCCGACAAAGCCTCACCCAGACAAACACGTCATCTCGACTTCATTTCACAATTTTCCACCGATCTAGTTCACATCAGTGGAAAAAACAATGTCGTTGCTGACGCCCTTTCCCGTATCAATACCATAAACTCACCAGCTGTAATCGATTATGAAGAATTCCAGAAACATCAGAAAGAGGACCCAGAACTTCAACGAATTCTCCTAAATCCCGAATCAACTTCTTTATCACTTAGACAGTGCAATCTTACAGACACTTCTACAACACTTTTTTGTGACTGCAGCCAAGCGCGTAAGAGACCCTTTGTACCTCTTAACTTCAGACAACATATTTTCAAAAAATTTCACAATCTTTCTCACCCAGGCATACGAGCTACTACTAAACTCATATCTTCACGTTTTGTTTGGCCGTCGATGAATAAGGACATTAAAGTATGGACTCGAGCATGCATTAGTTGTCAACAGGCCAAAGTACACAAACATACACGTACCCCATTCCAAAAGTTTCAAGTACCTGAAGAACGATTCCAAACTGTAAATATCGATATTATTGGTCCATTACCATCATCTCATGGTTATTCCTATTGCCTTACGTGCATTGATCGGTATTCCTGTTGGACCGAAGCATTTCCTTTGAGCGATATTACAGCAGAAACTGTCGCATCCACATTTTATTCTGGATGGATATGCCGTTTTGGAACCCCACTACAAATTGTCACCGACCAAGGACGTCAATTCGAGAGTTCTCTCTTTCAAAGTCTTAGCAATATAATGGGCTGTAAAAGAGTTCGATCTTCACCCTATCACCCCATGACGAATGGTAAGATCGAGCGGTGGCATCGTACATTAAAGGCTGCAATCATGGCGCATTCATCACCTAACTGGACCGAAGTTTTACCCACAGTACTATTAGGTTTACGTTCCACCCTTCGCCCTGACATAGAAGTTTCTCCCGCCGAGCTAGTTTATGGCTCTACGATACGTTTGCCAGGCGAATTCTTTGAAAATGCCGAGACTCATACCGATCCCTCTACATTTGTCAATCTGTTAAGAAACAAGATGGAAACGTTGCGACCTATACCTGATAGTAACCACTCTAATGCAAAACCTTTTGTATCTCCTGAACTTGATAAATGTACTCATATATTTTTACGGAGGGATGCTGTTAAGAAACCTCTACAGCCTCCTTATGACGGGCCCTATCATGTAATATCGCGACATGAGAAATATTTCACGATTTCAGTCAACGGTAAAAATGTTAATGTTTCCAAAGACCGTCTTAAACCCGCTTTTTTGCTTAGACCTGATGATATTTCTCATGATCACAACTATAGTAAAGATCCATCCCCTATAGTGACAACTACCAAAGCACTTCCTTTCAAACAAGTTCGCTTTTCCGTTTAAAACATTTTGTTTTATAGTAACTTAGTTATTAAACTTAGTTTTAGCTTCAAACATTATGTACTCTACAATGTATGTTGAAAAGTTGTCCTTGTTAAAGATTTAAGTTTTTGTAATATGTATTTTTCTTAGTTTAAGTTCATTTTCTCCCAACTCCGTTTTTTGGGGCGGAGTATTGTGGCGACACTGTTGAATTGGCACTTTCCACATTTAAGCGTGTGGCGACACTGCTGGCTTTTGACAAATGGAGAATGCAAGTGGCAACACTGAGGATAAACTTCAACACTGTCGTTCCAATTTTCACGACTTATCATCACCTTTTTTTCGGTTGTTAACGTTCATCTTCAATTTATGTTCAATAAAGTGGTATTAAATAAAAGTATAGTGATTAGTATACCCACACATTCAATTTCATTTCGGAGTGGAACTGTCAAATTTCCGCTTGGCAAACGGGAATCATATGCTTACCATATACTTATTATTAAAATATACCCACCGTAGTCCTTCCAAGGTGAAGCCAAATTCTTCCAAATCGGAAAAGACAGAAATATTAATTTCCCATAAGTATGTTTCATGTGTACTCACATATCAATGCACATGCGCCAATATAAAATTTCAGGATTAGTCGGTAGGCGGGTATATTTTTGGTCCGAATTTGGAAAACAACCAATAGGAATGTACGGTCATCAGCTGTTATCGATCATTTGAACATATAGAACAGAGACTGTGCAACAGCGCTGCCAGATTTAAAACCGCCTAGACTTCAGATCGCCTTAACGTTAAGTTTGTAATTCAAAAAGCCATCAAAATTACGATTTCAGAAGAACGTTTCCGCGTACAGCAACATTCTATTTCACTTTATCATAAATTTGGCAGTTCAATATCTCACAAGGAAAACGCTTAACTACCAAAAAAATATGTGTTAATGGTAGATCTACCGTGAAAAACGGGAGTATCGGCACCAAAGCGGCAGCATGAGATAGGCCCAAAATCACGAGTAACCTATAGGAAACAGCTTTTAGCACAATCGCAGTCTTTTCCAGATACACATGAAATACACTTATGAGGCATTGGTATAGGCTTGATTATTCCTGTCTTTCTCATCGGCTGAAAATCGGCTTCACTTGCCGCTCATTGATGAAATAGGGAACCCGAGGTATATTTTAATAATACGTATATGATGCTTACATCTTCATTGAATTTGTGTTCAAAGTCACGCTTACTCCAAATTCATTATAGATGGTACCATATGATTCCCATTTGGCAAGCGGAAATTTGACAGTTTCACTTCGAGATGAAATTCAATGTAAACCAGGCATAAAGGGTTGGGTTTGGTGGCGATATAAAAGTATCAATATTTGACATATCAGGAAACGCTGATATACATTGATGCTATTTATTTATTTGTTTATTTTGTAATCCAAAAAGGTAAGGGACTGGTAATGTACTAAAAAGCATCAAAATGGTGAAAAAGTACTGAATTTTTCATGGTAGCACTAAACCTTTATTGGAGGCTAAAAAGTACTGAAAAAATACATATGTACTGACTGTGGCAACACTGGATAAATGTGAAAACCAAAAGTTATTCGTAACAATATAAATTATGCTTTTTCTGGAGCCTCGGGCCAATAAACCATCCCATTTCTTCGAAAAATCCGCTCACTCACTTTAAACATCGCACGCCATCTAATCATTCTAATAGCAAACTATCAAAGAATTGAATCAATATTACGCGCCATCTCTATCAACGAATAAATAACTTAAAAACTATGAAGAAACCTCTGCATCTCCAAAGCTCCATATTACAAATGTTACCGCCAGGTGGCCTTTTAACGTCAACACCTGAATTCCCAATACCTCTCACAAAACACAAGATTGTCTTTTATCATCCCCCAATCTTGAGACAAGATACCCCAAAAAACACCAAATTGGTAACAACAGTACCCCGATTTTAGATATGATTCTCATAAGGCTGGGTGGTCACATACCAATCCTAAGGATGCGGGTTCCAACCCACTATCCCAAAAACTTTTTTCAGATAGACTTCACTGCGCATGAACGGTGGGAACAAAACGTTTTACCTCCACCCACATCTACATCCTGTCCTGTCAGTATTAAAGCTATAAAAATCAAAAACGTCACGTCATGTCAACTGTCATGTTAAGCTGTCATGTCAGGATCAACGCTACACAAGACCACACCCAAAAGCCGGTAAAAGTGAGGTTAGGCACCGATAAGGTCTAGAATCGGCCTTGTTTATCTACTGTCCGCTCATCTAGATAAACAATGCCGCGTATATACCGGGTGTACATTTAAAACTTCCCACCCCGGTTTTATCAAAAACTACTGATTTAAAAAAAAAACGCCGAGACACGTCAAAAGATTTGTCAAGGAGGACGACTTTTTAAGTAAAAATTACTTCGCCTCACTTCACCCCCTACCCCCCAGGGGTACCCCCTTAAGAATCTTAAATGGGAAAGGGTATCGAGTTATAGCTTGTTTGTTTGAAAGGCCTTATTGTGTTAGGTAAGTTATTAAGTGCTTTATTATGAGGTTTGAATTTTTGAAATCGGTCGATTCGTTTTCGAGAAATTTGAAAAAATATTTTAACATTTCAAAAAATCAATAATAATTAAAAGTGTTCGAAATGTTGTCCGTTATTGGCCATACAATAATACAGGCGATGTTCAAATTCCTGACGCACATTTTCAAAAACATCTTGTGGAATATCATGGCACTTTTCGATGATGCGTTGACGAAGTTCCTCTGAAGTTTGAGATTGGGGAGTAGACACTATAGATTTTAAATGACCCCATAAAAAAATAATTCAATGGCGTCAAATAGGTGACCTAGCAGGCCATTCCATAGGTCCTCTTCGTCCTATCTGTTGTTATTTTTATGAAAGATATCAAACCTTGAAAGTCAAATTTGTCCCAAGTTACCCCATTTGACGGCACTATAAAGATTTTGGTGGTTTTTGTAGACCCCCCAAAGCTGCATTTCTACCATATTCTCAAAGCTTTAAAAAAAAATGTCACGCCAACGTAGACCTCCGTCAAGTCTCCCGTGGACTGGTTACGATTAATGTCACTTTACATCATCAGATACTGTGATAAAAATTCACTTTCCTACTCCACTAAATGACACTTTGCATCAACTAAGACTGCGAAATTGCATTGGTAGCCTGGTTTTGATTGATAACTTGACATAAAATGTTTGTAACAAGTAACCTATCTATATTACCTGAGTGGTAGCATGGTTTAACTGGCGCTATATAATTGTTTTGATCAATAACGTGACATAAAATGTTGCTAACATAAGAAACCTATCTATATTACGTAAGTGGTGACATGGTTTGGCTGGCGCCATCTCATGGTAGGAGTGTGAGACAGCGCACTCTCAATGTGTGTTTTGACAATAAGAAATTACTTTTTCTCTTGAATTGATTAAACAAAGTTGTCACAGTATGAAACAAAACATTGAACGATACACAGCCGTTAAATATAATTAAACTACTCGTCTAGAGATTCCGGACTCGGCTCCTTCATCGCCTTGTCCATAAAAATCTTGACTCGTAATTTTAAAATTCATTCGACAACCAAAATAGAACTTACTAACTGTCCGCCTGACGCGCCAAATATATAAGCAGCTAATCCAACCAGAACATTCTCCGGCTTCCCCTTCTTTCTTAATAAGCGTTTTCATGGAGTGTGGTATCATGAGAACATTCCAGTTTGGTCTGTCATTAACGTCACTTTCAGCCAATCGGTGAGCTGCAAGTGACGATAATGACAGATCAAACTGGAATGGTCTCATGATACCATACTCCATGAAAACGCTAATTGGTTCTTCAACCTAGCTTACAATATGCTTGTCATAGTGATATTGGTGTTAGTCCGTCCACACCAATCTAGGCGTTACTGTGAATTCAAACTATAAATTATTTGTTCTACTCTTTTATTTTGTTCAATTGTCAACATTTACAATACTCTTAACGTATTTAACAAGTAATAGTGATGTTTGTGTCTAGAAGTGGTGAATGTATAATACTGACTGTGATCCAAGTCATTGTCTTGAGTGAACAACTCCCATGTTAAATCTTTTATTTTTCTGTATGTGCTATCTTTACGTTACTCTAATTGGTAAGTTATTCTTACCCTAACTATGTACACATACTTATATCCATGTTTTTCCAATACTTATAGTCTTTCCTGCAGAAGGAACAAATTAGTTCCGAAAGCTCGAATAAACAATGAATGAGAACCCACGCTTCGTAGACCGCTCATTTTGACTAACCCAAACTAACCCAAACTAACCCAAACTAACCCCAACACCTTTTCCTTCATTATTAGTTTTAACAAAGAATTTTCTGTACTTAAGCAAGGAATAGGAACTAGTACAGGGTGATTCACTATATATTGACCCCCCTCTATCTCATTCTATACAAGATGTACTGAAAAAAGTTGTTGACAAAACTTGTTTGGTTGATACTATTCTTTTTCAATTAAGCAGTATCATATATACAGAATGTCCCAAAAGCTTGCTACACCCTGAGTTTCAAAATTCGTTTGGGGTTGCCAATGGTGCAGCAAAATGTCTACTGCTAGCTCAGGAAAATAAAATAAAACCACACCAACTTAGGGTGATGGATTCGGGCGCCACCTGTTTAAGGCGGCTTAAATCAGGAAAACCTACAGTTATCAAATAAGCTCCAAATGAAACTCTGTTCACAATCTAGCAACTATGTGTAGTAAATCAATACACCAAATAGGAAAAAAAAATAGGCCGATTTCTTGTCTGGTAATCTGTGACAGTACTCGCTTTATGTATTTTTGGTGGAGGTAAACATTTCACGTGATCACGTTAAATTTACAGGGTACCCCAGAAAGAAATTGTGTTCAAAATAAGACTAAATAGTTTGATATAATTTCAAAATATTAGCACTGTATCCGTGAACATGTTACGAAATAAATAGCACATTCAGTTTATAAAATGAATAGTCAAAACTTTTAGGTAAATCGCCAAGTTAAACACCCAATTAGTAACTTCGAAATAAATAGTTCAGCAACGCAATATCAAAATGAATTGAATAATAAAAAAAAAGGAATAATTATGATTATTATAAATCGTTGAAATCTTATCTGGCAAATTCAGCAACTCCTGGAGACTCCGCCAATTCCTCGATCGTTCCAAATCAATCCTACCAGATCAAGCAGATTCAGTCCTCAGGTCATCATTGGGTTCCTCTGATTTAAAAATGACATTCGTAGGTAAATACGGGTACAAAAGAAAGCCCTTAAGAATAAAATACGTCTAAGACTTCTAACAAGAAAAAATATATCCAATTTTTAACCACTTACAATGAAGTAGGGTTGGATTTTCCTGATTTGCTTCGAATCATAGCACTCCTAACGGCTCCTGAGAGATCTGGTTTAACACAAAGGTCCTATGAGAATTCATTTGTTCCAGAGGAATAACTTGATAAACATCCAAGAAAACTCACGAGAATCAAAGCAGTTGCACATCCCAATTCCAATTCAACAAATATACTTATATTTCATCCTAGTTAGTTAGAGTAAAAGGCCCTTTGAGGAGGAAAGTCCACGTGTCGTCGCTTCAAATCCGAATAAATAATCGTATGGCTTGGTAATTCAAGAAATACTCCAAACAGCACATAAGCCATACCAGCCAATCAGTTAATTTCACAAATTAATCCCAATACAGGCGACAAAACTATCTGAAATTGTGAAATCAATAGCAACGAAAAACTAGTCTCCCCTCAATTTACAATCCTGTACCAGACGAACTGACAACGGTTTCTCCCCAAATTGTAAAGGTCGCTACCTCTAACGAAATACATCCAAACTATCTAAAAGGTTCTACCGAGAACCTGCAATATATAACAAGTACGAATATAATCAGTAGTGGGAGTCTGTTCACTGCAACAATTGCGATACCTTTTTGCCAAATTCAGAGGTATGCAAATCTACTGATAAGGAACCTGTCGAATCTGGGAGTGGAGATACATTCGAACGGTGAAATTAACCATTTCACGGGAGATGTCAGTGCATATACTGAAATCTAGAAGAGTCAGCCTATTATTTCCACAGCAATTTTACAAATACCCAAATTAAACGAAACAAATTCCCCCCGAACTTCTAAAGAATTTCCTAGAAATTCTTTTGAACCTAATCATCTGAAGAACGATTGGGTTTCAAGTCTTCCACACTATAAATACCCCGCTTATTTCCATCTTTATCTGCTAACTCATACATCCATGGAGAGATTCTTCGTATGATTACGGAGGGTCCAGTATATCTGAGTCCAAGCTTTGCTGCATAATAGTTGGCTGCACTAGAGAGGGTGAAGTTCCTACGATAGACTTTCTGACCCACGACATACTGCACGTGTCTACGTCGAAGATTATATTGGGAACTACTTCTCACACTAGCGTCATACAATCGGGACTTCACCTCTTTATACAGATTCTGGAAAGCTGGACATCTGTCACGTGACTTGCATGCATCTCTATGTCACGATCAATATCAGACTGGTAGACATTTTGAGTACCTTCTAACGACATTTCCCTTCCAAAGTTTATAAAATATAGGGAATGTGATGTGACTATGTGACTTCATGTTTAGATGATCTTACAGCACATGCCACTTTCTGCAAAACTGAACACCACTTCCTCTGGTTTTCTTCAACAAAAAATGCCAACATCGTTTTAAGCACTGTATTCACCCTCTCTGTCGGGTTAGCCTGAGGATGGTACAACGCAGTATATCTAATCTTTACATCATAATTTGACATCAATTTGTCAAATTCTCGGCTTTTAAATTGGACCCCGTTATCTACAATAATTGACGAAGGAACTCCAAATAACATAAAAACCTGTTCCTCGATAGACCTCACAACTTTAGACGCAGTAGCACTTCTAAGAGGGATGAATATCGGAAACTTTGAAAAATAATCGCAAACCACAAGTTTAAATCGGAATCCTCGAGAGGAAATTAGCAATGGCCCTACTAAATCTGCACTTATTAATTCCCATGGTCTGGAAACGTATGGTCGACCAACCATAAAACCGGGAGGTTTCTTCTGTTCGGGTTTATGTCTGGAACAGACTTGAAAATTCCTTATGTAGCGGGTGACATCTTCACGCATTTTTGGCCAGTAGTACTGATTACATAACTTATGGTAGGTCTTATAAACCCAAAGGTGTCTAGAAGTTTCAGTGTCGTGTCCTTTGGATATAATCTGCCTCAATCTGGTTTTGGTACTACTACTTCCAACTGTCAATCTCTGGATCAGATAATCCAGGATGATTCAACTCAATACATTTGTATAGACCATTACCGTCGACCCGCCACTGTGAATATTTTTGAGGCTTCTCCAGAACTCGTTTGATCTGTTTAGAGTACCAATTATCCAATTTTTTCTGAGAGTTAACCACTGCGTCAACGATAGGTACTGTTCTAGAAAGGCAATCTGGAACATGGTGGTCCTCACCCTTACGGTGGATGATTTCGAATTCATATTGTTGTAGTGCTACTGCCCGACGAGCTAGTCTTCCACGAGGATCCTTCAAGTTCCGTAGCCATAGCAATGAATGATGATCAGTTATGACAGTGAATTGCATTCTCCCCAAAAGAGGTCGCAATCGGTCACATGCCCAAAGAACTGCCAAGCATTCTCGTTCGATTACCGTGAAGTTTCTCTCTAACTTGTCCAACGATCTACTGATGTAGGCGACAACTTTCTCCCCTTCAGGATGAGGTTGTGACAACACTGCTCTCAAGCCATATCCTGATGCATCGCATTGTATCACAAAAGGCAAATCATAATTTGGGCAACTAAGCACAGGTGCTTGAACTAGTTTCTCCTTCAATGTACAAAATGAGTCCTCACATTCGTTAGTCCAAACAAATTGATTACTTTTAATGATCAAAAGACGGGTCCAAAAATCTCACAGATTCCAAAAAATTCTTTATTCACTCAAGCGACAAGTTTCGGGGTCAACATCTTACACCCCATCTTCAGGTTCGTAGGTACATGGGCTGTGGAAGATAACTTACATAAAAAACTGTTGAATCACAAAAAAAAATTTTAACTTACAATATCAGGTTACAAGAGATCGTCACACAATTAAACATTGAACATTAAACGTGAAACGAGATAATAACAGTCACAACTGGAAGGACAATGGTACAAGTTGGACGAAATTGCAATTTTTTACAAAGTAGGTACCTCCATACCATATCAGTGTTTTCAGAAAACTGCTGAAAGTGCTGTATCATGAACGTGATTAGTGACAAGCAAGTTATCTTCCACAGCCCATGTACCTACGAACCTGAAGATGGGGTGAAAGATAAAGACCCCGAAACATGTCGTTTGAGTGAATAAAGAATTTTTTGGAATCTGTGAGATTTTTGGACCCGTTTTTTGATCATTAATATGATGAACTCACATTGGTTATCAACTCATTCAAATTGATTACTTTTCCTCAGTAAATTGGTTATAGGAGATACCACGGTGGAATAATTGGGTTAAAAATCTTTGGTACCATCCAGTTATAACAAAGATCCTACGCACTTCACTGACGTTCTTTGGTCTTGGAATATCCAGAATGGCCTTAACTTTGTCACTGTCGGTCTGCAACCCATTTCCATTGATGATATATCCGAGAGATCGCAGTTCTGCTTTACAAAATACACACTTTTTCCAACTCACCGTTAAACCAGCTAATTTAATTCTCTTGAAAACTTCCCGTAGTAGATCCAAGTGATGTTCAAAAGTGTTTGAAATGAGAACAACATCATCAAGATACACAAACACATTCGGTTCCAGATCATTACCAATAACTCTATCGATCAGTCTCTGCCAAGTGGCTGTGAGTTTGACAACCCAAAAGGCATCCTCCTAGAGTGGAATAACGGTTTGGCACCGTAAAGGCTGTATAGGGCTCCGAACTTTCTTCCACTTCAATCTGCCAAAATGCGGTTTCAGTTTATCCAGAATGGTAGTTATTCTTGGTAGTGGATAAGCATCTTTTTGGCAACATTTATTCAGTTGACGATAGTCTACGCAAAACCGGAATGATTTATCTGGGTTCTTAACTCGGATTATGGGTGAGGCCCAAGGACTATCTGATGGTTCCACAATTCCATCCTTCAACATTTTATCAAGTTCTTCATCAATAGACTTTTGTACCACAGGTGACACAGGATAATATTTTTGTTTAATAGGTGGGGAACGAGTGATGATTTTATGTTTGATCAAATTGGTACACCCTACATTTTCAGGCATCTCAGAACATAGTTGATCGGACAAGTCACTCAAAGCTTTTTCCTGCTCCTTAGTGAGAATTACGATGTTACCTGTATTGGTATCGATTTCCTGAATATCAGCTTCCGAAAAGGTCCATCTATCATTGCGCAGGTCAGGTATGATCCCCATTTTTCTCCAGCAATCTGCACCCAGAATTAGTGAGTGTGGCAGCAGAGATGGTAGAACTAGCATGTCTATGAGCATAATTTTGGATTCAACATCGACTGGTACGGTTATGGTCCCCAACACAGCACACCTATCCCCATTGGCGACCGAACAAGTGGTAATGGTACCAGAGTTCACGACTAAATTCAATCCACTTGAGCGTTCCCAATCGGTTCTTTCGACGATAGTATGAGTTGCACTGCTATCCATCAGGCCCAAAAACTTCAAGCCCAATATTGATATTTCCAGATAGGGTCTTTGTTCTCCCACCGCATGTGATAATACATAGTCCAAAATTAGTTTGTTCTCCCTATCAGTGGCCAAATTTTCTTCTGAGACAACTACATGGCCTTCTATTGTCTACTTGGTCCGTTTCCCGAATTTTTTTTTTGTACGCCTTGTTTTAGATGAGTTAGAGGGGTGGTTGATATATAGTGAATCACCCTGTACAACATATTATTATAATCAACAAATAAGACACGTAAACCATAAAAAAAAAGATAATATAACAAAAATGCAAGAAATGTTTGGTTATTCACGATAACTTTCTAATAAACTATATCTGGAAATTCGAAACATCAACCAATGAAAACCTTTTTCATAATCAGAAAATGTTTTATTGTAAAATAAATAGTTCAACAGTCAGTGCATAATACCACAAAATAATTGTCTCAACACATGCTAATCATGCCATGCCTTAAAGACAGTATGTAATGAAACTATAAACTTACAGTAATTAAAAAAATATATAAAAGAGTATAAACCGAGGTATAAACTCATAAGGATAGATCACATGAAAAGGGTTAATTGTATAGAACACCTAAATAGAAAAAAAATCATGATCAGTCACAAAGTTTATGTGTATGGTGTATGGGTCCAAATTTGATTATACGAAACTAACTGTTGAAATTAGCAATTTCATGATCCCGAAAAATAATTGTTTTCTCCGTTGTCATTCATATTTGGTGGGGGTTAGTACCAGTAACACATGAATATTTGACCATGAAATATTTGCCATTCATTATATAGGTTATTTATTATAATAGTCCAGTTTTTCCGATTATCAGAACAGAAAATCTCATTCTTTTCAAATGGCACAGCCCCCATATTCTTATTACATTTAATTTATGATACCTATCATCCTAGTGACACTCCCTACCAAATATCAAGTGTCTAATGCATCAATCAACTAAGAAAATAATCAAATTTCGTGATCATGAACATGTTAAATTTTAGGGTGAGATTCGAATAGTTACAAAACTATCAATTTTAGACTCATACATTATAAATCAAAAAAAGTTTACACAAACACATAGAATCAAGAAATAAAATCAAATATAAGATCTATGTTATGTATTCCATTTAAAAAAATCATAATTTTTCACACACACCCTGTATACTCCAAAATATCTTCTGTCCCTCATCGTATCCTCTTATCAATGAAATTGTAAAAGAACACAAAGTCTAAGTCCTCAAGTGTTTAATAGCTAGAAACGTGACACGTGTTTCGCCTATTATGGCATCATCAGTCCTAAGAAAGAACCTTGATAAAAAATATGGCAAACGACACGATTGTTAAAAAAAAACTTACGTGGATAAATCGTCAATAATTTAAAATACATAAAAAACAAAGTAAAACACATCACACTACATCTCACAATGGTTCAAGTCACAATGAGGCTTATCTCAATCCAAACAGAATGTCCAACAAGTAAGAAACCATAATACGGATAAAATACAAAAATAAAAAGAATAAAATTATTACGTACGTACAGTTCAGGATTCGAGTCCACTGCATTTCTCACAATAGTCTTTGATGCTGAAGTGCAATCTGAACAAATATTGTTCCAAGTTCTGTGATTCGTGCCGCTCTCATGAATATCATATGCACATCGCATTTCAGCATAGATTCTAGCCTGAATCATCTGGATAATCGTGGTCTGCATTCCGAGCGAGAAAATAGTTTCACTCTCCCTCCCGTCCTTGCAAAATAAGCCTCTCTGATGGTTAGAGCCATCAAAAAACTACCATGACGCATCTTGTATTTGGGCTAGTCTATTCTGATCTATCCAATCTTCTGGTCTGGGAATGAACAGCTCAGGCGGGCTACCAGCAAAAAAGATTGGGGTCATGTAGTCAGAGTGATTGAGCAGCACTTCATCCTTTAGCTGGGGTTCACACATGATGGCAGAGTGTTCCTTGCTCCTCAGTTTCAAATATATACATAATGTTTTCAATTTGCCATGAATATAGCTTCGGGCGGCGGCGCCAGGCTCGCGTTTTCGTTGTCATGGTTACTTTCCCCTCCGGCGGAGGAAAAGTTACCTTTCCTCCGGCGGAAGAAAAGTAAAACTTTGCGGCCGATACTCAGTCGAACAATGTCCGTTCTACTGACGTTTGAAGAAAAAAATCTTTTTCTGAGAAAAACGTTAGGATGAGTACCTACTATTTTCTTATACTCAGCTTCCGTCTAAAAACATTGGTAAAACCTAGCAAAAATCAATACAAAATGGCTCAGAAAAGAAAACGTATTAGACTTTTCTATCAGAATAGCGGGTTGCTAGGTTCTTTTAACAAATAATGTTAAAATATGTGTTTCACTAGGATTTTACTTCTCTAATAAATGCTACAATATTGCACAAAAAATTATGAAAAAAATCTTGGTCGTAGAGTCGTAGAGGACGTCAAATTTATGTAAAATACGTGATGTAACATCAATGTGTACATGAAGTACATACATTTTACATAAACAAATAGATGCCTCTATCACATAAGCGATTCATGTCAATATTATTTAAATTCCATAATTACAAGTGATATTTGAAAATCGACAACGGCCATGCGCAAATCCTACATCGAGCCTTTGGTCATATCATCCACGCAGCCTCACCCCAACAGAGTAGAAGCAGAAGCCATTTTGTCATTTTGTTCGTGTTCTGTGTTTTGGTTGTGTTGTGTGACCTAAGCACGGACCTATATAAAAACTGGACTGCTAATACATATGGCCGACCTTGCCAAAAATCACTGAGGCATGGGCGCCGCCATGATGGGACACATTGTGTTGGCATCTTTGATTTTTCAGTGCAGACAACTGATTAATTTTGTGGTTATGTTTATGTCACAGATTAGTATCCGTGGTTATATTATATGGATTATCAATATTTTATTCATTTTTGGATTTGATTTGATTGATTTGGAGATTAATTCAAGTCAATAAGATTTTCAAGCGACTTTTTGGATTTGTGTTGTGACTTTGTGAAGTGTTTGTGACATTGATATTAAGTAGCTAGTACCAGGGCTAGTACTAATAAAACATAAAACTATGAGGTGTTTTGGGTAAGAGTAGGGCTCTTGGGGTCAGCTGGATTTTTCAACAATATGTGAACGTAAGTGCGTGAAATTTGGTGTAAAGTGTTCCTGAGTGATTTGGTATTTCTTTTTGAAAAAAAATCATAGTAGTCAAAGTACACATACTATAAAATAAAATATGAAACAAACGACAAAGCTGGAAATGAAACTACTTGCACAAACGTGGGTTAATACCTCGCGTAATTTTTAAAATGTCAATTTCAAATTAATTTATTCATGTTAATGTACAAAAAAAAGTCACACAAGTCAAAAAATTAGATTAGAAACTTAGAACTCAAATGCCAGAAACTCATCCAAAGTGTAAAAAGCATTTATTATCAAAATCCCTTCAACTCTGGACTCGATTCTGGATTTACACAGTTAGGTACTGATGGAAGCGTTCGGAAAGAAGGTATGTACTTTTCCGCACGCGACGGCATAGAAAAGTGAATATCAGTATATTTAAATCACTTTTCTATGCGCGGCATGCAGTGGCACAAACCATGGTAAAAAAAAGCACAAACGACGCGGAGCGGAGATCGGGCAAGCCGTTAATATAGTAACATAATTAAATCATTCACTTAATCAGTCCCCAATATCTTAATTTTTAACAATACAAACATCGTGCCGAAATGTAACTTCTTCGCACGCTCCACAGTGCTTCGATTCTATGAGATACTGGGACAAGAATCGTAATGTTTTTTCCGAGGTTTTTTCTATCCAACAATAAAACAATAAAACAAAGCTATCAAGTACCTCTAACTTATTTATAAAGCTATCATTAGAATAAATACGAATCCAAATTTATCATTTATTAAACTGGAGTACAGTGCTTCGTTTATATGGGTTGAGACAAAAACACAAAATTGATATTTCGTGGGCCAGAATTATAGCGACCGCGTCCTCGCGGTTTGAAATTTAGGTAGTACTCGGAGGTTTTCGAGGACGAAAATTCTTGATTCTGAGATAAAATTTGAGGTCCCGCAGATCTGGATAAGTATTTTTCCAGATATTGCGAAAAACGTTGGATAAAAACTAGGGACATATTTTTTTGGCAATATTTTGATATTACCTATATGGATAGACCTCAACCCATGGATAAACTTCTGGGTAATTATGAAAACCTGGATAGGTACCTATTTCCAGAAATCAGGAAAACTTAAGTTTGAGAATTGACAGCATTTGACAAATTTTCTAGGGCACATTCTTCACTTAAAAAGCATTTGTACCTCAATGACGTTTCTCGAAATTCTTGGAAAGTCTGTACATTGCTGTACGGTTAGAACTGGAACGGTTTTGAGCGGCAGAAACGTTTCTAGGTTCACTTTTGACAAAATTAGGCTGAGGGCTTCTCCTTTCCAGGGAAAACATTTTTTCAAATATGAGTGATTGTGCTTACCTTTTTTTGTTAGACAGACTAACCCAAACTAACCCAAATTCCAGATAAAGAAACAATTGAATGGTTGCTATTGACTCTATTAATCAGCAGAAAAAAAACTACTAGTTGAATGATTTCAACATCATCGTAGCTGCAATATTAATGAAGGTAGCAATAGTGCCGACTTAATCGGAGGCACCCTCTGTATATTTATATTTATATCTCGATTTATATATTTATTTATATTTATACAAAAGTATATTTTCAAGTTATTAAGATCATCATACGCATGTTCCCTTTTAAAAATGTGGTTCAAAGATGCAAGAGAATATGTTCAAAATTTAAATAACCATGGTAGGTGCCACTGCTTGGCTAATGAAAATCTTCAACTTTTGGCCTTGTTAACTGTAATCTTCTGAAGCAATTAGTCAATGAATACGCTAGAAAGTTAACATTTATTTTTCGTTAATTCAATCAAAATAAGTCCAAGAAGGTATAAAATTCAGATCTTGTTTAGAAATCTTTTGAGCATGAGGCTATAGCTTCCGAACATTTCTTGGGAAATTTACAGTTTTTCAAATCAGATTGTAAATTACTGAAGCAAAGTTTACTAAATAAATATTTCGATACCCAAAAGCGCAAAGGTGCTATGTCCACATTTTTCACCACTGGATTCCTTATTACAAACACGATGTAATTTACATTAGTTCCAAGTCCAATTTGTCAATATAAAGCATGAAAATGGTAGTGAGTCTAGAATTATATGTCCCTGCAATTTTGTTTATCTGGTGCGTTTAGGTGCCATGTCCACATTTCCTTGTTGATTCTTATCTGATAGACAAGTGTTTTTGGAGTTTCGATGGTTTTTGGATTATTTTTCAGATTACTGAGTGCTTTCTTTGGTAATTAAAATTATTCTTTTTCTTTCTTGACATTACATTCCTACAATGTCTCCCCTGAACATTAAAGTATGATTTGAGCCCCAAAAACAAAACAAAAATTCTGGTCTTTAAGTTATTCGAGTTACAAAACTAATTTTGCGAAGACCTCCTAACTTTGACACAAGAAGTGAGTCAGATGATTCAAATTACCTACTTGCCCCCAGCACCCAGCAGACCATACAAAGTGAATTATTACTGTATTTTCCCCAAAAATATGTCTTTTATTTACTTACTTATCTATTTCATGTTCGTTTTTTATTAGTATTTGAAAGCTTTTTATATTTCATTCAATTTACCAAGGTTTCAATAACCCCCTCTTGTCAATAAACCAATATTTGTATCGAAAATGAAAATATCCGATATTTTGATATTCTCAGTAAATATCCTGATATTTACGAACCCTGATAGAATTACATAAGTGAAAATTCTATCGTAATTCCACATGAGTTGAAGAAATTACTGTGTGCTAACGGTTTCTAGTAAGTAGCAGGGTTGCGTTGATGTAAATCGCGATTTTAATCATATGTTTTTTTTAAATAGTTGATTTAAATCACATGTTTTTGAAAAAATATTTCTTCTTCTCTGAACCTATTTTTTAAAAGTAAAATTAAATTGAGGGACTGTTTATCAATTGGGTTAAGCCCTGGGTTAACGCAATAAACTCAGGATAACCTTAAAATGTTTGACATTTGTCCATTTGGTACACGGACTTAGTATTGGCAGGGGCTAAGTTGGGGCTCAGGGCCAGCTTGCCCATGAGTTAAATCCCAATTGATAGCCAGCCCCTCAGTCATCAAAGTACAGTTAGATAGTCTTGCCGATGCTTTAATTGTTGGTTCAGTTTTTTTTTTCAAAATGATGAAATGTTGGTTGAGTTAGTATTAGGTATATTTAGGTAGTTATGTTTCACAAATTTTGTTTTTTCCATATGAATAATCTCCTACCTCCTAATGGTGAGTCAGCCAGAAGATAGGGAAAGAGTTCTTTGATGGAACTAGTCCTGAAGGAACAAAATCAAAGTAGATTATTGCCGGAGAAAAGTGAATATAATACCTACCTACCTTCCATTTTGATAGCTACGTAAGATATAGAATATTTACAAGTTCAATAAACGTATTAATCAGTGCTTTATTTTATTGGTATGGTTATTTATTTTAATTCATATGGATCAAAATAATAAATAATATAACCTCAAAATGTCAAAATCAAACATTAACTTGACAGATTTCTCCATTTTTCAACGATGGCACCACTGAAATTCAGAATGAACAACTTAAATTGTCCCATCATGGCAGCGCCCATGCCTCAGTGATTTTCTTGTCATTGCATTAGCAGTCCATTTTTAATACTAAGTCCGTGGACCTAAGCCGTCCCATCTCAAAAATATTAGTAAATTATTCAACGAGCGTATATACGCGAGTCAAATACTATGTTCTATCTACAACTATTCATTTTGCAGATTTTCCAAAAAAATTGTAATTTGCTAACAAAACTATTTAAAATTAGATATTTTCTCAATGAATAAATCAACGTCAAATATACTATTTGTCAAAATCGATTATTTAAGTTGCCCTAGTAAAAACAATCCAATACAATGGAATACGTGTAGAAAACTGTATTCCACGGGTGTGGAATATGAAATTCATATTCCACAGGTGTGTGATATGAGTTACATTATAGGTATGTTGTTTCTATCACAAGCATAATGCGCCTATTATTAAAAATAGTCGTAGATAAATGATTTTATTGTACTGAAGTGAATAAAAATCATTCGTTTGCTTGGGTTTTTGATAAAAACCCAAGTACAGTTACGTTACTCAAGCAATAGAGGCGTGAAAAAATATCGTTTTGTGGCAGGGAAAAGGTAGGTTATGTACTTATGTTTGGTAATTTGGTAGTATTCATAGACGTTATTTTATTTCTATGCTAATTATATTTATAAATTACTCCTTACAGATTCTAAAACTGTAGGAGATAGTTATGCAGCTAGGAACCATAATATTTACATCAGATCAACACTGGCACATTTAGTCCTATTGCAAGCGTTCTATATCGTCTGAATGCCACTAAAAAAGAAATTTTGCGAGCCAAATTGTATGTAATGCTACAGCAGGGAATTGTAGAAGAAAGCGAGACCTCCCGGATTTCTCCCGTACTTTTGGTACCAAATATGTACCAATGCGTGATTTCTTGGTTATATACACATAAGTACGTAATAATAATAAGATGAGAGTGACGTAAATTATTTATAGGTATAGCAATGATACAAACTTTACGTGATGTTTACATAAATAAATCGACACAAAATTTACATATCCTTTTTATATAAAAATGTTTACTAAATGTGACTAACTGCTCACTTGTGTACCATAATTTTCATATCAATATTATGTTCTTGTGTTTGCTGCGTTCATACCCAAAAAAATGCAAAGCATGAGCCACTGGATGTGTCGATATTCCAAGCAACCATTGTTGTGTACGAAGGGTGCAGGGTGGGTTTTGACCAAGATAGGCTGTTTATTTCAAAACTTAGCACCTACGTTATTGCAGAAATAGACAGATTTGTGATATTCGCCGAGACACGTCAATCAATTGAGGGGCAAGGTTTTTTTAAAAAAGTTTTATGGTGCTATACAACCTCTCCTAACCCCTTAGGGCTACCACACTAAAATTTTTGGATGCAGCGAGAGGTCGGTTTTGACTTTGATTGCGATTTTCGCCGATCTGATAAGTCGAGACCAAACGCTGATGGTACGTATTTGCAGACCGCAGACTTTACTCCTAGCTCAGGGTAATAGTAATGAGACTTGTCTGAACATTGGAAATTGAATAAAGCCGCTAAATATCAACATGGCTTATAAGTGGAATGATGCTACTAAAACTTGAATGAATCACACAATGACATGCCAGAAAAAACACGCAAAAATTGAAAAAACATAGAACAGAATGAGAAATAATAAAGCACAGTTTCGAATCAACCGAAATCAAACATGAAACAGTTTTCTCTTTATTTTAGGTATATTGTCTTGGCGGAAAGCTGGTCTGCACTGGGTACACTGCTCCAGAGATGTTCCCAAAAAAAATTGTTTGGTAGGGGGAGTCTTAACAATGAAAACTTTCGCTTTCATAACAATTTTCATCAATACTTTGATATTTTCGTCTGTTTTTAACGTTCTTAGGAGTTTTCGGCGAGCATCGTCATTAACATATTATCGGCTTTTTGTGACAAAGTGCTTGTGTACCTACTTGTTTCCTCATAAACAGTTTTGTTGTAGGCTAGACAGATGCCAAACTCAATAATCCAAGTGCATTAAAAGACCTTCTTATATTTTTAACAAAAAATCGAAAGCAGATTTATTGATCCAGTTCTTCCTACAAGATAAAATTGCCAAACAAGTTTGGTGGCAAAATGTTTAGTCTTTATATCTGATTCTGTAAAGATCAAACCAACAATACAAAATACTGACTAAAATAATCGATAATGTGAAATATTGATTGATCTATTAAACTTTTTCATGTTTCTGCTGTAACGAACTATTGATTTGATCATGTCAAATATGAAATGGAGATGTATGACCTACTAGACACTATACACGTATCTTACCGCCTGATTATTTCCAATCGATACTAGGTACTTATGATACTGCCAAAAATATTAATATTTTGAATGTATCTGTTAGAATCTGTTCACAATTATGTACTGAACTAAATATCTCATAGTTAGGATCTATCGCTTATCACTTCGTTTTTCTCCATTGATCACCAATGAGGAAAAACCATTTTTATAGTTGGTTAACCAACTTCTTCAAATCTAGGACATTCAGATATCCTCGAATTACGTATCCTTGCACATTACGCTGAAAAATGCATCAGTCTAGGCTCTCTATTCATTGCGTAAGAAAGCAATAGTCGCAGACTCGACGGAAATGGAAAGTCCTTACCACCGCCGTCAAAGAATTGATAACACTTAAGTATTTCTAGTTGGTAGTGCAAAATGAATCTTTGCAAATGTCGGTCTTCTATAATTGAATAATTTAATATGTTAAAATCGTGTCTATCCATTTTACTTCCTGTCTAATAGCAGCTCTTGATCGTTCATTGTCTGCTTGAAAATATTTTTAAAATGTACGGAATATTCATTGCGGTCATATCATTCGTATTAGTACCAGAAGGCCATGGAGAGCCTCCACTGAACTTCACTATTCCAAAACCTCTGGTTGTTTCGAAAGTTGGAGACTACTCGGAAACCGTTAGTGCAAACTTTGGTGTAAATGAAATGAAGGTTATTTCTCGAATATACGATCAACATAATTGGATGAACAGGCTGAAATTGATGGAAAATGCGACCTGCAAAGGACACATGGAAGTGTATATCAATAACTTACTAAATGGGACATTGTGGGCTTCAAAAAGTAAGTCTCAATTAATATGCTTGTACACCATAATATTATTATGAAATCGAAAGTTAAGTCCTCATTATTCCAATTAAATAAAGAAATTGGATTATTTCATCCCACTGAACAGTTTATTAGGTATACCGACGTTTTTTGAAGATTTTGATAATAATGATTTTATTGAATACAAAAAAACAGTTATATTAAGATTTGAAGATACATGAATAATTATGAACTTTTCAGTGATGAAATAGTGAGATTTTCTTCATGATAATCCTTTCGAGTTATCATTAAACTGATGTTTTTTTTAAATATCCAAACATGAAAATTGAATAAACTTGATTATCCTGATTAAGTATGACTCAACTGTGGCTTTTGTCAGCTCTGTTTCAGGATGTTAACCCACGCATTTTAGTCTTGGTGATCTTTTATTCAAGGTTAGGAGAAATTACCGCAACGGTCGATTATTTCGAAAGATAGACAAGTTAAAAAAAAAACTTTTCTTATGAAAGTTGTGAGGATTTAGAAATCTACATATCTGTGGTTAATTGGAATATACAGGGTCGAGCATAAAGTTATGGCAGAACAAACCTGCATTCTTTAATTTCGTGCAAAAATCGTAATACACATAATGTTTCTGAATTTAGTCGTTTTCGAGTTATCCTGTTCCATAAATGAAATTCTTGCATCTTTGATATGCTATAAAATCCTAACGGTTCAAGATAGGGAAAAACGGTCTGCACTTTCTCGAAACAACTTTCCAAGGGCTATTCAAAGACATTGGATTGATTCTTGTCAAAAAATGAGAAAATGTCTTAAGCATAAATGACAGCTGACGGCATCTTCTATTAAAACGACAGAATTGCTCTTGAAAATTTAAGATGAGAAGGTGTAGACCATCTCTTTCTTGAACCATTTCAGTTTTATAGCATGTGAAAGGTGTAAAAATGTCATTTTTAAATCGCGATATCTCGATATCGATTGATTTTAGGATCAATGTCTGTACAACAATGTTTGCTCAAAATTGAAGGACAAATTGAAATATTCATTATGAAAAAAAACTTGATGATTTTTTTATTCACATTGATGATAAAGAACCCACGATTAAATTTACAATTAAAAAGAACAGAATAATGAAATTCCTTTTTAGATAGACTAATAAAAAAAAAATCAAAATTTCAAAACCAAAATTTATAGAGAACCAACCCACACAAATAGGTATCTCAATTTCTTTTCCAATCATCCATTGAATATTAAAAAGGGTGTGGTAAAAAGTCTATATGATAGAGCAAAAATAATTTGTGATAATGACAATTTTGAATCCGAAAAAGATTTCATAAGAGATGTTTTGTCAAAAAATAATTATTTTCCCCTAAATTTCATTGAAAAGTGTTTTGATAGTTTTGAACAAGCTAGACAAGGAGAACAGGATATACCTGAAACTAATTTAATTATTCCATACATACCTGGAATTTGTCATAAACTGAAACGTTTAGGTCAAACATATAATATACGGACCATTTTTAAAACTAATAACACACTTCGCTCTAATTCAACAAGTACTAGACCTAATAATATGAATGAGTCCACTAAAAATGTAATTTATAAAATTCCTTGTGAACGTAATGAATTTTATATTGGAGAGACCACACGAACCTTAAAGAAGAGAATTGAAGAACATAAATCATACATGAAAAAAAAAAAGAATTTCATAGATCGGGAATTTGTCAACACGCATTTGATAATAATCATAGAATAAATTGGGATAATTCAAAAATCTTAACAAAAGAACCATGTTCTAAAGAACGTAAACTTAAAGAAAGTGCATTTATTATGTTAAATTCTAACGAATGTGTAGCAACTTGCTCTGTGAATCTAAGTAATACATGGTTACCTTTATTAAGAAATTGAACATAGCCCAAAAAAATGAATTATACATACTGAACATATTATAAAGTTAAACAATCAACACCAAACACTCAAATGTCAAGTGACATTTTGTGCCAAAAACACAAGAAAAACTCAATTTTTACTGTGAAATCACAAAAAGACGAGGAATATTTTTTGAATTTGAATTAATTGTTGCTTTTTTGGGTTCCTCTGACGACGGAAGCAGATTCGCTTGTGAAAAGTTTGATATTGTTAGATTTTATTGTGTACTGATAGAATTTTTTTTAGGTAATATAGACGATTAACACTAGTTTGATTGTTTTTTTGATAGGGTGTGGCGAAATACCCAAAAAATCTGGTAAAACATATTTTATTATTGAAATATTTTAAACACTTATCCCAGCAAATTTTTTTAAGAGAGGAAAAAACTTTCCTATACACTGCGTTATAAGATAGAATCATCTGGATCAGATGTTTTTATCTAATAACGCAATGTATAAGAAGGGTTTTTCCTCTCCTGAGAAATTTTGTTGGGATGAGTGGTTGTGCTAGAAAAAAAAATCGATAATGAAATATCTATGTATCCAATTGAAAATATTGTTATTCTGGGAGGACCACTTATACCAGCAAAATTTTTCATGAAAGAGAGAAAATCCACAATACATTGTGCTATTAGATATTGAATGAAAATATCCGATTTATCAAATAGTCGATGCGAAAAAAAATCATGAGATATAATCACATAAGAAGCCACTTTTATATCTCTTCCGGTCAATAACAACTGGTTGCTAAACCAACAACAAACGTTATTTTATGGTCTAGGACTAGGAACCAAGAATTATCAAAATCGATTCGCACGTTTTTGAAAAATGTAGCAAAAACCAAAATTCTCTGCAGACTAAACGAAGCAATTTTGGATAAAGGTAGGTTGGCTAAGATCGACCTATTTTGACAACAGGATTTTGGCACCAAACGTTGTACACGTATTTTCTGGACACCCTGTATGATAATCTTCCAGCATTTGTTACATTACAGAAATCACATGCCAAGCAATTGAATTAGTATCATTATTGTTGTAAGATACCTATTAATTGTGATTAAACACATTAAGTGGTTATTCAACATCCGGAGAAATTGACTCTTCTCGGAATTAGAGTAAATACCCTCACAAGTGAGACCTGAGCCAATAATGTTTTCAACTAGGTTGAGAATGTTCTAATAGTTCTGTAGTGTGGGGACTTGCAATTTTGATCTTCTGATGAGACTCACTCCGAAGAGATCATATAACCTTTTTTCACACTTGAGCATAAAAATGCGCAACTTTGCATTCATTTTATCGACCTTGTATCTCTTATAATAACTGAGATGCTTCTTCAAACGTCTTTTTTACGAATCTTGAATCGGCTAATGCAATTATTATGAGAAGGGTGGAGACATTCTATATCTCTTGTATGGTCGTGATGTTGATCTCACTTACTACAGCCTTTTGTGTCCAATACAAACAAAACTGTATAGAGTCAAAAATAGTTATTCATCATAAAAAGCTGTTCGTCTATCACATTTCTCTTTCCACTGGACATCAGTCTGAGCATAATATAACACCTATGACGGTATAAACGTGTATTTTTCGGTAGATCACCGTACACCGTCAACGAGTACATTCCGGTCAAGATAGCCGTATATGTATTATGTAATAATCAAGTTCTGGTTTACTTTTGTAGTCTTGCAGTAGAGGATCGTGGTTATCCGATGCAGAAACGAAAGTAAGCCAAAGTAGGTTTTTGCTGTAGAAGAAATTGCGTAGATTTTGTTATAGTGCGTTAGATAATTGTGCAAGAATAAAAAGTCTGTATGTTCGAATTTGTTTTTAAGCGTGAACGGTGGTTATTCGAATTCCTGTATCAAGTTCAAAGTAGAAAAGTTTTTATAAACATGTGTTGGGTTCTCAAAATCAGGGTGTGAGATGAGATTTGAAATTAAAAATCGGGTTTTTTTTTCACTTTCCAATCAGCTTGGGGCCGGCTACCCCGGATTTCATGGGAATTTGTATCCTCACACAGCACGATAATGAATCGTGCTATATGTATCATAAAAACATGCAGCACAATCAATAATGCCTTAGCCGGAATCTGAACACAGGACTGCCGCATAATAGACGGCCGCCCTAGTCCACCGATGTCCAGAAAATAATTATCAAGAAACCCAGTTGAAGGGACAGTACTACAAACCCAATGATATTGAGAAAAACAAGATGTTTGCAAATGAAATTTTTGTCTTATTTTTTTCGTATTGAGCAGCTAAAATTACTTTTTTGATTTTTGCAAAAAAAAGTCCGCTCTTTTTCTGCATATTAGCGGGAGGTGTTCATTTACAAGATTGTTATCATGTGATTTGCGGGAAATAAGAGCAAGTTGGTTTGAGCTGGCTAGTTTTTTCTATTTTTCATACAGCGACGTTTTGACACTACTTGTTGAGAATATTTTGTTAATTAATTTTATTGTTATCACTTTTTATCTGTAAGAATTGAAATCCAGGCGTGTAAATAAATATTTGGTAACGATCAAAGTTGACTTGATTTTATATCAATGATCTTTGGGATTTTTTTTTAATTTTATTATTTTTCTTTTAAAGGCACTCTGATCTTGAAAGCTACTTTTCAGGACATCATGATCTTTTTTACTTGAACTTGATTTCCGAATGCGTCCTTGAATTATGGCCTAACATCAAGTATTGTGAGACCCTGTAGGTACATAATATATTCAAATTATCCATCATACATTTTGAATGCCATCCGATGCTTTTGCATTAAAAATAATAATTATTATAACCAATTATCCGGTCTGTCTCGATGTTTGATCTGGTTCTGGTATTGATCAGATGTTCAAATAAGTTCGCACCTTCGGGCTTGTCGGTATATGGACCCATCGATATAATTTACCCTAATCTGGGTAGTGGCTAGAGTTGCATCGGTGTGAGTGGTGCCAGCTGCCTTACTGATGAGTCCAATTTCGGGACAAAACCGGTATAAGGAGGGCACTACTCACATGGATGTGACTCTAGACATTTATTACGGTTCTGTATCAACCTTTCCGTTTAACATCGGATAACCGTAAAACAATAGTTTTTTACAATGTTTGTTCCAAATTGAAAAAAGAATTGAAATATCAATTAATATACAGGGGGTTCCATTTAAAAAAATACATGTTTGGTTTGCCATAAACTTTCTGGGACACCCTGTACTATGACTATATTTTTAAAACATAGCCTTTTTGACTAACTATAATATACAAAAAAAAAAAATTATCCAAATCTCTCACCATTTTCCCACAATCGCCCACCCCATCTTGGTTGCACCACCCTGTATATGTAGTGCACGTCTAAGACGGCAGACGGGATCGTAGGGTAGGGAGGGGGGACCGGTTTCACATTCCTTGCAATTGGACCTACATTTTAACGTGGACTCCGAACCACGGTCATCGACCCCATCGGAGCACAGACTGATCTACCAGTGTGTACTGGAGAAACAGCCGCGCTCGAGGTGGAATCTACGGACTGGCGAGTGTGTATATTTGTTCTTCGTTCCCTACGAGAATATTCGAATCTCTCCGGCCTGGTTACCGGCGTGAATAGGGAGAACAATTATACCTTTTGCACTCTGCCGTGTGGGTTCCGCTAAAATACCAGGCATTCGACTTTTCACAGTCTATTGCCATTGCTGAGGATCGAACTCAGCACCGGGCCGGTTCTCACTTACTGACCCAACGCTTTAGACGTTGCGCTAGCCCGGCCTTCTGGACATCTTTCTTCGATCAAACAATTTCGATTTCAACCCCACTTCTTATGTCAATGTCATCATTGGGTTTTTTCGTCAACATTTTGTTTTATTTATGGAAAAAAAAGTATCAACGTAAAAATGAAGGAATCATCTTGGTCGCAGAGCTGTTTCTCAATCGAGAACGGAAAAAATATTTGCTGTCAAACTTCAAACAAGGCATTATGCGTAATGACCGTCGACCAATCCGAATTCAACTAGGTCGCTGATGGACGACCGAGGAAGATCGCTCAGTGTAAACAAAACCGTGCCATTTGCATTGTTTGTTTTTTGCTCGATGGGAGTGGTTTTTGGAACAAAAGTGGATTAAGTTCTTGATGGGCGGAGGAATGAAAGTACCAACATTTTGAAACTTTTCAAATTGCTTTTTCCAAAAAGTCTAACTTTCTCACACAATTCAACTTCTGGATAAAATTGTCAAAGACACTACCTTTAAAATCACTCATACACGCTCGAGCATGCTTTGCCCAACTTCGAGCCGTTTCATTCCATACATGCCCGAACCAAGGCTCCAACCCTTTTCCCACCATCGACTGTTATTTGGTGAATATCATCGATTGATAATATAATATTGATCTTATTACCACGACAGCGACTGTGAGTAGCTTTCTTTATTTAGACCAATGAACAATGAGAAAATCATGACTTGTTTGGACAAAACAATAGCTTCAAAAATGAAATAAATGTGGTCATATGGCCCTCTTGACTGAAACGTGTTTTTGAGAGCTGCTGTACATTCTAGCTAATAACTATTATAGGTATAAGAGTGCCTCAACGGGTCTTTTGTTATTTGTAGAAATTTATGAATTCCATCAAAAACGTAGTATCTAAACGAAATCACATTGAAAACAGCTCTTGAATATGTTTATCTTCTTCAGTGGATCACACGAAATTTCTGGTCAAGATGCTCGCGACTACCATTACGTACGAACATGTTTGCGCCAAGCGCGTGTTGGTCGATATGCCATCGAGCCGAGTATTCCAATCGCCAACTATGCTAATACAGCACCCAACACACACAATTTAGAGCATGTTGGACCAAGCCTACTTCCAACTCTTGCTCGGTCAGCATGTTGTTGCTTCTTAAGGTAAATTCTGGTCTTCGTAAACTTCGTAACTATTTTAAGAAAAATTCAAACGGGTGACCAACTGAATGATCAGCGAGATGAGCGGACCCAACTGGTCGTCTTATTCTACGATTTGGAATATTTCCAACATGTTTTGTGGTAATAATTGATTGTTTTAGTGTTGCCTTTCCTCCAGCGTTATAAAGGATCAAAGAAAATACATTCAAAATGCTCAAACTGTTCTCCATCATTTTCTAGATGTATCGTCAGAATTTCCGCGAAGAAATCCGGGTGAAGAGGACTGCATGGTTTTTGACTAATTTGCAGCAGTGCATTTTTTTGTATTTACTATTTCGATATCGCAAAAGAGTATTGTAGTATAATCACCATTGGTAAGGACATGTGTCCGCAAACAACTGCCTCGAGCAGTTGTTATAAACTCGATTGAATTCCATTTTTCATAGAGCTTGCAATAAGTGAACTTTTCTGTCCCTACATTGAGTTTTTGGTTTTATCTTGAAAACGACGCAGCGAAGGGAATAACTGATAGTCGGAGAGCCCGGTCGATTTATATACCTTGAGTCTCTTACCACTTCAAATTCTGTATATCCGATTAGACTATGGGATGACCTTTTTTACATGAAGTTGAATGAAAATTAAAAAAATGATTTTTACTGAAAAGTTGATGGCGTACCTACCAGTTTCCCTTCGAAGAAACACACAGATCTGAATTTAGATATTTCCTAAACCACTCATGAAAAAGATATGAAACTATATATTTTTGAAATCAGGGAAATGAGCTCTTTCGTAAAATATGATATATGTAATACCTTTACGTTCCATTACTTGAAATGCATTCTGCGTTGAGATAGTGGCATTTCGATAGTCTTTGACTTTTGTTTTCTTTGATAAGATTTTTGGAAAATTCCGTTGAAAATCTAAAACTTTATTCATATTCATAAATTTTTCACATTTCCATAGATAGCTCCGCTTGTGTATGGATCAATGTATACGGAATGACCATGTTCATTTTATCAAATTAGAAATTTTTGATGACAGACCATTTCCGGACCTATGTTCATATGAAGTTTTTTTTCATATTTTGATCAGAGGGATCCCTCCTAAGCTTTTGACCTCACAAGTCTCAAACACCCTGTATGATTCCGGGATTTTGATATGGCATTCTCAAATCTGAACATTCAGTATCTGCACATTTACGGGCTTCTCAATTTCGATGTTTGATTGTTTTTTGTTATGTTGGTTTGGTACACAAGTTGACAATTTCACCGTCTTTGGTTTTTTAATTCGTTTTTGACAGATACGGAGGTTATAGCCCACCCTGTTTGAAGACAGCGTCGTTGTGAACAAACTACACGTGATCAGACAAAGAGTACTGATTGAACTTGTCACATGAGCATGCCATCTGCACGTGAGCTGATCACCTTCAGTTCATTTACTTCGACGCTGTTTTGAAACGGGATAGACTACTATAGATAAACGTCAATACCTTTTTAAATGCGAAATGGCACTGATCAAAATCAAAATGGTAATAATCGATTTCAAATTTTGATCAGTATCAAATTGAAATCAATTTAGTTATCGATTTCAAATTGGCATTGATCAAAATCAAATAGGGTTTTTTTTCTTGCCGATAGCGTAACTCTGGGCGCATATTGAGCTCGCGTTAACACAGGGGCCGCGCATGCGCATATCGAGGGTCATAACGGAGGACCTCGTAACTAACAAATATGGAATTCTAGTGTAGAGATTGATACAGTTTATCTATAATCACAAGGTGACGTTTTCTGTGATTTTCTTCCAGATGGAACATTAATATTGCCTCAAAACTTGTCCAGTTGATGAAGACACGTATTTTAAGATCAAAAATAAAATAAATCGCATTCGGCCAAAAATGTTAGTTACGAGGTCCTGCGTTATGACCCTCGATATGTCAGGGCAACTGATGGCTGAAAATGCCAAATTCTTCCAGGTTTGATTTTGAGTTATGACATGTGACAACATTTTATAACCTCCAAAGTACTCTCAGTGTCATTGCCAAGTTTGAGTGAGTTTTTATTGAGTTTGATGAAGAGTACCATATTTGTTAATACAGTGATACACAAATAAAACGTGAGTACGTGAAATCAAACTATAGGTCAAGAGAGTCATTTCAGTATAAGCAAAAGTCATATTTTTGACATCTTCCGTGTTCACATTGCACGGAAGACGTTATACTCTATCCTTTTTCTACTTTCAGTTAGACAAGGATAGAAGCACGCTTGTGAACGCGGCACTGCTTGTCAGATGCCCTGGTTAGAACGCATGCGCCTCAAGCTATCGGCGAGAAAAACAACCCTATTTAGGCACAGTTTTGTGTGACAGATGTGTCAAGAGTCTGATATCGTGCCGATTGTGCGTTCCTCCATGGAGTAGATGGTAAACAATGCTTGATTATCTTTATTATATTTGATATTTTTTATATTCATACACCGATTATGACGGGTATGGTATAATACTGTATGACTACGCACTAATTCGATCAGTTTTTCTTATATTGATTCCATATTTTGGAACACGTTGCAAGTCAATAACACAAAATGACACTAGACGTCTCTTTTCACCCATTTCATGTATCAGATCCACAGCCGGCGTTCGACACAGTTCTACCCTTCCCTGCGCTGTGCATCAATATGCGGCGTTACACTAGAACACACAATGCACAGAAACTGTGTCACATTTCACAGCGATCGTTCTTCTTTCCTTGTCTAGCTGAAGTAGGACAATGATAGAGCACATACTAAAACACAGAAGATATGATCAATTGCTAGACGAGATTAGAACCAAGCCGCGCATGTCGTCACCGCGAGCCAAAAGTGAGGTTGGATTTAAAATTTCCATAACGTTACCAAGTTACCATTTGTTGGTCAGAATTGGAACACGTCGCTCTGCTTATATTGTATTCTGTGCTCTTCTGTCAACACGACTAGACATACTTGTCCCCTGTCTTAACTCAATACGTAAGGACGTGTTGTTTCGTTTTTTCCACACGACTTCTATCAGCTGAATTTGTCAACATTTGTCATTATTTGTATTGTATTCATTGGATCGACGGTGGTGGTATGTTAACGTTTTGTGAGTTTCAGTTTCATTGTGGAGGTGTTTTTCGGTATTGACAGGAAGCAACCATCTCTTATTACAAAGACAAAGTAGATTCAATGGAGCCTTAGGAAAGCAAGATAGAATGATAGAAATGCATCATGAGCAAAAAAAATCTAAAGAACATCAACTTGAAAGGATCGGTTTAATTTTAATATGAACATGTGGCTCACAGATCTCATATCCACGTTTTGTCAAGAATACGATATGTTATAACTTAACTTGAATTTTACAAAGAGTGATACAAAATAAGGACTAAATTAACAAAATATCATTGAAATGCCAACCCAAAATCAGTAATTCACGGCAAAACTCACAACATCGGCAGGTAAATCGCTTGGTAAATGCTTAGGTATGTGTCGGCAGTTCTTTAAAATTGGAACTCACATTCTCCCGTTATAAAATATGTTATTGAAACGTAGATTTCGATGGATGACTCACATACCTATTCATTCGATAAAAAAAAATATGGGTTCTTGTAAACATTAGGCATCCACGTATTTTTTACTTTTCAAAAGCGAATTTGGGAAATTATCCTTCGTTTAACTATTCTAAAGAGAAAAAATGCTGGATGAATCACTTTTTTATAGAAAAAACACTATTTTAGGCACATTGTTTCATACGAACATTTTCCAGTTGTTGTTCCTGTTTTTCCAGTTGTGGGTCATTGAAATGGACAATTTCTGTTGTTCTCATGTACTACAGTTCCTCACGTAACCACTTAAGAAGTTAAAACATATAGTCAAGCAGGAAAAATAAATTTTAAAAATTTGATTCACAGAACACAGAACATCCCGGCAAACTCGATATTATCAATTACTCAATAACTGTCAAGATTGTCAAAACAATTCTCACTAAATAACGACCGAGTGGAAAATACGCGCGGTGCTGCCAAGTTTTCCTTTTTCATTTATTTTGCTTTTTCGTTTTGGCGCCATTTTATTGACGGTCGGCTTGAGAATCGCGAAAGCCACCAAGGGGAGTGTGCGCATTAGATTGTGATTTTTTCTATGCACATAGCGACGCATCCGTTTGATGTTGTAAATTCGCGGGTTTCATTTGCCGACATTTTGTTGTTTTTTTGAAGAAATCATTCAGTTTTAGTGGCCGGTTCCAAATGGATGCTGTGGTATATGTTTTCCATCTGATGACCTTCTTGTCTGTACTCTGTAGTGGATGAAGTTTTGCTCGGATGTTTGCAGGACTGTGGTTTGGTGCGTCGGAGATTGAGATGTCCCGAAGTTCGGTGTCGTCGGCAATGTAAACTCCAGAGAAGGGAAACTTCACTAATGGGGTGTATATTCAGATGTCCATCATGGCGCCATATCTAAAATATCGTTCAAAAAGTAACGCTCCTGCCCGAGTAAAAAGGTACGCTCCTGCCCAGCGTAGCCGGTGGATGTTCTCTTGAATATCGTTCAAAAAGTAACGCTCCTGCCCATATGTCTGCTCTTGCCCGAGTAAAATGGTACGCTTCTGCCCAGCGTAGCCGGTGAATGTTCTCTTAAATATCGTTTAAAAAGTAACGCTCCTGCCCATATGGCTGCTCCTGCCCGGGTAAAAAGGTACGCGCCTGCCCAGCAAAGCTGGTGAATGTTCTCTTGAATATCGTATAAAAAGTAACGCTCTTGTCCATATGGCTGCTCCTGCACGAGCACGAGTAAAAAGGTACGCTCCGGCCCAGCGTAGCCGGTGGATGTTCTCTTGAATATCGTTTAAAAAGTAACGCTCCTGCCCATATGGTTGTTTTTTTGGGTATTGATTTTCTATTTCTTCACGTCCATGTGCCCACGTGTACTCATTTCGCGACCAAAATAATATTATCCAAATTTGTTGGCTGCAAAACTATTTTTTTTTTCAAAGTAGGAATACACAGAAAGACTCACATATTCTCCCACAGAAATCTCTGAATTTGGTATAAAACATCAAAAAGTTAATTTTCCGCGATTTTTAACGTATTATGAGATTTTCCCACTGGATTTTCCAAATAATCAACAAATTTCGAGCTACTTCTATTTTCCGAAAACTAGACGGAAATTATTGTGAGTTTTGCAGGTACCCCAGAATTACCCCTTCGAATAACTTTGGTCAGTCAGATTCAATACAAAAGAATATCACTATCACGTCAACATACTTCAACACCAGAGAATAAAATTGAAAGTCCCTACGAAATGTCAAAAATATTTAGGGAAAAATGAAAAAGTCACCAAGATTTTGAAACACGTCTTGACAAAACACGAACATTGCCGAACTGATATCAAGACGTGCACGGAATAACGTTTTTGTCACGCCTTGCTTCCACATGTTGAAATCAACAGTGGTATTCAAAATGTTGAATTCCACAGTACACGGAATCCGGCTACTGGCTCACGCCCCCCGTGATATTGATTGTTCAGATTTGAGGTAGGTCACGTGATGACTTCTGAAGTGGAATGTGCGAGAGTTTATCTTGTTTGTTTCAGTATCATGGTAACCGAGTCACCTATGATACCCATGAATTTTGAGGTTCGAACACGCAATGACGTCAGCGAAACCAGCGCGAGATCATATCTTGTTTGTTATAGTATCATGGATCGAGCATAACTTCTGTCGTGAACCCGGAAGAGATGTCACATATAGAACCGCTCGAGGGTGGATTGACTCTTTTGTTCAAGTCGACTGGGCAATAAACTCAGCTGCAATAGATCACTAGTCTGCACACTAACCTCAATATCTGCATACATCTCTACAACATTGATGTATTTTGTAATTTTTTGAATCTTCTCCTTATGGTTGAGAAGGATACTGATTAGTTCTTCACCTGCGAAACTTCATCTTCGCTACTACTAAATAGATAAAAAGCGTCCATGATCACAAAGAGACCTGAGTCAAGTAAGGACAAAGAGAAAAAACTCCAAATCAAGGCCTCAAACAGTCTTATAATAAAATGATTACATGTTTCGCCTACGCGGCATCTTCAGATCTTGACAAACTTTTGAAAACAGCTCTTCGTACACATAATCAAAATTGTTATTATGTGTACGATAAGCTGTTTTTAAAAGTTTGTCAAGATCTGAAGATGCCGCGTAGGCGAAACATGTGCTCATTTTATTATAAGACTGTTTGAGACCTTGACTTGGAGCTTTTTCTGTTTGTCCTTATTCGCTACTACTAGATGACGAGTCTCAAATTTCTCTAAAGAAATGTTTTTTTTTTATATTTTCCATGTATTGAATTATTATTGAGCAAAAAACACAAATAAACAGCTTGAAAAAAATGCAGAATGCACATAACTGACCATGTATGACAGTTCCAAAATAATTGCACTGAGTGCTAAGTTACGCAATCGCTCTGATGCAGCCGAACAAAAAACAAGTCTGCACCGGGTCAGTGCAAACCGAGTCAAACACGCTTTTTCCATTGTTCTTGCTCTACTCCTACCAGTCGAAATTGTAATTCTGTTCCAGTTCGCACTGAGTGCAGCTTAGTGCAGCCAGTCGAAACCGCTATCAATTTAAACTCACTGAAACGTGGCACTGACACTGACAGTATTTTGAAGGTTATAAATATTGTCTCATGTCACTCAAAATCAAGTTTGCCGAAAATTTGACATCACCCATTCCCCGATTGCCCTGATCAACGTGCATGCGCGGCCCAAGAAATACAATCTTATAGAGCATGTCTATGAGACGTCATTTGACAGATCACCTAAACTTCACCAAAGCATTGTTTTGCTTGTAATTTGAGTCAGTCCAGTTGTTTCTAGTGCCTTTTTTGATTGTTTTTGGAATATCTTATTTTCGAAGGAAGTGTATTCATTTTTCTTCCCCTTATTGATTTTTGTAGTCATTGCTGTCAATGTCAATAGTGGTGAATTTTTTGCTGACCTGCCCTGGCTTTATTACTTCCTCAATTGACACTGAGCAGATTATAGACTTATTCAAGGTCAGTTTATTGAAAAAGATAATTAAGTTATTGAATAAAATCATCGGCTTGATAAGAAACACGAAATGTTGAGCCTCCGATGCTATGTCAAATGTCAGATCGTGGTCATGCCCTATACGCGAGGTTTTTGAAAACGTCACAGGCACCATATGATTGGTCGTGGCCGAATTTGGTATCCAAACAAGCTTTTGTGACATGTGGTTTTCTCTTGTGTGAGTTTGAAATCAGTGTTTGTGTTCAATTTGGACTTCTCTGGACTATATTTTTTGGGTGTATTACATATATCGTGTGTCCCGTTAGTGCGTATATGATTAGCCGAGTGAAAAGTCAGCTTTTGAGGTAATAAAAAATAGTTTGTTTGGATATTTCCGTCTGACAGCTGACGTCATGACGTCACAGAAACGTAGCGTATTGAAAATAATCAAAAGCAAAATGGCACTAATCAAAATCGTACTTATCTATACGCCCGGGTACGCCCTTGGTACCCAGGCAGGGACAGGGAGGGGCTGCTGTCCCCCCCCTAGAACTGAGCATAAAGAATTCCTTATATAGAGGTTTTCCGTAAATGAGCATAAATTGTTTTTCCTTAATACGTGAGATGAGAATTATAATTTTCTTGTATCCATTAAAAAGATCTTTACAAGCACAAAATGGTTCCACTACCTATAAAATTTATATTTATAATATCCCACATTCAAATTTGGCGCCATTAGTTCCCAGTCCATCCACTCCACTGGTGGCGCTAACAATAATCCAACGTCACTATTGTCAGACGGCGCTCTATAGGGGTTTCTTTATGGAACTGAGTTAAAAGCATATATTTAATACAGATATATTGCGTGTTGACGTTCATCACCATGTTAAATTTTTCCGCCGATGAAAAGAGACAGAACATAACGATCCATGGATGAATTTTAATATCGCTCTACCGTAGTGCACTTGTAGCACTTGTGCGCATGAGCTGTATGCATTGACAGGTGCTTCTTATAAATTTTTCAAACTAATCGAAAAACTAGGTTAGGATATACAAGTGTTTGTTTATTTCACGGTTTATTTGATTAACGAACTAAAAAAATACTCTTTTATTCTGCTTTATTTAGGTATATTCATCAGAGAAGTTGTTTTTTGATTTTCTTATTGTCTTCAGCTTCAGCTGGTATTGATAATCAGAAACGATGAAGTTATGTAAACTTGTGAAGGCAGTGAACGAGGCAGTGAAGGTTATTTAAATAATTATTAGAATCAGAATATTTAATAATTTAATCAAAACGATTCGATTACCTATATCTGTTTCAACTGAAATATTTGATAGGTACATTTGCGTCTACCTACCATAGGTACAGGGTGTTTCTTAATAAGCGTGTAGTGTGTGAATCAGTAAAACGTTGAGTGAGGAGTTCATATTAATGTGGATTGTAGATTGCAGATCCAAAATCCCTTTATTTTTGATATAGGTACCGATACAGTGTTAAAAACCTATAAAAAGAAGTCGGTTGTTTTTGAGTTTCATGCAGACTGCCTTTTGATATTTTGAATAATTTAGTATTATAGTTGGGTACAGTACTTACTTAATTATGACGCTGTAGGTTTGGGACTATATTAAAAACTTTTTTATTACCTATCAATTTTAGGAAAAAAGTTATCCCTCATCAAAAGTTTTGCATGTTCCAAAATCCAAAATACAATCATTGGATATCAATTTTTGTCGTTACTAATTGCTCAAGTACATATTATATGGGTCTCTCGAGGGTTTTCTGCTATTTTTCGATAATTTCCGAGTTTTCTTATCAATCAATCAATATACCTATTACCATATTTAAACATTTAAAATAACAATTATAGTTCTAAAATAACAATGATAGTTCTACTAGTCTACTACAGGGTGTATAGTCTCGCTAGGCCAATAATTGGTCTATACTTGCGAGATTCTACACCCCCTAAAATAAAGCAAAATATAAATGTCTTATGAAGTAGGTAATAGTCGGAGAGATGAGAGACCAAATATGCAACAGTTTTATTAAAGCTGAAATTTTGACAAAAGGTCATGTTTAGATCATATATCAATACCCCCGAGTCAGTCAGCCAGATTCCCAACTGGCCTGGGCAGGGTTTCAAAATTGTAAAAAAAACTTATGTAACTGTTTTATTAAAGCTCAAATTTGGTTTGTAGTTAGCAAATGCAATAAGAATCTATGTGCGAGCTGAAACTCGCAACAATATCAGTCAACCAGGGGCCTAGAGTTGTCAAAAAATCTTGTTAATAAAAGTTTTTTATCAAACCTACAATCTTGCATACAATTCGAAGATGTTATTCAAAAAACAAAAAAACCATGGTCAGTCAGTTTGTGTATCCAACAAACACAGTCAGTCACCCAAAGAACGTCATTTTGACTTGTCTTGTTGAGAAAACACTGGTATAACCAAATAATAATCAATATGGGAAAACTTGATTTTGCAATGTTTCAAATGTCATCTCTTCTTTCATATTCAAAAAACCTTTGCAAAAAATACGCACATAAATATGTTTTCTTTTTCTTAAGGTCAGTGATAACTTTCATCGAGCAATGAATAGTAATTTCATCAACAAAGTTTATCAGACAATCAAACAATATAGGGAACCAAGGAGTAAAACTATAAATACAAGACTCAATTTTTTATTGTCCTTTGAACATGATTAGTTTCGTATATTTTTGTCTCACATATTCAGTCTTGGTGGACATTCTTTTTGCTTCATGATAAAATCTAACGTTAATATAAATATTTATAATTAATTTACACAATTGTGTCCTGTGGTTATCAATTATGTGCTGGCTCATTACATGATTGTTCATCTCTTCATTATCAAAGGGCAGACCAATTTTGTTCATTATTTTGTTAATAACTATTGCCTTCATATTTTTCTTGTGAATTTGTTGTAAATATTGCCTAATTATCGTCTCACACATTTTGCAAATATTGTTTGTGTCTATTGACGGGGCTACATAATAATTTGCCCTGTCTTTAATTCTAGATAAAAGGGGCATATTTTCACCCATGATTTGTCGAAGACAAATAGGACAGTCAATTTTTTTTTCAACTTGTTTGGTTACATATCCAGCAATATATTCGCATACATTTTCGACATAAGGATTTAGTTGCCAAAAGATACTGATATAATCATGATCATGTTCAAAATCAGATATTCCTTTATTCAATTCTTGTTCATCACCTATTGGACAGTTTTTTTTTCTACTTGATGACACATGTAGCATTTCAATTCCATCAAACAGACAATTGCCATTTTCTACCTCCTTAATTTCATGTCTAATTAGCAGACGTTTATATGCGCTTTTAAATTGTAACGCACTCGGATTATTGTTGAATCCTCCCCTGCTTCTAACCGCAATAAAAAAAGTCTCTAAATAATCCTGAGATAATTTAAATGTTAATAAATATGAAAAATCATGTTCTTTCAACTTTTTAAAAAGTGGAAAGATATTTGTTAAAGAGATTATTAATCCCAAGAAACCAGTTTTTCTGCTAGATTTCAAAATATTTGTTCCATTTGAATCTTTTAGTGAGGTTATATAGGCTATGAAGTGTTTGGCGTGTTCTTCCATTTTCTCGAAATTGCTCTCCAACAATGGTGCATCGAATGTTCTTTTTGAGAACCTATTTTTGCAGTTTAATATGTCTGCCATATTATTAAAATTCAAACAGAAATGTGCAGTAGCCATAGAGCCGGAGAATTGTTTTTTCAATTCATCATCCGGAATTTGATTAAGAAAAACAAACGATTTGTACACACTTTCACTCAAAACTTGCATAGCTAATCTGACATTCATTCGATTGTTTTCAAAAAATATATGTTGTGTCGTTATTTTATTGGCTAATTGTAGCCCCTCATTTTTTTGGAGATTGTATAGTTGTATAATATAGTCCCATGAGATGATGTTGCCGTCACCATCTTTTAATATTTTTCTATCTCCTATGGTATTTCTAACGAGTTTCATCATGTGACATAGATCGAGAAATATATAACACTTATCCCCAGTCACGGGATTTATAAAGAACGGTTTAAAACCTGTATCAAAATAATCAAAATTTGCACCTAAATGAGAACACATGCTCAAATTTGGTGATGCCCCATCAAAAGTTATTGAATACACTTTAACTCTATACTCCTCCAATAATCTGAATGCTCGCGTTAGCAAAGTTGCCCGTTCGCTGCCACTCAACCCTCGATTTAAAAAATAACCGACAGGAATTCTCCAACTCTCATTGAGTGAAACTGCCATTAGTACTAAGGCATTTGTCGCAAGTGGAACATTATCATTTTCTTGGTTTGATTGTAAGGTGCCACAATCCACTCCTCCGTGGAATTCATTTTGATGATATATAACTGACTCCCTGATGGACATTTCATCCATCACTAAATTCACCACTATTGTTTTTTTTGTGGCACGGAGGGCCATGGCATCGAAAGCTTCTTTCGTGAATCCAGGGGCACCATCAACCACGCTATACCATTGCCGGAGAGTCGACTGATGTGGTAGGAGTTTTTCCCAGTGTTTCCGGACATAATTGTAGGCTTTCGGCGAATAAAAATGTAAAGTCAAGGCAAAACTTCATATTGCTGGTGAATATTTTTTTTTGTTCTTCAGTTTCCTGGACACTAATTGCTTCATGTTTTCAGGTAACGTTTCCTGGAAATAAAAGAGAGATGATAACTGCTATAATAAAATAATTATTGTACATAGCGAACATATTATTTGCTATTTTGGATTTGTATGCTTTGAAATAACAATTATTATTAATTTGAAATAATATATCTCGTTGATAGATACCGTTAAGGTGTTTCCAGCTTTTTCTGACAGCAACCCCTTATCCCGCAATTGAGAAACTAGTTCTTTGAGAGAACCAACTCGTTTTGTAAGGTATCTCTTTTTATCCTGTAACGTTTTAATTTTTCTTGATTTTTCACTATCAATTCTTCTGACTAATGATAAAACTCTTCTTGTCCTTCTGGGAGTTGCTACATCTGGAGTTTTTATCTCAGAGATGAATCGAGGTTCAGAAAATTTGCGTGTTTCCGGAGTCTCACTAACTGAAAAATTAGAGATTTTGAATATCAAAATAAAGTCGACAGAATAGGTGATATTACTCGGCTGAATAGTAATGTCGCATTGGGTCGGATTGCTTCATTGGTTGCTCTATAATTGGGGTTGAAGATGAAATATCTTCTAATGATGATGACCGTGGCTCAAAGTGGAGTACTCCTGGTCTAGATGCACTACCTAAATATTGAAACATTTCAAGTGACAAAGGTACATTCGACAGAATATAGGTAAACGACAGAATATAGGTAATAGGTATTACTTTGCTGAATAGGAAGGTCGTATCGCTCCATTGGTAGCTCTCGAGGTTGCTCTATTATAGTATGCAGCACTTACTGAACAGTTGTGGTTGTTGATGAAATAAGGTCTAAAGCAGATGAACGTGGCTGAAGGTGAAGAACTCCTGATCTAGACGGGACTTTTATTGATGGTACTGCAGTTGGTCTTAAGACCATTCTTCCTCCTTCAGATTTAGCAGCAGGTTCGAAATAATCATCGGGAAGAAATCTGTTTTTAATGCATACGGTGGAGCCATCTATTGGATAAAATAGGATTTATACCACGTTCGAAATTATAATTCAAATATTTATCACAAGGTATATCAAAAGTTATTCTGAAAAAATGCATAACTATTTTTTAAAAACGTTCATTTTATAATGTTATGTCCTGGACAAATACAACCTATGCATATTTTTCAGTTTATAACTTTTGATAAGCCATGTGAATCAATATTTAAATTAAATTTCGAATGTTGAGTCTATAAAATGCAAACCACAAAATTTAGGTCTTGTATACCCAGTTGTGCTTCAGTTCTGTTGTTCAAAATCGGATTATTAAAATGCTGAACCAATTTTTCTTAAACAGTGGAAAAAAATTTATTGGGAAGGATGTGTTTTGTTGAAAATAGCCACACATCCAGGGGACGATACATTTCTCAAAGAACTCATGATAAGCTTACATTATAGTCCAATCCAAGGTTCAAACACATATTACAAGATGATCTAGGTACTGAAAATTAGAAAATGTTGGCACAAAATTCAAATTACACGTGAAATGACAATGACGTCTAGGGTTAGGGATTGTTTATTTATGGCAACCGTTGTTAAGGAAAACCTCCGTCTCTAGCGCCATCCAACGGGTAGTCCTCTAAATAAATTCGACTTGATTAACTGGTTGCCTAGAACTTTATTTACATTGGCTTCCATACAAGTTTCCTATATATTTTGAGTGATATGTGTCGATGTATCATCCTTTTCTGATAATTTACAAAAACTGCACCACTGCGCGTTTTCAAATTAGTCAGAAACCTATAAAATATTTTTTTTACAAAAAACTTCTATTATTACTGTCGAATGTTACTTGTGGAGAGTAGGCGTCTTCCTCAGTTTCTCAGAAGCTTGTTTTTTGCTGAAAAGGCAGAGAAAACAATTTCTTGGCATTTTTCTCCTCACAAAAAGCACAACGCACACTCTAAACACAACACAAAAAAGTCTAAGAAAAAATATGTTGAATTTTTTTTTAACAAATAACAGCGAAGTGAAGCCAAATTGGACGGTGTTTTGCAACTAACCCACACTTTTTTTACAAATGAGTTTTTTATACTGAACCTACTGATCATACTATAATAAGCAAAAATGATTAAAGCCTCATTCAGCATATATAGCGGCATCTGCGAACAAAATTCCAAACCGCAATCGCTGAATCAGCCAAATCGTTTAAATGATCTAAACCACATTTTCAATTATTGTATGTGGGTTAGACGTTGAATTTAGACTACAGTGTGACCATTGTCTGGAATCTGGAAGAGCGCGATATAAAGATATTTTTCTATGTCAGCGCATGTGGGTTGGACGAACCATTTTTGCCAATTGCAATATAACATTGGCTGTGTCATCGAATATTAACTGAAGACTACCAAGGCCAGATATGAATTTTGCATGTCAAACAACCCCTATATACGAAATTTCGTCAAAATAACTTGATTATTATAAAAGTAATTTGAAAAAATCAAATATTAAAATTCAACTTTGACACCCTGTATCCGAAAGTATATCAACTTTCGGATTTGACAAGTTGAGGTCTATCACAATATTTTTGTGTGAAGAATCTACTGTAACCTTATGTCCCATTCCTTCTGGTCCATCCTGTATAATATATTTTTGAGAACAGTCTATCACCTCATGTACTTTTCAAGTTGACATGTCACACTACTAATTAAAAAAAAAAAACAGAACTGATTTTTCAAAAGTATATTTTTTAAATCATTTTAAAACATGCTAATTTTCTCGAAACAAAACAAAGATGGGTGATGTAAGGTTTACATTCAATCAAACGCTCACACCAAATACATTGTGGATGGTAGCATATGATTCTCGTTTGGCAAGTGTAAATCACTTCCACTTCGAAGTAAAATTGAATGTACACCAGGCATAAGACGATTGTTGCAGAACATGTGCGTATGTCAAACGCACCGTTTTTGCGCTTAGCGACCTAATTGATCGTAGTATCGTGATTTTTGTACCGTCAAAATTAAGACAAGCAATTATTATTAGGTATTGTTATTTGTTATTTGATTTTTCCAAGATTTGCTGTAACAGTAGTTGGTTTATTTATGCATTCAAATTTCAAAACGCGAAAACGCCGCGTTTGACATACGCATCGACCTTGTCACAAATGATGACACTTCAAGCAGCACTGCTCACACACGTTGAGCGCAAGCGCACTATGTAAGAAAGTACAGAAAAGAGATAGCATGACAGAGGCTATCTCGTTTTGATTTCTGACATTTTAGACCACAACACGCAATATATGTGTATTAAATATATGGTTAAAAGGTGTGTGCGTGGCGCCCCCTACTGGTCAAAGCCATATCAAGGTTCGATTTTAATTTTGCATGTCAAACCAATCTCAAAGGGTGACCAACCGTCCCGTATTGGCCGGGATCATCTTTGCCAAATGTGCGTATGGATTGTCGTAACGATTTCAGCATTTTGTTAAGTATACATCATGTAGAATCGAAAAGTGAACTGCGAATAATACGCCTATTTTACTAAATAGACGATAGTTCGACTGATAGAACTGTTATTCCATTCCCAATTCGCTTTAAAAGGATATAATATCCTAATTACTTAGTTATTATTAATACGATTTTCTTTGGTAGTGATTGTATGTTAGAAAAATTAACTATTTGGCATAGTGAACACTAGTATTAACCATTGGCGTGCGGTCTTGTGGAGTAAAAAGACTTGATTTTTTGAAAAAAGTGAAAAAAAACTTTGCTCTTCAGATTTTGAAAATATGAACTAAGGGGGTTTTTAGGGACGCTGATTCTGATAGAAAATGATTTAGAATAAGCCCTTAATACATTTCTCAAAGAACGCACGCCAATTGGGACTGAAAGTGTTCAGTATGACAAATACTTCATTTTTCTACATACAATCACCACCAACATTTTAAGAAAACCGCATTATTAATAACTAAGATATCAGGGTGTATTTCCATGAAAAGCGGGACACACTGTATGTATATGAATAATAAGTATTTATTCTTTATGGGCATTTGCAGCAAAAACGCACGAATATGCGGAAAATAGAATATTTTTCCGAGTTAACGTACATTATGGTTGGGCTAAGGCAATGTACAAGAAACTCGAAAGTGCAAATCTGTTTATTGTATAAATAAAATCAATAGTAAACAGTTATTAGCACAAGAAAAAAAGTTTTGCACCACCCCACTATACATAGCTATTCAGTGATTACCAAATTATTGAATGAAAGAAATGAAGCCAAAGAAGAATGAAGTATTTAGTGCGATGATCCATGTTTAATTGCATTTGGTTGGATATTTTTCACATTTTGTGAAAGATTGTGTGTTTTTTTTAAGTCTTTTCTTGACAGGTTCTTCACTTGCTGGACGTCCTAAGGGTCTTCTTTTGCTTCCCCTTGTTATACCAACTTTTCTTCTGCTTAATGCTGTAGGCTGTACTTTGATGTGTAGCGCTGTAGCGCTGGGTACATGAACTTCCAGCGGTACATAAAAAACTTTCCCAGCCTGTACTCGTCTTCACTTGCTTCAGTCGTTGGCAAGACATTTTGACGGTTTTACTGCTGGTACCAAATTGGCTATTTTTGGCGAGTAATAAATCGATGGCACCCTGAAAATTGACGGAATCTTTAGCCATTCCAGTTACACCTGAAAGTTCTCCTTCTTCTTTATTATTATTGGCATTTGTATTGGTTGGTACTAAATTATTTTCTATGGGCAAAACTTTTTCGCTTTCGGTTACAATGATACTTTTTGAAGGTTGTGGAACTAAAGGAACTTGGTGCATCTCTGGAAGCTGATGCCCAATCCTCTTTTCTATTCCAATAATTTGAAAAATGCCCACTCCGGAAAATCTTTACCATGGTTAATAGCGCTTTTAAATGCTTCTATTGCTGCTTCATTGGTCGAGGCTTGCAAAATTTTATTAAATAATTAGCCGCAAGAGTGAACTTCTTTAGTCTATAACCCCCAAAATATCGGATTGAAAGGGACGATCCTGATCACAACTGCCAAGTATCTGCTGTCATTCCTGTTGATGTGACCTGAGTGAACTGAATATGACTGTCGGTCAAAATTTCGTTTCTTCTTTTCTTTTTGATTTGATGAGTTTATTGCAAAAGTCAGCTTCCTCAAACTCAAGGGATATATATGATGAGGGATAGGTGATCTTCAAAATGATCCATCACTAAATTCTTTTGGCAAGGATCTGTTTCACTCCAAAAACCTCACATTTTTGGGCTGAAATAGATCCTCGACAAAAAGATACATTTTGATGAACTTCTTCCAAGATATTCGATGGAATTCAAATAATTGGTACTGAGAATGATTTTTGTGAACGTAACGAGGATGACACTTCAGGACGCACTGAGGATGATTGTTTCAAGACATCAGGACTTATAGTTTGGTAACATCGGGGTTTTTTCCCGATCCAGACCTACTACAAATCACTATGATTCAAGTCACAATTGTGTTATTCATGTATTTTAAATTACTGACGCTTTATCGTCGTCTGATGATGCCATAACAGGCGAAACACGTGTCACGTTTTCTAGATATTAAACACTTGAGGACTTAGAATTTGTGTTCTTTTACAATTTTATTGACAAGAGCTAGTTACAGGTGAATGCAGAAAAATAACAGGGAATAATTAAAATATATAATATAAGGGTATACAAAATAACAAGATATTTTCTTAAAAATTGATGGTGATATCTTTTTCTTATAAAATAATAGTTTTTTCTTTGCTAGAAAAAATCAATGTGGAATATGGCCCCCTTCATTGCTGACGACAGCTTGAAGTCTGCATAGCGAAAATGAAGCACTGCAAATGAAATACTGCATAGTGAAAGATTATAAACTGAAAATACATACCTTCCTCGGAAAATACCTTCTGAATTTCAAAAATCCCAACTTGAACTTCGACACCTCTCGCGTGACAATTTGAAGCAACGGAGAATTAAATAAGTATGAATGGTCTTTTCTGAAATTGGTTTGGAAAATTGAAATCCTTTATATCTTGTGTAGGTACAGTTCATCGAAGTAATAAAGACATTCATTGGCTCAACGAATATTGTTAAAGCTGATGTTAACAAATCGTTATGCTTCATTCACTAGACAATAAAGCACGGCCGTATAGCTTTTGTGGACTGTATTATTAAACATTTATGACAAACACGAATAGAACTACAACCGATAATTTGACACTGACTTTTTTCATTTTACATAACTGCCACCTGCTTAACACCTAAGCATTATCACAAAGTGAACCCATTCCTTGCTTTAACAAATATGTTACATCAGTTTTTGAACGTTCGTTGAGTCAATGAACGCGTTTATTGTTTCAAAGAAACCTCTTTATAAGTTAATGATTGTATTCATTTACATGATTAACAATAATTGTTCTTAATATTAATCAACATATTTCGTTGAACCAATGTACATGTTCATTTATTTGTCGAACTGGATCATTAATATAACGTATACATTTCTCATTTAATGCTCAATATTCGTTCGTCTAATAAACATTTTCAATAATTTACGAGAACTAACTGTATGTACTGTGTTTATTGACCCAATAAACAGGATTCGTTGAATCAATGAAGAAGGCCAGTAGCTAAGCAAGGAAAAAAATAATGAATAGTAACTCGTAGAACTAATAACCCTTTTCATTAACCAATAATCTCCGATCATCCACCCAACGAACCTTTTTATCAACATAATAAAATTGTTCGTTGTACCAATAAACAGACTTCTATTAACGGGGTTTATTGATATTACGAACAAAATTATTTTCAGTGTCGCGGAAACATTGAACTTTTCATAATATTATTCAGCTAAGGCTGAATTTTCCACCAGATGTTCTTTGGTAACCTTAAATCATCCAGAAAATTTGGCGGATCGATTGACCAGTTCCTCAAGGGTGGCAGATCACCCCCAACATGTCACGGAAACATTGAACTCATCATAATATGATTCAGTTAGAGCTGAATTTCAGTTAGAGCTGAATTTCAGTAAGAGCTGAATTTTTCACCAGTTCTTTGGTTAATTACAATCATCCAGAAAAACTGGTGGATCAATTGGAGAGTTACTTAAGGGGAGCGGATCACCTCCGCTCCCACATGTCGTGGGATCACCTCCCACATTTCGTAATATGATCCAGTTAAGGCTAAATTTTTCACCACTTGTTCTTTGGTATTTGGTAGCCTATAATCGAATTGGCCAATTCACCCCGAACATGTCGTGGGAACAATTAACTTTTCATAATATGATTCAGCAAAAGACTGAATATTCTAGTATGTTATTGTATAGCAACTATTTCAAGCGTATATGTCGATTGGCGGACAAAATAGCGGGTCTAAGTAAGTACCTGGTGGAACGACTTGATCCACCACCCTTAAGGAACTCGCCAATCGATCCGATAATTTTTCTGGATGATTGTTGTAGGCTACCTAACAGAGAACAACTGGTGAAAAATTCAGCCTTATTCAAATCATATTATGAAAAGTTCAATATTTCCGTGACATGTTGGGAGTGATCCGCCACCCTCAAAAAACTGGCCAATCGATCCGCTTATTTTTTTGGATGATTTTAGGTTACCAACTAAGAACTGGTATAAAATTCCGCCTTAACTGGATCACATTATGAAATGTTCATTGGTCCCACGACATGATGGGGGTGATCCGACACCCTTTAGGAACCGGCCAATCGATCCACCAATTTTTCTGGATAAGTGTGGTGTGGGCCATCAAAGAACATCAGGTCAGAATTTGAGCCTTAATCAAATCATGAAAAGTTCATCGGTCGCACGACATGTTGAGGGTTATCTGCCACCCTTAAGGAACCAGCCAATCGACTCGCCAATTTTTTTGGATGATTGTGGAATTACAAAGAACAACTAGTGAAAAATTCAGCCTTAACTAAATGATAAAAATATGCAATTTTTTTTACATGATGTGGGCGTTCCGCCACGCCCTTGGAACCGCGATCAGGGTGAACCCTCTTGGATGACACTCGATAAGGGTCCGTACAGCATCCTCTCAAAAAATAGGCCTTAAGGCTCAGCGTTCCGGTCTTTCGAATAAAACAGGGGTCCGGCGGTAAGACGGGAGGTAGCCAAGCGGGCTTGAAAGGGCGTGTCTACCTTCCTCTCTCGCATCTCGTCCGCTACGCCGATCTGAATAAATTCGGAGTTTCGGTCAGTTTCGTGGTTTGAGAACAGCGCGAATTCCAGGGCCTGTCTTGCGTTATTTTATTTACTAGGTTGGACGATGTTCTTCCCATAAGGGTTCCCGCGTGATTTCATTAGTAATTTTCAAATAAAAAACGCCAATTTGAAGGTTTTTATGTTAAGTATTTTTGGTTTATTTTTCTATTGCTGTTAAATAGTGATTTGTGTGTGTAATGCCTATATATTAAAATCAAGCCTACATTTGAAATGAGTAAATATATTCGCGAGTATATTAGTACCAACACAAAAAATATTTTTTTACATTATTTCTTCTTGCTTCAACCTACTCACCACAGTATCAAATAATGTAATCAATATTTTATCTTTTTATTTAAATAATTTGATGGTTTGTTATTACTGTGGAATACCTAATCTTTTGAAACCAAATGAATATTATGTAAATTGAAAATTTATTATGTAGGTAGTACAGATTTCTTAATTATAAACTAAATTGAATGTTTCTCGTTCATTTAAATTTCAGGGGTTTGTTTTGTTAGAAACCGTTTGGACACATCGGTTTTTATTTTTGATTGCGGTTTATTTAGTGATGATAATTTTATGTATACAAAGTGAACAAAAAATAAGTTACGACCATAAACTTTTTCAAATGGAAACCCTTTCTTCATTATATTTACGAATTTTGCATCAAATTCTAAGTGAGTATGTACCATGTTCTAAACCCAACCCCAATAACATTTATCGAGAAATTTACGATTGTTCAGAAATTATTTAAATTTGATCAATCGTGAATTTCTCGATGACTGTTGGTGCGTTAGCTTAAAAACATGGTACATGATACTTACTTGGAATTTTATGTAGAAGAAATAAAAAAAGGGGGTTTCCAGTTGAAATCATGAAGTTGATGGTCGTAGCTTATTTTTCGTCCATTCTGTACACATAAGAATATCCTCATCATATTATTGGGAATTTGATGTAGAATTCCAAAATGAAATAAAAAATGGGGGATTCCATTTGAAATGAAGTTGATGGTAATACCATGGAAACGATATCAAGAAACTCAAAAGTTTCCGTCATAGAAAAGTGGCTAAGATTATCATTATATTATATTCACTTTTCTATAGGGTTGCGTTGATTCAAATCAGTGATTTAAATCACATGATTTGAAAAAAAATCGTTGATTTAAATCACATGATGAAAAAATATTTATTTTCCCTTATCTGCTTGCATTGTTGAAGAGTAAAATCAAATAAAGTCATCAATCATACAAATATTCAGTCTTGCCGATGCTTTATTTATTGGTTTTGTTTTTTTGAAATGATTAAATGTCAGTTGAGTTATTCAATTATGTTTCACAAATTTTGTTAAATATGACCCAATTTAAGTTTGACAGTGGTTAAGTTGCGTTGTGTTGTGTCAAAACTTGAAATGAAATATTATGTTCAGAAAAAATGCATCTGAAAAATTATTATTAAAAAAAACACAATACATATGAAAGGAGAATTTAATCAAAAAAATCGATTCAAATCAAAAAAGTCCGATTTAAATAAAAAAAAACGGAGTTTTTCCATTTTTTTCAAAAAAATCAGCAACACTGCTTTTCTATGGTATCAGTGTTTAACGCGTATTAAGTGTTAATGTATTTGTATTGAGATGGATGGAAATTTGAAATATCAAATAAATAATTTAGTCGTAGATAAAGTAGAAGGGTATACAGGGTGGTGCAACCAAGATGGGGTGGACGATTGTGCGAAAATGGTGAGAGATTTGGATAATTTTTTTTTGTCTATCATAGTTAGTCGAAAAGGCTATGTTTTAAAAATAAAGCCATAGTACAGGGTGTCCCAAAAAGTCTATGGCAAACCAGACTTGTATTTTTTTAATGGAACTCCCTGTATATTAATTGATATTCCAATTCTTCCTTCAATTTTGAACAAAAATTGTGATACAACTAATGTCATTAAATTCAACCGTTATCGAGATATCGCGTTTTAAAAATGGCATTTTTGCAACTTTGACATGCTATAAAACTCAAACTATTCAAGTTAGAGGAAAATGGTTTGCACTTTCCTATCTTAACTTTTCAAGAGCTCTTCTGTCATTTGAATAGAAGGTAACGTCAACTGTCAACTTTTTTCGGCACATTTCGACATTTTTTCACAAGAATGAATTTAATCTCCTTGAATAGCTCCTGAAAAGTAAAGATAGGAATGTGCAATCCATTCTTCGCTAACTTGAATAGTTTGAGTTTTATAGCATGTCAAAGTTGCAAAAATGCAATTTTTGAAACGCGATATCTCGATAACGGTTGAATTTAGGAACATTAGTTGTATTACAATTTTTGTTCCAAATCGAAAAAAGAATTGAAATATCAATTAATATAGAGGGGGTTCCATTTAAAAAAATACAAGTTTGGTTTGCCATAAACTTTTTGGGACACCCTGTACTATGACTATATTTTCAAAACATAGCCTTTTTGACTAACTATAATATACAAAAAAAAAATATCCAAATTTCTCACCATTTTCCCACAATCGTTCACCCCATCTTGGTTGCACCACCCTGTATACCTACTACTCGCAATAATGACTATTAATCCCTCGGAAAGTTACTATATCCTCTGGATTGATAGCTATCATTATAGACGAGATTATAGAATTGTGGTATATAATACTATTTTCATGATAAGACATGCATAGCTTTCTTAACCATGTCTATGCCATGATTTTTTTTTTAAATGTTTAAAACTATTCGGAAAAAAAAACAATAGTAAGTCTTCTAATGATAAGAAATATTTCTGAGATAGGCAAACAACATTATTAACATCAGTTAAGGAAAACAATGCTGATAGTTATTGTATCACGAAATAGTAAAAAAATGTTTATTACGTTATTATATGTATTTGTTATCTCTTACTTTAATCACAAAAGTTTTTCTTCATTGAACTAAGTACTTCCTGAAAATAAAATACCCGAGCATTTTGAACCAAAAACTACTCCGGAACCAAAACGGCTGAGTCATGTGAACGAAACTAAATAATATTATTCATAAAATCTTATATTGACCATCCCAAGAGCATCAATTCTCCGCATAGAACCTACATACCTAATTTAACTATTTACCGAATTTGAATCAAATTCATTAAGAAATAACAAAATTATGCGGACATAACTTCAGTAAATTGAAAATACATCAACTATATTCCCCTCCCTCATAGAACCTACATAATAATATACTTAATCACAACCAATCCATTGAAACATAACGAAACTATGGAAACATAACTTCACCACATTAGTTTTTTTTCACTTTTCAGATTGAATTTCAAATAGAACCTATATACAAAAATGATCTAAGCAAAAATAATAAAACAATGCGAGAGAGGTATACTTTCCGAAAATTAAATATCGGAGCATTTTCACCAAAAACTTCTCCGGATTCAAAACGGCTCAGTTATGTGGGCGAAACTGAATCCCAAAGCATCAATTCTCCGCTATATCCCTCATAGAACCTACATACCTAGTTTTAGTAAATTTTGTTTAAAAGTAACGAAACTATGATGTGGCTATAAATAAAAACTATCCAAACATAACTTAACCAAATCATTTTTTTTTAATTTCTCATTTAAATCCCCAATAGAACCTTCATAACGAATTTGAACACATTTCTTTAAAAGATAACGACATTATGCGAACATGTATTCTCACCAAATCCAACCGAACCCAAATAGAACGTATATACCGAATTTGAATCAAATTCTTTGAGAAATAACGGAATTTTGCGGACATAACTTCACCAAATCATTAAAACATATTAACTATATATATCAGCCCTCTCCCTCATTGAACCTACATACCTAATATGATTTACAATAAGATCCATTGAAACATAACGAAACTATGGAAACATAACTTACCACATTACAAAAAAAACAAAAGTACGTAAATATCGGAGCATTTTCACCAAAAACTACTCCGGATTCAAAACGGTGGACGAAACTGAATATTAATCATATTCTCTTATATTGACCATCCCAAATTCCAAGAACATCAATTTTCCAAGTTCATTAAAAAACACAAACCGGTCCTGATATCATAAGACAAAATCCAAGCTAAACAGCTGATACGTAAACTACGCCCCAAAATCGACTCCGAATAATAATCTGTGATGTCGCCACTGAATGGGGTCAAAATAAGTGATAATTGGTAATGTGAAGGTTTTGAAAAACGCACTTTATTAGTAAACGGCACAACATTTCTTTATGATTTTTGTTTTAGCCTTTCACCAAATGTTCAATACACGTCCTGTACTTTATTTCGACCAGATAAAATAAGTACAAAGTTGAGAAAATGGCGGTTAAAGTTGATCAACTTTGAGCAAAAAATCTTTTATATTTCTGATCAATTTTGAAACTTTTTATTGAGTATAGGACATTAATCAAGGCTTCGTCTATGACTAGAAAACAAAACTTTTCGGAAATGTCAACAGATGTGTTGGAAAAACGTGTTTTTCTGAACCACTTTTAGGCCGCTCAAAAGCTCGCGGGACTCCGAGCCTTAATTGAATCTGTCACTGGCTCTTGGACTTTAACCTAGGGATTAGAAATATAAAACAATATGTTGGCAATAATATACATAGCGAAATTCGCGATTTCTTTTTTATTCATTTGGTTTATTGGTATTTTGAAAAAAAATCGCTGTTGACTTTCAAATATTGAGTAGAATACGTATATAAAGTTACAAGTCATTTGAAAACGTATGCAAACTTGATGAACATTCAATTTTTTTTTGTACACGAAAAAATAGAGGTTCTGAAAGTCTCGTAAGCATTCGAATTTGCTTTTATTCTTAAGTGATTGGGATATCATTGTCGAGCAACACTACAATATAACTCAATTCAGTGGAAAAGCCTACAAACGTGTGCACCAATACTTCATGCATATTGGGTTTTATTCGACAGCTACCCTCTTGTTGAGTGGATAAATATGCTAGTTTTCTTATTGATCCAATTCTCCCGTTTCTCCAAATATTCGATGACCCTATGGCAATCGAAATTCTTATTTTTAGATTTTAGCCTACGGTCAATATCAAAACAATTGATAAATTGTTACCAATAGTGCTGTTGCGGTTAACTATATTAAAAATAGATATTTGTTAATTGTTTACGGCGGTGAACCTACTGCATTGAATTTCAAATTGAGATAGATTTCTTTCCTGAATGTAATGGTAATTGAAAATGCACTTTGCTTATTGGTCAACAGTGCATTTTTTCACAAGTAAAGACTTTCGTGCTGATTCAGTGAAAGTGGATCAAGGATTTTTTGGAAAGTATTTCATCACGTTATTGAAGGTACATGATGTACTATTTTTCTGAATGAACGCAATATCCTGTTGTTAACATTCTCAAGTGGATTTTATCTCCTTCCATCAATGAGCTATCACGATACTGAAGCCTCGAACTCAGGCTGGGAATTTTTCCAGATCTTCGTATTCGAAAATTCGTCTAAAAAACGATCAAATATTCGAGTAATCGAATAATTCGAATAATTCGAATAATTCGAATAATCGAATAATTCGATTAATCGATTCAAATCCATCTCAAAATTGAGATCCTAGAAGTTGGATCAAAATGTAGATATCCTCGATCAGAAGAAAAAGCATGAATTCAAAAACCAAAGTGGAACATTCTAATCCTCGAAACCAAACAGATCTACCTACTAATTATTATTATTAACGCTGGGACTCCAAAATAACACAACAACGTCGTGTTGTGTTATCATCCTATAAATCACCTTCACCCGCCGTCGATCTGCTCCTTTCGGAAATCTGAAAGCGAACGAGATAATGAGATTCGAAATGAAACGCGGCAACGCGCCTCTCGTAACCTCGTCCCTACAGTGAAATGCGCCTGGGTAGGTGTCATGTCTGTCTATTATCAAACAATAAGGACATCCTTTTTTTATCAGACACAAACTTACCCAATCTAACCTAAGCTCAACTAACTTTGTCTTATTTCAATATAAGACACAAATTTATTACATTGTCAAGTTGAACTCCATTCATAACCAGTCAATTACAATAATCACAATTATATCTGAAATTAGACGTAAGACAAAAATTTGATCATTCAGAACGTCGGAAATTAGTAAACCTACCCATGATACTACAACAAATAACGCTACAGCAAGTAGTGATGCCAACAGTTTTCGTCAAAATTGATTTTTTTCTATCCGCGACATCATAATATTTTGCGTAATCACGATTTATGATCAAAATCAGCAGTGGCTCGAGTTTGATTCAATAGGGAGGTCAAGATGATATGATTTGTGGGGTGGAACAAGGCAATTATTCGGAGACGAAAAAAATGTCAAGAGCAACCCCACCGCTAACATTATACGCAATATCTCATGTTTAAATATGAAAAAAAAATCGAAGGAAAGACAATACATAATTGAATAAAGTCGTACTGAGCGTAGAAAATTAAAAATAACCAGTATCATGACTAGGCAAATTTTAAAAACTTACCTATTCATAATAGGTATGTAGTTAGAATCATTCCTCATTATACAAAGTTCAAACAATCATGAAATTAACTCGAATTCTAGGCGTTTTTCAAATGTCAAACCATATCCGTTTTTTAAATTCAAAATTTCACACGACGGATCCCACATTTTAAAAACAAAATTTACCACCGATGACCGATGTTATGTGAACTATGGATGTAAACAATTCGCCGGCAAAATAAAGTCGATAGAAATCCATCCGATCAGCTGACTTGGCATTACTCGACAACATAGATAAAAAATATATATACTCGACAACCACTCATAATCACTGCATTCCTTTCACATCAATTTAACATGCCGGAACAGCTTTGTGTCACTCCGAGCGGCCCCGGAGTCACACAGAGCTGGTCCGGCATGTAAAAGGAATGCAGTAAAATGTGCGACGAAGAAGGAAGACGTTCGAAAATGGGAGCGTAGGTCGCAAATACACCCTATCCGGGTGAGGGCAGGCGAAAAATTTCGTGGTTGTATTTCCCCTCTTTTATAATTAATTTTCCCTCATTTCTGGTAGGGGAAGTTCCGTTCTATAGTAAGGGATATTTGGGCTGAGTTTGATTCCACTTGCTTTTCGATTTGATTCTTTGTTTTCAGTTTTTTAAAATAACTGAGAATAGTATTTCCTGCTGGAGCAGCTCTTTTCTCCGATCCCTGAGACATTTCACATTCCAATTCTCTATATATTGGAGAACTAAACAACTCTACAACACAACACAACAGAGGGAAAAAAACAACTTTAACTTTAATCTTAAATAAAGAGTCTGTAGACCCCCAACCTCACGGGTCCCCGGGCTTCGCCTCGAATTGTTCTATTATAGTTCCGCCACTACGCCGCAGGCGAATTTTTCGTGAGATTTCTCCTCATTTATAAATAATTTCCCCTCATATCCAGTAAGTGGAGAATGCGCAGCAGACAAATCATTGTTCGAGACCCTGCCCAAACTTTGACTAATAATTTATATTGCGGTCATTTTATTTTATTTTTGAAATATTACAAAGAATGTATCTTGATTGCAAAAAATAAGGCCTCCTCCTCCCCATACAGCCTTCCTGAACCTCACCATACACTAATATTATCATAGAAAAAAAAAGAATTTATTTTTTATAAATTAGATTTATTCTCCTATCCTTTAGAAGCGAAAATTTCTGGATTATTTCAGCTTCAAAACTTTCACTGGCCTGGATTTTAAGAAACAATTCTTTTTCTATAGCTAACAATGCCAGTGAAGACAAACGTTCATTTCTCATGGAGTTACGACTGTACGTTTTGATACGTTTAAGGCACGAGAAATGACGCTCAACAGCGACGCTTGTTACGGGAATCGTGGCAATCAAAACAAACATTTTATAGGCCTCAGAAAATATTTGTCGAAGTTCGTTATTGACCAGTTTTTGTAAAATTGATTCTAAATTTAACTTTTCGAATTGTTCATCCTGATAGATAACAGACAACTCATTTATTAATCTTTGTTTATCAAAAACATCTTTATAAAAATCGACCAAACCAGTAACCAAATCATGGGGAAAGTTATTATTAAAATGTTTAAATTTTGACGAGTCAGCTAACGCAAAAAATGTCATTTGTGACAAATCCGCAAATCGCACCTCTATTTGCGTTACGACGTTATCTAAGATTTCATAAAATAGAATACGCAATGAGGCTTTTTTGTTATCTGGAATAGCATCAGATATTCTAGCTCGTTTTTGTGCAGGTGGTAAGCACGCAGATTTATTTATTCTCCCCTCCGCTTTTTCAAAAATCTTGTTAAACTTCTCTTCAGTTCTCAGCAGTTTTATGCGATCCCTGGCAGAAAAAACTTGATTTTTGCAGTAAGTTATATCCAAAGACTTTTTTTGTAAAATGTCAAATAATAAATCGGTAATATCAAATATATTTTTGAAAGCAGCCGTTAAAAATGAAAATTCAATATCTTCTAAAAAATTTAAGTAGCCCCTTGCGCCAAAAATGGACTCTTTTCCTGATGACGTATCGTTATTAATTTCAGTAAAAACTGTACGCAAATTTTCCCACTCTGAATCTATGATATTGATGGTTTTAGAGCGGGAGGACCACCTTGTTTCCACAGAGGAAGGAATTCTCCTAGCCATTACCGAATCTAAAACAAATGTTCGTTTCGCTGATTGATTAAAAAATCCCGGTAATGAAGTAGCGCTGGCAAAATAGATACAACAGCTTTTAATGCTTTTTGTTCCGTCTTGCAAAACTAAATTTAATCTATGAGCGCTGCAGTGTGTAAATAAAGCGTTTGGTGCATCAGATTTGATTTTCATCTGTAAGCCATTTAATGAACCAGCCATGACACTCGCACCATCGTAACACTGACCAACTAACTTGGCTTTATAGTCATACGGACGCAAAACCGCCGATACCAGTTCGTACATTGCAAGAGCAGTTCTATCTTGGCTCACGTCATAAAATCCTAAAAATCTTTCTTGAATTTTTCCCGATTCATTGACAAAACGAACCGAAATTGCACACTGCGATTTTTCAACTATATCGGTTGTATCATCCGCCTGTACCGCAAAAAAAATAGAATCTTTGATTTCCCGGTTAATGTGTTCCATAAGATGCTCGGAAATGCATACAATTAAATCATTCTGAATAGTTTTAGATAATCCCGAAAATATGTTACCAATTTTTTTCAAATGTTCTTGCATCTCCACATCGCGTTTAATCAGAACCTTGAAAAATTCTTTGAAATTTCCAACGTTTGAAGATTCATTTTTCTCGTTATGTCCCCTAAATGCCAATTCTTGCTTTGCAAGTAAACATGTTACGTCTATTAGATACATCATCAAATTTCTATTTTTTCGAACGTCTTCGTTATAAAGTTTTAAAGAAAGAGCGGCTTGAATTTGAAGAGCGTCTTTTATCGTTGAAGAATTTGTCTGTAATCGTTTTAAAGTCAAGTAACTGCTCAGATGTTCTTTAGAGCTGTCATGTTTTCTAATACTTGCAGACAAATTTTTCAAATCTGTATATCCTTGCAGTACCCAAACGTTATTTCTTCCTTTCGCGAGCAATAAACAGGGCCAACAAAAAAGGCTCTGTTTATAGAAACTACCGCATAACCATCCGTGGCTTTTATACCATTGGGTGTTAAAAGTGCGAGAAAAATGTTGCCCTTGTTTTTTATCCGGTTTCAAAATGTCAAGTGAGGGTGTAGGGCGACCTACAGCGATTATTTGATTTCGATCTTCAACCTTAAGCCTAGAAAACGGTTCCTCCAATAAGGAACAAATAACGTCATGAGCTGGCAAAGTCATTTTGAAAATAAAAAGAACTTACGTAAAAATGCCAAAAATAAATAATGAATATCCTGAAAAAACGACAACTACTAAACAAACTAAACTCTACCTCTATGTGTGGACAAATCCTGTCCCAAAAAATGAAAATATCAAAACAGAAATTCTAATTTACTAATTTCTAAAACTTATCTGATAATCTGTGATTATATCAATAATTGTAGTGTAGTTATCCAAATCTTGGCAAAATCACAAAACACCGCCACCTGATAAGAACAATACAGTCTAATTTAGTTTGGTTTTTCTCGGGCTCAAGGCCTAGGATGGATAATCGCAACCGATATCCCCAATAACGACTATTTATTGCAGTCATCACTGCAATTGCATAAAAAAGAGTATAGATAGAATAATGCTCGGGCTAGCTTTTTTATGCCAAAAGTGTTTTTAAAAAAGTTTGATAATCTGTATTGATGAATCAATTCATATTCGCTAGATGGGTAAAGAGTATCGACTGTCGTTTTTATACGTTTCAATCGTCTCATCCCTATGCTTCATGCTTCATGTCATTGTGGGATGACCGTTTCGCGCGTCGACACCGAAAACACACGAACACGCGACGAAGGCGGAAATCGTTTCGCCTATATTTTCCTTATATTCGCCGTTGCCCCACTCTAAAGATTACCCCTTCTCATGTGCATAAAATACCACGCGGGAACAGAGAGAAAAGGCACCGTGACGTCCGCCTATTTTGAATGCACCAGCGGTCAACGGCTAGGACCTGGTCCTCTTGTGGGTGTTTAGGAATGAGTTTCGCACCACTGGTAGGTAGAAGTAATGAAGAATATAATAAGCATTGTTTTTAAATGGAAATCTTCTTGATTAATTGTGATTCAATTATTCAGTTCACAATAATAATTTATTTTGGTATTTACTATTTACTGCGGTGAGGCGGCGCCTACCTTGCCTACCCCGACCAGCCGCCACTGACAGTGGCGGCTCGTGCCGCCTATATTTGGGTAGGCGGAATCCTGTGGCGTAGCGTGACTAAATGTTGTTGGTTCAGAAGGCGCCGCAGGCGAAAAATTTCGTGGTTGTATTTCCCCTCCTTTATAATTAATTTTCCCTCATTTCTGGTAGGGGAAGTTCCGTTCTATAGTAAGGGATATTTGGGCTGAGTTTGATTCCACTTGCTCTTCGATTTGATTCTTTGTTTTCAGTTTTTTAAAATAACTGAGAATAGTATTTCCTGCTGGAGCAGCTCTTTCCTCCGATCCCTAAGACATTTCACATTCCAATTCTCTATATATTGGAGAACTGAACAACTCTACAACACAACACAACAGAGGGAAAAAAACAACTTTAACTTTAATCTTAAATAAAGAGTCTGTAGACAAAGATTTTCTATTCGATGATTGACGCGAATAAATTAGCGCGGAGCGCAGCACAGTCAAAAGAGCAGCGAAAAGTTGAAGCGCGCTTCATCTAGGTATACCTTGCTTTTGGCGGGCGATATAAATGACATGCGATGATGCCGGCTTGTAGTTAAAGTTCTGGGTTGAAAATACCGACAGATTGTAATTCCGAGGTTGCCAGATTGTAAAGATGGCAAGTATTTGAAAATAGTTAACGATTTATTAGATTATAGTGTAAATTACTACTAGTACTTGTAGATGTTATTTGTTTATGAAAAATATTTTGTGACAATATATAAGTAAGTCTCTTAGTGCGACGACTGGAGACTGGGCCCAGGGCCCCCCAACCTCACGGGCCCCCGGGCTTCGCCTCGAATTGTTCTATTATAGTTCCGCCACTGCGCCGCAGGCGAATTTTTCGTGAGGTTTCTCCTCATTTATAAATAATTTCCCCTCATATCCAGTAAGTGGAGAATGCGCAGCAGACAAATCATTGTTCGAGACCCTGCCCAAACTTTGACTAATAATTTATATTGCGGTCATTTTATTTTAATTTTGAAATATTACAAAGAATGTATCTTGATTGCAAAAAATAAGGCCTCCTCCTCCCCATACAGCCTTCCTGAACCTCACCATACACTAATATTATCATAGAAAAAAAAGAATTTATTTTTTATAAATTAGATTTATTCTCCTATCCTTAAGAAGCGAAAATTTCTGGATTATATCAGCTTCAAAACTTTCACTGGCCTGGATTTTAAGAAACAATTCTTTTTCTATAGCTAACAATGCCAGTGAAGACAAACGTTCATTTCTCATGGAGTTACGACTGTATGTTTTGATACGTTTAAGGCACGAGAAATGACGCTCAACAGCGACGCTTGTTACGGGAATCGTGGCAATCAAAACAAACATTTTATAGGCCTCAGAAAATATTTGTCGAAGTTCGTTATTGACCAGGTTTTGTAAAATTGATTCTAAATTTAACTTTTCGAATTGTTCATCCTGATAGATAACAGACAACTCATTTATTAATCTTTGTTTATCAAAAACATCTTTATAAAAATCGACCAAACCAGTAACCAAATCATGGGGAAAGTTATTAATAAAATGTTTAAATTTTGACGAGTCAGCTAACGCAAAAAATGTCATTTGTGACAAATCCGCAAATCGCACCTCTATTTGCGTTACGACGTTATCTAAGATTTCATAAAATAGAATACGCAATGAGGCTTTTTTGTTATCTGGAATAGCATCAGATATTCTAGCTCGTTTTTGTGCAGGTGGTGAGCACGCAGATTTATTTATTCTCCCCTCCGCTTTTTCAAAAATCTCGTTAAACTTCTCTTCAGTTCTCAGCAGTTTTATGCGATCCCTGGCAGAAAAAACTTGATTTTTGCAGTAAGTTATATCCAAAGACTTTTTTTGTAAAATGTCAAATAATAAATCGGTAATATCAAATATATTTTTGAAAGCAGCCGTTAAAAATGAAAATTCAATATCTTCTAAAAAATTTAAGTAGCCCCTTGCGCCAAAAATGGACTCTTTTCCTGATGACGTATCTTTAATAATTTCAGTAAAAACTGTACGCAAATTTTGCCACTCTGAATCTATGATATTGATGGTTTTAGAGCGGGAGGACCACCTTGTTTCCACAGAGGAAGGAATTCTCCTAGCCATCACCGAATCTAAAACAAATGTTCGTTTCGCTGATTGATTAAAAAATCCCGGTAATGAAGTAGCGCTGGCAAAATAGATACAACAGCTTTTAATGCTTTTTGTTCCGTCTTGCAAAACTAAATGTAATCTATGAGCGCTGCAGTGTGTAAATAAAGCGTTTGGTGCATCAGATTTGATTTTCATCTGTAAGCCATTTAATGAACCAGCCATGACACTCGCACCATCGTAACACTGACCAACTAACTTGGCTTTATAGTCATACGGACGCAAAACCGCCGATACCAGTTCGTACATTGCAAGAGCAGTTCTATCTTGGCTCACGTCATAAAATCCTAAAAATCTTTCTTGAATTTTTCCCGATTCATTGACAAAACGAACCGAAATTGCACACTGCGATTTTTCAACTATATCGGTTGTATCATCCGCCTGTACCGCAAAAAAAATAGAATCTTTGATTTCCCGGTTAATGTGTTCCATAAGATGCTCGGAAATGCATACAATTAAATCATTCTGAATAGTTTTAGATAATCCCGAAAATATGTTACCAATTTTTTTCAAATGTTCTTGCATCTCCACATCGCGTTTAATCAGAACCTTGAAAAATTCTTTAAAATTTCCAACGTTTGAAGATTCATTTTTCTCGTTATGTCCCCTAAATGCCAATTCTTGCTTTGCAAGTAAACATGTTACGTCTATTAGATACATCATCAAATTTCTATTTTTTCGAACGTCTTCGTTATAAAGTTTCAAAGAAAGAGCGGTTTGAATTTGAAGAGCGTCTTTTATCGTTGAAGAATTTGTCTGTAATCGTTTTAAAGTCAAGTAACTGCTCAGATGTTCTTTAGAGCTGTCATGTTTTCTAATACTTGCAGACAAATTGTTCAAATCTGTATATCCTTGCAGTACCCAAACGTTATTTCTTCCTTTCGCGAGCAATAAACAGGGCCAACAAAAAAGGCTCTGTTTATAGAAACTACCGCATAACCATCCGTGGCTTTTATACCATTGGGTGTTAAAAGTGCGAGAAAAATGTTGCCCTTGTTTTTTATCCGGTTTCAAAATGTCAAGTGAGGGTGTAGGGCGACCTACAGCGATTATTTGATTTCGATCTTCAACCTCAAGCCTAGAAAACGGTTCCTCCAATAAGGAACAAATAACGTCATGAGCTGGCAAAGTCATTTTGAAAATAAAAAAAACTTACGTAAAAATGCCAAAAATAAATAATGAATATCCTGAAAAAACGACAACTACTAAACAAACTAAACTCTACCTCTATGTGTGGACAAATCCTGTCCCAAAAAATGAGAATATCAAAACAGAAATTCTAATTTACTAATTTCTAAAACTTATCTGATAATCTGTGATTATATCAATAATTGTAGTGTAGTTATCCAAATCTTGGCAAAATCACAAAACACCGCCACCTGATAAGTATATCAATACAGTCTAATTTAGTTTGGTTTTTCTCGGGCTCAAGGCCTAGGATGGATAATCGCAATCGATATCCCCAATAACGACTATTTATTGCAGTCATCACTGCAATTGCATAAAAAAGAGTATAGATAGAATAATGCTCGGGCTAGCTTTTTTATGCCAAAAGTGTTTTTAAAAAAGTTTGATAATCTGTATTGATGAATCAATTCATATTCGCTAGATGGGTAAAGAGTATCGACTGTCGTTTTTATACGTTTCAATCGTCTCATCCCTATGCTTCATGCTTCATGTCATGACCGTTTCGCGCGACGACACCGAAAACACACGAACACGCGACGAAGGCGGAAATCGTGTCGCCTATATTTTCCTTATATTCGCCGTTGCCCCACTCTCAAGATTACCCCTTCTCATGTGCATAAAATACCATGCGAGAACAGAGAGAAAAGGCAACCGGGACGGCCGCCTATTTTGAATGCACCAGCGGTCAACGGCTAGGACTTGGTCCTCTTGTGGGTGTTTAGGAATGAGTTTCGCACCACTGGTAGGTAGAAGTAATGAAGAATATAATAAGCATTGTTTTTAAATGGAAATCTTCTTGATTAATTGTGATTCAATTATTCAGTTCACAATAATAATTTATTTTGGTATTTACTATTTACTGCGGTAAGGCGGCGCCTACCTTGCCTACCCCGACCAGCCGCCACTGTCACAACTACAATACCAGAAGCACGATGGTCAATTATCTACGACACAAGTGATAATCTGTGATTATATCAATAATTGTAGTGTAGTTATCCAAATCTTGGCAAAATCACAAAACACCGCCACCTGATAAGTATATCAATACAGTCTAATTTAGTTTGGTTTTTCTCGGGCTCAAGGCCTAGGATGGATAATCGCAATCGATATCCCCAATAACGACTATTTATTGCAGTCATCACTGCAATTGCATAAAAAAGAGTATAGATAGAATAATGCTCGGGCTAGCTTTTTTATGCCAAAAGTGTTTTTAAAAAAGTTTGATAATCTGTATTGATGAATCAATTCATATTCGCTAGATGGGTAAAGAGTATCGACTGTCGTTTTTATACGTTTCAATCGTCTCATCCCTATGCTTCATGCTTCATGTCATGACCGTTTCGCGCGACGACACCGAAAACACACGAACACGCGACGAAGGCGGAAATCGTGTCGCCTATATTTTCCTTATATTCGCCGTTGCCCCACTCTCAAGATTACCCCTTCTCATGTGCATAAAATACCATGCGAGAACAGAGAGAAAAGGCAACCGGGACGGCCGCCTATTTTGAATGCACCAGCGGTCAACGGCTAGGACTTGGTCCTCTTGTGGGTGTTTAGGAATGAGTTTCGCACCACTGGTAGGTAGAAGTAATGAAGAATATAATAAGCATTGTTTTTAAATGGAAATCTTCTTGATTAATTGTGATTCAATTATTCAGTTCACAATAATAATTTATTTTGGTATTTACTATTTACTGCGGTAAGGCGGCGCCTACCTTGCCTACCCCGACCAGCCGCCACTGTCACAACTACAATACCAGAAGCACGATGGTCAATTATCTACGACACAAGTGATAATCTGTGATTATATCAATAATTGTAGTGTAGTTATCCAAATCTTGGCAAAATCACAAAACACCGCCACCTGATAAGTATATCAATACAGTCTAATTTAGTTTGGTTTTTCTCGGGCTCAAGGCCTAGGATGGATAATCGCAATCGATATCCCCAATAACGACTATTTATTGCAGTCATCACTGCAATTGCATAAAAAAGAGTATAGATAGAATAATGCTCGGGCTAGCTTTTTTATGCCAAAAGTGTTTTTAAAAAAGTTTGATAATCTGTATTGATGAATCAATTCATATTCGCTAGATGGGTAAAGAGTATCGACTGTCGTTTTTATACGTTTCAATCGTCTCATCCCTATGCTTCATGCTTCATGTCATGACCGTTTCGCGCGTCGACACCGAAAACACACGAACACGCGACGAAGGCGGAAATCGTGTCGCCTATATTTTCCTTATATTCGCCGTTGCCCCACTCTCAAGATTACCCCTTCTCATGTGCATAAAATACCATGCGAGAACAGAGAGAAAAGGCAACCGGGACGGCCGCCTATTTTGAATGCACCAGCGGTCAACGGCTAGGACTTGGTCCTCTTGTGGGTGTTTAGGAATGAGTTTCGCACCACTGGTAGGTAGAAGTAATGAAGAATATAATAAGCATTGTTTTTAAATGGAAATCTTCTTGATTAATTGTGATTCAATTATTCAGTTCACAATAATAATTTATTTTGGTATTTACTATTTACTGCGGTAAGGCGGCGCCTACCTTGCCTACCCCGACCAGCCGCCACTGTCACAACTACAATACCAGAAGCACGATGGTCAATTATCTACGACACAAGTGACCGCTTACAGAGAAATGTTTCTATTACATGTGTATGAAACTGTTCGATAACTTGACACTGTATTTTACAAAAAAAAAATGGGTGAAATAAATTCTGGCAAAAGAATTGAGCTCATCAGCTCAGTTTGGAGGATTTCTGTCTTTCATCATATCTTCTCAGTTTGGAGAAGGTAACTCTTGTGGTTAATTATTTATTTAATTTAAAAAAAAATGACAAGCAGAGACTTGAAACTCGGCAGGTTGGGTGGATACCCAATGCTCAATAGGATGATGAATCAGAGTAATGAAGAAAATGTACAACGACCTATGACTTTAAGACCTGAACCAAACGTCTGACTACCACAAATGTTTATTCCGCAATTGTTCACACAATTAAGAAGGATTTTGGAAAGTGATCAAGTCGCCGTAGTACCTTGCTACAAAAAAACGGTTGGCAATTAGTTATCAACTTCAAAGATGAAGGAGGAACGTGATCGGTTATACAATTTGATTTGCTCAATCCCATGTCATCAATGTCCAGCTGTGTATGTGGGACAAACCAAAAATTTCTTACGAAATCGGCTGAATAACCATAGAAATGACAGCAGAACTAAATAAGAAAAAAACTGCTCTTTCGCAACATTCTGTAAATACTGGGCATAGTTTCGATTTTGATGCGGTCAAAATTCTTGACGTGGAACAAAATTGGCATGAAAGAACTGTCAAAGAGATGCTGTACATTAATAGTGAATCGAAATCTATAATCAATCAAAAAGACACTCAAAACCTTAGTGTTATTTATAGTGATTTGATTAGAGCCCATACTACATAGTAATAATGTTGATCACAATACAACAGGAACGTGGTTTTAATGGTTTCCATACACTTCCTTGTCTTTGTCAATTTAACCTCAGTTCATTTTAATGTGTTTTTATTTGGTTTGATTATGGAGGACTATAACAAGGAGACGAATCGACATACGAATATCCCTGAAATTCTGTCCCTCTTTTTCGTTAGTTCATTTGAGGGCGCTGTTGCTAGTAGGGCTTTTATTTATTCATTGTCATGGTAACGTTTATTGCTTGTCAATAATTTGTCAAGATACATTTTCATTAATTTTTTCCAAATTTCCACTCCACATTCCACATGCAGTGCATTCTCTATAAGGCAAAAGATTGAAGCTGAATCGGCCAGCATCGTGTTTCATGCCCATGGTTTGTTCAATGATGACTGTTGTCAATGAAGGATATGAGGTCACTCAGTTACTCTATCAATTGATGCAATCAAACAAAAAAATATGAAAATTCTAGAAATTTCAGAATTATGTATAACAAATAATATATTTATGATACCTTTTATCATCAAATAGTGAGAGTTTTGATGCAACCTAGCTAATAAAAATTGTTGCATTCTGATAGAGTATTCGTAACGTTGTTTCAATTATGTTGCCTAGGTGACATTTTTGTTTGACATCAAATCACTAACGACTCTTCGCCATCTGGGAGTAACAATTGAACCTGAATTACGATTTGAAACCTGGACCACTTTTATGCATTTCGATTACTCTCCTAGTTACAGTCCTCCATAGGTTTGATAGAGATTTTAATGGAAATGTGTTTGTCCTATATACAAGTTTTAATATGTTTATATCAATTTTTTGACCTTCTGTCGAACGGTGAGCAATTTTAAATTCTTTATAGTAGTGTTTGTTTTTATACTTGGACATTTATTTTATTGTTTTAATGTAAACATTAAAACATTGCTTATCTTTGCGTCTTTATATTTCTCTGTTCTTGTTAATAGCTTTTTCGAACGTATCTTTTGTTTTTCAAAATGTTGTGATCTTGTACTATTAGGGATTCTTTGCTTCTGTTGTCCCGCTGGCGCAAACGTTAATGCGATGTCATTATCTAGAGGATGTGGGTCCAATACTCACTCTAGTACGATTTTTTTTTCTTCTTTAAACTTAAAAATGTTTTCATTTTGTTGTATTGTGCAGTTTTATGATGTTGTAGACTTTGTGTTTAGGTTTTTTCATTCTTGTGATTTGATTATTTTTATTTTTTGGTTTTTAGCCTGAAGAAGTCAATAAATTTTGACGAAACGTCGCGAAGACAGCAAGAATAACGTCTTTTATTTGGACCCAAGTCCAAGAACCTCTTTCAATTTGGTTATAGGGTTAGTTTGGGTCTCTATATAAACATCCTTTGTGTGGTGTAGCATCAGATGATCTTGGTAACCAGTTTATAGGGCCGTTGTTGTCGATCGATCCATTGAGTTTGCAGTTGTTTAAAAAAATCTTACATGATGACAAAATTTAAGGTTCGTATTTAAAAATCCAGTTGATGATGCGAATACAAAACGAAAAAAAACTTTGTTTTTTTTTTAAATTAGCGCCGTATAAGTAATATCTTCTGACGATGTTATTTTACAGTGCCTATACGTCGTCAATGGAATTTATGTAGTACATCATTTAGAAACGGTATTGTCATTTTTTTTATGATAATAAGAAATTCTGGTCCGTATGCAAAAGAAATCAAGATGATGGTAGTAACTCGCGACTGCAAAATGTCGTGAACACAATAACTTGAAGACATCATCATTATATTGTAAACTAGGAATGATTATGAAACTTTTTTAACCAAACTAAATCTCAAAGATTCATAGTTTCTTAAATATTTAACGAAATCAATTCACCATCTGTATCTATCGCAATCGCGAATTAAAAAAAAAAAGCAACAGTGTGGATCGTCAATGACCGAAAAAAAACTTTTTTCCCATTAAACCGACCTCGTAGCACTCACTGTTTCAGAAATAGCAATAGTGGTACCTATCACTTGAAACGGAGTATTCATGGATGAAAAAAAGCATACCAAGACCTACATATTAATACCCATGAAAGAAAACTTGTGTACACTATGTGCGCATATCTGAAGTGGAACTTCTTAACATTGAACAGCTAGATTAAAAAAAAACAAAACACTAGAGAATCCGAAGGAGTTCGAAAAAACCCGAAATAACTCGAAAGAGCCTGAAACCACCTGAAAATCCCGAAAGAGTCCAAAGAAACTGACAGAACCCCAAAAAACCCTAAAGCACCCCAAAGAACTTTGAAGAACCCTAAAGAACATTAAAGAACACTAAAGAGCCAAGGAAAAAACGGAAAACCCGAAAGAACATCAAAGAATCCGGGAAAAAACCCGAAAGAGCCCAAGATAACACAAGAGAGCCTCAAAGAATTCTAAAGTCTTAGAATTTCAAAGAACTCGAAAGAACCTCAAAGAACACGAAAATGATCCAGGATACTTCAAAAAATCCCAGAGAACTCGAAAACCTGAAAGAATCCCAAAAATCCCAAAAGAACTCCACAGATTCCGAAAGAGCACGGAAGAACTTGAAAGAAACCAGAGAAACTCGAAAGAACTTCAAAGAACCTTACTCCAATTCACATTCCAAAATGGTTCAACAAAGAATCCTTTGACACCAATAAATCAAAAATCACCTTGCTATCCAATTTATTTTCTGTACAAATCCTTATAACCACGCCATAAAAAATTAAATTGGGTGTCATAGCAACCATGACGGATCACAACGCTAGGTCATGAGTGGCGATCTTGAAATTTTATTTTCACCGCGCACAAAGAATCCAAAAGAACACCAAGGAGCCTGAAAGAACCCTAAAGAACTTTGAAGTACCGGAAAGAACCCCAAAGAAACAGAAAGTACCTAAAGGAATCCGAAAGAATTCGAAAAAAAGAACGTCAAAAAATCAAGTTTTCTTATGCAGAATCACACCTCCTTTCATTGTTAAGGGGATGTTCGTGGACACCCTGTATAAATCAACTAGATAACTTGGTTCGAGCCAGATATTCATCTCTTATCACTTATCATCTGACTCGAGCCAGATAAAATAGTTATTTACGTTACTAAGGCGGTAAATGACTTTTTAAATTACGAGTCAAGATGTTTATGGACGAGGCGACGAAGGAGCCGAGTCTGGAATATCTAGACGAGTAGTTTAATGACATTTAACGGCTGTGTATCGTACATTATTTTGTTTCATACTGTAATAACTATTTTTAATCGGTTTAAAGTGCTTTCTTCTCAAACCACACACTTGGGGTGGCAGTCCACCTCACATTCGTACCATGAGATGGCGCCAGCCAGACCATGTAACAACTTATGTTTGTCCTATCTGATATACCTCACCAACCGTTTATGTTAAGTGAACAAGTTGCAAAATGGACCAAATTTTGCATAAAAGCTGCGAAGCGCAAATCGGCGAAAAGGTATCAAAAGGAGTTTTTCTACAACCGAGCGCAAAGTACCATGTTTGCACATCAAAAAGGAAGCGCAAAGTGTCACTTTTCCGCGGAGTCTACTTTGTCGCTCGCCGAGCGGCAAAGTAACTTTGTCGCTCGCCGAGCGGCAAAGTAACTTTGTCGCTCGCTGAATATGGAAACCATATTAGAAAAATGTCAAAAGTTTCTGCGACATTTGACAGCACAGTGGGCATTGAACGACATAACGGATTAAAGATGTATCACTAAGAACACTTCTTTTATGAAATGATAATGAAATTAAAACTGAGAAATACAAGTAGGGTTAATTATAACCAAATATTTGTTGTTGTTCACCGCTATGCAAGTTCAAAATGCGTTACTAGATGTCACCCCTTTTGTCAACTTCTCCCAATCTAAATTACTGAACAGCATTTAACAGATTATGTCAACAGTTTCATGAACAACGCGTATTCGAAGATCGTCATCGAAAATAAAAATATCTATTTCAATACAACTCATGTTTTTCTAAAATCTGCGGTTGTAGAAAAAATCTTGTGTGTAATTCGAGTGCAAAGTGAGGTTGCCGCTCTCGCAAGGTAGCATCTCCTTGCTCAGAGCGGCAATGTATCACTTTGCGCTCTTAATACACAAATAGCTATTGAGGCTTTCTGCGAATGACGCAAAATCTTCCGTGTAGATAAGGATAAGACAGTGAACGAAAATATCGTGTTTGGCGCTAGCCAAACCGTGTTACCAATGCAATTTCACAGTCTTTGATGATGCAAAATGTCATTTCAAGTTTTCATGAAGTAAAAGTAATTCACGTTGCTAGGCCGGAAAATGATTTTTTAAACTACAAGTCAAGTTGTTTATCGACGAGGAGACGAAGCAGCCTAGTCCGGAATCTCTAGACGAGTAGTTTAATGACATTTCATCGCTGAGTATCGTACAATGTTTTATTTTATACTGTGACCAATTTTTTCAGCAGTCCGTCTGACCAAACATGTCACAACTTAGGAAATACAGATGGGTACTTATGTCACCGACATTTTATGTCAATCATTTATCTTCTATCTATATATTTATGAAAGGCAAGGTATGTTTGTCCGTAAAAAAGATAGCATTATGCGTGTATCTAATGAGGGAGAGAGAAGGCTTCATTCTCGCAATCCCTGATTGGTCATATTGGCTGACAGCAGCTTAAGCGTCTGCGTGTTTTGCTCAGCGTAAAAAATTGTCGCTGTTTCGAAAGCGGATCCCGCTTGACATTTTAAGTTGGGTTATGTTTATTTGTTTATGATTACATTTTCATTATATTATTATGATTATAGTTTTCGTCTCTTTGTGGCAACAACAATGTCAACTGACTGGACAAACTTCTCTACAGCCACGAGTAGTGAGTACTAACCTCGGTACTTACCCATTAAAATGAAAAAATCCTACAAAGAGCTTCCCAATAATTTGATATAACATCAGATTATCTGTCTTTTTAGTGTTTCACTTCGGATCTCATCTCATCCGCTTTTGGATTTATAATAATAATAATAATAGTAGTAGATCGTCTTTAAGAATTGAAGAAAAAAAAAGTACATTGCAATAATAATTGACATTAATCATTCTTAATGGGCGATTTCCGAAAGGAGCAGATCGACGGTTGGTGACGGTGGATTGTTGGATGATTTTTCGATTGTGTTGTGTTATTTTGGAGTCCCAGCGTTAACAATAATAATTAGTAGGTAGACTTGTTTCGTTTCGATCAGGATTAGAATGTTCCACGTTGGTTAAGGATGTAGTATTTTTGAATGAGGATATCTACATTTTGTGCACGTCAGTTATTTTCTTCTTACAAGTTGGACTCCAATTTTGAGATGGATTTGAATCAAAACTGGGTTTTGCCTGGGCTGCTCGGAAAGCGGGTTATTCAGCTAGTATTATTAATATAATAACCATGAGATTCGCCAGCCATATCATTCTACAACTTCCAGTGTTGGTTAAAATCATATTCTTCAATTCAACTTTACCGGCTCTGATGATCTAATGTTTCGTTCACCGGACTAGTTTTGAGTTCGGAAATTGATACATTATACAGTGCATTATGAAATAAAAATCGTTTTTGATTTTGCGTTCACTTTTGAGTAAGTAACCTGACTTTTTCTCCGTCGACGCGTCCTTTCGAGATAAAAATCAATGCAATGACAAGAAAAATCACCTTTTCTAGCTCTGACAAAGATGGAAAATCAATTGATTTCATAACGATTGCTCAAAGTGCTGCGCATTGTTGATTAAAAAAAAAACAAATGAAAATTTATCTAAAATCCCCTGAGACGTTTCAAATCTACAGACAAGAAATCAAAATCATTATTATTATTATTATTATTTGAACGAGACGTTTGCGGAAATATGTTCCCTTAGAGAAAGTGATTATCCTCCTATACTTTATTCACTGTATTTAAACTTCTAATGGTGGAATAAAATGGCGTAAAATATTCCTTGAAGGTGTAATTTTTCTCGTCTTGTATTGTTTTAAACAGACCATTATACCATTTGAAGCTAAGATTACGACCAACTTCATGTCTATCGACTTCAACCACCAAGCTTTAGTCACCAATTCAAGAGATGCTTCTATGTAGATGTGGTTCATTTTGAAAATCTTGTGAAAAATACATAGATGTTTTGAATTGGAGAGGCAGATTGGGAAGCACTTATTTTACTTATCAAAAGAGGTCAGTCATATTTGATTTTAGACAGCTCGTGAGTACCTACTTAGAAGTGTATTTTGACAAGTTTTGCATTAAGATAACTTTGAATCTATGCAATATCATATCAGATGATTGGTGGAATTTTGAGGCAAGTCCTTGACTTGATCGCATATTCCAGAAAATATTAAAATTTAATCACATGTTGAGAAAGCTACTGCAATAAGTTATGGACGAGAGATCCGTGTCAATAAAAAACGAAAGCAAACGATGAATCTGATTTGAAGTTAATCACGTAGGTATGTATGATTGTGTAAAAATAAAAAATGTCGTGTAGTCAGTCACAACATGAAGTTTGTCTTTTCATGAAAAAGAAAAAATAAAAAAACTATCTAACTGCTGGTCAAGTTGAAGAACATAGCAGTTTTTTTGCCCATTTCCTATGAGCTGTAACTTTGAAACGGATAATCGAATTTTGATCTGGCTTTTAGCGTTTTAAAGTCGACTTTCGTACAGGGTTATTGATTATAAATGCCCCCCTCCCATCTAACTTTTTAATTTGACGTTTTAAAAAAATGTGTTCCAAATGAAAGTTTCATGGTTGAAAATGGAATTTTTAATGAACCTGTTTTCACAGGGTGTTCCAAAAAGTCTGGGCGAGGTCTAACTTTCTTATTTCAAATTGATACCCTATTTTTTTATTTGATGTTTGGATTCTCCTTCAAATTTTAATCATTTTTTACGTAGCATATCCTATACCTTAGTTTGATGTTTAAAAAGATATTTGATATTTTATAAATTGAATAATACTAATTCATTGTTATAAAAAAGTGAAATATATGGTTTCGGAGTATTGACGTAATTGTGTGTGTAGGATATATCAAAACTTCTCTGATTTTAAATTGATACCCAAAAAATGAACAAAAAATAAAATAACGTCTTATATAAAAAAAAAATCTTTTGAATCAAATGCAGAATTATTTATACTTTGATACTTTCACCCTTTAAAAGTACTTGATGACGTGACATTTCCGTCAATACGAGCGTCAATAATTCGAAATCATAGATATATTTGATATTTTCACAACAATAAATTATTATTATTCAATTAATAAATATCAAATATCTTTTTATACATTAAACTTAGGTATAGGATATGCTACATAAAAAATGTTGAGACTTAAAATCCAAATATCAAATAAAAAAAAAGGATATCAATTTGAAATAAGAAAGTTGGATCTCGCCCAGACTTTTTGAAGCACCCTGTATATGTGAAAACAGGTTATTCAAAAAGTTCATTTTCAACCATGAAACTTTTATTTGGACTGGTTGAAAATCGTCCATAATCACAAAGAAGACCTCTTGTAGAATTGAAATAATCAATAAAACAATGTCTTTAGGCCTCAAATAAATATTTGGAACACCTTTTTCTAAACCGTCAAATTAAAAAGTTAGAGGGGGGGGCATTTATAATCAATAACCCTGTACATTGGATTGACTTTTGTTTATTTTGTGTGAGAACTGTGAGATGAGGTTTTCTATTATATACAGGGTGCTGGAAGAGGTGATCCAATTTCTTAAATGTTCAAGCCATTTTTCGTGTTTTTCGTGAAGTTTTGTGTCAAATATTTTATAGCCCGTCAAATGTCATAATTATTGATATAACTTTTTTTCAAATGGCACACCATACACAGGGTGTCACAGATACGAGTGCATGCGTGGGGATCTCCGTTATTATAGAAGATACAAGGTTGGCTAAACGGAGGCATAGTTGCGCATTTTTATGCTCATATATATATTATAATATAATTTTAAAATTCAAAAAATTCCGACTACTTCCGAATATAGTTGAGAAAAACCAAATATTTAACGAGTTTTATTTTATGAAAATGAAAATATAGCACACAATATCATGCCCTTTCTTTATTGATAAAAATATGATCACAATTGTATGTTTCAAGATTCCTGCTTTGGCATTTTGTTTCCAATAATAATCGTTATAGTCTGAGGTATTTACTAAGATGGAGAAGATGTTCTGATTTGTAAACACATTATTTTAATGAATCACCTCGTAAATCACTCAAATCAAGAACTAACAGATTTATTTATTTTTACCAACTTACTGTAAAGCAACAATATTCACACATGACATTTAATTATTCTACTGCAACCATGACAATAATTGGAAACAAATCAATAAACGCGTATATCTTCATGCTAAAATATAACAATTTGAATCATATCTTGACTCCTATTATACCTACATCAAGGGTTAAATGGGGAAAGTTTTAGAAAAGTTTAGAAAGTTTTGCATTTGATATTTGGTTCCAGATTTGCGATCGGTCAATTGGTCTTGGAAATATCGGCGAAAAAGCAAAAATGGCGAATTTTGTTTTTTGCCCGTAAATCCGAAACGGCTTGTTGGACAGCTATGAAAATGTGACATTATTGGTACACTTTTTCAAGACGAATAAAATTGCGTGTATGACATGTCTCAATCGTCTTTTGTTTTTACACAACCCGCCTCAACTTTCATTTTTCTTATGGCCGCCATATTGGATTTTTCGATTTTTGGAAAGAGAGTAAAATTTCCAGTCTAGTGATGTCCCACAAAAGCATAAAAGATCCAAGTATCATCGAAATATCACTATCACGCAAAACATCATTAATAGGTACTGTATCAACCTAAGGTCACCCTATTTGGTGTGCAGCGAACGTGTCAAACTTGAACGCATTGAATTTTCAATAGAACATGGACGTAAATAATGACTTCTCAACGAGTCCATGAGTGTATTGAATAAAGAGTCAGAAAAATCGTTGTTTATTCAATCAACACTTAATCTTTTGGATAACTTACAGGTAGATACAAAAATATTAAAAACGAAAATACTGTAATGTGAAAATAACTGTGAAATCTAATCAAGTTCTCAACTGCCTCGGTATTGATTTACAAGTTTGCAAAATGACGTCCATTTGCATTGAGGCATTTTTGACAATTAGTAACTGTTTTTCGTACAAACCTCGCAAGTATGTTTTATGTTTCTGTTGATATTTGTAAATGTGTCAAGAACTCTTTGTCTCAGGATTTCTATAGTCGCAGGAGGATCAAATTCATAGACCTCATTCTTTGTAAGACCCCAGAAATAAAAATCCAAGGGCGAAAGGTCGGGGGATCAAAGAGGCCAGGGTATTGTACCATTTAATGAAATGATCTTTCCTCAAACTTCTCCATTAAGAACTTCCTCACTTAAATGGTGTTGTGAGCTGCCCTGGGATTCTAATTCGCTATTTTGAGACGTCACGTCACAACTACGGCCAGTTTTCGAATCTAATCGTCGAAAGCTCTCGTCCACGTCTCGTTTTGGAATGTCAAATCAGACGAGACCATCGGAGGTCCCAAAATGGAAAAACAAACCTCACTTTTCAGAAATGTTCACCACTTTTTCAAATATTTGACAGTAGTTTTCGATTTTTAAGCGCGATTGTGAGTGAATAAACATTATTATGATTATATTCTAGTTTGATTGTGGTGATTACTAATTTTGATTATTATTTTTTAAATACTTTCAAGAATTAATTAGGCCCCTATGAGGGTTTTGGAAGAAAACCAACCCATTTTCATAAGTTGTTGACGATATTAGTTCTTATCTCATTGACTCAACGAATTATAAAATAATAATGATCCCTCACGTCACTCCGTGAGTGGAAATTTGCTCACAAATTTCAGATGAGGATAGTTCAACTCGTAATCATTTGATTTATTTGTATGCTTATGCCACGGACGGCTTATGCTGATGGACAACTACGATTTAAAGAAAAAGCACATTAAAATAAAAAAAAACAGTTTCTCAAAAGTTGGGATCTTGTTGCATTATTGCATTAACATTAACTATCAACAAAACATTCACTGTTGACTCAAGGATTTGTTCCATGAAGGACTCAACTAAAATTCACTATTTTTAAAGATAGTCTTGGTGAATTTGTGATACAAACCAACGTTGAGTTTAAAAATACCAAGTAAGAAGTAGCCGTGGTTGCCTCTTGTCTCAGTAAGCTCTTTCACATCATATTTTTGAAAATCGAGTTTCCAGAAGCCTTTACAAACATTATATGATATTTATGATAATTTTCAACATCTTTTTTGTAAGGGCTGTCAGATTTATAAAAATAAAAAGAGGGAGGCGGGAGGTTTGATTGTTGAAAAGAAGTTCGTCACAAAAAAAATCCTGGCTTTATTGTAAGAAGAAGATAGATCTAGAAATATCATAAACTTTTATGGTTACTTAATCAATAATACAAAAAAAAATAGAATAAAATATGAAAATAAAATACAAAAATCACTATTCTTGAACAAATCAAGTAGGTATTCTCCATGGTACAGACAGGGTGTCTGTAAAAGGTTTTTACAAAATTTCACCACATATTTCTGAGACCAAAATAAGCCGATTTTGGGGAAAAATCTATTGATTCGGGATTATTCGGGAGTTCGCTTAATCAAAATCGGGTTTTTTATGACTTTTTTTAGAAGCGGGAGGAACAGTAAGAAATTGGGAGATCTGACAGCCCTATATTTAGGACAGGTAATCGTATTTGCTAAATAAAAATATTCACCTAACCTATAATCCTAAAAAAATAATAAGTGTGAAGTTGGGCAGCTACGAGTGAAAACGGTACGTTAAACGAGACCGAATCAGGACCCGTATTCCGTGTACTGTGGAATTCCATAGCAACACGTCTCTCTCTGTGTTAAATGATGGGAAAGCGACATGTTGCTAGAATTCCACAGGTACACGGAATACAGACAGGATCCGTATTCCGTGTACTGTGGAATTCCATAGCAACACGTCGCTTCCCTTATATTGTATTCTGTGCACTTCTGTCAACACGACTAGACATACTTGTCCCCTTGTCTTCACTCAATACGTAAGGACGTGTTGTTTCGTTTTTTCCACACGACTTCTTTCAGCTGAATTTGTCAATTTGTCAAAATTTGTCATTATTTGTTTACGTTTTGTGAGTTTCAGTTTCATTGTGGAGGTGTTTTTCGGTATTGTCAGGAAGCAACCATCTCTTATTACAAAGTAGATAGAATGGAGCCTTAGGAAAGCAAGATAGAATGATAGAAATGCATCATGAGCAAAAAAAATCTGAAGAACATCAACTTGAACGGATCGGTTTAATATAAACATGTGGCTCACAGATCTCATATCCACGTTTTGTCAAAAATACGATGTGTTATAACTTAACTTGGATTCTACAAAAAGTGATACAAAATAAGGACTAAATAAACAAAATATCATTGAAATGCCAACCCAAAATCAGTAGTAATTCGCGGCAAAACTCACAACATCGGCAGGTAGATCGCTTGGTGAATGCATAGGTATGCGTCGGCAGTTCTTTAAAATTGGATAACTCACATTCTCCCGTTATAAAATATGTTATTGAAACGTAGATTTCGATGGATGACTCACATACCTATTCATTCGATTAAAAAAAATATGAATTAGCGGAATCAGCGACTTACGTTTAATTGTTCTGATTCGTTTCAGTCTGAAAGGTTGGTTTCACAAGAACATCCGCTAAAAACAGTTTATTAAAAGCATCCCGATAATTTATTGATATTATATACTACCTATTGTTCTTTAGACAATAATGAAGATTCCAATTCCAAAGGCCGCGAAGGTAATGGACATGAGTTGTGAGAGACTCAAAACGTACCTTTATTTTTATAACCACGTATTTCAAATTAGGTATTGATTTTCTATTTCTTCACGTCCATGTGCCCACGTGTACTTATTTCGCGACCAAAATAATATTATCCAAATTTGTTGGCTGCAAAACAATTTTTTTTCTAAGTAGAAATACACAGAAAGACTTACATATTCCCTCAAAGAAATCTCTTTGAACTGAATTTGGTTTCAAACATCAAAAAGTTAGTTTTTTCCGCGATTTCCAACGTATTATGAGTTTTCCCACTGGTTTTTCCAAATAATCAAAACATTTCAAGCTTCTGCTATTTTCCGAAAACTAGACGGAAATTATTGTGAGTTTTGCAGGTACCCCAGAATTACCCCCTCGAATAACTTCGGTCAGTCAGATTCAATACAAAAGAATACCACTATAACGTCAACATACACCAACACCAGAGAATAAAATTGAAAGTCCCTACGAAATGTCAAAAATGTTTAGGGAAAAATGAAAAAGTCACTAAGATTTTGAAACACGTCTTGACAAAACACAAACATTGCCGAACTGATATCAAGACGTGCACGGAATAACGTTTTTGTCACGCCTTGCTTCCACATGTTGAAATCAACAGTGGTATCCAACATGTTGAATTCCACAGTACACGGAATCTGGCTCCTGAATCGCATTCCACTCGATACCGACACCGATCTCGACTGCCGGTCTCGTAACGAGACGTAACGACTGGTCGAATTAGAATCCCACAGCTGGACATCCATCCTGTTGAAACCAGGTTCTTCTGAACTCATATACGATTTCGCAAAAACTCTAGGTACCTCTGTCCGTTTAGGCTGTAGTCAAATGAAAATGGTCCTATGAGTCTATTTCCTGAAATTTTTGATTGAGAGTTGCCCAAATGAGAAAGGTAAGTTAGATTAAATTACCAATGACCCCACACCAAACGTTAGACCCAAATCTGGTCTGTAGACGTCTCGCATTTCTATGTGACTGCCAGTACAGCGCTAACATATCCAACTTTTTTTCATTCGAATGAGGAATACCGGGCATTTTTAATAGGTTTCGAGAATTTGTTTGTCAGATTTATGATTTTAATGACAGAGAAGCGTACTACTATTTACGTAAACACAACTTTCATACTGAATTATAATTTGCCGGGTGTTATAGACCACAACGCCCTCATTCGGCAAAATCATTGAACGACAGACCAGAGCCTCCTAGGATTTGCTCATAAACCAGTTTTCTGACAAATAAATCATGGCCTCCTTAGAAAAGATTGAGTCCCAACTACGGAATGTGATATTCTGATGATACTAAATTCCTTTTTCTACAGCCGTGCGGAAAATTCAATTTTCCGTGTGGAAAATCAGATTTCCCGCACCAGTGCGGAAAAATTTTTCCGCACGGATATGTCAAAATTAACAATATCATAAGCAAACAGCAACCAGGTTTCCAGGTAACTATGGTCGCTTAGTTACACATTTCGACATTCATTATTATTTATTTGTCATTAGTTGCATCAGAAACTTTTAAATTACGAATTATATCCTTATTTCCGCACGTCTGTAGAAAAACTATTGTACCTAACACTTGCGGAAAATGTTTTTCCGCCCTCGGCTGCTTCACCGAACTCCGCTACGCGTCGGTCGGTGAACGGCAGACTCGTGCGGAAAAACTAATTCCCCGCACTTGTTAGGTAAATAGCTATTATGGACATCATTAGTCTGGAAATTTTACGCTCTTTCCAAAAATCGAAAAATCCAATATGGCGGCCATAAGAAAAATGAAAGTTGAGGCGGGTTGCGGAGAAACAAAAGACGATTGAGACATGTCATACACGCCATATTATTCGTCTTTAAAAGGTGTCCAGATAATGTAACATTTTCATAGCTGTCAAATTAGCCGTTTCGCATTTACTGGCAAAGAACAAAATCCGCCATTTTCGGTTTTTCGCCGATATTTCCAAAACCAATTTACCGATCTCAAAACCGGATATCGAATGCACTGAGTTTCCTCTAAAACTCTCTCCATCTAACCTTTGATGTAGGTAACGAGTGTTCAATAAAAAATACGACCAAGTCACCTCTGGATATCTTTTTTTGTCATGAACGTAGGTCGTGGCTAGTTTGTATGGTTTGGCATCATGGCATCTGTGACGGTTAGAAAGTGGATGTCATGTCATAATTACGATGTTAGCCAAGACATACGTTTTTTGAAACCATTGCAATCCATAGGAGACTTGATCGTACTTTTTATTGAACACTCTTTATAATAGGAGCCAAGATCCCGGTATAGAGAAACGAATCTGGGATGATTTGTAGGATTTGCCATTGAAAAAAAGTAAATTTTGTCAATAATTTTGACATTTGACAGTCTATAAAATATGACCCAATAGCACAACACTTTACGAAAAACCCGAGGTAAAACACTACAATAGGGAACTTGCACCAAATTTTTTTATGGATTCGAAACTTCATGAAAAATAAGGAGAAAAGTATTTTTTCTGCTTCTTGAAAGTCGGGCATTGACGGAGATATAACGCTTTCAAATGTGCTAATCCGTTAATTCGTTTCAAAATTACACCTTTCTAAAAATGGGCAAACAACGCCTTGAAACTTAGAGAGGTGATTGTCTTCTATCTAACTATTATTGTTTTTATACATTTATGAAAGGCATAGTATGTTTGTCCGTAAAAAAGATAACATTATGCGTGTATCTAATGAGGAAGACAGAAGGCTTTATCCTCGCAATCTCTGATTGGTAAGATGGGGTGACATAGATGTTGCCGTGGTGATCGCCGAAGTTAAGCTATATTCACAACCACAAAATTACAATTACAATGGACAATTTGCATACATTTTCAAATGACTTGAAATTTTATATACGTATTCTAGACATTATTTGAAAGTCACCAGCGAAAAAAAAAATTCCGAAATACCCAAAATATACTAAATAAATGAAAAAAAAGACGCCAATTTCACTGCATGTTCGCAAAAGAGGTGGGGCCATATTACCCTCCCGAGAGAGATAGAGTCATCTCAGTCAATACGTCAGACGGAGGTAGATAGTGTCTTCTGAGACGTATTGGATGTTGATTGGCGCTCTTTATTGGGTGATTACTACATTATTAGAGGTCGAAGGTTGATTTTTTAATCATCAATGGCATCAGTACTTACTAATCCTTATATATTCCATATTTCCAAAAATTGTGCAAATTGTCCATTAGTACTTGGTAAGATTTTGGCATGCCACTATAATATTATTATCATTCACAACCGTCAAATTAACGTTTGCACTTATACTCACAATTACAATTAGAATCAATACCTTGCAAGGTCAAAACTTTTGCCACTAATTCTAAATGGAAATCGTCTGCGCATGCGCACTTGATGTGAAGTGAAAACTGATAACAAAAAATGGTCTATCAAAAAAGGTGAACGGTACTAATTTTCAACGGCGGTGGCGCCTTCACAAAAGGGTCAAATGGTCATTGACCTCCCAGTCATCAAGATTTTATGTCAATTAATAATCTACTTTGATGATAATAACTAAGAAAAGCTCCCGTTATTACATCCAATTATGCGCGCACGTTATAATACCCAAGAAGTTTCCCACCAACACATCTCACAGATTATTTAGGTCAAAATTCAGTTTTGACCAATAATCGCTTGCATATTCAAATGCAATATCACCACGCATACGCGGCTTGGCGGAGTGGAGGGAGAGAATTCTGTGATATGTCTGAAGATCAAACACAGTTTTGTAAAAAAATACCAAGCATTCAACAATATAGAGTCCATAAACCGTTAGAAGTCTATTTGATCTGAAGATCCCCTTGCAGCTCTCTGTTCCTTAATTCTCTTTTTTGAAGGTCGTGAGGTCTCTCCAATATGAATGTTATAAATTCTATATTGGAGAGACCTAACGACCTTTAAAAAAGAGAATTGAGGAACATAAATCATACATGAAAAAAAGGGAATTTCATAAATCGGGAATTTGTGCATATATTATGGTAAATTCTAATGAATGTTTAGCAACTTGCTTTGTAAATTTAAGTAATACATGGTTACCTTTATTAAGAAATTGAACATAGCCCAAAAAAGTAAATTATAAATACTGAACATAGGTATGTAAAGTTAAACAATCAACACCACACACTTCAATGTCAGTAAAAGTGACATTTTGTGCCAAAAACACGAAAAAGTCAATTTCACTACAAAAAAACGAACTATATTTTTAGAATTTGAGTTAATTGTTCCATTTTTAGGTTTTCACTGACGACGGGAGCAGATTCGTTCCCGAAACGTTTGATATTGATAGGTTTTATCATTTACTAATAGACTTTTTTCAGGTAATATAGAAGATCGGGTGTATAAACATTAGTTTGATTGATATTTGATAGGGTGTGGCGAAATACCCAAAACAATCTTGTATACCCTTACTACCTGACTAACATACACTACCATGTTGACCACTTTTCCTGCAGTAAGCTGAAGCCAGTTTAAAATTATTCACCCCCATGAGATTCAATTATTCTTCTTTGGGCTCCCAATGCTTTGAGATTTTGCAATTCTCATGATTTATCAAAAAACTGTTCATCAGCTATACTGCATTTCACATAGACTGGACATTTTGGCGAATAATGGCAAATGTCTTCAAGTTTGATTTTTCTGTTTGACCCCTTACTGAAAATTTCCATAATTTATATTGTATCTAAATCTGATGATTTGATTTTTGTGAACTGGGCCGTTGAAATGTCTGGCAAAATGATTGGTATCTGTGAGTTTCATTCTCTGGCAATTTCGGCATTTCAATGAGTTGGGAGCAATATTTTGGGACATGTCCAAAATGTGAGCATCTCAAGCAAAGTGCAAGATTTATATTATGTTCCTTTACATACACAGAAACCATGTCAGAGGAAATTTCTCCTTTTTTCAAGAACGATTTAGTAATTTCCGGCGATGCTTGCAGGATCCAGTTTTCCTTGTTTGAGTTTCTACAATTCTTCATTTGAAATCCTCTTGTGTATTAGAAATATCCGCTTTCTCCATTTTGATATTAGATTTTGTTTTAATTGCCGCCTTTGAATTTTCTTGCTGATTTTTGTCATGACTTTTGATTATGATTGCTCCGTTATTTGTTTGCTTGATATTCTTGAAACCCTCACCAATGTCCTGAGGTTTATTTGTTTCTTGAAGTGTTTCATAGCCTCTTGAGGGTTATTGGTAATATCTATTCTGATGATGGTCTCATGTTTTCCCGTTGTCTTCGGAGTTTTCCATTCTTTTTCCACTATGCCTCATCTGGTTGTCTCTTCGGGGAATTCAGTTGAAATATTTTTTACCGTTGCTGCAAAAGTTGCTTTCCCATTTTTATTCGGTTTTTTTTTTCGGTAATCATGTTCATCAGCTTTATATTTTCTTCTTCCACTTCTCCCATTTTCAATATTTTGAGTGTCAGTGTTCTATAAATATCAGTTTGTCCTTGTTTCACCCTTCTATACTCTTCATCTGAGATGAACATATTACCTTCTTTGTTTTTCTTTTCAAAAACTCTCATGATATTTGCGAATGCGACTAAACCAAATTTAATGAGTCTTCCGAAACAATCTTATTCTCTCCTACCATTCCGCTTGATGTTTCACCGTGTGTTTGAGGTTGTGATTTGCTGCAGGCTTTCTTTGTATTATAGTGATGTTCTGGCGTATCTCCGGATCTCAGCCTCTTCTGACGATTTTCAGGGATCCCTACATCTTCTCCGTTACACTTAATACGGATGATTTGGAATAAACACAGCTTCATACTCATCACTCCCGGCGTCCTTTTTGATCCGCCCCGGTGAACGTAGTTCGGTTTGATTATCGGGTTTTTGTCGTTATCGCAATACACTTTTTGCACCACCTGATTGAATGTTATGAGAGATCATTTCGACAGAACTGCTTCTTCGTTTTATTAGTTTTTGGATTTCCGAGCGAGTTATAGTTTTGTCAAATTGATTATCTCCCATTGATTACTCATTCATATTGAAAAAGTTATATTGACTTCCACCAACGGCCAATTGAATACGATTCGACGACGAGAGCTACTATTAACACGTACTCGTACGGCGTTATATTTAAATTCGACGTTTCGACCTAACCTAACCTAAACTCTTGATTCCAAATCCAACGGCACATTTTATCAATTGAAAATTGATTTGGCTTTTTGATTTGATAGAGCAACGTAAAACGATGATGGGAAGGAGCAAAATATCGTATTAAAAGTTCGATTGCGTTAGCTTTAAATTAATGAGAACAACACTTCATTGTAAAATGTGAAGTCTATTTCGATCCATCTCTTCTAGAAATGTCAGAAAAAAAAATCAAGATTTTATATTTGCAATTTCGAAACCTATTGGTCTGCTAATTAGGTATTTTTCTTACTTTCTCCTGCGTTAATTTGACATGCATGTACACCCTCGTCATTTTTTCTTGATACCATTTCAATTTGATATAACTTTTTTATTTTGGAAAAATAAAATTCGAACCATGAAACAAATTCTAGCCTACCAAGTTTTTTTCCATAGGAAAAAAAAAGTCGTTTTGTAAAAGGTACAAACACGAGTTAATTTTTTTCAAATGGTAAACCCTGTATATTGAAAAAGTTTCAGGTGTCATATTTTATTTTGATGTCAATGATAAAATATAATACTTTATACTAATGACAGTAGTTTTCGATACATAATGTATTCTCATAAAACTTTTTACACCCGCAACATCCAAAAATGAACTGAACTCACACCGAAACCAAAAATCTCTTGCTATTCTCCAAGGGGCTCGGTGGTAGATCGTGTAAGGCACTTGACTCGAGGGACCGTTTTCGATGGACATGGGTTCGATACCCACGTGTGGTCAGATGAACTTTTCCGTGCATTCAGTGGAGCCCTCGAAACTTAATAGTGCCACTGATTGGGGGCGTACCAACAGATTGTCTTCTTGCCTCAAACCTTATAACTTGTAACCTGGCTCTCATAAACGTACACGATCATTTCCAATGTTGCAATTGACAGCTACAAACAAACCAGCCATCATCAGGAAATGATTCTGAGAACTAAATGGTAAACTATATCTGGAAATATAATATACAGCGTAAGTCTGAAATGAATGCGCATTTTGTCTTAGAGTAAAGCAAGCTACACAGGCTACGGAAGTCTGCGAACGTCTCGTTAAAAAAAACATAATCATTATAATTTCGATTTTTTTTTCTAGATTCGAAACGTCTCAAGTGGTTTTAATAAAATCTCCAGAGCAAAAAAGCGCAACACTTTCAGCAGTTGGTTGTCATGAAATCGATTGATCTTTTTCTTAGAGTAGATGTTGATATGGGGGTGAGGGTGGTAGGTACCACTGCACTGAGGCCATACTTTGTGCACCTTCAAGAGGAGCCTCTTAGAGGAGAGATGTTGCGTGCTCTCTTGGATCATCGTCGTCAAGCTTTAGCAATTCAGACTTATCAATTTAGCTAATAAGACAACGTAACCCAAGGGCGGTCCCTTTGACCTCTCCCGTATATTGCAGTTCTAAATAAGGTACTGATAGAGAACATCACCTAGTTTCAGCATTGAACATGTGGGATCCAATAATTTAGGCTAATTATCAAGGTTTTGACTGTCAGTAACCAATAAACTACAGCCTACTCGGTTTTATCAGCAATTTTCATGATTACAATGAAGAATTCCCTTCTGACATTGGTGACATTACAATTAATTATTTTTTTTTATTTCGAAAACGACGCATCGAAGAAATAAACCAAGGTTAGGTAACTTTTTTGCTTAAAATTTAACGAAAAGTGAAAACATGATTTTTACTTTGTGAAAACTATGTGGCTTACCACTTTTTTTCTTCAAAATTGAAAATTATGGTTGCTTCAGGTCCGGTGTTGGAAAAGTTGGACTCGAACAAATTTCTCAAAAAAAATACTTGAGAACCTCGGATGATCTTTTTGGAAATTTGAACAAAATCGCTGCAGATATCAAATTTTGAATCTACAGACAAAAACTCGTTTGCGAACATATGTTGCTCTACAAAAAGGTGATTATCCTACTATACTCTGTTCAACGTGTCAAATGCGCACTTATTTCAGAGTCACCCTGTAGATATTATTCCTCGAGTATGTTTTCTGATCAATTTATTAACTTTGATCTTTTTTTTTATTTGAACAAACTCAATTCAAAGCCAATCATAATTGGATTTAGCAATAATCTATAATAGTTCTTGGATCGTTGATAAAGAATAAATCTTTTATTCTAGTGTATGATGCTTCGGGTAGATACAATGGAAACTTCTTCTTTGGGAACGACTTTTGGCTGGGATCTTGGACGCTATGTAAGGAGCTTCAAAATAGTCAATTCAACAGCGATGCACCACCTCTTCCAGTGAACTTCTATGTAGCTAAAATCAAAATTTCCAGTTTAAGGATTGGTCCAGCGGTAAGTGGAACACCAGATGTGGTCGATCTGTAAGGTCATTCAAGATAAATATACAGGATGTGGAAAAGTCTGGAATTCACTCTATAACTACATAATAATTTTGTGAGGACGTGAAGGTTGGAACAAATTCATTTAAAAATTAGCTTTTTTTTTCTTGTACAAACGCTCGGAAACGAGAATTTTTAATTTTGGTTGCCGTTCATCTACTTTATTTCAATTTCAATTTTATCGTAAGAACTTTTAAGTGTGCGAAATTTAAATTCAGACAAAAAAAATGAGCTATCAACTCTGTTACTGCTACCAAAATGCATATTCAGAATTTGACGAAGAAATCAGAAATAAAATAAAAAATAGGGTTCTCTAGTTGAATAAATGCAGTAAGCTGTCATAACTTGTTTTTGGATCACCACATGAGATTATATTTAAAAAAAGACGGCAACTGGAAATAAAAATGTATGTGTCCGGGCGTTTTTTCGAGAAAAAAACACCTGCTCACTTTATATTTTTAAGCTGAATATTTTTGACTAAAATTGGTACCTATGCTTCTGCAACAAATAACTCCGTGTCATCGATATCAAAAATTGATGATGTAAGTACAGGGTGTCCCAACGATAATGTGAGTTTTTGCTTATCTGGTACTATGAGTATCAAAATAGTATGTACCACAGGGTGAGAAGCGCACAATCTAAAAATATTCAGGAGTATACAGGGTGTGTCATTGGCGTGAAAAAGTATGTTTTTTGTTTAAATGGAATACAGGGTGTATTTGATTTTATTTATTGATTCTATGTGTTAGTATAAACTTTTTTTGACGCGACATGTGGTTGCCATTAAAATACAATTTTCGAGACAATATAATCACAACTCAGAACCAGTTTAAAAAAAAAACAAAATTTGTGTGTTGAACGGAGAGGACATTTATTTGAACATTTATCAAGATATAATCAATTAGATACATAAATATCAATGTTAGCTCTGAATAAAAACTTGAACTAGGCGTACTCACTTAATGGTTTATTGACAAAAAAAAAGTTGGCGATTAGGAAAAATCGAACTTTTCAAGATAGGTATAGCAAAAATGATATGTTTTTAAATAACCGATGATTTTGGTGAACCCAATAAGAATATCGGGGGGTGCCATTTGAAAAAATTGAGATTTTTTATTTTGAAAATCCAGAAGTTTGGATTATTATAATAAACACCCTGTATAACAGATAACGAATATTTCATGACCAGACATTCATATGACTCTTGTCCTTTTTCCCACCAAATATCAAGATCCCAATGTCAATGTCTTAAATAACGGAGAGAACAATATCTTTTTCTCGCGATCATGAAAATGAAAAATTTCAAGTTTGATTCATAATTCAAAAGTTACCAAATGACGAAGCAATCTGGTCAACAGATTTAGTATAATCATCAATGAACTTTCCAGGGTGAAGAGCCATGGATACAGATAAGTAAGTTGACAAAAATTCATTAATCATTCTGCTCTACACGTTTCGGCTATATTCTATTATCAAGAGCATAAGAAGTCATAATATATTATACGCGCGAAAAAATTAGAACAAATAACGGTCAGTAGGTATACAGTGTGGATCCGCCAAATGGAATAAATTTGATAACTAATGAATGGAGGCATTTTCAAAAAAACGCTCGGACACGTTGATCGATATTTTTGGTTGTACTTACGTCTTTTCCAGCAAAAACATTTTATATAGGGTGTCATGTAGCGGTGGCTGATACCAACTTTCTTATTTTGGAAACACCCCGTATAGTATTCAATTTTTGTACTCTTTAGAAAATTCTAGACATATGTATCTCAATTACTTTATCCTATACCTACCTTTAACTGTGTTTGACTAATTTAAAGACGAATAGTTCATATAAACATGGTTCCGCAACGGCTTGATTTCTAAGATACAGGGCGCCAAAAAAACATATTTTATTTGGGGGGATACTGGCGATATTGGTGTCGACAAACTCAAATATTAACTTAGTTTTTTGTTTGATGCAGAGGGCGCCACATACAGTGTTGTTCTTGAATTAAATTAGCCATCACATTTTTTTGTCGCACTGTATGTTATTTTTGACTAGGTAGACCTATTCTACATTCAATTATTCATACAAAAGGTACTCTTAGTATTTGACGCTGAAAACAGCCGTTTTGGCATTGACGTTGCGAGGGGGGGGGGAAAGGATGCCACCTTTTCATATAACATTTTTCCAAAAATTGATTATCAACCAAGTTACAGGGTGTTAAACTTAAATCTTATTGGGAGTTTTTTGGCAATGCCTTTTCCCACATCCCACAATATTTTGATAAAATTTCGTATCTGAGGCTTTATCGGGATAAGAAATTCAAATTTGCCCACGGTTTCTTCGTATTATGTAGAGGGCGCCACATAGGAGCCTTTACTTTGATTTGAATGGTCCCAACTTTTTTGTGCTACACTGTATGCGATTTTGGATTGAATATTTTTATTCCCCTTACCTTTTGACCTAAAAAAGGTATTTTACTTGTGTTTTGATAAATCTTATCGTTTTCTACCTTAAACATAGCATTCTGTGGTATTGTTTCATTTTAGTGTACCTATCGTATTGTTTTGTTCCAGTGTATGTATTCTTTGCAGTCATTATACGCATGAACTATTTTGTTGTGTCTATCCTTGTTTCTGATTCCAAGAATGTTAAGTCACGCGTCCCTTTCGACTGCGGGCATGCGTGCATTACTAGCTTTTGGGAAGACGGGCCGACGACTAGCCGTTGGCGGCGGCTTTCGAATCTCTCTTATCTTTATCTTTTATCTTGTATCTTATCTTCAGCTTTCAGCTTCGGGATCGTCGCGGCGCACGGCTTTCGCTGTTCATTGCGCTGCATTGCACAAAACATGATGTTTTGTATTGTGGCTTGTGGTTCATCGTTCGAGATTTTAATTGACACTGAACAGCTGCTTTTCGTTTCGCTAAAGGTTATTGATGAATAATTATTTATGTTTATGAAAGTCTATCTCAAGAAATTTAAAGCATTTTCTTGTTCTTTTATTCATCATTCTCAATAATTTATACCTAGGTATACCACATACCTGCCTAGTGTAAGATTTTTTTTATATAATGTTTCTGATCGTTCTTTCTACCTTGATAATCATTTTGATAGTCAGTTGTCAAGTTGTCATGTTGCAGCCATGTTATATTGCTTCTTTGGAGCAATGTCTTGTACTTGATTATCTGAAATGTAGGTATTTTACTTTTGGTTTTTGCCAAGTTTTGCCGTGAAGACGTTGTTATCACTAATAAGTACATCATTAACACAAAACGAATAATGTAGATTGTAATCTAGACTACATTCATTAAACTGATATTAGGCAGTTTTCGTTGCTCCTAAAAATTTCACCGGTAGCGGTTACGAAAGCCGTAGCGATAGTCGCTATTTGACAGATAAAAAAATAGTCTTTGGTGGGAGCAAGAAACAAATCCGCTTAACGTTGCGTTTAACCTCAACCCTAACCAAACTCATTGGCAAATGACATCGCAGTCTTGTTTTGCTCATGTTTATGTATTGTTTTTTCCAATCGATTGAAATGATAATATGGTATTATTGTGCTCTAGTGACGAATCAGATTCTGATTTTGAACATGCCATTTCATTAGAAGTATTGAACAACAACGCCATCCAATATAGAGCAAACATTCACATCATCTGATACTTTAGGGAAATCGTTGACCTTTTCCTGTATAAATGTTCTTCAACTCCCCTCACAGACATCTCTTTCCTAGTGACCTCCAAAAACTTGGAAACAACCACACTCTATTTAGATCCATCCCCATATGGATTATTTGCCAGTATTTCAGAGAGTAAGATCTGGTCATCTTCATCGGTAAACCGAATTCGGTTTCGCCTGATTGTTTTTAAAAAACTTGCTGTTTCTTGATTTGGATTAATTGCGTGAATTGTCTTGGTCTTGAATCTAGCGAAAGTATAAACAAAAACATTGAAATCAATCCTCAAAACATTGACAATCAAATGTCAAATAAGATATTTTCTTCTACTGCGCATGCGTTCCGCTACGTTAACCGCTATGACTATCGTCCGTTAACAACCGGCATTTAACGGTATCGATATACGATGAATGACATCCAAATGTCAAAGTTGTCAATTAGCGTTAGTCGGAGCTGCATTTTTTGAGCAACGAAAACTGTCTATTATCGTGAACGAAAACTGAGACAAAACTCACCACTATGATGCTTGCGAACATGTCTTACAAAGTTTCCGCGCGTCGTGAATGTTTTTGAACATTTATTGCATGTTGCAGCCATGTTATATCGCTTCTTTGGAGCAATGTCTTGTACTTGATTATTTGAAATGTAGGTATTTTACTTACTAAAATCACCCGAAAACTCACAAGTTCAAAGGTTCAAGATAGATTTTGTAACATTTAATAACAATTACCTTGTTTCCAAAGCCTTCCAAATAATATAAATTTTACAAGATAGGTATGCTCGAAGAAATGGCAGTTTTCTTAAGGTAGGTTGTTACCTTTGGAGTAGAAATGTTATACCTATTATAATTTTTTTAAAAATTTTCAGTACAATCAAATACAATAATAAAGTTGTTATTTGAAGTAAAAAAGTAGGACTATGCCTAGACGTTGAGACGCCCTGGATACCTATGTGAAAACTATGGACAGTCCTCCATAGTGAAAACGTTGTTTTCACAAAAATCTATTTTGAACTATTGAACTTTCATTTGGGTATTTTTTTTTTCAAAACATCAAATTATAAAGTTAATGGGGGGTTCATTTAGCCGTGACACTGTTATAATAAAATACAATTGAAGAGATGAATTCTTGGCGGGGTTCGCGGGTTCGCGAAGCCGTTCAAGATTTGCCGTTGAAGAGAATAGTCAAAATTGTAATTCAAGACGAAAGACGTTATCGAAGAGCACCAAGTTTTGGGTGTTCAAATGACGGATAATTGCAATTACTCAGACTCTCAGACGGAGTTGATTCCTTAACAGAAGGCGATTCTACCCAGACGGGGTAGCTGGAATTACGATTGGCTGTTTTGCAACTTGACTGGAGGGATGTTGAGCAGTGAATAAACATATCATACCTGCAAGTTTGGATGTTTTTTCCCTAGACCACGACGACGAGTCGATTAGAGGAGTTATTAAAAATATTCCTACATTTATTGGGGCTCAACCAGAAACAAGTCTTAGTGAACGACGAGAAATTTTTATTGACTCTATACATAATCCCTGAAAAAGCATAAAGTTTAAAAGCCATAGTGGGAAACGACGTTTTAGAAACCGTGGACATTAGTGTAACGGGAGAAGTGGAGAAGGAATAATCGTGTATAAAAAGGAAATGAAGATCGTAGAGGAAAAGGGGGAGACAGTTAATAATTTGGGACACATTGAAAATATAGAATTCCGAAAAGAAATATACTATTTGGTCGATGAGTATAAGCCAGATAAAATCAAGGACTGTAACATCAAAATGAAGATTATACTAACAGACGAACAACCAATATACAAACGTCTAAGAAGACTGGCCATTGAAGAAAAAAGGGACGTCGAAGAACAGATAGAAGAAGGTGTAATAAGACCTAGCTGTTCTGATTTCGCTAGTGCTATAGTGTTGGTAAAAAAAGATAGCATCAAATATACATCGTTTGTCACTCACAGTGGACAATTTGAATTATTGAATTGTCCATTCGGACTATGTAATAGCCCTGCCGTCTTCCAACGATATATCAGTCATATTTTCCGAGAGCTTATTTCGAAGAATATCATGTTGTATCACATGGATGATGAAATAATTATAAGTTCCACTATTGAGGAAGGTTAAGAACGTTTAAAAATGATTTTGGATGTAGCCCGAGACTATGGCCTCAAAATTAAGAAGTCGAAATGTCATTATTTGGAACAAAGAGTGAGTTTGCTAGGATTCATAATAGAGGATGGAAAGGTGCAGCCTTCCAAGGAAAAAACGTTGGCCATCGAAAACTTCCCTGAACCAAGGACAGTGATGCAAATAAAATCATTCCTGGGACTTTTTTTTGAAAATTCATTCCATCTTACTCTATCATAGCAAAGCCATTGAGTGATCTGCTGAAGAAGGAGGCATAATTCAACTTTGGTGAAAAACAAAGAAGTGCTTTTCAACATCCGAAGAGGCTACTTATCTTAGAACCAGTTATTCATCTGTATAAGCAAGAGAGCGATACCCAATTACATACAGACGCCAGTGAATATGGTTACGGAGCATGTCTAATGCAGAGATCGAGTGAGGACAATGAGTTGCATCGCATCCACTATATGAGCAAGAAGACGCCTCCAGCGGAAGAGCATTATAGCAGCTACGAACAAAATGTCACTTTTTTGTGCCAAAATACAAAAAACACAGTTTCTACTGTGAAATCACAAAAAAACGACGAATAATTTTTGAATTTGAATGTATTGTTTCTTTTTTAGGTTCCACTGACGACGGAAGCAGTTTCGCTTCTTAAACGTTTGATATTGTTAGGTTTTATTGATCACTTATAGAATTTTTTTCAGGAAATATAGAAGATCCGGTATATGAACACTAGTTTGATTGATTTTTGATAGGGTGTGGCGAAATACCCAAAAAATCAGGTAAATCATGGATGCGCCACAATACTACAGAGCATATCTACGAACTAGAAGTCCTAGCAGTAATACAAGCGGTGAAGAAATTCTGAGTATATCTTCTAGGAATATAGTTCGCCATTGTGACCGATTGTTCCGCTTTTCAAGAGACGATGAGTAAAAAAGTTTTGATAACACGAGTAGCGAGGTGGGCGCTTCTATTAAAGGAATACACGTATCAGATAAAGCGTCGTAAAGGTACGAGGATGGCTCACGTCGACGCTCTTAGTCGGAACCCAGTTGTGATGTTACCCCAAATTGAATCATTTGAAGAAGACGGGCAACGGCAACATTGAAGTTGGCCCAACAGAAAGATGAATTTGTTCAGGCGATAAGAAAAATTGTTAGCAGCGAGAATTAAAAAAACGTTGTCCTCAACAACTCATAAATAATCAGGAAGTGTCATGATGTTGGACATTTTGGAATATCCAAAACTGAAGAGATAATTGGTCGTGAATTTTATATTCCGAAACTGAAAGAGAGAATTGGCGATTGTATAAGGAACTGCGTATCTTGCATATTGGGTAACAACAAAGAGGGTAAGAAGGAAGGACTATTGCATCCAATCAACAAAGGAGATGGACCCCTGCAAACATATCACATAGACCCTCTAGGACCTCTACTGTCGACCAACAAGAATTATAATCACATATTAGCAGTCATAGATGATTTTTTTGTCTGGTTGTACCCTACAAAATCAACCACGGAAAGAGAAACGATTGATAAATTGAAGTTGCAGCAAAAAACATTTGGTAAACCTTCGCGGATAGTCAGTGATAGGGGGACTGCCTTTACGGCTAATGAATTCCAGGAGTACTGTGGACAGGAAGGAATCCAGCATGTTACCATCAACACTGGAGTTCTAAGGGAAAATGGTCAAATTGAACGGGTCAACAGGATCGTTATCCCGGCTTTTACTAAGTGGAGCTTCGAAAACCCAGGCAAATGGTATCAGCATGTTGACAGAGTGCAAAAAAACACTAAACGCAACTTTACAGAGGAGCATTGACGTCACACCATTCGAAGTTTTAATCGGAGTCAAAATGAAAAATAAGGAAGATCTGAGAATCAAAGAGCTCTTGGAGAAAGAAGTCATAGGAGTTTTTAGCGATCACAGAAATATGTTACGAGAAGAGAGTAAACGGCAAATTTCCAAGGTGCAAGGAGATAATAGAAGAACATACAGGGTGTTTCCTAAGGATTGGTAAAAAATTCGTTGTGTGATTCCTGGGGTATTTTCATGAAAAAAAGTTCCTATAAACATTTGCCGAAAAATGCTTCCTAAGGGAGCTACGCCCCTTTAAATAGGGCACCCCGAAGACGGTTTTTCCTCAATATTTCCGAAACCTTACATACAAAAATCATGAAACTTGGTACATCATACAAACTTTTAATGCTGAATGAGAATTTGAGCTCAGAATTTCAAAATTTTAATCAGGGGCGTACCATACTGGCGGGGTTAAAGGTTAAAAGAATCCAATTTTTTAAATGGTATGGTACGCCAGTATGGTACGCCCCTGATTAAAATTTTGAAATTCTGAGCTCAAATTCTCATTCAGCATTAAAAGTTTGTATGATGTACCAAATTTCATGATTTTTGTATGTAAGGTTTCGGAAATATTGAGGAAAAACCGTCTTCGGGGTGCCCTATTTAAAGGGGCGTAGCTCCCTTAGGAAGCATTTTTCGGCAAATGTTTATAGGAACTTTTTTTCATGAAAATACCCCAGGAATCACACAACGAATTTTTTACCAATCTTTAGGAAACACCCTGTATAATTCAAGAAGAAGAAAACCACGACCATATGGACTAAAGGACCTGATAAGGATCAAGAGAACCAAGTTTGGTCCGGGTTTGAAGTTGTGTAGGAAATACTTAGGGCCTTATGAAGTGACGAAGGTTTTACCAAACGAGCCATATGAAGTGGTAAAGGTTGGTTATCATGAGGGACCGAGGAAGACTTCTACTTTTGCCGAATATATGAAGCCATGGATGGAAGAAAATAGCGAATCCGAGGCGGATTGCTAGTGAGTGTGGCCGAGTGTGGTATTGTTTTATTTTAGTGTAGCTATCGTATTGTTCAATTTCAGTGTATGTATTTTTTGCAGTAATAATACGCATGAACTATTTTGTTGTGTCTATCCTTGTTTCTGCTTCCATGAATGTTAAGTAACGCCTCCCTTTAGACTGCGGGCATGCGTGCATTACTAGCTTTTGTGAAGACGGAAGACGGGGTTCGCGAAGCAGTCTGAGATTTACCGTTGAAGAGAATAGTCAAAACTGTAATTCAAGACGAAAGACGTTATCGGAGGGCACCAAGTTTTGGGTGTTTGAATGACGGATAATTGCAATTACTCAGACGGAGTTGATTCCTTAACAAAAGGCGATTCTACCCAGACGGGGTACTTAACTGGAATTACCATTGGCTGTTTTGCAACTTGACTGAAGGAATGTGGAGCATTAAATGAACGTATCATACCTGCAAGTTTGGATGTTTTTTCCCTAGACCACGACGACGAGTCAATATGAGGAGTTATTGAAAATATTCCTACCATTCTTTGGAATCATGTGCTTTGAGTTGCCGAATAAACAAGTTTGGAGAGGATGAGTTTTGACAGTTGGTGATTTTGTTCATTTTTTATTTTTTTTTTATTTCAGTTTTTTTTCCTTTGGCCACAATCGGCGTAAATAACAAATTTTCAAAAAATCACCAACTTTCAAAACAGATTCTTCCCAAACTTGTTTCTACAGCAACTATAACGCGTAATTCCAAAGCATGCTATGTTAAAGGCTGAAAATAAATTAAAATGATTTTGTATTCATTACATGCAAGCAGAGTTACTTAAGTGTTTTTCTCGAAAACGGTTAGATTTTTCGAAACAAAAGTAGTATCTCTTTTTCATTTCGGAAAGTTGATAGAATCAAAATATTTGGTCAAAAGTCGCATACAGTGTAGCACAAAAAAGTTTAGACCATTCAAAACGAAGTATAAGCTCGAATGTGGCGCTCTCTATAAAATGCGGAAAAACGGTGGGCAAATTTGAATTTCTCATCACGATAAACCCCCAGATAAGAGATTTTGTCAAAATATTATGAGCGTGGCAAAAGTTATTGCAAAAAAACTGCAAATTAAATGTAACTTCAACACCCTGTAACTCCGTCAAAATATTATAGGAAGAGGAAGAGGTAGCAATAATTTTTTGTCCGAAATTCTCACCTCAATTTTTTGCTCATCATTTCCGGACACCCTGTATAGACCAAATAGCTCGAGCGTTTGGTCGTGTTTTGTTTGGATCCTTGAAAATAAGCGATTGAAGTGAGATTGCAACTCAGAAAATTTTGATTTCACGACAGAGTAACGTATAGACTGTACAGTAGTGATTGTGGTGTGAAAAAGTGACCGCATCCCTACGGAAAACGGCGAATTATTTACCTTTATTGTTAACATGAAAAAGTACAGCAAAAACCACGGCTTTTACCGACCGACGCCACGGGCCAAAGCCCGATAGCATGAATGGCAAATCGACAATGAGTGCGGGAAGTTGGAGATTTGCAATATATACCAGATTGGTTTCGATGATTCCAAGTCAATTTTGATTTGCACCGTGTGTGGAGAGTATTTCTACGCCAAATGTGGAGCCTAGAGGTTTCCACAAGACCAAAGAAAGTAGGAGGTGCCAATGCTGTGAATTGAATAAAGCTGTAGGATCTCGAAAAAGACGCCGTACAGAAGACCTTGAAGATCAAAATATCATTGAAGTGATGCATGATGAAATCAAATTATTGGTGAAGAAAGTCACGGAGTTGAACAACAAAGTTGATGACCTACCAGATGATAATGTACTTCTTAAAGGAGAAGTTCGTGAACTGAACATCTGAATCAGAAACAAGATGAAGTGTTAATCAATAACGATAATAATGCTACGCCTAAAGCATCGTATGCTTCCGCCATAAAAAACATAACAATATCCTTTTGGTAAAACAGAAGCGAAACGCAAATGATCCTAATAAAATCAAGGAAGATCTACGCAACAAAGTGAATCCTGGAGAAATTGGAATTGGTGTGTGACAATGGGTCTATCTACAGAAAAAGGATTGATTGTTTCGTGTGGTGATGGAATCGAAATAGCAAGGGTTCAAAGTGAAATACAAAATAATCTTGGTGATAATTATGATGTAGAAAAGCCAAAGACTTTTGAACAGCGCATAAAAGTGGTGAGAATAAATGAACACGAACATTCACTCGCTAATGAGAAGATTCTAGATAAAATTGTGGAATAAAATGACATAGATCCCAAAAATGTGAACTTAAAGCATATAATTTTACGCCGAACAAAAATATTCGATTAAAAGTTCAATTTCAGATTTGAAGTGGATCCGGTTACCTACGATCATTTTATGAGAAGGGAGAAAATGAACATTAGCTGGGGTTGATGCCGAGTATTTAGTGATCACAATAATGCTATGAGGTGCTTCAACTGTTGCAGGTATGGTCATCTCCGAAAAGACTGTAAACACAATAAGACATGTTCTAGGTGCAGTGAAGATCATAACTCGATCGATTGTGTGATTAATGGAATTAACAATTCTGTAGTCACCAACTAAAGATATGGTATGAACTTAAAAACTAACCATACAGCTTGGGATGTTAAATGTAGATGTGGACCTGAACTCTGTTGTCGCTTACTTCAATTGTCAAGGCTTTCTTAACAACTAGGATCAAATTGAAGTACTTTTGAACAGATGGAAACCAATATTGGTCCCACTCTCGGGGACTCACGTATCGAATAATGTATTCGATAGTCAACTTGAAGTGGACGGATATCGGATGAAACAGTGTGTGACTGACAATGAACGAACTGGACCCGTATTCTTGAATATCTGGGAGGAGAAATTTTGCGTGATTAACCAGAATACGGCGTATGTCATATTCTTGATTTTTTGACGGATGATTTGGAGATTCCCGGGAAGTTTAAGAAGGGATAATGAGCTCCCACTAGTTCCAACCTCACAATTTGATTATTCAATTTAGTTGTTGAAATCGATTTTGTGTGCTGTTTATATAATGGATAATGGATGTAGACTTCAATCAAATTATAATCTTCATGACATCATTCAAGAAGACGAACTGTAAACGACTGCAGAGTGAATGTAAATAAAAAGGGATGTTTTGACTCAAATAAATCCTTTCACCGTCTCTGAAGCTTCTGACTATAGATTTGTTAGACTTTTTCGTGTCAGCAGAAGTCTGGCCAGAACATAGTACCTAACTGAACCAACACGTGCGTTGGTCTTGACAATAAAAGTACCAAGCAAGGTACCAAGGTATATTATTGTTTTGTTTGTTTGACGACCCGTTATATCACAGAAATAAATAATATCATAAGTTCAATTTGTTTTTTGTCTGAAATTCCAATATTTCCATATGGAAAAAAAGTTTTGGAATATCAATCACAACCTGGCTCTTTACATTCTCTCTATATATTGCTTTTAAAAAATACGTATCAATTGTCTTGCGCAGAGAGTTTGTTATTTGAAAAATTATTAGAAAACAACGAGATTTGGAGCGATTAGCGGTCCCGTAAGCTTCTAAATTGAATAAGGATAGTTTTGTACTCTTGGTATAGCCTAAAAAGTGTTTGGTTATATTGAAAATACGCGGCAACCCGCCTACATTTCAAGTCTTTCAAGAATACAGCGCATTTTGTCCGCTTTTACTCCCGGGAACATTCCCGGTAGTGCTCCCTTCACAGACATTCAAGAATTTGTCTCCTTGGAGAGTTATTGCTCTCATCCGGAAAGGAACCAAGTGCAGATGGCACACCAAACAGTGTATTGAAAACTACGTTTGGCTACTAACTATCCGTAGAGTTGACTACATCCTGATCTAAATATCTTTTAAGTGTAATTTATCATCCACCAAACACTGAGAATGCTCTTTTTGGTCTTTTCCTGGATTTCTTTGAAGAATATTTGGAGAGGGTGAGTGACTTTGATGGAAAAAATGTTATGGTGGTGGACTTTAATTTTGACATACACATAAATACCTTTTATACATAAAATAATAACAATAACATAATTCACGAACATGGATTCACGCAGATTGTCAAAGAACCTACAAGCATACCAGACAGAAGTAAAAGATTGATTGAATACATTGTAACTGACACCAAACATATCAAATATAAAGTTCATTTGACTTCCGAAATTGGTGACCATAATACATATAATGTCGATTTCAATCAATGATGGTTATGTGGATAAGAATCGCGAAGTGAATGTCTACAGGGTGTTACTTAATGATGTGTCATAATTTTAAGGGGGAGTTCCTGGATAAATTTTGAGTCGAAAAGGTCATATGCACTTGGGTCTAAAAAGAAAAATAAAAAAGAAATAAAAAAAAGTAAAATAAAATAAAATAAAATAAAATAAAAATGAAAAAATAAAAATAAAAAAAAGTGTGTTCCTGTACCATGATATCCTGTGGCAAAATTCAGTTCAATATCTCAAACCGTCTTTGGAAAATGTATAAAAAACTGAAAATAAAATAGATCTTTAACACCCTGTATCTTAAAAACCAAGCATTTCAAGACCCAAGTTTATATGAACTTTTCGACTCAAAATTTATCCAGGAACTCCCACTTAAAATTATGACATACCATTAAGTAACACCCTGTATACGCGAAACATGAAGGGTTATAATAGCACTGATGAGCTCCAAAATTGTTTATTGGGTAGTTCTTGGAACAACAACACTACCGATGTCAACGTAGTGGCTGATTCCTTTATCACAAAATTTACTCATATTATAGACCAACTTTGTCCCAAAACAATTGCCACACTCAAACCACAGCATGAAGACAAAAAATGGATTACCGAAGACATAACACATTTGATGGATGAAAGAGACCGACTATACAAGAGAGCAACTATTTAAAAAAACGAAATAATTTGGAATCAGTACAAAACCATCCGAAACGCTGTTGTGATGTAGAAAAAAGATGCATTTTTTCATAAAAAAATTGACAACAACAGAGGAAATCCATATGAACTATGAAGAAATTTGAAAACTTTGCTTCCCAACAAAAAGTCGGATCTACCAGATGAGACACCATAATATTTCCACATGATTCAGAATCGGAAGAGTCTCGCCTGGCCAATCAGTTAAATATTCATTTTGTTGAAAGTATCAACACTATCTTTTCAAGTATTTCAAAGCCCACAACCTTGGTAAATGTCACGGATTTTCAAAAAATAACATTGTCACAATTGAAAGTGTACGTCAGCAAACTCAAGCCAGTAGGAAGTGGAAAAGATTGAATATCTCTGAGTATTTTCATGAACGGATTCTATTTCGCAGCTGATCGGGTCCTGGATATAATAAACACATCGCTCACTTATGGAGTGTTTCCGAAGTCCTGGAAAAGTTCTGTTATAACGCCTGTGCCAAAAACCCCCAACACAAATAAACGTGAGGAATTGAGACCTATGAACAAAGTACCAGTGTATGAAAAACTCCTGAAAATAACAGTGAAAGACCAACTGCTACAGTTTTGCAATGCCAATGATATTATAGTGCCAAATCAATCAGGATTTCGGGAAAAACACTCCACTGAAAGAGCTGGATGATAGTAATCTTGTGCTGGCAGTTTCCTTAGACTTTAAAAGAGCCTTCGAATGGATCAATAGTGTCATTTTAGTAAAGAAACAAAAAAAAAGGATTAGGAGAATAGCTATTTGTGTATAGAGCGCAAAGTGATACATTGCCGCTCTGAGCAAGGAGATGGACTACCTTGCGAGAGCGGCAATCTCACTTTGCACTCGAATTACACACAAGATTTTTTCTACAACCGCAGATTTTAGAAAAACATGAGTTGTATTGAAATAGATATTTTTATTTTCGATGACGATCTTCGAATACGCGTTGTTTATGAAACTGTTGACATAATCTGTTAAATGCTGTTCAGTAATTCAGATTGTGAGAAGTTGACAAAAGGGGTGACATCTAGTAACGCATTTTGAACTTGCATAGCGGTGAACAACAACAAATATTTGGTTATAATTAACCCTACTTGTATTTCTCAGTTTTAATTTCATCATCATTTCATAAAAGAAGTGTTCTTAGTGATACATCTTTAATCCATTATGTCGTTCAATGCCCACTGTGCTGTCAAATGTCGCAGAAACTTTTGACATTTTTCTAATATGGTTTCCATACTCAGCGAGCGACAAAGTTACTTTGCCGCTCGGCGAGCGACAAAGTAGACTCCGCGGAAAAGTGACACTTTGCGCTTCCTTTTTGATGCGCAAACATGGTACTTTGCGCTCGGTTGTAGAAAAAATATATTGAAGTGGTTCAAGGTTCAAGTCCTACTTGACCAATAGAAGTCAATTTGTGAAGTTCAAATCCAAAATATCAGATCCCATACTTGTAATGGATGGTGTCTCACAAGGAACCGTGCTTGGACCATTGCTCTTTATAATCTATACAAATGATTTGGTGAACGTGGTGGACAAAGTGAAGCTTGAACTTTTTGCAGACGATACCATGTTATACATCACGGGAAAAGACTTAAAACAATTGCAATGCTACATGAATAAGGACCTAGAGTAAGTTTTTCAATGGCTGTAGAAATAATCTCATGATCAATGTATCCAAGTGCAAATTTTGTCTGTTTGAAAGAAGGGTAAATTGTTTGACATTATTGTAACAAATTTAATATCAACCTTCATATTGATAGCTGTCAGTTGGAATATGAAAAGGAAATCAAATCCTTAGGGGTAGAACTTGATGCTCAACTTAATTTTATTGCACATGCTGGAGCATGTTATGCGGAAATTTTCAAAAAAAGCTAATTTTATCTCCAGAACTGGCAAATATCAATCACTGTATACAAAATTATCATTATATACAATAGTATTGCATCACCCCATATGAAATTTTGTACGTAGATCGTCTGCTACAAGCATTTCGAGAACGGCTTTTCCAAATCTTCTGAAATTTGGTATGAGTCTACATGAAAGTGTAATGCATCTTGTAAAAATATTTTGATGATTGCTGCGTTGCCGGATCTACAATTTTTTCCTAGTAACTTTCTTATTTCAAATAGGACACCCTGTATATTATTTGATTTCTAAATTCTGTATAAAATTCTGAATAACTTCTATGGAACATGTCGTTATCACCATGTTATATGTCTAATGATAATAGTTTCGTGCATATTTGTCATTTTATTCAAAAAATGACAAATGTCATTGACTTTTCAAACTAAGATTTCTCAGTAACAGTGAGGAACTGATGCGTGAAAATTTGACTGCAATTTCAAAGTACACAAAGACTATTCCAAATATTCAGAGAATTTTACAGAGTGTGCAAAAAAAATCGATCACATTTTCGCTGATGGAAATGACTTAAACCAATAACTCCTATATGATAAGGACTGAGTGCTCACAAAATATTCGGGTATGACGTCACCTATGTGGGCCCCGATGTAGGCCCTTATCAATTCATCGTATTTCCGTGTCCTTGTAGGCCTGGCAACCCAAACAATCATGTTCATTTATGTTCTTGTCAAAACAATTCAAATGTCTTTAAGTTTTCATGATTTTTGAGCGTTGAAGGCTACACACAAAGTAAGCAGATTATTCAGCGCCTGATTTTTGTGCTGAACACTGGTGCCAGTTTTTTCGACGGATATATAGAACACGCAGTTGAAGACAAGATTAAGTAAAAGCAAGATGTCTAGCAGTTTCTCCTTCGACCAAGAATTTGTGCTACTTACGTACTAGAAAATGTTTTTCAAACATGGAAAGACCAATCCAATGTTGACACACAGTAAATAAAGAGCATGATCTTCAATGGAGGCAGGTATATCAAATCTGTTTATCGGAAAGACCCCTTTGTACAGACTTCTTGAAAGAACCATGAACGAAGTGGGAAAATCTCATTCAACTGATAGCTGTTTCTCAACAAACATCAAATTTACCGCTTCTCGACCTACAAATTGGTCGCGAGATAATAATGTTCAAATATGAAAAGGGCAAAATTACCGACATTTGAACACATATTTCCCTATGTGGGGAAAAAAACTAAAGTGATTTGAAAGTAGTGAAGAGGTCGATAGGTCCTTGTCAACCATTAGGTTGAAGGTGAATAAAGGAACTAACAACCTGTTTTACATCAAAATGTGAGAAATCTGACCGTATGTTGGTTCTCATTGTAACCTATTTCTTAGCTGTTGGTAAATAACAATGACGGGGAAAATACACTTGTATATTGATGTGAGATGAATAAGGATACAGAACTATATGTCACCGTCGCGTACATGTGTAAATAATAAAGTATGGATTTTGTCACGTGTCGAAGTGAAAGAATTAGGTACTATGGCGCAATTGGACTGATGATAGTATGAAAATTTGGTGAGACATGTCAATTTAGATATCGAGGGGGACAACTTTTGATGTATCTATTAATTTTCTGGATTCAACCTCCTCACTCCCAGATTTCTGAAATCTATATGTAATTCTCAATAAGCTACATCACTTTTTTTTCAAAAATCAAGGACATAACCTCACAATTGTTCTGTTTGTGAAATTGAGAATTCCAATAAAAAAAAAGGAATTTATCTAGAGATGCATGAGGAACTCAAAAATGACAAAAGTAATAGGAGTTGTCATTTAAAATCTTAAGGTAGGCGCCCTGGAGGTGGGAGGGTTGAAAGTAATATGACAGCTAATACCTCAAAAGTTGTCCCCCTTGATATCTGCATTGATATCTTTCACAGAATCTCCATACCATCATCAGTTTAAGAAATTATAATTATTGCTGTCCGTTTGGAAACAGTTGTGAGGTTATGTACTCCAATTTAAAAAAAAGCTATGCAACTTATCAAGAATAGCATAAATATTTCAAAAATCGCGGAGTTAGTGGAGGCTGCTATTTGAAATTTCAGGGGTAGTTACCCTAGGAGCGAGGGGGTTGAATCCAGAAAATTAATAGATACCTCAAAACTTGTCCTCCTCGATATCTAAATTGACGTGTCTCACCAAATTTTCATACCATCTTCAGTTCAAGAAATTAATTAATTAAACATTTTTGTGAGGTTGGGAACTTCCATTTTGAAAAAAAGTGATGTATCGACTGGAGAATAACGTGAAGATTTCAAAAATCGCAAAATAAGTGGGGGTTGCTATTTGAAATTTCAGGGGTAGCTACCCTGGGCGTGAGTCGGTTGATTCCAGAAAAACAACAGATACCTCAGAAGTTGTCCCCCTCGATATCTAAATTGATGTGTCTTGCCAAATCTTCATAATATCATTGGTTTGGACACAATCAAATGCTGGTCCTTTTTAAATTGTCACCCTGCATATGTCATGATTGTACAAGTACAAGAGACAATGCATGTGTATCTTTTTCTTTTCTTCTGGTCTAAAGTTCTTATATTGTTTGTTGGGACATCAGGTCAATATTTCAAATAATTTGGTCGCCCCATTAATTTGAGCGTTTGAGTATATTCATATAGTTGAACGACCTTTGTTATAACCCAACAGACAGGTAGCGATAAAGACACATTGTTTGTCATAATTTAGTAGTATTCCTCCCAAATTCAGAGGAAACATAATCTGGTCCTTGAAGTCAAGTTTTTTGGTTATTTTCAAGTAAGTTTAGACTTCTTCGTATACCTAATATATGTCGTCAGTTAGTTTAGTTTTAGTAACCTGTAACTATACTGAATAACTCACAAGAAAATTATCTAATAGAACTTTATTTATGTCGTGAATAAGTTATAGTTGCCTTGAGCTGAATAGCTTATACCTGTTTATGACATTGAAGTTGAATTGCAAGGTGAAAGGAGCTAGTTTTATACCAAATCAAGAAATTGTTCTTCTCTTTTGGTCAAGAGTTCTTGAATCGTTTGTTGGGTTGCTTTTGATCCACCAATACACCATGAACTTTTCAAAAGATGGTCCACCAAAAATCGGAAACCAAGAAAAATATTTAAAAAAAACAACAATGGAAACACCATGAGGAAGAAAATGTCCAAGGAGAAACTTATGGGAATCCTGACTTGGCCTCTATTCAGATCATGAAGATCAATCTTTTGTTCATTCATTCAATGAAATTTTCTTGAGATATAACTTTTTTTTATTCTGACTTTTTGCTGCTCTAACTAATAGAGGAGATTTCCTGAAGCTTTCTCAATTGATGGTTTACTGACGAGCATGTAAACAAAACAAAACAGTCGCAACATGACTGCATACCTCTAATAAACCAGCCATATTCCATCCTAGTACTGGAAATGTTGGTATCTTTTAAAACAATTATCCAGACTTGCCGAAAATGTACACAAACCATTACAAAATTCCCCAGTTGGGAATGCGTAGGGATCAATATTGTCTAATCTTTCGATTTTTTCCCAACAAACAATTGTGACGTTGCATGGTGAATGCGCCGCCGCAAGCCATCACCACATTGTGTAGAATTGTTTGGAATCGATTGGCTTCTGGTACATTCTAGCAAGGCTAGATGGCGTCGAACATTCTTCGCTTTTCTAAAAATATCTGGATTGTTCTCTCAATCCTGGCGAGGGTATATAATGAGATCCGTCATTTCAAGGAGTTAGTTCAGTTCTGAATACGTCGTGAAATATAAATCGTGAAACATAAATAAGCTGTGATTTTGTTTGTGAATAGTGAGTTCTGTACATAGTGACTTGTAAAATAAATTAATTAAAGCTGAACAGTGTTTTCTATAGCGAAACTTGTTACATTGGTGTCAAAAGTGGGATTTATTGTGTGCTATAGAAACGGACATAAATATTCACTGTGATGGCTGCGAAACTGGTGTTTTTAACCGGATTGAAGGTCGCCGAGTTGAAGAGAGAGCTGGAGGAGCGTGACCTGGATAGTAGTGGTAAGAAAACTGATCTACAAACAAGGCTTCGTGAGGCTTTAATGGAAGAAGGCATGAATCCTGATACGTTCCAATTTGAAGTTCCCGATCCCAACGCAGTAAAAAGATTATTGGAAGACAACTCTAGAAAATTGGAGGACAAATTAAGAGCCATGGAAGGAAAATTGTAAGAGAAGTTTAATGAATCTTCTAGAGCCATGGAAGAGAACTCGAGGAAAATGGAGCTCGAAGAATCTTCCAGAGCTATGGAAGAAATCAAGGAGCAATTGGCGGATAACTACAACTGCTTGAAGGCTCATGTAGCAGAGGAAATCGGAAATCTGGAGAAACAACTAGGAGAGACTGCAAAGGCTCTGGAAGACGAAATCGACGAAGTGAGAAGGCAAGTGGCAGTAATCATGCAACAACCGGAAGTTACTTTCGGGAATCACGGTGCGAGTGCCAAGATGGAAGCTGATACCATCAGAATCCACATGAAAGCCCCACAGTTTGATGGCAAACTGTCCTGGAACAATTACCATCGCCAGTTCGAGGCAGCAGCAAAGGCAAATGGATGGACTGGACCGGAAAAAGCCCTGGCATTGACTCTGGCACTTCGTGGGGAAGCTACAGAAATCCTGCAGACGCTCAACACCCAGGAGCAGGAGGACTACGATGTACTAGTCAAGCATCTGGAACTGCGATATGGACCAACGAGACCTTGCAGGAGTTTGAAGCGGATGTTGCTCGCCTTGCACGACTGGCTTATCCAACCACGCCATAGAACGTTATGGAGAGGCTTCCAGTTCAGGCCTTCTTGGATGGACTTCGAGACCAGGAGATTCGGCAGTCACTGATACTCCATCGTCCCGATAGACTGGTTGAAGCACTGGCCAAAACCTTGGAATTCGAAGCGGCGAAGCAGTCTGTGAAGGTTCCTGCACGCGTGCGAAGGGTGGAGGAGAAGGATCCTCTGGAAGAAGACACCGTCGAAGCAACTGTGAGGAGGGTCGTCAAAGAGATAGAGGCGTCCAAGCGAAGGGAGCTGCGATGCTGGAACTGTGGAGAGCTTGGCCACATCCTTAGCCGATGCAAGAAGGAGAGACGGGCACCTTCTTCGACGTCGGAAAACTAGAGAGGGTCGATGCGAAGGGGCAATCGTCGACCTGTAGCCAGTATGCCCCAAGGAAAACCGCCATAGTTGCCTCTTTAGGACACAAACTGAACAGCGTGTTTGTGGATGGCTGGGTTAATGGAGAGAAACGCACCATGCTGCTCGATACAGGTGCGACGAAGTCTATCATCAGGCCCGACATTGTCACAACACCGACAATGATTAAACCAACAAAGTGGCGACTACGGACGGCAACAGGAGACTTGGCTAGGATACATGGTGAAGTGGAGGCAGCAGTGACTCTGGGAAGCACCAGCTTCGAACATCCAATGCTGGTTGCCGATATTGAGGAAGAAATCATAATTGGAATGGACATCATGAACACCCAAGGCTTCCAATTAGATTTCAAATATGGACCACTGAAAACCAACAACGGAGAGGTGATAATGCATGGTAGAGAGGAAGAGACAGTTCGTGTCTTGCTGGCTGGGGATTCTTCAATTCCTGAGAGGAGCGGGATGATTTTGTGGGCTCGCCTGGAAGGGAAGATTAAAGAACGAAGCATCGTGATGTTTGAGCCTAAAATACACGATTCTGAAGTAGGACGAGGCATTGCATGTGGAAAGAGCCTGGTACATGTGGGAAAGACTGTGCCCGTGAGAGTGATGAACGTCAACTATCACTCTGTAAGTTTGGCAAGGGACACAGTTTTGGGGCTCTGCTCGTCAATCTCCTCTGTGGTGCGACAAGTATGTGAGACTGAGAAAACCATCTCTGAGTTCACCGGAGAGATGGAGAAGTTAGTTGCCACCTCTTCAAAAGATCTGGATAAGAGACAAAAACAACGATTGAGAAACCTGATAAGGAATTACGGCGACATCTTCGACAACGGGACTGGGGAAAAGGGCAGAACGAACGTGGTGCGGCACACCATCAACACAGAGGGAGCACGACCGATCCGCCAAACAGCTAGAAGACTACCTTTGGCCAAGAAGTAGGAGGCGGACAAGATCATCAAGGACATGGAGAAGGGCGGTGTCATCGAGCCTTCTAGTAGTCCGTGGTCATCGCCAGTTGTTCTGGTTAAAAAGAAGGACGGTTCAACTCGATTCTGTGTGGACTATCGTCAGCTGAACAACGTGACGAAGAAAGACAGCTACCCGCTACCACGGATCGACGACACTCTGGACACCTTGGCCGGATCGAAGATCTTCTCAACACTGGACCTCAAAAGCGGATATTGGCAGGTAGAAATGGCCCCTGAAGATCGAGAGAAGACTGCTTTCAGCGTTGGAGCTGGGCTGTGGCAGTTCACTGTTATGCCATTCGGCTTATGCAACGCACCTGCTACGTTCGAGCGGCTGATGGAGACTGAGCTCAGGACTATCCTGATCAACATGTCTGGTATACCTGGATGACATAATCGTGGTTGGCAAATCATTTGAAGACCATCTGAAGAACTTGGAAGAGGTATTCCAGAGACTCAGAAGTTCCGGTTTGAAGCTGAGTCCAAAGAAATGCCAACTGTTCCGGAGGGAAGTACAATACCTGGGTCATATCGTGTCGGCTGAGGGTGTAGCCGTTGACCAGCAAAAGGTGGAGGCAGTTAAGGAGTGGCCAGTACCAAAGAAACTCCGCGAGCTAAGAAGTTTCTTGGGTCTGTGCACGTACTACCGGCGTTATGTCCAGGGATTTGCGAACATCGCCCGGCTTCTTCACAGGCTCACAGAGGCACAGAGACGCTTTCACTGGGACGAGGATTGTCAGGAGGCCTTTGACACGCTTAAAAGGGCACTTGCCACCGCGCCCATCCTAGGCTACCCACTACCTGAGGGGAACTTCATCCTGGATACAGATGCCAGTAATGTAGGACTTGGTGCAGTGCTGTCCCAGATCCAGCAGGGACACGAAAGGGTGATCGGCTATTTCAGCAAAACCTTGTCGAAGCCGGAACGGAACTACTGCGTCACGAGAAGGAAACTACTGGCAGTAGTCAAAGGGGTAGAGCACTTCTACAAGTACCTCTACGGAAGAAAGTTTCTGCTGAGAACCGACCACGCCGCGCTCAAATGGCTCCTACAGTTCAAGAATCCGGAGGGTCAAGTTGCTCGTTCGATTGAGAGACTTCAAGAGTTCAACTTTGACACGGAACATCGAGCTGGATCCAGCCACAACAACGCTGATGCCCTATCCAGGAGACCTTGTCCAGAACAATGTAAGCACTGTCAAAAAGCCGAGGAAAAGGAGGCGAGCACTTGCAGGACGACTGTGGTGGATGATTCCAGGCAGTCTAAGGCGCTTCGCGAGGACCAGGAGAAAGATCCAGATCTGAAGCTTGTCATCGGATGGAAACAGGCAGGCCAACGACCAACCTGGCAAGAAGTCGCGCGGTTCTCGACCACCGTGAAGTCCTACTGGGCTCAATGGGACTCGATGGTTCTTGATGACGGCATCCTGAAGAGGCTGGTGAAGAATCTGGAAGGCACGGAAGATCGGAGGCAGTTAGTCGTTCCTGGAAACAGACAGGCAGAGGTGATGAGAGAGGTCCATGATGGCGTCACGGGTGGACATTTGGGTGTAACCAAGACGCTGGGAAAGCTGCGAGAACGGTTTTACTGGGTTAACTGTCAAGCCGATGTGAAGGAATGGTGCAGAAAATGTGCCGTATGTGCGGCAAGTAACGGACCCCAGAAACGGCCAAAAGCTCCTATGCGCCAATACAACGTGGGAAGCCCCTTTGAAAGGATCGCAATCGACGTGGCTGGACCGTTCCCTGAAACGGACAAAGGAAATAAATACATCTTGGTCGCCATGGATTACTTCAGCAAGTGGTCTTGATTAAGGAATGGTTTTGCCGTTTCGGTGTCCCGTTGGAGCTGCATTCGGACCAGGGCAGGAACTTCGAATCGACGCTATTCCAGAACGTCTGCGATGTCTTGAAGATCAAGAAGACAAGGACAACGGCGTTACACCCACAATCGGATGGCATGGTGGAGCGAATGAACCGAACCATCAATCGACACTTGGCCAAAGTTGTCTCTGACCATCAAAGAGACTGGGATCAACATCTTCCACTATTCCTCATGGCGTACAGGTCAGCAGTTCATGAATCGACGGGCGAAACACCTGCCAAGATCATCATGGGTCGTGAACTCCGGCTGCCCTGCGATTTGAAGTTTGGCTGTCCACCTGGTGAGGATGTCGCTGGGGAAGACTACGCAAGTGATCTTCGTAGAAAAATGGACGATATCCATCAACGGGTCCGACTAAACATCCAAAGTGCCAGCGACAGGACGAAAGAAGCGTACGACGTGAAGGTCGAAGAAGGAGGGTTCCAGGTTGAGGATTTGGTTTGGCTTCACAACCCACAGAGGCGACGTGGATTCTCCCCAAAACTGCAAAGTTCTTGGGAGGGCCCGTATGAGATTCTGGAGCGAATCAATGACGTCGTCCACAGGATTCGAAAGCCACCACGAGGAAAACCGAGGGTTGTTCACTTCAATCGTTTAGCTCGGTATGACGGGAACCACGACGATCAGGACGCTGAAGTGAGGCAGATCAGGTTACCCAAGAAAGACATGTCATGTCTCTACACTCCATGACTCACTGGGTCACTGAAGACCTTGGTATGAGAAGTGGTCTTGCTGCTGCTTTCAAGCGGAAATTTGGACAACTGGAACATCTACGACGACAAAAACCAGAGGTGGGGAGGGTACTGGAAATCATGGAAGGTACACGACATCTGTTCTACCTTGTGACGAAGAAGCTTCCACATCATCTGACCACCTACAGTGATGTCTGGAAAGCCCTCAGTCATCTTCGTGACTTGATGCTGTCACAGGACCTGACCCATCTGGCAATTCCGAAAATGACGAACGACCAACTGGACTGGAGAGTAGTACGGAGCATGCTGGAGGTAATCTTCAAAGAAAGCGGCATTGACATCCTGGTGTGCTGCTATCCTTCCCGGAGGACGAACCAGAGGACAGTGGACTGCTACTTCCATAGGACATCAGGCTGCCGGTTTTGGGACAGTTGCCGATACCGACATGAAGGCAATTCGGGACGAATTGCCTTAAGAAGGGGGCAATGTGACGTTGCATGGTGAATGCGCTGCCGCAAGCCATCACCACATTGTGTAGAATTGTTTGGAATCGATTGGCTTCTGGTACATTCTAGCAAGGCTAGATGGCGTCGAACATTCTTCGCTTTTCTAAAAATATCTGGATTGTTCTCTCAATCCTGGCGAGGGTATATAATGAGATCCGTCATTTCAAGGAGTTAGTTCAGTTCTGAATACGTCGTGAAATATAAATCGTGAAACATAATTAAGCTGTGATTTTGTTTGTGAATAGTGAGTTCTGTACATAGTGACTTGTAAAATAAATTAATTAAAGCTGAACAGTGTTTTCTATAGCGAAACTTGTTACACAATTCAAGAACTCTTGACCAGAAGAAAAGGAAAATGTCTTGATTTGGTATAAAACTACCTCCTTTTACCTTGAAATTTAACTTCAATGTCATGAACGGCTATTAGTTATTCAGCTCGAGGCAACTTTACCTTATTCACCACATAAATAAAGTTCTATTAGATCATTTTCTTGTAAGTTATTCAAAGCCCAGGCAACGAGGGAAAAATAGAGGAAAAAAATGGTGTATTTACGGATTTTGGTATAGGTGTAGGGTGAGGTGTCCTGAACAACAGACTAAGACCAGATTATGTTTTCTCTGGATTAAGGTGGAATATTACTAAATTATGACAAACAAAATGTCTTTATCGCTACCTGTCTGTTGATGGGTTATAACAAAGGTCGTTCAACTTGAAATACTATGAATAACCTCGAACGCTCAAATTGATGGGGTGGCCAAATCATATTGAAATATTGACCTGATGTCCCAACACACAATCTAAGAACTCTAGACCAGACGAAAGAAAAAGATAAACATGCATTGTCTCTTGTACAATCATGGCGTATATGAGGTATGAGAATACGTCTGAAATAACTTGAAAACAACTAAATAGTTGCCTTCAAGGACAAGACTTTTATTTCTTCTGAATTCAGGTGGAATATTACTAAATTATCACCACAATTCTGTCTCTATCGCTACCTGTCTATTAGTTGATAACAAAGGTCAATATCCAGTCGATTTTGACCTAAGATAGAAAGTAATGTCAATAAGGTCGAAAAATTAACTTAAAGGTACACAAAATATGAGAGCGGCCATGTTTCAATGTTAGCATCTAAAAAAACAATGTGTTATGTCCGAATTTTATTGAATTTCTGACTACTTTTGGGGATATTCACATATTCAAAGATGACTACAACCACTGGCAAGTTTGTTTATAACATTCCTAGGATATTAAAGCTTTTTTGGATTCAAGGTTAGGTTTCAAAATTTCACAAACTCTGGTAATAATGTATCGATGTAATCAGGGCGCATCAATCTTCTGCAAATATCTTCCCGATATTATACAGAAAAGTTTTTTCCCAGTTACATTTTCTTCCAATAATCAATAAACTACTACGTAAATATTATACCAAGTAAGACGGCCTTGTAATTCTTACACTACGACACGTGACAAAATTCATACTCCATTATTTACACATGTACGTGACGGTGCCATAGTTTTTGTATCCTTGTCCATTTCACATTAATATACAAGTGTATTTTCCTTGTCCTTGTTATACACCAACAAGTAAGAAAAAACTAACATTGAGGACCAACATACGGTCAGATTTTCCACATTTTGACGTAAAACAGGTTGACAGTTCCTTTATTCACCTTCAACCTCATTGTTGGCAAGGATCTATCGACCTCTTTATCACTTCCAAATCACTTTAGTTTCTTCCCCCGCATAGGAAAATATGTGGATAAATGTCGGTAATTTTGCCTTTTTCATAATTGGACATTATTATCTCTCGACCAATTCGTAGGTCGAGAAGCGGTAAATTTGACCTATGTTTGTTGGGTAGCGATATCAGAACGTCCGATTATCACTAAGAGTCCAACAATAATCACTGCAAGCCATGTCAGACGAAAAATTATCAAAAAAGCATAATTTTGAAGAATTCATTATACTAAGGCTAAATAAAATAACTAGACACACTTTTAACAAGTTTTGAATTTGTTTGTCACCCAACTGCTGTCAAAGTCAGCGGTTCTGGAAATGATCATTATTCTTCCCAAGAATAAAACTTTGGGCCCACATTGATGACATTGGCCCCAGCACATTGTACCAGCACTTGATCTTAACCCCTTGGACTTTTTTTTATGGGGCCATATGAAAAATTTTGTTATTAATGGTGCAGCTATAAATAATCGTGACGATCTTATTGATCGAGTCAACGCGGCCTTTGATGAACTTCAACCAAGGCAAACTAGAAGAGCTACGACATCTCATGTTCACAAAAACATTCTCAAATGTTTAAGAAGAAATGGTTCTTATATTTAATAGTTGTTGCTCAATTATGAAGCTTTAGTCAATTATCACTGAAAGTTTTTTTCAAGTTGTAATACTGTAGGTACACAGTTGTTTATGTGGATCTAATCATCCTCTTTATAAATAATAGCTTAAATTTCTTTGATTATTTTATTTCACGCTACATCTGATTCGACGTTAAGGTACCATCGTAAAGAACAAAATATCCATCATTCACGTATGACTACTAGAATTCTCATTTATTTAAAGCACGGTTGTTATGAAATTGTGAATATTTCAAAAATGGCAGACGATAAGCATAGGATAGTATTAACATTTTTTATTTGAAATTGAAGGCTTATTTTATTGCAAAGATATATAAAGACATATATAGAGACATTTGAAAAAATCGAGTTTCAGTAATTTCTATAAGTGATAATGTGATCAATTTTTTTTGCACACTCTGTAAAATTTTCCACATATTTGGAAAAGTCTATGTGTACTTTGATATTTGAAAAAACTGCAGTCAAATTTTCACGTCTCAGTCCCAGTTCCTTAACGTTTCTGAGAAATCTTCGAGAAAATTTTAGTTTGAAAAATCAATGGCATTTGTCATTTTTTGAATAAAATTTTTTGAATAAGATTTTTTGAATAAAATGGCAAATATTCACGAAACTATTATCATTAGACATGTTTTTAAAAGTTATTCAGAATTTTATACAGAATTCAAAAATCAAATAAAAGTTACTAGGAAAAACTTGTAGATCCGGCAACGTCGCAATCATCAGAATAGTTTTAGAAGATGCACTACACTTTCATATAGACTCATACCAAATTTCAAAAGATTTGGAAAAGCCGTTCTCGAAATACTTGTAGCAGACGACCTACGGGTATCACCCTGTATACTGGACAAATTTCAACGCACCCATAACAGACCAATGCGTGCAATACTACGATGTAACAGATATACACCTATCTCACCATGCTAGATACACTCAACTTATTGTCCGTTAAACAGAAAATCGTTCTCAATGTTTATGTATTTATTTTTTAAGTCAAGAAGAAATGTTGCCAATGTACGTCTGTGATAAAACGGATACTTTTAAAAATACCCATAGCTTCAATAAAAAAAATAAGGAAGACTTTATACTCATGTATAGATGTAAATCAAGTCAACTTTATTATTCAGTTTTGTATAAAGGTTTTTATGACTTCAATTATTTACCAGCTTTAATAAAAGACTGTGATGATGTACATACATTTGAGATTTTATCAAGAAATTATATTTGAGAGAAAACTCGGGGGTTATAATCTACATAAAAATTCCTTCAAAATAAGGTATCACTTGACCCCTCATGCCATTCAAAATTTTGGAGGCCCTTACCACCTCCGCTAGAACTTTGCCCTTCATGGGATGAAAATGCGAAAAAAATGGTTCCCCTTAAATCAAAAATCGACGGGTCTGAGGGTTTTTTCTTAAATGTCTCGGGGCGCCCAAAATTAGCTCTGTTTCGTTGTCAAATGGCCACCCTGAATGTCATAATTCTACAAGAGACAATGCATGTTTATCTTTTTCTTTTCTTTTGGTCTAGAGATCATAGATTGTTTGTTGGAACGACATCAGGACAACATTCCAAAGCGTTTGAGGTTATTCATAAAGTTGAACGACCTTTGTTATAACCCAACAGACAAGTAGCGATAAAGACAAAATGTTGGTCATGATTCAGTAATATTCCACCTAAATTCAGAGGAAACATATTCTTGTCCTTGAAAGCAACTTTTTTGGTTATTTTCAAGTAAGTTTAGACTTCTACGAATACCTTATATATGTCGTCGTTGTACGTGACACAATTTATGTTTATTTTTAGTAATCTTTAACTATATTGAATAACTTACAGGAAAATTATCCTATAGAACTTCTTTTATGTCGTGAATAAGATATAGTTGCCTCGAGCTGAATAACTAATAGCTGTTTATGGCATTGAAGTTGGATCGCAAAGTAAAAGGAGGTAGTTTTATACCAAATCAAGACATTTTTCTTTTCTTCTGGTCAAGAGTTCTCAAAAAGCAGTTTTTATCAAATCAGAGGAGTTATCTACTGTATTTTGTGTGCTTACTCTTCTTCTTTCGATTCGATTTGTTTTAAATATTTGAGTTTGGATAAATAATAGGTCTTATTATCGTATACATAGGTACCAGGTACCATCATGTTTCACTATGAAGAATAACTTTAATACAAAGCTGTTAAAACAAAAGTAATTACATATTCAATGAGATAGATCACATTCTATATCTTGCATAAGGCTAACATCCAATAGCCTAGTCTACATATGGGTACCGAGTCAAGTTCAAATGATTTTATCAATATATTTTGCTTTCTATTTCTTGTGCAGGTAACTAAGTTATTATGTTACCAAGGCACTAGAAGATAGCAGATTTTCCTAAATAAGGCAATATATGATGCAAATATTTATGTTATATTAGCAGACGTATGAATTTCACTGAAAATATGTAAATTAGCTGCAGTTCGCTCCTATCAAGAGATTCTCATGATAACTCGAATATTCTCGTATCCAATCATTTCACTGAAAGTTACATCAAAGACAGGAATTTTTTTCTTTTCTCAAAATATTTTTTTCAGACTCGTCTAATACATTTGGGTCTATGCTTGCCAAAATCATGTAGTACAACCGATGTGAACAAATTGTTGACTGAAGAAAATAATAGAGATCTATCATTGAATATTGCCGATGTGAGGCCAGTACCAGGAAACTATTCAATGTTACAAGATGTGAAGGTTCAAATTGTTGGGTAGGTATACGAAGACTTTAACCCACTTGGTCTACTTTATGATTACTATAATCAAGTCAATGTTGGTCAATTTTGTTTTATCACATTGATCGAATTATTGTCAATCATATACCAATGTTATTATAATGAGATAATATACAAGTCAAGTTTACATAACTGATGCATTCCACAATAATTAGAACTTCTTGTTTATCGTTTTTCATTCTTAGCATAATAATTTACTATATTTTTTATCCTCAGGTTACTGATAAGTTACTTAGAAAATTTTGATCATGAGCACCGATCTTTATCTTATAAAATAAAGTGCTGACCCTTACAGGCACTGGACATAATAATACAGGATGTCTCTAAAAGGTGCGAAAAAAAAAATTAGCATATAACCCTGAGGCCATAATATGTATATTTACCGTAATTTATCTTTGTCCAAAATTGATGCGTTTCCGAGATATAGGGTGGTCAAGTTAATAATAAAAATGTTTCCTCATTATTTTGGAAACTTTTTCACATATTGTTTTGAAAATGGGTATACGGGGGTTTCGTGGTATGAAAAATTCGACTATGAGGTTCGTGAAGTTACATTTTGTGGTTAAAAATGGTCAATTATTTTCAAAGGTTGCTCAAGTGAGCCGTTTTCGAGATATTTCCATTTAAAGAGTTCTATGCCACATCAAAAACTTTCGAATATTCATTTCTACACGCTGTATCTAGAAAACGATAGAATTTCGGGATAAGGTAAGTTGCTTTGAAACGTCTTGTTTTGACATCAGGAACATTATAGTCCAGTAACCATGTACATCAGACCTTGCGTCAGATCCGGTAGTTCTGATTTTTTGCTGACATTTTTATAAACTTGGCCCAATGAATAATCAAAGTTTTCAAACTCGAGCGCGGAACGCAACATTGTCAAATTTCAAAAAAATTCCAAAATGTCTACCTTTGATCCTGTTTTTGGGAATTTCAACCATGAACGACCAAGTTTGCGATTATAACTATGAAACACTTTTTAAAAGTAGACTAAATTTGCTACAGTTCACAAGATACAGATTTTCAAAATTTAGCGTTATTTTTTCACACTTGGAAATGTTAACATAATAGAACAACATTATATGAATATGGTGCCTACCTGTCAGGTGTCTCAAGGCCAGTTACCATTAAACATGTGGAAACTTCAACCCTTTAGATCTATTTTCTTTGTAAAAATCGCACCTTGTTAATTTCGAAAGAAAAGAAGAATTATGCATAATTATTTTAATTTCAATAAAACAAGTGAATTTGATACATGTTTGAAATCAACTGAAAGTAGATTTTGCCATCTTTGAAGGACCAGGTTGTGTCTCGTAGGTCTCCCCGCTCAAAACCTCTGCAATGGCAGGGCTCAACTTAACCCCTAGATGTTCAAAACGAACGATTAAAAATGGATTTTTCAGTAAGATATATTGTTGTTTTAGTACGGCAGTTTTTTTTTTATTTGACAATGTTGCGTTCAGCGCTCGAGGTCGAAAACTTGATTTATAAATTGAGCTAACATCATAAACAAGTCAGCAAAAAATGAGAACTACTGATGGATCTAACGCAAGGTACCCCCTTCTTCAGTCGACATGGTTACTGGGTCAATATGGTAATATTTCAAATAATTTTTTTAAAAGTTAGCGTGAGGTGGTCGTGGTTGTATGTATCTCGGAAACGGTGGAATTTTGGATTGAGGTATGCTGCTTTGAAACGTATCATATTGACGTCAGGAACATATTGGGTGTGGCATGGAACTCCTTGAGTGAAAATATCTCGAGAACGGCTCACTTGAGCGAATTGGTACCTTTTTCACTTTAAATTGTTTGAAAAATCTGCTTCGTTAATGAAAGATGAAAACAAAACACTGAGAAAATAGTTATGACAATAATTTTAAACCACCGAATGTGCAGTGTGGGGAACCCTCTAGCGGTCACAGTAAAAAAGACAGAAAATTATTTGTCTTTTTTTTTTTTTTTTTTTTTTTTTTTTCAATTTTTTTTATTGAAATATGTATACCCTTTTAAAATATATGAAAATGAATATACTATTGCCTTTGATTTTTTTGGAAAAAACTCCAAAATGTGCTACCGTTCCAGCTAACACCATCTAAAGGCGACGGCGAAGGTCAAGGTCACAAATTCAAAAGCAAATAAATAAGCATTTTGTGGTGCAGATTATGCTCTTTCATACGAGCTCGTTCGTTAAAATCGGTCAATCAAAGCGGAAGAAATCTCCGTTAGTTTAAAAAAACAATTGAACTTACTCCACCGCTTTATTTTGATAAATAGAAAAAAATGTTTTAGACAAAAAGTGTAGGTGAAGATGAACTGACCATTTAAGTAACTTGAAAATATTTTCCAGGTTTTTCTCTTAGCCGTTTGGTTATATAATTTTTTGCTGCGACCCTCTACGATGAATAGTTTTCGGGATATGGCCGGTGGCCACCCTTACCGAAACACCCTGTATGGTGAATCATGTCGATTTTTAAGATGGTTTTTGTGAACGATTGATCATGTTGAATATGTAATATAATAATAATTATTCTTGTAAAGAATACTTAACTTGAAGTAGGTACTCCCTATTACTTTTGAAAACAAAGGCTTCTCATTCTCATGTTCTACACACCCTTAGCAATAAAATCATCCTTATAATTTCCTGGTTTTGTTTCGAACACTTTGAACTTTCCTGCCTCAGATGTATAAACATGCAATTTCAAATTAACCACTTCTGAATAATGTGTTGGTCGTCCAATCTTTTTCTCAATGCTATTACGAAATTATATTGCAAAATAGCGGTATGATTTACGTCGACAACATTGGAACAATCAGTGAATTTTTCAATCAAATTTCCAATTCATAAGATCAACGACTTCCATTCAGAAACCTTGTATTTTCTTTGTATGCAACAAGTCCCATATTTATAAAAAATTGCATTGAAACAAGGTCTTTTACTTCTTATAATAGACCATTATGCTTGTTGCTTACAAATATTCTACTTAAATTTGCATTATATGTCAAAATAATTATTTTGTAATAATTGCTTGGAAGTGTACTAATCTTGACGATTAATACTGTGTACAGGACTGTCATACTACTTGCTAATGACCACTTGAATTGTTTGGAAATACTGCGTATACAATGCCGTGGAGCTATACAAATAATGAAGATTTTCAAGTCTTGAATAATAATCAATAATAATCGATAGGTACAGGGTGATTCACCATATATTGATCCCCTCTCTAACTCATTTATAACAAGGTGTACAAAAAAAAGTTTGGTACAAAAGTTTTCTGGTTTATACTATTTTTTTCTTAAATTGAGCAATATAATTTATACAGGGTGTCCCAGAAGCTGTCCACAGCACCCAACTTTGAAATTTTCAATGGGACGCCCTCTGTATTTTATTTCGTTTTTGAATTCTACAATGAATTTTAAGTCAAATCTGTGAAAGGTAGATCTATATTATCTTTTGCCGTTTTCGAGATAAAGGCTGTTGAATTTTGCGAAAAATATCAAATTCACTATATGTTGACTTCCCTCTAACACATTTTATACAAGGTGTACAAAAAAAAGTTGTATGCAAAAGTTATTTGTTTTATACTAAATCTTTTAATTTTTGCAGTATCGTTTAAACGGGGTGTCCCAAAAGCTGACCACAGCATCCAACTTTAAATTTTACATGGGACATCCTGTATTTCATTTCATTTTCAGATTCTACGTAAAATTCTTAGTTGAATCTGTAGAAGATAGCTCTATCTTATCTTCGGCCGTTTTTGAGATAAAAGCTGTTGAATTTGACCTATTTTTAGTGCTACAATACATAATATATATTATATATTATAGTGTGAGCGATTTGAAAATGGAAAGTAGCTTTTTTTGAACTAAACCAGAATCTTTTTTAACTTTTATGAGGCAGACTAAAGCTTCAAAGCAATCTTTATTCAATATGGTTATCAAGAAACAAATCCTGAATTTTGGATTTTTCACAAAATTGAACAGACTTTATCGATAAAGTGGCAAATGATATGATTCATTTTATATAGATTCGACTCAGAATTTAACGTATAATCTGAAAATGAAATAAAATACATGGTGTCTTATTTAAAATTTTGAAGTTGGGTATTGCTTTTGAGACACCCTGTATAAATAATATAGCCTGATTTGAACAATTCATTATAAAACGAACAACTTCTGTATTATTTTTTTTTTTCTACACCTTGTGTAAAATGAGTGAAAGGGGGGTCAAAATATTGGATTTTCTACAATATTTAACAGCTTTTATCTCGAAAGCGACAAGAGATAAGATAAATTTACGTCATACACATATGACTCAGATTTCACGTGGAATCTTAAAATGAAATAAAATTCAGGGTGTTCCATTTAAAATTCGAAAGTTGGGTGCTGCGGACCACTTTTGGGACACCCTGTATAAATGATACTGCTTTATTTAAAAAAAAATAGTATAAATCAAACACTTTTGTCCACAACCTTTTTCTGTACACCTTGTATAGAATGAGTTAGAGGGGGGGTCAATATATAGTGAATCACCCTGTACATATTGAAATGTAATAAGGGATCACAAACAAATAGATTGTTTTGACATTGAATCGACTTGAAAGCTGTCTATAAAAAAACTGACTGAAATAAACATCTGAAATATCCCTGATTTTTGAGATTTCTTTTTTCTTGATTCTGTTCTAAAAGAAACAGTTCGTTAAAGAGATTTCTTATTTTCCATAAGTGATATTTTAATGTGAGACTAATATTATGATCTTGTGACATTCCAGATTTTATCGCCGAAAGAAACAAACGCACGTGAATTATTGTTCATCTTTGTCCGATCACATGTGTTAATTATTTAGGCGTAATTTTGAAAAAAAAAAGGGCATGAGGTATGGACTAACCATTTTTGACTTATCTTGACAAACAATAATTTATTTAGAACAATTTTGGATCTATCATTTTAAATTTTCCATATTCCATAAAAATCTTCATTGTTTATCAACTATATTTTTTACTGGAATTATACAGAAAAATGATAAGGAAGATTATTTCATCAATTGACAAATTGCGTTTGTCCTCATTTACCGAGCATCTCAACAGAGACTTCAATTAAGGCCTGAAACTCATTAATTTTCTCTTAGAATTTCAGGTTTAATAACGCTCCTTTTGATAGTCGTTGCTTCAGTGGTAGAAGTATTGGTCAAGAAAAAACGCAACAAGCTATATCCAAAAGACGATGAAGTGGGTCGAACTGGAGCTACCGAGAACTCCACGAGCAAAGAGAGATTCTTACAAGATGAGAATTTGAAGAAAAATAATAGTATGTTACAACCTGGAGTTCGTGCACATGGTTTGATCACATTATTCATTGCAGACAAATTCATGAACCTACTTCTGGCATTCTCAGCCATAAAAAATGGACGCAAAATATTATCAGTTGATTCAGTTTCCAAAGACTCAATAGGATGTCTACATGGTTTGAGAGTATTTTCCATAGGTTGGATAATCATGGTCCATACCTACTTGGAAGTTTTTGGAGTTGCTGGAAATAAAAGTTTAAGAACCATCACAGAGAGAAATTTCATGTTCCAAACGATTTCCAATGCGACCTTTTCGGTGGACACATTCTTTTTTATAAGGTACGTTATTGCAGTGGGAACCATTTGAATTGTAATAGCTGAAATTCATGACGATCATAATTTTAAAGAGTTACCTACATAGTTGACTTTCATATTGATATTGTAGCAAGTTTCGCTATAGAAAACACTGTTCAGTTTAAATTTATTTATTTTAACTATATACAGCACTCACTATTTACAAACAATTTATATTGCAATCGCAGCGTATTTATGTTTTGACGATTTATATTTCGCGGCTAATAAATAATTATTCTACTTCAAATGGCGGACCTCATTACATACCCTTCTCGCTGAGACTTTCCGAATACCGTCACATTGTATAGAACTCTGTAGAATATAGTAGAAATCTGCTCCGCCCTCTGGTTTCGCTGGAATGTACCAGAAGGTACAAATCGATTCTACACAATGTGGTCCTGGCGCATTCACCAACACCGCTGAACAGATATTTCGTCACATTGCCCCCATCTCAAGGCATTTTGTCCCGAATTGCCTTCATGTCGGTATCGGCAACTGTCCCCAAACCGGCAGCCTAATGTCCTAGGGAAGTAGCAGTCCACTGACCTCTGGTTCGTCCTCCGGGAAGGATAGCAGCACACCAGGATGTCAATACCGCTTTCTTTGAGGATCACCTCCAGCATGCCCCTTACTACTCTCCAGTCCAGTTGGTCGTTCGTCATCTTCAGAATTGCCAGATTGGTCAGGTCCTGTGAAAGCATTAAGCTTCTCAGCTGATGAAGTACCCTCCAAACATCACTATAGCTGGTCCGATGTTGTGGAAGCTTCTTTGTCACCAGGTAAAACGGGTATCGTGTCCCTGTCGTGGCTTGAAGCGTCTTCCCAACCTCTGGCCTTTGTCGTCGCAGATGGTCCATTTGCCCGAATTTTCCCTTGAATGCAGCAGCAAGTCCAGTCCTCATGCTGAGGTCTCCAGTGACCGAGTGAGCTAACGCGTACTCCACCAGCTGCTGTTCTCGATCGACGCCATTTAGGACTTTCTGGCCATTGGAATATAAGGACATGAAGGTTTTCAGGGACATGTCCACCTCGGGTGACTTGATTTGCCTCACGTCAGCACCCTGATGGTCTCCAGCATACGGGGCCAAACGGTTAAAATGAACAACCCTCGGCTTCCCTCGTGGCCACCGAAAAGGCACTTTGGATGTTTAGTCGGACCCGTTGATGAATATTGTCCATCTGTCAACAAAGATCACTTGTGTTGTCTTTCATCTCACATCTTCACCAGGTGGACAGCCAAAGTTCAAGTCACAGGGCAGCCGGAGTTCACGACCCATGATGATCTTGACAGGTATTTCGCCCGTCGATTCATGAACTGCCGACCTGTACGCCATGAGGAACAGGTATAGATGTTGATTACAGTCTCTTTGATGGACAGAGACAACTTTGGCCAAGTGTCGATTGATGATTCGGTTCATTTGCTCCACCATGCCACCCGATTGTGGGTGCAACGCCGTTGTCCTTGTCTTCTTGATCTTCAAGACGTCACAAACATTCTGGAACAATGCCGATTCAAAGTTTCTGCCCTGGTCCGAATGCAGCTCCAATGGGAAACCAAAACGTCTGATCCTTTCCTTGACCAGTACATCAGCTACCGTTGCCGCTTCTTGGTTTGGCAAGGGATACGCTTCGGCCCACTTACTGAACTGATCCATCGCGACCAGGATGTATTTATTTCCTCCGTTCGACGCAGGAAATGGTCCAGCAACGTCCTCTCAAACGGGCTTCCAACATTGTACTGGTACATAAGAGCTTTTGGGCGTTTCTGTGGTCCATTGCTTGCAGCATAAACGGCGCATTTTCTGCACCACTCTCGCACGTCGGCCTGGCAATTGATCCAGTAAAACCGTTCTCGCAGCTTTCCCAGCGTCTTGGTTACACCCAGATGTCCACCCGTGATGCCATCATGGACCTCCTTCATCACCTCTACCTGTCTGTTTCCAGGAACGACAAACTGCTTTGATCTTCCGTGTCATCCAGATTCTTCACCAGTAGGACTTCACGGTGGTCGAGAATCGCGCGACTTCTTGCCAGGTTGGTCGTTGGCCTGCCTGTTTCCATTCGATGACAAGCTTGAGATCTGGATCTTTTTTCTGGTCCTCGCAAAGCGCCTTAGTCTGCCAGGAATCATCCATCACAGTTGTCCTGCGAATGGCTTTGTGACAGAGCTCTGGTCTCCTGGACAAGCCATCAAAGTTCTTCAAGCTTGATCTTGCTCGATGATCCTTGTCTTCTGATGCCGACGCAGGTGCCCGTATCTCTTTCTTACAGTGGCTACGAATATGCCCAAGCTCGCCACAATTCCAGAATGGTAGCTCCTTTCGCTTGGATACCTCCATTTCCTTGACGACTCTCCTCACATTCGCGTCGAAGCTGTCCTTCCCCGGAACCTCCTGTTCCCCCATCCTTCGCACACGCGTAGGAGGCTTGCAGCACTGCTTCGCCGCTTCGAGTTTCAAAGCTTTGACCAGCGCATCCACCAGATTGTCAGGACGGTGAAGAATCAAGGACATCCTTATCTCCTGGTCCCGCAATCCATCCAAGAAGGCCTGAACTGCAAGTCTCTCCATAACGTTTTCTGGCATGGTTGGGTAAGCCAGTCGTGCAAGACGAGCAACATCCGCTTCAAACTCCTGAAGGCTCTCGTTGGTCTTCTGAATGCGATTTTTCAACTGAGAGTGGTAGACGTGCTCCAAGTGCGCTTGCCCATATCGCAGTTCCAGATGCTCGACAAGTACATCGTGGTCCTCCTACTCCTGGGTGTTGAGCGTTTGCAGGATTTCTGTAGCCTCTCCATGAAGTGCCAGAGTCAATGCCAGGGCTTTTTCCGGTCCATCCCATCGATTTGCCCTTGCTGCTGCCTCGAACTGGCGACGGTAATTGTTCCAGGACAGCTTGCCATCAAACTGAGGGACTTTCATGTGGACTCTGACGGTCTTGGGATCCTGGCTCCTGATTGTCACTTCTGGTTTTTTCTTAATCACTGCTACTTGCCTTCGCACTTCCTCGATTTCTTTTTTCAAAGTCTTCACTGTATCTCCAAATTTTGCTTCAAATCGTTGGTGAAGGTTCTCAATTTTTTCCGTTCCCTGATCCTTCCAGAAGTTGTAGTTGTCCGCCAGCTGTTTCTTGATTTTCTCCTTCATAATTCTAGAAGATTCTTCGAACTTCTCTTCCATCTTTCTAGAGTTTTCTTGAAGTTGATCCTTCAGCATATCTTTCAAGTTTTTTGACAACTTCTCAACTACTGCGTTGAGATCGGGAATTTCAAATTGGAACGAATCAGGATCCGTGCCTTCTTCCATTAAAGCCTCACGAAGCCTTGTTTGTAGATCAGTTTTCTTTCCGCCACTATCCAGGTCACGCTCCTCCAGCGCTCTCTTCAACTCGGCGACCTTCAGTCCGGTTAAAAACACTAGTTTCGCAGCCATTACAGCGAATATTTATGTCCGTTTCTATAGCATACAATAAACCCCACACCTGACACCAATGTACCAAGTTTCGCTATAGAAAACATTGTTCAAGTTTGAATTTATTTATTTCAAGTCACTAGATACAGCACTCACTATTTACTAACAATTTATATTGCAATCGCAGCGTATTTATGTTTTAACGATTTATATTTCGCGGCTAATCAATAACCATTCTATTTGGAATGACGGACCTCATTATATACTCTTCTCGCTGAAACTTCCCGAATACCGCCGCATTGCATGGAACTCTGTAGAATATAGAAGAAATCTGCTCCGCCCTTTGGTTTCGCTAGAATGTACCAGAAGGGTACAAATCGATTCTACACAATGTGGTCCTGGCGCATTCACCAACACCACTGAACACATGTTTCGTCACGATATATCAAACATTTTTTGGAATCTATCCTCTATTTGATTCCATTTTATTCATACAAAGTTATTTTTCCGAGTAAATACCACAGAACACATTTACAAAGTTTAGAAGTCAAACTGACGTATAAGATTTTACGGAACAATGCGCCACGGAATGAAGTGGATGCAAATCAAACTATCGGACTTGGATAATGTATTATTGAAGATCTCTGTAATATATTATACAGTTCCCTTTACACAAAAGCACTGACATTGACTTTGACGTTGAAAATGTCTTTATTTATTAAATAAAGACAGAAAGCTTGAATAAATATAGTTTTTTCGATTTCTCTTGAATGTCCAGCACCATCTGGGGATGGGGTCAGTGTGGGCTTCCCTAGTTGATGTGTTCTGCGCTGCGGGGCGCTGACTCTGTGTGATGGTGACTTTGAGAAAATGATGCCACTCACTCCGCAGGTCTCGGGAAGCGGTGCATGGCTCCATGTGGCGTAGGACGACTGGGGCTGTACGAAACTGCTCGAGGAACACTTGTTCTGTTTCTTCCCCTTTGTTCGACCTTTTCAGGATGGTGTCACTTAGCCTCACTGTTTGATTAGTTGTCCCATTTATTTGTTCTACTGGCAGAAAGTTTTTTGACATCGTGACTTTCCTTATTTTGTGGAGGATGCATTTCCCGGAACTTTTCCGATGGCGGCTGGAACATTGATGAGCCTCTTATAGATTTTTTGATGAGGATTACCAGGGCATTTTTCCACTTAGAGAGGAAACAAAGCATGAAAGACAACATGAAGATAAAGGGTGACGTTCAAATGACTTCATCTATCATCATGACAAGCTAACAAGCTGTCATGTGGCATTCCACATACCGCCATCTTCTCGAGATCTAACGAACTTCAGGCACATCAGCGCCTCTCCGTGGATACGAAGCAGAGCTTTCACTTAGGCCTCGCCGTCCATTTACGTTTTTGTTCTAAACTTTGTATATGTGTTCTGTGGTAAATACTTGGCTATTCTGAAGTTATCATTGCAGTATCACTATCACTATATTTCGTCATTAAAAATGACGCGGGTAAACTTGATTTATTTTTTTCTACAGTTTCATATTGTACTTATAAATTAAGAAATGCACTCTAAATGAGAGTTTTCCATTGTGCTAATATGAATACTGATGCCTTACCATGTTAAAAAGATGTTTTGCACAATTTAAAGTTGTGTTTGATAGCCTCGCAACCAACATGAAGTTTGTCATTACCTGAAAACTAAAAATCTGAGGTCATTTTACAAAGATGCTTGAATTGTTATGCGAAATTTTAAGGAAATAACCCAATGATTTGCAAAAAAGACTACGACGCGATGTCTTGGATATCAAGGCATAACTTTCAATTCTGAACACCTTGTCCGTGATTGGTCAGATTCGTTGACATAGACGTTTCCATGGTGATCGCTGAAGTAACAATGTATTAAATTTGTGTCTAATGTTGAGTTAGAAAAAGTTAGTTTTGAGTTTGAGTTGATTTGGGTTTGGTAAAAAATGGATGTCGCGCGTTTGATGATAGACAGACATGACACGTATCCAGCTGCATTTCACTGTGGTCTCATTCTTGCATGGCCATGGTAGACCGTCATGTAACGACATATTATGCTGACTGATTTTCTCGCTTTAGGGATTTTAACTACTGAAAATCATGCGAGTTTTGACTTCAAAAAATGAGCATTTAGCGACCGCAAGTGTGCTAGGCATACCAAAAATATCTTCGCAATATTGTCCGACCGGTATATTTTTCTCAACAGCTGACCTGCGCATGGATAACTAATTTCAACAATATAAATTCGTGCAAACCTTATGGTACTGTTTTTCAACTCTTAGATTGTTACATTATTTTAATGCTTTGAAATGCCATACACGATAGAGATTAAAAAAAAACTCGAAAAAAAAACTTTTTCTGCAAAACGAAAAACCAATTTTTTCATAATATGCCATGCACACTGTCGCTAGATTTTCATTTTTTGAGCTCAACAATGATATTATTCTTATTTTCTTCTTCAAAGTTGTATTTCAATGTTGAGATGGATTTGAATCAAAACGGGTTTTGCCTGGGCTTGAGCTGATTCAAATTCTTGCAGACGGCTCATGCCTTTTTCATTCATTATCGCTGCTCGGAGAGCGGGTAATTCAGCTAGTCATTTATATTCAGAGTTGGTACTTATCCATGCTCATGACTACAGACTGAAGTCTTTTATCAACATATTTCCTGACTTGAGATGATAATATTCGGAAGTAGCGTTGATATTGTCAGTAAATGAAAAAATTGTGAATATGAATATGTAAATCAAGAAATATCTATACTCAGGTCTTGTTTATATTGATATTGCGAAGAAATCTTTCCATACGTTAACCAAAGCATTTTTTTTTCGGTTTCCAAATATTGATGAATTCATTCAATACTCGAACTAATAAAATAGAACATAGTATAGATTATTCAAGAAGGATTTTTAATAATATCGGAGGTTTTTTTCCAGTGGCCTGCTGATGACACTAGGATTCTTCAGAACTGAATCCGCCAAGGACAAAACTTCAAAAAATGGCATTATCCGTAGAAGTTTTATACAATTCATTATGATGATATCATACAGATTCATCCGCTTAACACCTGCTTATCTTTTTATAGTTGGTGTTAACGAGATTGTCATGAGATATATCCACAGGTAAGTTATTTAAGCAGTTCTACTCGTTAATAATACTCAACCGCTTTTAGTAACTCCGTATTTACACCAGCCATCATCGACCATATAACTTGTGAGAAATACTGGTGGAGAAATGCTCTTTATATCAACAACTTGTTTCCTCAGGCAGAGATTTGTATGTTATGGTCATGGTATATGGCAAACGATACTCAGTTTTTTGTTTTGGCTTCGATTTTACTATTGATTGCTGTGAGGTAAGTTAAGAGAAATCAGATGTTTGTGATATTTAAGCTATAAAAAAATCAACTCTTCAATTACATAGTTATCACCTATCGCTTACAAATTCCTTGAAATCGAAATAACGAATATTCATGAGTACTACCTATACATAATATTATTGTGTCGTTTATTCAGATTCATTGACAAGAAAGCATGACCAATTATGAAATTGGTAACGTTATATTACGATTACTCGGCCAGAAAAGAATGTGATTTACAATAGGGACTGCAAGCATGCTAACTTTCTAGCCAAAAGCTGAGACTTTTGACCATGATTGTGTAGTTTATCTCTGTGGGGCAACATTTTAATAATGAAGTTTAAAATAGTTTTTGATAAGAAATGAAATTACTGGTATGGTATAATTGATAATATTATATTTTCTTCAAGCGATTGCTGTATTATACCTAGTAGAATCAAAGTTCAAATAACATCGCTTCTTTGCTGCTTGGTGTTCTGAGAATTTGGGTTGCGAATTCAGTTTATTCCTGATTTTCACGTTCATTAAGCTTATACAGGGTGCCACAAATTCGGGTTAATGCATTGGAATCTCCGTTATCATAAGAGATATGGAGTCAGTCAAATCATGACATGTTGCGCATTTTTATTCTCAACCAAAGGGCAGTTAAAAATAAAAAAAATCCGACTACTTCTGAAGATATTCGAAAAAAGAGCCGAATTTATCAAAAACCCTCACAAACTGACCCTTGTTCTTGTTCAAAGGGGTGGACTCTCTGCGGATTTTTATTTTTTATAGTTTCGAGATATTGTGTAGGTAGGTACAGGGATTTTATACTTGAGTCTCAACGATCTTTGCTAACTTCGTTACTATTAGATCTACAAAATATAAATTGGCAGACTAGTAGTACTGTATCCCCTTATTATGATGTAAAGAATAAATAATTAATAAATAATAATCATAGAAATAATAATCATAAATTTCATTTGAGACATGCAGTTTGCAATGTTCTTTACCGATAGAAAATTTGATTCTAAGCAACAATTGTTTCATGACCTTTTATCCTAAACTCACAAATAACAATGTGTTTAAAAGGCAGTATGATCTAGTTTGAGGACCTCCAGCAAAGTATCATCATCACACGGATCAATAACATTCATGATAGGTTCAATGCCAAGGCCATTAGACAAACAAGCTTGGATCAATATGGTGTGTATTTTCGAATATCTGTGATTGGTCCGTAATGCGAAATCTGTATCCAGTATCAATCTCGCAATACACCGTGAAAGGGAAGCGTGGAACTGAACTCATACCTGAAATAATGACAGTTGAATTGGCATTGTCGCTATCTCTAAAAAAAAGAAAACGAAAAAATTCAAACAGAGAGTTGGTTTTGTTTTAAAAACCAACATACTGTATTTTTGTTATAAGTGTGCTCCCATGGGTGGCAAATATGGCAACGCACAATGTTCTCCAGCAGTCGAATTTTTACTGAATCGGCTCAGCCCGGCACGGCGGCAATTTATAGAATGCATGTAATCAAAAATGTGAAAGCGCCCACTGAGTGCGAATGTGAAGAGGTAACGCTATAGAGGTAATGCCTATTCCAGAATTCCAAAGAAACTGAGCTTTAATTTTTTTCACAAAGATTGTTGGACATGGAGTTCGAACGGGAAGTCACCAATGGCAAGTTTTCTCAAGGGAATAACCAAAAAAGACGTAGGTAGGTAACCTGAAAATTTGGTTCCTTACGATAACTTGGTAGACAAGATGGAAGTCGGGGAGTGTCCACCCATCGCTCATCAGAATAGGTACTGCCCTGTGCATTAGTACATTGGACAAAAAAAAAAATCACGTGTGAGTTGTGCTGATGACCATTCATGTCATTGCCTATCTGACAAGTTATCAAAGTCGAAAACATGGTGAAGCCATACCGGGATCAGCTCGATATAGATTGAACTCAAAAGAGCAAAAATTGTGGGATGTGTTGAAAACGGGTTTCCTGTGAAACAAGTGGCCTAAATTATGAACAAAACTCTATGCAAAAATCAAACCACAAGATCAAAAATCTACCTCAATGAACAAAATGCGATATTTAGCTTATCAAAAACACTAATAACATGACTTATTTTTGCCACTTTTAAACGCTGACATCGATCCTACAGGCCGAAATCTTTGCCATAACACAATGTGCATATAACATTCTTGAGAGCGGCACAAATCACAGAACTTTCAACATTTGTTCAGATAGCACTTCAGCATTAAAGGCTGTTGTGAGAAAGGCAGTAGACTCCAAAGCAGTCCTAGAATGCAAAGAGGTTCTGCATAAGATGATTCAAAATAATAACAAAGTGAGGCTAATTTGGGTCCTGGGCCATAGCGGTATAAAGGGGAACATTGAAGCTGACAGACTTGCCAAAATTGGTTCATCGCACAGGCCGATAGGACCCGAACCAATGATTGGCAACCCTAAGGCAACCGGAATGGGCGAGGCGTAGAAACTTCTACTCGAAAAGGCCACTCTATGCTGGAACAATGCCTCTGGCATGCTACATGCCAAGGCAATGATAACGGGCAGAACGAAAGAGCTCTTAAATATGAGCAGAAAAGATCTCCGCGCAATGATCGGTCTATTAACTGGTCACATAAACCTGAAGGGTCAACTCCATAGGATCGGAATCGGGGAAGATTTAGACTGCAGGTGGTGCCTTGAAGACGTAGATACCGTAGCTCACATCCTAGCGGAATGTCCGACTCTTCGTAGCATAAGGATGGAATACTTCGGATCTGAACTCACAACACTCCAGGAATTGGAAGGGATCTATTTGAAGGACCTGCTGAGCTTCGCGAAAGCGTCGTGCCTTCAAAAATCTCACTTCTATCTATTGTGGGTTGCAACGGGCCCAGGAGGCCTAAGCAGATTTTGGCGTGAGCCACCCACTGAAACATCTGCATCTACAAACGATGACAGGCGGGTATACTTGTTACAAATTTTTTTCAACGGATATTTGCAGTCGTTTTTTTTTTAGTAGAACCAGGTCAAACCTGTTGGAACCTTTCAAGTATGTCACCAGGAATATGCAATCGCTATTTACGACATTTTGTTGTGGTCGTGATACCGGTTTTTTTTTACGACAATTTGAAAAATGCATTCTACCATTGTATAAAATACTTTTTTTATATAATGATTCTACTTAACATTATAAATGGTTTCACCTTTTTTTTATCTGTTTAAAAACGAACTAAATCAAAAATTTATAATATTTACGTATTGAGATTTTCAACAATCGATAAACTTTTTTATTTTTGAACATGGTTGGATACATACAGCGCAGAAAATGAAGCCTAATAATCAAAAAAGGTTATGACATAAGAATATTTCTCTTAAGGTTTGTCGCTTGGCAATAGTGTTTTTTTTATATGCTCCCTCGCCGCGTAGTCTCGCTCGCTGGCCGTCGGAACGCAATAATGCAATTTGTTGATTCTGGTCGAGAGGCGCATCACGCTATACAGGGTGACATTTTGAAAGCTATCAATAGGCATAATTCACTAACGCAAGGAGATTAAGAAAAATCCTCGGAACCGTTTTTTTAAATAGGTGTGGGGAACCAAAATGATGTAGCATAACTTTAACCTACTCCTCACTCCCAGCAACCTCATGATACTAAAACAGAAAAGATATGATTATGATCAATTGCTGGACGAAATTAAAACCAAGCTGCGCATGTCGTCACCGCGAGCCTGAAGTGAGGTTTGATCTAAAACATCAATAACGTGACCTAGTTATCATTTGCTGGTTAAAATTTGAACTGGCTCACGCATGACGTCCCCGCGTGACATTGATTGTATAGGTATGAGGTAGGTAGGTCACGTGGTGACTTCTGAGGAGGATGTGCGAAAGTTTATCTTGTTTGTTTTAGTATCATGGTAAGGTAAAATATGAATTTTCAGGTTCGGACACGCAATGACGTCAGCCAAACCTGCACATGAGCATATCTTGTTTGTTAAAGTATCATGCAGCCACCTCAACAAAATAATCTTGGATGACAAGGGGGTTGTCATTATAGAAAGCTTTTAAAAATGCTTTTCAAGAGCTTTGATTTGAGGTATCACAGAAGAGGGTGTCAGTCAATATTATTCATTTGGGGTGACTCAGCTGGGAGTAAAGTTAATTAATTTTTTTATCTCTTTGCACCATTGATAGTTTTTAAATCATATGAGCCAAAATTTAGCTAGCACAGAAATATTGGTGCATGCAGGCAGTTGATACAGATGTGTTACTTAACCACTTTGGCTCTAATTTGTGACCTGAGTTAATTCCAGATGATGCAATGGAATAGTGGGGTTGAGGACAGTAAATGAAACTCCTTAGTTTTTCAAATTGCCGACGTTTCGACTTCTAATTCGAGTCTTTATCAAGGCCACATAAGAAATGCACATAATTGCCTTATTCATTGTAATATTTTAATGTATCATCTGAGATTTTTTCATGATTTTTTATCATCATATCAGACATTGTATGTGTTTTTTTTGTAGCATTGATAAAGACTTGAATTAGAAGTCGAAACGTCGGCAATTTGAAAAACTATATAAGGAGTCTCATTTACTGTCCTCAACCCCACTACTGCATTGCATCATCTGGACTTATCCACTTAGTTTGCTCAAACTCTCACTTGCGTGCCACTGATCTATTCATGCAACTTGAATATGGCAGTACCAAAAGATTCTTGACAATAAACAAAGAAGAAACAACTATCCCCTTCTGTCTCTTGACTCTTCACTGTTTGTAACATCACCAAGGACACCACTGATTGATTTTATACAATCGGAAAAAAAACTTCATTTGATGTAGAAAAGGATGTTATCGACCCAAATGAACCACGTCTAGTGAAACGCTTTGAAATTGCCCCAAAACTTGTTTTCCTATTATACAAAAACAAAGACGAACAATCCAGAAACTAAACGACTCAAGAATCAAACTAGCGACGACAACAATAAGCCATCATCCGAGCTTTTTTTTACTATATGATTTATTTTTCCTGAGATCCTACGGTTGTATATGTATCAACTGAAACTGAAAATATGGTAGAGTATCGACTCAAAGCCACCCATTATCAATCAACGCCGTTACATATACATAAAGATTCTCCAGGATGGACTTCAACTGATTTTGTTCAGAAATCATCAAGCATATACAGGCTGTCCCAAAAAGATATCGTCATACCTTAAGGGGTGGTATTGGGGAAATCATACCAACATATTGAACACCTCTTCGCAAATGAGCCGTTTGGGCTGTAGAGCCAAAGAAACCATTTGGTACTTTTTTGCGCATCAATCAAATCACTGTTTACTTATGTATGATTTTGTTTATTGGCGAATAAATCATCGTTCACAATAATAATACATTTTACGATGAAGAAATTTATAAAGAAATTGGTTTGCCTCTCAAAAATGAACAAAAATGTTTTTTTTTATGTCCCTTAAAGTTTGTCAGTATTATTTTGAAACACTCTCTGTATTGCTCAGACAGAAATTGTGTAAAGAAGGCCTAAGATGTTGCAATGAGTGTGTTAGTTGGTGTGTCAGTTAGTTCCGTTAGTTATTGTTATAATATTATTGAGGATTTCGGGACTATAGTTACCTACAGATAAAATTTTGGACTTTCAATGCTAATGTTATTCAAATAAAGGAATCATTTTTCTGGCTTTATTTGATCTCCAACACGCAATTTATGCAATCAGTGATTGAAGTTCAAAATAATATATTTTCTAGAGCCGTGCGGAAAAATCAATTTTCCGAACCAATATCCGTGCCGAAAATAAGTTTTTCCGCACTAATGCGGAAAAAAAATTTCGGCACGCAAACTTCACTTTTCGGAACGCATACTTCAATAGCATAGCACATAAACAAAAAGCGGCTTGAAGCCCAGCTGATCCGAGTGTGTTCTATTGGCTTGGCAACGTGTATATCAACTATCTGACATTCCGACATTATTATTATTATTTATTTGTTTTTTGGACATTGCATTTATTTCCGCACGTCTGTAGAAAAACCTAACTGTACCTAACACATGCGGAATATCCGTGTGAGAAATCAGATTTTCCGCACGACATTTCCGTACGGAATAGCTATTTACCTAACAAGTGCGGAAAATTAGTTTTTCCGCACGAGTCTGCCGTTCACCGACCGACGCGTAGCGGAGTTCGGTGAAGCAGCCGAGGGCGGAAAAACATTTTCCGCAAGTGTTAGGTACAATAGTTTTTCTACAGACGTGCGGAAATAAGGATATAATTCGTAATTTAAAAGTTTCTGATGCAACTGATGACAAATAAATAATATTGAATGTCGAAATGTGTAACTAAGCGACCATAGTTACCTGGAAACCTGGTTGCTGTTTGCTTATGATATTGGTAATTTTGACATATCCGTGCGGAAAAATTTTTCCGCACTGGTGCGGGAAATCTGATTTTCCACACGGATATCGGTGCGGAAAATTGAATTTTCCGCACGCCTGTAGAAAAAAAATTTTCCTCACGGATATGTTAAGATCAACAATATCATAAGCAAACAGCAACCAGGTTTCCAGGTTACTATGGTCGCTTAGTTACACATTTCGACATTTATTATTATTTATTTGTCATTAGCTGGTGATAAAAACTTTCAAATCATGAATGATATCCTTATTTTCGCACGTCTGTAGAAAAACTATTGTACCTAACACTTGCGGAAATTTTTTTTCCGCCCTCGTTTGCTTCAACGGCAGACTCGTGCGGAAAAACCAATTTTCCGCACTTGTTAGGTAAATACCTATTTTCTGCACTCGGCTGCTCCAACGGCAGACTCGTGCGAAAAATTCTTTTTCCACACTTGTTAGGTAAATAGCTATTATGAACTATACAGAGTGGTCCGTAATGAATGCGTCATATTATAACGGTAGATTCTAGACGCTAAATTAAAGCGATTTAGCTAAACTTACCTTGATATTAAAATCGATAATAACCGAGATACAGGGAGTCAAAGTTAAAATATTGTTTTTGATTTTAATTGAAATTTTCATAAGAATCTGACGAATCTTGCTGAAAATTGGTATGTTGGGGTTTTTTGGGGTGGAAAATAAGAATCCAGTATCTATTTTGTTACACCTGATAGGGGGCGCCACTTGCCGACCGCTTCACCTATTAATGAGGCACTAACTTTTTAGTGCTTAACTGTACAGGGTGTCCCATTTTGGGTACTTTTGCTGGGTATCTCCGTCATTCTTATAGAAAGAAAGTTGCGGTTTTTGCGACAGTGTGCTACTTTTTCGTGAAACTGAAGATGCCGTTAACAAAATTTTCATAGCCCTTTTAGTTTTTAAGATTCAGGGCTTAACTGAAAAAGTTGCATTTTAGGGTGCCCCTCGTATCTAAACTATCAGATAAGTTATGGAAAATGTGAAAACTGTTTCTAATATCACTTTTCCCGTAGTACTCGATTCTGCCTTCGGAATAAGTATACAGGGTCAGGTCAAAAAGTTATCGGACCCTTATATTTATAGTCCATAAGATTTGTCTTTTTTTTTACTTTTTCGAAAATATATAACAGTATGCACTTAAAAAAAAAAAGACGTTAAATGGAATTGGTAATAATGATTATGTGATAGTCTAGCTAAGGAGATTCAATTTTTTCGAGATAATCTTGAAGTTAAGTAGGTAAGATATGCTTGAAAAATATTTATTGAACGAACATTTTTCTATTGAGAAGGTGGGAGCACCAATATGGCCGAAGCTTTGCTCAATGTGCATCAATCAACGTAAGAAAAAAATAATCTACACAAAAACATTTTGGCTCCCGTTTTATATTTTGAGAGGAAATGAAAAACAAATTTGGATAGGTGTAGGGATTTAGCAACTAGATTAAAAACTATCTAGAATTCGAGAATCTATAATGAAAAAAATAGGTTGCCATTTGAAAAATCGAACTCTGACCTTGCTACCGACAATCTTCGAAATTATCATTATAAACGTCTCCACTTTTTAATTTCCCAGTAAAATGGAACCTGACAACACCATTTCTTGCATCATTGATTTAGAACGCAATAGGGGGTCTACCGTATGATAGCGCCCTTTGAGTATTTTTTCGATATAATAATTATTGTATGTTGTATAGAATATGTAATCGAAATATGAAGATATAATAATATTTAGTGGGTAAGTAAAGTTTACCTCCCATATCAACAGAAAATTAAAGTTTTCGAAACCCCTTGTATGAAATTATATCTTATTGTTTCAGAGGAAATAAACAATTGAAGTATGTAGCTGTATCCATGGGAATCGTACTAATTTCATCCTGGATAGTCACTTTTTTGTTAGCAATGAAATACGAATATGTTGCGAGAGTTCAAGAACCCTTTGCTTTATTTGATGAGTTATATGATAAACCGTGGATGCGAATTGGTCCCTATCTAGTTGGGATGATAGTAGGTATGTCTTGATTTGGTTGATGCTTTTCATCCACATGGGACTATGTCTGTATCTATGAAGATGCATTTGGAGAACAGTAATCTTTGAATGTGTTTTTTACAGGCTATATGCTATTCAAGGTGAAAGGTCAAATGATCTTTTCACCACCAGTAGTGTTGATAGGATGGCTTTTGGCAATAAGTTGTTTGGGATCGCTAGTATATGGTTTGGGAAGAAATGGATTGGTTGTTCCAGCATCAGCGTTTTATGTAAGTCAACTATTTCACATCTGATTATCTGATGGACTCTACCCATAAAGTAATTATTGAAAATTCGAATTGAAATCTTGCTGATTATTGAAATTTGAACCAATGTTGTCAATCTCTGCTATAGATCAAAATAGTTGTTAATTCAAGATAATATTGTGGAAAACATCTTTATACAGGGTTATTCACGTTATTCGACACGAAACATCATGGCCGAAGTATATGATTTTGAAAAAGTTTTTTTTTCTGGATGGATAGGGACCCTTTAAGGCTACATTTTAAAAATATTTTCACGTTGTGTCCCCAAAACACGAAACGCATCAAAGTTGTATTTTTTTAAATGGAACCCCCTGTATATTAATTGATATTCCAATTCTTCCTTCAATTTTGAACAAAAATTGTGATACAACTAATGTTCCTAAATTCAACCGTTATCGAGATATCGCGTTTTAAAAATGGCAATTTTGCAACTTTGAAATGCTATAAAATTCAAACTATTCAAGTCAGAGAAAAATGGTTTGCACTTTCCTATCTTAACTTTTCAAGAGCTCTTCTGTCATTTGGATAGAAGGTACCGTCAACTGTCAACTTTTTTCGGCACATTTTGACATTTTTTCACAAGAATGAATGTAATCTCCTTCAATAGCTCTTGAAAAGTCAAGATAGGAATGTGCAATCCATTTTTCTCTAACTCTAATAGTTTGAGTTTTATAGCATGTCAAAGTTGCAAAAATGCCATTTTTAAAACGCGATATCTCGATAACGGTTGAATTTAGGAACATTAGTTGTATCACAATTTTTGTTCCAAATTGAAGAAAGAATTGAAATATCAATTAATATACAGGGGGTTCCATTTAAAAAAATACAACTTTGATGCGTTTAGTGTTTTGGGGACACCCTGTATAACATGAAAATATTTTTAAAATGTAGCCTTAAAGGGTCACTATCCATCCAGAAAAAAAAAACTTTTTCAAAATCATATACTTCGGCCATAATGTTTCGTGTCGAATAACGTGAATATCCCTGTATAATTCCATGACATTATTGAATCTAAGTTCATGAAAAAAAGACTTATACTCGTATAAATATCACTTTGATACTTTCTATTTTGATTTCTAGGCTTCTTTAGGCCATACAGCATGGGCACTGGCTCTAGCATGGATCACAGTCGCATGCTATTCGGGCTATGGAGGACCATTCAATGTTCTGTTCAGTTGCAAACTTTTTCTACCCATGAGTCGTCTGACTTACGGTGCTTATCTAGTGCACCCAATTCTGATGTGTCTTACGAGTTTTGCTCTTGATGGTTCACTAAGAATTCATAATATGTTGACGGTAAGCTCTTGAGAAAAATAAGGGAGCACAAATCTCAGGATATTCACTAGGTTCTGATTTTCATTAATACTTCTATTTTAGGTCGTGGTATTTCTAGGAAATGTCGTGCTCTCGTTTCTTTGTGCTTTGCTGATCTCATTGGGACTGGAAGCTCCTGCTATCAACGTTATTAAAATCATCTTTCATTAAGTAGGATGATAATGACGTCATGTATTATCTTGTTTTCGTTATGAAAGTGAAATAAAAGTTTCACTGCCGCAACATTGCTTTATTATTCATAAGTGATTGGGAATACCATGATTCAAACTTCATACGATGTTTTATTCTTACACTCATATACATTTTATACATGTTATACCAGATCCAGCTGTTTAGACCAAATGACACCGAACCAATAAAATTTATCAAAAAAAAGTCTTGAAGAAGTAAAACTGTAATGGTTCTGTGAAATTTCGGATCAAATGAACGTACATTGCAAATTTAAATTAGATAATTTTGTGGTAAAACATATAGAACCACTTATCTTATAAATTAATAACGAAATAGTAACTACTGTATAGAACTACATTATACCTACTTAGATCGGTTAACTCAACCTACATTCGCAATAAAAAAATATAGCTTGTTTCTTCGATGAAACAACTTCATTACTTTTGCATTATGTTATGTTGAACAATATTTACAAGAACACACTCACTTCACTATGTAAGTACATTCATAATGTTGTCTTTTGTTTCATTATTCACTGGACCACATTTACCTGAAAATGAAAAAAGTGTATCAGTTCTGGTTTGAGTGTGAAAATTATGAAATATGAATCTCAGCAGACAAACGTTTCAGTAAGAATATAGTGACATGGAAACAATTTAGTGAAAGGAAAGATAATTATTTCCTGAAAATTTCTCGCAGACTTCTGCAGTACCACGGTTTTTGTTAAATAATGCGTCACTGACCTAAAAAAGGAACGAAAATACGTTATGATATTTTGAAAAAGCTGAGTCTGACTCATAGTTGAAGCAAGCATCATAATGGATTGTGTCATTTATCTTCAACCCTTTTAGTTTTCGTCAAAAAAGATCTCAAATGTTTGATTTTATTCTCGCCATAATTTGTTCATTAAATATAAGTTGTTTGAGATGCAACAATGTTTCCAACGTATGTCTTTCGAATCCTTGAATATCGAGTATACACGTGATGCAAATCTTCAAAAACATTCCAGATCAAAATTATCCTAAACCTACCATGAGAACTTAGTCAAACACAAAATATAAAAATGATTTAAACAGAGGAGTTGGTGTTAAACAGCTGAGGCTGACACTGGATGTGCATTGTTTGGATCTGGATATTCTTCATAGTCATCATCTGCAGTATCTTGATCTTCATAATCGTCTGTGGGTCCATTTTCATCAGTTGGATTTTCGGCATCGGTATCAGCATGTATTGCTGGTGGTGGTGGAGGAGCAGGCCTGCTAGGGTCCTATAAAATTGGGTAAGTAACACACACACCAAACAAAACTACATACGGAAATTGTGAGAGTGAAAGTTATCACACTCTTATTTCTTGTTATCTACATATTACATCATTGACTATACAAAAAAATAGACCGAGCTTGTCTCTTCTGAGAGCAATCATACATTAGCTTCAACAAAACAAATTTACCTATTTTTTTTCTATATCCCCACCACAGTTTATCCAACAAGGCTCTGCCCCTTGATATTTTGCACCAGCATCATTGCCAAGTGTCCAATTTTAACCACTCTATTTTACTCTCCATATTTATCAACGGTTAAAACATGATAGAATCATGATAAAATCAACTCTCATCTAATACTGCATATTTAAAGATACAACAAGAACGATATTTTTGGCATCCAAATATGTATTTTTCATTCTGGCGCGATTTATTTAACAATAACTTATCATCTCCTTCAAAAATGCCTTGAAAATTTGGCAACAAGATCAGGTTTCTTGTACTTGCGATCTGGCAGTCGCTTTTACTACGTGTTGATTTCGTAAAAAGATTAATCCATGTTTTTTCGTCTATGTTCATATTGGTTGCATCTTGTCAAGCTTATGCGGTGTTGCTTTCATATTGTCCTTGTGTTAAGTGCTCAATTTGCTTTGTTTTTGTCTGATTTTCAAAACTATCGAATTTTAAAAAGTTAGAAGGCTTCATTCTATAAAGGATGGGCACGAAAAGCTTTCCCCCCAGGATTTCTAAGGTGCTCGGTGATCATTCAAAAATCGCTTAATCAAGTGAATTTTTTTTTTCACACTTTTTTTTTGTTATTTTCACTTTCATTCAGGGGTTGACAGGTAGCCCCAGAATTTTAAATGGATGGAGACGTTTGATAGGTATTTTTGTCAACCTAAGTTTCAAGTTGCAACTATTTATTATAATTTTTTATTATCAATTTATTTTTGGGGAGAGCCTGTCACCCTTTATTAGGAGTTGTAGAATTCAACTCCACGAAAAACTTTTTTTTTTTTGTTTGTAATCTGTCAAGTCTTTTCAACTTCTCTGTGTCTTTTATACAGGGTGTTTCATTAATATTATTATATACTTCTAGCAGGTTACCTTCGCCATAATTTCAAAATCCCATGTATTAATTATTTCAAATCCAAATATCTCGAAAATGGTTCCACGTAGCGACTTCTAACAAGTATGTCTTTTTTGCATAAAAATAAAGGAGAAATATGTTTTTTCACTCAAATATGTCATACGGTCACGTCCAAAAAAGTTATGGCTGTACATGTCAGGACAAATGAGTGTAGGTGGCGCCCTCTACATGTTAGAGCCAAACTGAGATAAAATTCGAATTCCGCATAAAAAGAAACCCTCAAACACCGATTTCTATGGAAATATAGACATTGGTTCAAATATTATTTAGAAAAAACAAAAATAAAAATTTAACTTCAACACCCTGTAGCTCTGTAACGAAGCATTTCCGGACACACCTTTATGTGAAGTTTTCTAATTATTTTTAAGTGGGGAAACTCACTCTGAATTTTTTCGCAATATTTATGAAAAACCCTGTTTAATTCTCCACTAAAACAAATGCACCCTTTTTATACACTACCTATTCTATAAGCAAATTGCATTTTGTGAAAAGATAATTCTAATCCATTCAAGAGCTTATATCTATGAATATTTTTGTAGCTTGGAGGTATTTCCGTCACATCCACATCATGATCTACAGGTCGGTACCTAATTTACTTTGCTGTGAGAATAACGTCAATATCTTTAATTAGCAAATTGATATACAAGTTACACCGAGATTAACACTCAATTGTATATTATATGAATAGTAACAAATTGACTGAAAATTTGAAAAATCACATTTAAATATTATTTGAAATATAAAAGCAAAGCGACCAAAAAATATTTAAGAAAAAATCAATTCTACATTCCTCCGCCATTCTTCAAAATTATTTTGCTATCTATAATTATCTGCACCTGAATTCCTTCAATATGACAACCCAAAATTATATATTCAGCATGTGGAAACCTGTACCAGAGTGACAGATTATTGAATGTCAGATAGATTTAAATGTTGTATGAAGGACATAAATCTAGTGAATAGGACTGTTTAAACTAATATTTGTGTAATTGTACGGTACCACACCGCATACAAACCATTTTTGACCCCTTCGCATAATAATCTACTCATCATTTGATATCTTAAAAAAAAATAATTTCGATCCATTTTTCTATAACATTGCAAAACTCCTGTTTCAAACCCGTTTTCCTGCCAGTCTTATTATCCTTTTTTTTTTTCATCTCTCATAGCCTACAAGTGATTTCCTTTTATGATACCCCACAAGTAAGTGAAAATTTGTATTTTCAGAAATCATTTTGATCCTCCATCACAACTCATGTAATATTGTTTTTTATATATTGCAATATGGTATTATAATCTACAACAGGTGCCCAAATTCCTCCAATTTGATATTGAGCAAACCATGACCTTTTCAAAGATATTTCATGGTTTTTGTCAATGTATACAATATACAATATTACTAATGGACCCGGCAAACTTCGTACTGCCTCATAATTAATACTAAATGTTATGTTGAATGAATTTGTTCCACAATTATTTTTTTTTTGTTTCAATGTTTAATTTAAATAATTATTCTGTTATTCATTCTTGCTGATCCGGCAAATTTCATAACCTCACTAAGTCAATTTTTGTTAAATTTCTTGATCAAATCCCAAATTAAAAGCCACATATTATCTTATTTGAACAAAATAATGAAAAAAAAAACAAACTTTGCAATATAAACCTTACCAGGTCAATTTTTTAAAAATTCTTGATCAAATCCCAAATAGAACCTTCGAATCTAATTTCAACAAAATTCGTCAAAAAATAACAAAATTATGCAAACATGACCTCACTTGGTCAATTTTTTTTTAAATGTCTTCCCAAATAGAACCTTACATAATATATTCAATTTGAACATAATCCTTTGGAAAATGACAAAATCATGCTAAAATAACACCACTTGGTGAATTTTTGTAAATTTCTTGATCAAACCCTATATTAGAACCTACAAATCTTATTTAAACAAAATATTTTGGAAAATGACAAAACTTTGCGAATAAATCTTCACCATGTAATTTTTACAAAAATGTTTGATCAAATCCCAAATGGAAGCTTCAAACCTAATTTGAACAAGAGCCCTTGGAAAATAACAAAATTATGCAAACATTACCTTTCTTAGGAGATGTTTATCAAATGAGTTAACTCCTGAGTTAACGCAATAACCTTAGGATAACCTCATTAATTTGTCCATTTGGCAGGGGCCAAGTTGACCAAGGGTCAGCTTACGCATGAGTTAACTCTCAATTGATAAACAGTCCCTTAGTCAATTTTTGCGAAATTTCTTGATCAAACCTTAAATCAGAACCAACATATCTAATCTGAAAAGAAGAAAGAACACGACGTCAAAGTCTCAAAATTTTGAGACTTTTTGAGACTTTGACGTCGTGTTCTTTCTACTTTTAAGATTTTGAGTAAGTCTCTTAGGGATATGGACGATTTTCTGGAATATCTAATCTGAACAAAACCTTTTGGAAAATAATATAATTATGCAAACATGACCTAACTTGGACAATTTTTGCTAAATCTCTTGATAAAACCCTAAATTAGATCCTACATATCTAAATTGACCAAAACCCTTTGGAAAATAACAAAACCATGCAAACATAACCTCAGTATGTCATTTTCTCAAAATTTTTTTGATCAAATCCCAAATGGAACATACATATCTAATTTCAACAAAATCCTTTCGAAAATAGCAAAATTATGCAAACATAACCTACCTATGTGATAACCTATTTTTTTTTAAATTTTTGATCAAATCCAAATTAGAACAGACATCTCTAATTTGAAGAAAATCATTTGGAAAAGAAAGTGACTAGTGCACTGTCTAGACAGATTCCCAATAAAAATTACTGCACTGTCCAACATGCGCAGTGCCTTGTGGTCAAGTTCACGATGAATATAAATATAACCCTAGAAGTTAAATTCGATTAATTCGAAAATCCTGCTTCGGATTGTTTACTATCTCCTTTTTTCCTATAATGTTATTCATGTTGTGTGAAGCGAAATAATCTCCAAAATATGGAAATTATCGCGATTTACCGCTGGATAATTTCCTTTCCATTGATGAAGTTTTTCAAGTTTTGAGCATAGTTTTGGGTTTATAGAACAATTTCAACTAAAAAAATGCTGGATGAACAGCTTTTAACAAAAAAAATGATCCCATAACAAATTAAAATTTTATCAGGATTCAGTGAGAAAAACTTTCTTAAATGACAGCTTTGTCACATTGCTACAATCCATACAAGCTACATATTATAGAACAAACAGGCAATGTTTCCAAACTTACCCAAAACTTTTGTCTGTATATTTCAATACACTATGGCAAACATAATAAAACAGTAAAAAAAACAACCATATGGGCAGGAGCGTTACTTTTTAAACGATATTCGAGAGAGATATACGCTGGGCAGGAGCGTACCTTTTTACTCGGGCAGGAGCAGCCATATGGGCAGGAGCGTTACTTTTTGAACGATATTGAAGAGAACATCCACCGGCTACGCTGGGCAGGAGCGTACCTTTTTACTCGGGCAGGAGCAGCCATATAGGTAGGAGCGTTACTTTTCAAACGATGTTTAAGAGAACATCCACCAGCTACGCTGGGCAGGAGCGTACCTCTTTACCCGGGCAGGAGCAGCCATATGGGCAGTGGCGTTACTTTTTAAACGATATCTAAGAAAACATCCACCGGTTACGCTGGGCAGGAGCGTTCCTTTTTACTCGGGCAGGAGCGTTACTATTTAAACGATATTTCAGATATGACGGCATGATGGACATCTGAATATACACCCCATTAGTGAAGTTTCCCTTCTCTGGAGTGTACATTGCTGACGACACCGAACTACGGGACATCTCAATCTCCGACGCACCGAACCACAGGCCTGCAAACATCCGAGCAAAACTTCATCCACTACAGACAAGAAGGTCATCAGCTGGAAAACATTTCCCACAGCATCCATTTAGAACCGACCACTAAAACTGAATGATTTCTTCAAAAACACAACAAAATGTCAGCAAATGAAACCCGCGAATTCACAACATCAAACGGATGAGTCCCTATGTGCATAGAAAAAATAACAATCTAATGCACACACTCCCCTTGGTAGCTTTCGCGATTCTCAAGCCGGCCGTCAATAAAATGGGGCCAAAACGAAAAAGCAAAATAAATAAAAAAGGAAAACTTGGCAACACCGCGCATATTTTTCACTCTCGGTCGTTATTTAGGGAGTACTGTGAGTAGTGTCTTGACAATCTTGACAGCAATTGATAATATCGAGTTCGCCACGATGTGCTGTAAATCAAATTTTTAAAATTTATTTTTTCTGCTTAACTATATGTTTTAACTTCTTTAGTGGTTACGTGAGGAACTGTAGTACATGATAACAACAGAAAATGTCCATTTCAATGACCCACAACTGGAACAAATCGAGATTTTTGGAAAATGTTCGTATGAAACAGTGTGCCTAAAATAGTGTTTTTTCTACAAAAAAGTGATTCATTCAGCATTTTTTCTATTTAGAATAGTTAAACGAAGGATGATTTTCCAAATTCGCCTTTGAAAAGTAATAAATACGTAGATGCCTAATGTTTACAAGAACCGATTTTTCAAACATCAATGGCATCAGTTCTCACTAATCCTTATATTTTTCATATTTCCAAAAAATGTGCAAATTGTCCATTGTATCAGTTCACACGAGTTCCTTTTGGAGTTACAAATGGAGTTGCCTGTTTTCAAAGAGTAATCGATGGTATAATGGACAATTTGCATACATTTTCAAATGACTTGAAATTTAGATATGCTCTGTAGTTTTATGGCGCATCCATGATTTACAAGATTTTTTTTTGGGTATTTCGCCACACCCTATCAAATAACAATCAAACTAGTGTTTATAAACCAGATCTTCTAGATTACCTGAAGAAAATCTATTAGTAGATAATAAAACCTATCAATATCAAACGTTTCGGAAACGAATCTGCTTCCGTCGTCAGTGAAACCTAAAAAAAGAATAATTAATTTAAATTCAAGTAAAATTGTTTTTTTTTGTGTTTATGACACAAAATGTCACTTTTACTGACATTGAAGTGTATGGTGTTGATTGTTTAACTTTACATATGTTTAGCATTTATTATGCAATATAATTAATAATTATCCAATGAATTTTCTTGAAAAGTGTTTTAATAGTTTTGAACAACCTAGACAACGAGAACAGAATATACCTATAACTAATGATTAAATTATTCCATACATACCTGGAATTTCTCATAAACTGAAACGTTTAGGTCAGACATATAATATACGGACCATTTTTAAAACTAATAACACACTTCGCTCTGATTCAACAAATACTAGACCTAATAATATTAATGAGTCCACTAGAAATGTAATTTACTGGGTAATTTATAAAATTCCTTGTGAATGTAATAAATTTTATATTGAAGAGACCTCACGACCTTTAAAAAAGAGAATTGAAGAACATAAATCATACATGAAAAAAAGGGCATTTTATAAATCAGGAATTTGTCAACATGCATTTGACAATAATCATAGAATAAATTGGGATAATTCAAAAATCTTAGCAAAGGAGCCATGTTCTAAAAAAAGTAAACTTAAGAAAGTGCATATATTATGTTAAATTCTAATGAATGTGCAGCAACTTGCTCTGTAAATCTAAGTAATACATGGTTACCTTTATTAAGAAATTGAACATAGCCCAAAAAAGTAAATAATAAATGCTGAACATATGTAAAGTTAAACAATCAACACCATACACTTCACCTCAATGTCAGTAAAAGTGACATTTTGTGTCATAAACACAAAAAAAAACAATTTTACCGAAAAATACACAAAAACGAACTTGAATTTGAATTAATTATTCTTTTTTTAGGATTCACTGACGACGGAAGCAGACTAGTTTCCGAAACGTTTGATATTGATAGGTTTTATTATTTACTGATAGAATTTTTTTCAGGTAATATAGAAGATCTGGTTTATAAACACTAGTTCCATTGTTTTTTGATAGGGTGTGGGGTGTGGCGAAATACCCAAAAAAATCTTGTAGACTTGAATTTTTTTATTCGTATTGTAGACATTATTTGAAAGTCACCAGCGAAAAATTTTTTCCTAAATACCCAAAAATATACTAAATAAATAAAAAAAAAGACGCGAATTTCACTGCATGATCGCAAAAGGGGGTGGGGCCATATCACCCTCCCGAGAGAGAGAGAGTCATCTCAGTCAATACGCCAGACGGAGATAGATAGTGTATTCTGTGACGTATTGGATGTTGATTGGCGCTCTTTAATCGGTGATTACTACATTATTAGAGGTCGTAGGTTGATTTTCAAAACATCAATGACATCAGTACTTACTAATCCTTATATTTTTCACATTCCCAAAAAATGTGCAAATTGTCCATTGAAAATGAAAATTTAAAAAGAGTTTTTGCTTACTTAGAAGATGTGAAAATGAAGAACATGATCAAAATCTAGGGAACTTTATGGCAGCGGTACAAAAGTATAACTAAACAATGAATGAGAAAAAATGTACAGGGTGTTTCCGTATATTTCGCCTGCGGACTAACTCGCTTATTATGCAAGATAGATAGGGACTTTAAATACAAAGTTGGTAGGTATTGAAATGAACCGCCAGAAAAAAATATTTTTTTGTATACCGGCTGCACGAGAAAAGTGTGACAGACACAACTTGCATTTTTTTAAATGGAACACTCTATATATTATTTTATAATCAAATTGACTTTAATTTTTTGATCTCAAAAATATACAGCATGTGGGCATTCCTTCCAGCCGTTTTCAAAATATTTGAGTTTTAAAGTTGGTTTTTTGGTATTGCCAAATTTAGTATCTATGACTACAATGATTGTTTGAACATTATTTATTCATTTTTATCCTTCCAATGATCTAAAACAACGAATATAACAAGTGAATACATTATATTATTAATAAATTGATATCATAAAGTGCAATTATTGAATATGCCCGCCATTATTCACAACACATTTTCTTAAATGCATTTTATGATATCAATTTATCTATAATACAATGTATTCACTTGTTATATTCGTTGTTTTAGATTATTGGAAGGACACAAATTAATAAATAATGTTCAAACAATTATTGTAGTCATAGATACTAAATTTGGCAATACCAAAAAACCAACTTTAAAACTTAAATATTTTGAAAACGGCTGGAAGGAATGCCTACATGTTGTATATTTTTGAGGTCAGAAAAAAAATGTCTATTTGATTATAAAATGATATATAGGGTGTTCAATTTAAAAAAATGCAAGTTGTGTCTGCCACTCTTTTCTAGTGCACCCGGTATACAAAAAAATATTTTTTTCTGGCGGTTCATGTTAATACCTACCAACTTTGTATTTGAAGTCCCTATCTATCTTGCATAATAAGCGAGTTAGTCCGCAGGCGAAATATACGGAAACACCCTATACACTTTCACAACAATCAATGAATCTTCATGGATATTCTATAGAAAATGGTACTTTACGCCCTGACTCATCCAGATTAGAATATGCCTTATCCACTTGCCGGTTCCAAACAATAAACATGCTTTGCAGAGGACCTTTGAAATATTCCCCCACTATTCTAGTTGGATACCTCGATTCTCCGAAAAAATACATAATCTAGTGAATTCTGAAAGTTTTCCATTGAGTATCCAAACAGTTTTCCAGTTTGAAAAAATCGAAGACGATATAGCTCACTCTGTGGTAACAGCTATTGATAGCAAAATTTCTTTTGTGGTAGAAACAGATGCCTCGGATCACGCTATTGCAGCTTGTCTCAGTCAATCAGATTATCCTGTAGCATTCTTTTATCGAACATTATCTTCAAGTGAACAGAGACATTCTGCTGTTGAGAAGGAAACATATGCCATAGTTGAATCATTGAAGAAATGGAGACACTTTTTGATCGGTGAGAGGATACTCTACTAACCGACCAGAAATCAGTATCTTTTATGTTTAATATGAAACAAGCAGGTAAAATGAAAAATGAAAAGATCCCAAGATGGCGTTTAGAACTATCATGCTACAATTTTGACATAATGCACAGATCAGGCAAAAGTAATGCTATCGCTGATACATTCTCGAGGATATGCGGCACACTCAGTAGTGACATACTATTCAACCTTCATCAAAGTTTATGTCATCCTGGGATAGCCCGTATGATGCATTATATTAAATCAAAAACCATGCCTATTCAATTGAAGACATCCGGAAAATGATAGGATCATGCCCTATTTGTGCTGAAATCAAACCAAGATTTGTTGAAACTGAAGGAAAACTCAGCACGGCAACACAACCATTTGAAAGACTAAACTTTGACTTCAAGGGTCCTTTACCAAATTGTAATCAAAAGAAATATTTATTGACAATCGTTGATGAATTTTCAAGATTCCCATTTGCTTATGCCTGCAGCCTGCAAGGATATGACTTCTAATACTGTGATCAAATGTTTTGGACAACTATTCTCAGTATTTGAAATGCCCAGTTATGTCCACTCTGACCAGGGAACCGATTTTATGTCCAACGAATTGCAGAATTACTTACATCCAAGAGGTATATCCACTAGTAGATGTACCCCATATAAGCCTGAATGAAATGGACAAATAGAACGTTACAATGACATCATTTGGAAAACTGTCACCCTAGCTTTGAAGTCTTAAGAGATGAACATCAATCAATGAGAAGAGGTGCTACCAGATGCTTCACATTCAATTCGTTCTCTTCTCTGAACAACAATCAACTGTACGCCGCATGAACGAATGTTTGATCATGCACGTAAGTCAACATTCGGTAATTCAATACCAACCTGGTTATCTAGTCCTAAACCCTAATTCGGAAACATGCAAGACTAAACAAGTATGAAACTCTTGTAGAAGAAGCAGAACTGATAGAAGCTGATCTAATTTATGCATTAGTTAGACTGTCAGATGAAAGAGAAAAAAATATATCTCTCTAACATTTGGCTCCACGAGGTGATCTTCGACTTTTGGGAGAAGCACACTATACCACAACTGTAGATGCTGGAAAAGAATATCATTCCTCCACTGAAGAATTCGTCAGCTCATTCTTCAAAACCATCAATTAGTCACTCAAGAAGACCCGCTGGATGACTTAAGGCCAATTGCTAGAACCCCATCAGGTCAATTGAGTACAAGAACAGCAAGACAACGTCAACCTCCCAAGTACTTAGAGGATTATTGGCCGATTGCACCAACCTATTTTGAGGACACTTAACGCTAAGGGACCCTTGACTTGACAACTTTACATGCAAAACTGTCAAGTTAAGGATCCCTTAGCGTTAAGTATCCTCAAAATAGGTTGGTGCAATCGGCCATATATAGCTTAAAAATACAAGACGGGGAAAATGTTGTGAAATTCCTGTATTGTTACCTGTCACTTGTATTGATATTGTCAATGTCATAAGTTCTTAAAGTTGTCGTTTCATATGCAGAGTTTTTGCTTGATGAAGCCTATAATTTGTGAATCTTAGAGATCATTACACTCACTGTGTCATTTTTTCAAAATTTTTTGATCAAATCCCAAATAGAGCCTACATCTCTGATTTGAACAGTCTTTTGGAAAATAACAAAACAATGCATACATAACCGCACTATGTATTTTTTTTTTACTTCTTGATCCCAAACCCAAATAGAGAACTTCTTCTTTGGGATCTCTTTATTTATAAGTTATTAACATAGCGCCATCTATTGAATACTAACTCAATCCAGTCAACAGATATCGCCATCTATTAGAATCCTTTTGACTGTCAAATAATAGACCAATAATTTGCAACAAAATAATATTGGGACTTTGAATTGAGATGTGAGCTATCCCATCCTTCAAGTTGGATAAAATAGCACACGGTGTGCAAATCAAATTTAAAATCAGTTCAGTAGTTTAGAGGTCCGTCGCGGACAAACAACGTGACACGTATTTCTATACTTAGTTGTCATATGTATTCTCTAACAAATATCCCAATAACCAATAAATTCATATTTACTTATAACCAAAAACTTGTGTGGGATGTCATACATTTTTTTAAATCAAAATCAACTGTCACTCTCATTAAAGATAAATACAAAACGTCTGGTTTCGTCTATCCTCGCGCTGTTGCCTTGACTATGTATGTAAAAAGAGATGGAATAAAGGTCCTTGCCCTACTCGTGAGCTCTTTTAAAATGTGTTTTGGATCGCAAAACATGGGAATCTATGAATGAACTGGCTGCCTATGCTTGGTCTATTTTTTTTATAGTCAATGTATTACATATACAGGGTGCCACAAATTCGAGTGCATGCATGGGGATCTCAGTTATTATAAGAGATACAGGATCGGTTAAATGGATGCAAAAGCGCATTTTTATGCACAACAAAATGACATTTTGAAATTTTTAAAAATTCCGAATACTTCCGAAGATATTTAAAAAAATACTAAATTTCGCAAAAATATTTTTAATATTTCCTGCGTTTGTTTCAGAAGACATTTTAAAATAAATTAAATCCGACATTCATTCATTCGATCTGCCATCATCAACTTAGTTTTTTTAAATACGGACCTGGATTTGTTATTTTATTTTTAGTTATCTTTTGACGTCCTTGAGGTATTGAGGTGATTAGATGGGGGTGTAAATTAATAGGTTGCCTAAGCAACATCAATATTTTCAATTATTATTCACCAATTATTGTTTTTTCAAATATTTTGTTAAAATGGCAATATTTTTGAACACATTTGCGGAAATTGATTTAGTTTTTTTTATGTATTTTTTTTTATATTCAATGTCATTTGTGTATTTGATTTGGTTCCATTAAATGTATCGTTATTGCATGTTATTTCGATTTTGGTTCAGACCTTCGAACATTGAACCACTAGAACAAGCATAGCACCCCGAACGTACGCGATTTGTTTGAGTCGATAACATTTTGTTTTCTATTTATGTTTACGTAATGTTATTCTAACTTATTTGTGACAAGGTCTATACAATCCAACCGTCCATGAAGAAGCTTCACAAACACAGCATTTTTTGGCATAATTGCAACACTAAATCTTTCTTTTCGAGCACAAATAGACTATTTTCAACTGGAAAATGACGACAACCGTCACTTTGACGAATCTATCAAGACATTTATTTTATTTCTTGTCTACAATTGTTATCATGGGTATAATTTGTGATTTTCTGTTATGTGTTGGTGCCTTTTGAAACTGTCCTTCACTTTCGGTGAGTTTTTCACTGGTTTTCTTGATGTTCGATAAAAATTCCTCTTATCAACTTTTAAGTGTGAAATATCAAGGAAAATCGCTGAGTATTTCTTAGTAATAGCGATGAAAAAAAAAGGCTACACTCTCCTTGAATATCGAAGAGGAAAACATATATTTGATGATAGTGAACTTCAAGTCATTGTTATTGAATTGGTGACAGAAAATCTGGTGAAGGGTATTTCAAGGAAGTAAATATGGCAAACCAGAAGCTTGCTTTTCCCCGTTCCCCCCATGGTTACATGACATGTTCGACTTACAGAATATTGTTTGTTTATGCTTCTAGTGGTTCAATATTCGAAGGTTCAGACAATTGGTTTTGTTCAGTTTTCTCATGAGAATAACGAGTCGAATAAAGTTGGATTTATGAACCAAACTATGTGATAGGGAGGCAAGAAGGGTTGCTCAACTAATTTTCTCTGGTATTATTTTTTAGTTAAGCACTTTTTTCGGGGGTTGCGATACCCCAATGCATCAAGGACGTCAGAAGATAACTCAAAATAAAATAAGAGATCCAGGTCCATATTTGAAAAAATGGACTTGATGATTGCCTCTCAAAACCGAAACGTCAGATTTTTAATTTGATACCGCCATATGGCCGAGGAGAAAAAGTGGCAATGAGAAAGTGCAATTCGTTTTAAATTATCTGCTCACATAAACTCAGGAAATAATAATAACGTTTTTGCGAAATTTCGATTTTTTTCAAATATCTTCGGAGGTAGTGGGAATTTTTCCAATGTCAAAATCACATTTTGTTGAACATAAAAATGCGCAGCTTTTCATCCATTCAATCGACCCTATATCTGTTATGATAACTGAGATCCCCATGCATGCACTCGAATTTGTGGCACCCTGTATAACAAAACAAATAGACTAACTTGTTTAGAACTTTTCACACTTTAGACGGACACAAGAAACTTATCAATGCAAAGCAAAAAATAATAACACATTCACTGTTATTTTTAAAAATTTTGATCTTACTCTAGGAGGTCTCCATCCGCAACCGGGTAGGGGAAGGCCGTCTGGCCCTAGAGGACAGGGCGCATCTAAGCCAGGAACACCTTGATCTCCCTTGTCTCCTTTGTCGCCTTTTCTACCTCTTTTTCCAATGGGTCCCTATAGTGTGATCAACCGTTTCAGTATTTTACAGAAACGCGATCTTTTTTTGTGGCAAAAATCTCGATATTTGCAGCCTGATATGACGAGGCAAATGTTATCTTTAGAAGTTTCTCACTTATATGTTAACGTTCTGATGATAACAAAGGAAAAGAACAAGCTTTTGTTGTAACCTTTTCATAAACCAAAAATCGCATAATTCTCTCATGACTTGCCTAATTTACAAGGTACTATTATTTATTATCATCTTACCCCATCTCCTTTCCAGCCTTTGTCACCTTTAGGACCCTGGAAATGCAATAATGTAAAATGGGTTTCAAAATTTGATCAATGAAAAAATAAAAAAAATATGTGCTACTCCCTTCTTCAATAAGTTAATCATGTTAGTACCTCTTGACCAGGGATTCCGTCAGTTCCCTGGAAAAACACATGGTTAGTTTTTACACTCACTTGTATCTGATTAACATATTCAAATAAGTAAGTGACAGACAATTTGAAACACATTCATAGTTAACTGATAGACATTTCTGTAAACATGAACATTATGACTCAGGATAGGATGGGACAAAATATGACTCGCTTAGAAATACGACAAATCTCTAAAATTTTACTTAATAAGTCAAATATGAAGTATCCCTATTTTTTCAAATGAAGCAAATATTTGTATTTTTGACAATTTTTTTCAAATAAAAGTATTATTAATCGCCGTCTATTTCTCACGTGATGCATGTTTTCAAAATACCATTTTCAAATTGAAATGTCTGATTCATTGGTATAAAACCTATCATCAAGCAGAACAGCATGATCGTTAGTTGATGCTATAATCGCTTGTTGAATAGAAAAAAGGTAAAAATAAGGACATTTTTATTGCTGAATAAAGTCTTTGGAACAGTTCTCATTTTTGCTGAGATTTGATACAGGCTATCGCCGGATCGATTAAGCAGTGTGTAATGGGATCCTTAGATGGAATATCGAATCAAGGTTCTGTTTGGATATATGACATGACAGCGCAGCGGTAAAAGAGTGAGAAGAGGTGGTGAAAAATGGAGATAAACCAAAAAATAACAGTTGGTACGAAAAATGTATTTGATTAATTTAATCAAGGGAGGTAGTATCTTTACCGCCCAGCGCGTTATTAGTGATGTGATAAGAACTTTTGTGTTGTTTCTTTTAAATAAATTTGCAAAATCATGTATTCAATCTTATTATACTCTATCTTACTATAAATCTTTGTCAATGGTCTCCCAAAAATCCCAACTAACCCAGACTTCGCGTCAATATAACATGTGTGTGATATGATGGAAAGAAGGTTCAAGAATTCAAAATACTCTAAGAAAACTGTAGACCAATTATTCAAAATATGCCGCGACTGCTCAAAGAATAACTATAGTGAACCAAGTCACTTCAATAAATGATTATTAAAATCAAGATTGAGTATCTCAATTTTATCACGTGGGATTTTGGCTTCATCCATTTACAACACAACGACATAATACAAAAAAACGCACTTTCTGATTCAAAAAAATGTCAGGTTAATACAATTTAGCTAAGCGATATGCTGTCAGGAATGTTAATATACGTATTTCTCAAAATTGACACACCTAGTAGGTGTTGCATTTTCTTTGTCACTTGTTACATGCTGTACAATCATTGATGTAAATTAGCTTACTGGCAAACCTGGATCACCTCTCTCTCCTTTGGTTCCTGGTTCACCTTGTGCACCCTAGTGAAAAGTCATGTAAACATAAACATAACCATGTCAGAATAATTTGTTTTCAGCTTCACACAAACATTCCATAAAAGTTTTTACACTTGATTGCCTTACTTACTTTCATACCATCCAAGCCAGGGGGACCCTGTGAAAAAAAAATCACTTTTATATGTTCTGCTCAAACTTTTGTCGTTTTATCAGGGCAATTCTCGTGACGCTAATGCTTAACGCGCATGCTGACGATTCATAGTGCTCATTGTCTGGTTTGAAAAAGTCTACTGAAGCAAGTATGTAGGTTCTTCCAAGAATGAATGAAACAGATGCTATACTTAAAAGAAATATTATTTTTTAAATTAATTTGAGAACATCATACAAAACTGTTGTTTGAAGTATCAAGCAACAGCGTTGATTTTAAAGCAGATGATTTGAGTATATTTTATAGTGGGTACTGAGGTTTTGGAAATATTAGATAGTCAAAGTAAAGAAGCATTAGTATTTGAGTTAGTAAATATTGGGAAGTATTCAACAGGAGCTGGGAAGAAATTTCACATGTCGTGTGAATTCAGGAATGAATAAAAAAAAGTGAGAGAAAATCTGTGAATCTGCACATGCACATACATTTATTGATGCACTTCTTTTAATACAGCTGCTTTCCTTACGTGCTAAGTAATATCCTGAACTATACATTCACATCTTCCAATATAAATGTAGCTTCTTGATCATGAATAATGCAAACAAAAAAGTATGAACTGATATGTTTTTGAATTCAAAGCACGTTTGGACATTTCAATATAGAGTTGTCAAATAATGGAGAAATAATGATAATAATTCAAAATAAAGAGCTTTGAAAGTTTTGAAAAACCAAACCTAAGAAAATTCGTCATGAGTAATAGCGCATCCTTTACATGAATTTCAACTACATAACATGTTTTGAAGAGCTGTCACTCATCACATTGTGGACCTAACATGGACGTTTACTTTTGTGTGTGTAATCATACTTAATACTTACATTTTTAATAATACTATAAAAATCAGTCACGTATAATAATTATTGTATATTAATTACAAACTCTAAGCCTACTATAAGACACCTATAAAAATGTTAACATTTATTTTACAACTTCTCCATATATAACATTGCAGATATTGAAGTTTCATTACAACTGTGACATATTAGAGCTACAGATTCATGGAAAAAGGCTCAACAGACTTCTCGAAAATCAAAAAAAAACTTTGGCTTTTCAAAATTCATCAAGAAAATACTACCGTTTCTTAATTGAATATTTTTGTGGAAGATTGACAATTCTGTAAATTGCCACAATGATCACTTCACACATCGGTCAATTGAATTCTAAAATTCGTTATATTTCGTGATATAGGCATTATCATGACATAACTATATTTCTTTCATGTTATTTATATCTAATAATAATTTATTTTTATAAGTACCTTATGGACGTAAAACTGTTGAAATGGTTCGACTTAAGAACATTAGGTATTAAAATATAGATACATATTACAATAATTTGCATTACATAGAGAGTGATGAATAAAGTTTTTCGAATGGGATTAAAAGAACATTTTCTAATTACCTATTGGTAACTACTGATTTTTACAATAAGTATATGTCTAGTCAATAAATAGTTACAATATCCATATAGCGAATACATACAGCTTGTTCTGGCAGTCCAATAAACCATAACATATAATATATTTAAACTTAATTTATACAAAATCCGAGATGTGGATGGGAGGCAAGTTGGTTTGGAAATTGCATACAATATGATTCATTGCTGATTACAATGCAGAAAATACCGGTTTATTCATCAATTTAATTTTCTTTGAAAAATGTATACAGATTCCAAGACAAGCCTGTTTTGAATAAAAATTGAAACAATATACCTTAGTAATGGACGTAACGTACAAAGTGTTGCCGATTTTTCTTCTATTACCAGCTTCTGTTATTGTCCTCCTAAAATATGCGTATGAGTTTCAGGGGATAATCATTAATTTGATACAAAATGCGAGCCATCCAATCTGATCACTTAACAAAAGATAATTCTTCTATTCATATTATGGTTTACATTATTGATACTGGATACTGTGGAATGGATGAGGGAAGCCAAAAGAAATCAACAATAAAGGTGAAATGACAAAAAGATCAGACTTATGATCGTCAATACTAAATAGCAAAAACTATACACATCAACAACGCATGCACTCCGACTCATAATGGATCGAACTAAATAAGCATAATATTATATATATCTTCAAGTGTCTACGAAAAATGATAATTTTCACACTCTATCCCTTCCAAACTATCCATGACCATTGCACTAATAGACTGGGCACTATTTGGCGCGATTAAATAACTAGTTCTTAACAAAATATTGTCTGTTAATGTGTTATTTTATTAGATTTGTTAAGTCACTCCATTGGAAAATGTTGGTTTCGTATCCTAGGTAAACAGTGTTCTCCTTACCATTGTACCAGGTTTACCGTAGTCGCCCGGTCTGCCGTCTTCCCCTCTTAATCCCATGGGACCCTTAAAATGATGGAAAAATATGAATCATTGTCCAAGAATGTTTCTCGATGTTATGATCTTTATTTGAAAGGTACCTATCAATGAGTTCAAACTGGTAAAAGATAATACTAGGTAGAATTTTCGATTCTCCCAACACCAGACATATTAAAATATCGCCTTATACTCACAGGTAGTCCCATTGGTCCTGGGTCTCCTTTTAGACCTTTCTCTCCCTAAAAAAAAATATAATGAGAATATGAAAGGCAGTTTCGCGAGTATAGACGAATTATTTTTCGACAATGATTTAGTAGTAGGTATAAAATTTTTGTGATTCCATTCAAATCAATTTATTGATTGAGGTGACTAACCGGTTCTCCCTTGATTCCATCCATGCCCCTATCTCCCTTTATTCCAGGAGGTCCTTGTAATCCTGGCGTGCCTGAGGGTCCTGGAGGTCCTGGTGGTCCCATGATCTAAGAATTGAGATATGAGAAAATGATAATTATTGCTACGAAAAAGGGTGGTGCATGTATCGTAGTGCTATTCCTAATTCATTAATTATGTTCTCGTGCATGAAAAAAAAAATCATTTTTACCACTTCACCGCCGCCAGCTGATATTATTTCTCCCGTTCCGTCGCCCTGAAACAGTATAGAAAAAGTACAAAAAAGATACAGTAGATACAGGTTTTTATGACTAATGATTAGTAAAGACCATGACCATATGGAGGTATGATAATTATAGTGACATTCTTTACCCTTTACTCAAACAACGCTATTATCTATAGTACAGGTTGTCTATTCAAGAATGGCAAGGTGCCAGATCTCCGAAACTAGGCATCCCAGAGACTTGCGGAAAAAAATTACTGGGTAATATGGAATAGAGAAAATGCTGGAAATATATCAGAAGTTCCCAAGATAGCCACAAGATGGCGTGAAGGTGCTATCAAAACCCAAAAATGAGGTTTTTTTGTTATTTTTATATAGAAACATATATTAATGAGTGACGCTATGGATTCCTTGAAAAATTTCTTTCAAATTTGTTTTTCTGACTTTTTTTCGAGGATGTCAAACAAGACAGGTATCAGCTGTCAAACCTTACAACTCAATAATGCTCATAACTTTGAAACAACCCAACCGATTGATGCGATCTTGGTCTCATTTCGAAGAGGAGGTTCCCCTCCTCCACAATTTTGAGATTCCAAATGATTCCGAACAAAACAGACGATTGTATTCAGTATTATATGCGGACGACGGACAATTTCCAAAGGCAAAGTTATACTGTTAAGTCGTCTGAATTCTTGACAAAATTCCGCACAACTTTCATGTATTACAATTGTTTCTAGATTTCGGAATAAAAAGAAAGCTATACGCTTTTTTGTAGTTTAATGTGAACTATAGTGATACTATTCAAGATGCCTTCGTAAAGAGGACATTAACAAATTTTTGCGTTACCAAGTAACCTCTCAGTCACTGTTTTATTTCGAAAAAATTATATTATGAGGTCATCTTGGATAGTAGGACTTTTTTGCATTAAATAATTACAAAAAAGCGTTTAGCTTCTTTATTTCGAGAGCTAGAAAAAAGTGTAATGCATCAAAGATGTGCGGTATTTAGTCGACAATTCAGACAAACTATTTTCACTTTGCCGTTGTATTTAGAAATTTCGAGTATATTTGAAAAATGTCGTCGTCCGCATATTATATTCAATAAAATCGTCTCCTCCAATCAGTGGCGTAGCCAGACAAAGGACTCAGAACATTTATGGGTACTTTCAGCGTCTGCTAAAGTACGAATTGGTGCTCCAACGCGTGTGTGCTAACTACTGATCTTGGTATTCGTTTGAATCGTTTGTCACAAACATCTTTTGAGGCTGCTGTTATGTCAGAGGAATTTGAAAAAAAAAATGGAAATCCCATTCAGATTTATTAAAAAAAAATTACGCTCGTTATACTTGACATTGCTTGCTCCTTGTTAGTTAAATTGATGAGCATAGCAATACACAGAATGTGCATTCTCATATTGTACCTACCTCCTTAGTAGTCCTTAGTTTTGGAATTTACGCCTCCCAAATGACCTCTCTTTGCTGGAATGCATGAATTTTCCGAGAGATTGCAAGACCGCTACTATTTCATAATTTAAATTTAAATGTGTTTTTCAATTATACTGCCTGATCAAGGGGTTCTGACCCCCAAACCCCCCCCCCCCCCGTGGCTACGCCCCTGCCTCCAATCAGGATCATATGATAACACAAAATTGTGAAAGAGGAGAACCTCCTCTTCGAAGATGAGACCAAGATCGCATCAGTGCTCATTACTTTGAACAACCCAACCGGTTTTTTCAAAGTTATGAGCATTCTTGCGTTGTAAGATTTGACAGCTGATACCTGTCTTATTTGACATGCTAGAAAAAAAAACAGAAAAACCAATTTGAAGGAAATTTCCCAAGGAATCCATAGCGGTACTCATTTATATTTGTTTTTATCAAAAAATCACAAAAAAATAGCGATTTTGTGTTTTTTTTAGCACCGTTACGCCATCTTGTTGCTATCTTGGGAACTTCTGATATATTATTTCCAGCATTTTCTCTAATCCATAACACCCCGTTTTTCCTTTCGCTAGTCTCTGGGATGCCTAGTTTCTCAGATCTGGCACCTTGCCATTCTCAAATATACACACTGTACATATACGGGGTGACCCAGTTTTATCCGGCAATATTTACAATTTAGATTTTACTAATTTTGATGAACTATTTTTATTCTATAAAAAATTTTTCAACTCCTCATCAGTTTTGGGATACACACCTTCAAAGATTTTCATCATTAATTGATTTGAAACCAGTTAAACCACAGTTTTTGATGAACCAAATCTAGTTGAGACTCACCTTGAGACTCACTCACTCTGCGACTAAAGGTTGATTTATAAACTTGCCGTCCGCCGTTACGGTTGACTTCCGCCGGTGCCGCTAACGTTGCCGTCGCCCAATGCATTTATAAACTTTTATGCCGTCGATTGTCGTCGAAGATTTTCAAATTTTTTGTCTACTTGATTGGAAGTAAGTTTGTTTTAGTTCAGTGAGATTTGATGACTGACTAGAGTATATTTTGGTATGAATCTTAATTTCATGATATAAAAATATGAATTATGGGAACAAAAACCTATTGAGCCATTTTCCTATGGCTTTAGCTACGAACGGCGGACGGCAAAAGTAGGAGATGAACGATTTCTAGCGGTGCGCCAACGGCAGACGGCATGATATAAATGTATGGAGGCGCGTCCATATGTCTATCTCGAACGTCAAACGTCAGCGTCAGCGGTAACGGCGAACGGCAAGTTTATAAATCCACTTAAGGCTAATCACCGACGCCAGGGAATTTGTCTCACCCTATCTGATAATTTGGCCGAATCCCTCTCTGTAGGGGGAAAGGTTTCTTAACGTTGCAACATAAGGTAGGCAAACATATTTTATAAAAAGGTAAAATCATCAACGTGTTAAGAAATGTCAAGATCATTGTCATTGTTGAATGTCATTTATCTATCAGATTCATCATAGTACAATAAACAATTAGCGACAGCTCCATATACCTACAAACAGTGACTATAAGTCACTGTACATATACCCATACGTGATCAAATTCGTGCTGTCCCAATGACAGAAATTCGCCTCATTTATACACTGCTATTATTATGAAATGTAAAATAAAACCATACTGTAGCCGATTCCATGACTTCAATGATACTGATACATAGGTGAATTATCAATCAAGTTATACAATACGATTACCCACTATGCACTATGTCTAAAGATTTATGCGAAGTTTCAAAGTCTTGATTTAGAAAACAGTTTTACATTCCAAAATGTTAGCAGGGTATAAATGAGGCGAATTTCTGTCATTGAGACAGAACGAAATTTGACCACTATATGGAGCTGTCGCTACTTGTTGTTTATTATACTATGGATTCATGTTGTACTGAATCTAGGATATTCAATGCAGAGGGTTCATACAATCACACAGCCATTGATAACTCTCATAAAACTTTAGTTTAACCACTTTCTGTATTCCATAAATAGAGTGTGAGACGGTGTTGTTTTCAAACTCCAGATACAGTTATTATTGTCACTAACATATACACACGATACCAACTCACTCATTGTCCTTAGTCAAATTGTCAGAAAAACTTGGTCCTCATATAAAACCAAATGAAGCTAATATGTATGTAATTGAAATCCTGAAAGTGCATATATCGATCACCTCACCTATTGTCTATGTTTGTCAATTGAAAATTGAATGAACCGTCTTGACCTTTCTTTGAACGCGTCCACTCGGGCTAGGATTGAGAAATCGAGTTTTGCATGCCAAACGCACTAAGAGAGCAGTGCTTTTTAGCTCTATAAGAATCTGTATTGACTATCGAACAGCTGAAGTTGCCTGGCACTCTTTTTATATGGGATATGGGATGCTTAAGGCGCGTACAAACTTGCCGAAACGCGCACGAGACGAGCATGAGACGGGCCTGTCACGAGACGCACCAACCACGAGACTCTTGCGAGCGTGCCTACGATCTATGTATCAGACGAGTTTGCTGCGAGACATGATTGTTGTAGTGTGAATTTTGATTTGGTGACATGTCATCGGATGACACAAAAGCTGCAGCATGTTAATGTTAGTCTTCTGGCTTTTTTTCGGCATTTAAAGATGAGGCATGCATCAGGTTTCATATTTTTTCAAAAATAATCTTTATCCTTTCGATTCCACAAAACCGGGTACACCTTTGTACAATTCAATTAATTCTAGCTGTACAGTGCTTTCAATTTAATTTGTCACACTTTCAAAAGGCTGTAAAATATTTATTTCTTGAGCTAAAAGGTCGACCAAAAAAAGGAATTGTAGGGTTTTTCGTAAAGTTTTGTGCTATTGAGTCAAATATTTTCTTAACTGTCAAATGTCAAAATTATTGACATAACTTACTTTTTCCAAAATGGCACACCCTGTATATCATTACATATTTAGAAAGACGTCTTTTTTCTGATCACGAAAATATAGCACACATGCCCTTTCTATCCAACAGTTTGGAGGAAATTTGTATAAATCTGATCAAAATTGTAATTTAATGGCGTGTTTTGTTTTGCTTCCAATAACTTTCATAGTTCTTGTTCTGAATATTTACTAAAATATAGAAGATTTTCTGGTTTGCAGATACAGCATTTTAATGAATTACTCAAATCAAGAAGTATACAAATTTATCTATTTTCAACAACTTAGTGTAAAGGACCAGTATTCACGTATAACATTTGACAATTCGAGTGCAACTCTGACAACTATTGGAAACAAATGAATAAACTCGTCTATCTTCATGTCAAAAAATTACAATTTCAATCAGATTTATACCAATTTGCGCTAAACAAGTGGATAGAAAGGTTCGTGATCAGAAAAAAGACGCCTTTCTAAATATGTAATGATATATAGGGTGTGCCATTTAAAAAAAAGTAAGTTATGTCAATTATTTTGACTAAGGGAAAGAAAGAGAGAAAGAGAAACTTACAGCAAAACCTTAGCCGGGCTTAGAATGGCTATCACTTCCGAGAAGTATCCGGATGAAACCTCTACTGAGGAGCAGTGTAGAGGCCTACAGCAGACTCTACTCCGAAAAGTATTCAAATGCGAACCCGGAACTGGTCCCCAGTTCAACAACAGCAGCTCCAGAGGTGGGGTGATCTATATCACTTGCGCCAATGAAGCTCCTAAGACCTGGCTGCTGCGGGTGGTTTCAGGCTTTAGACCCTACGAGGGAACCAGTCTTCGGATTGGCCTGGCACACAGAGTGGTGCCAGTCGTGATGGCTGCCGTCTGGATACCGACAAAATCCGCGGGTATCAAGGAACCGGCACAAGCTCTCCAGTTTCTCAAAACCAAGAACATGGGGCTGAAGACCGAGGACTGGAGACTTATCAGCCACAAGACGGACAATGAGGGCATGACACTCATTGTCGGTCTTGACAATAGATCTCTGAAAGAGCTGCAAAACCGGAATCTCCGTGTCTACTTTGGGTTAACGCAGCTAACCTTCAGACTTCTCAAGAGTGAGGTTCTCGATGCTGAGGGTAATTCAAATAAACCTTCAGCACAGTAAGCGAGCATCTGCTGCCCTTTGCTAACAGCTGGCAAAGAATAACATAGACCTGGCCATCATACACGAACCCTGGACTACGAAGGCAAAAATAGCCGGTCAAGGAAACACAGGAGGTAAGATCTTTCACAATGAGCAATCAACAGGTAACGTGAGAGCTTGCATATACGTGAGAAACGGATTGCAGGTTCTCAATATTAAAGAACTAGATTCCAGGGATCAAATAGCCGTCCAACTAAGCTACAAAGAGGAAGGAACCCAGAAGGACATTATAATGGCCTCGGTTCACCTTCCCTACGATGCACCCAGACCCCCACCATCGGAAGATCTGAAGAAACTAGTGAATCACTGTGGGCAGAGAAACCCACAGTGCATAATAGGTATGGACGCCAACTCGCATCACACCATCCGGGGGAGCAGTGATATCATCGAAAGAGGTGAGTCTCTATTGGATTTTATTACAACCCATGATTTGGAAATTCTAAACAAGGGCAACAAGCCCACTTTTGCAAATCGCATACAATTGGAAGTTATTGATCTCACTCTGTCCACCTCCCGTATCAATCACAGTGTCCAGCGGTGGCGCGTATCCGACGAACCATCCCTGTCGGACCATAGGTATATACTGATATAAATCAATAGTATTGACAAGCCGTCAGAAATGTACCGCAACCCACGCAAAACAAACTGGACTGAATACTAGCTGGAGGCGGGGTCAAGCGAAGTCATGGAACGTATGCTTAACAAATTTGATGTTGAGGTGGTAGCGGAACAACTACAAAAAGCCATAATTCACTCTTACCATCAAAGTTGTCCGCTAATCCGGCGTTCTTCATGCAAGGACACAACCTGGTGGAACGAGAGACTTGAAAAGATTAAGGGGGAAACACGCAGACTCTTCAATTTGGCCAAGAAAACCGGTGAATGGGATGAATACCACCATACTCTGACGAAATACGATAAAGAAGTAAGTGAAGCTAAGAAAAACTCCTGAAGGAAGTTTTGCATTGAGGTCAAAAAAACCTCGGAAGGCGCACGCCTTCAGAAAATCCTAGCTAAAGATCCCCTTCCACCAATGGGAACACTAAAGAAACCAAATGGGGCATACACGAAAAATGGCGAAGAACCATTGAGACACTACTCAGGGCACACTTTCCAGACTCGACTATAATCAACTCGCAAGAGGGAACCAACTGCCTATCTCCTGAGATCCTCCTGATGAGAGGATCAAGAGATGATTGGGTCACAGCCCCACAAATCGTGACACCAAATAGAATTGAATGGGCTATGAACTCATTCGAACCACACAAAGCACCTGGATGCGATGGGATAATACCGGCACACCTGCAGCAGGGCAAAGCCCAACTCATATCGATGCTTTGCCAACTATTCAGAGCAAGCCTGGCAACGGGACACATTCCCATGATCTGGAAACTCTCACGAGTGGCCTTTATACCAAAACCCGGAAAAGATAGCTCTCAGCCCAAGGCATTCAGACCAATAAATCTCTCGTCGTTTCTACTCAAAACGATGGAGAAAGTGATTGAAAGGCACATGGAGAAACCTTCCTAATAGAGAGGCCACTACACAAGAACCAAAACGCCTATCAACCAGGTAGATCATGTGAAACTGCTTTGCATGAACTTGTTCATAAAATAGAGCAACCTCTGAACAACCAAGGAATTGCCCTAGCTGCATTTCTTGATATAGAAGCAGCATTTGATCTTACCTCCTTCAATTCAATGACCACAGCAATTCACCGGCGTGGAATTAAAGACACAGTTTGAAGGTGGATAAGAAATATGCTGAAAGGTAGGAGAATCCAAGCAACTATGCTTGACAAAACTGTAACTATAGAGGCAGCTAAAGGCTGCCCCCAGGGTGAAGTCTTATCCGCTCTCCTCTGGAACCTAGTCGCAGGTCTGGTGGAGTTAAACAGCACGGGATTTTATGCTCAAGGCTAAGCCGATGACGCAGCAATGCTTATCACTGGCAAACACACCAAGACAATATCAGAACTGATGCAGACAACTCTGACCATCGTAGAAGATTGGTGCAGGAAGGTGAACTCGAAGGTCAATCCTGAGAAAAACCTCCCTGGTCAGCTTTACGAGAAAGAGGAATATAGCCAAATTATTTAAACCCATATTCTTTGGACAAGAACATCAGGTGGTAAGAGAAGTCAAATACCTAGGCATCATCCTGGATGACAAACTCACATGGAATTCACACCTACAGAAAATAGTGAATCGAGGTAAAGCCACAATAATGGCAACAAAAAGAGCGATAGGAAAGAACTGGGGCATAAATTCGCGCATGGTACACTGGCTCTACTGTACCGTAGTAAGACCCACTCTTGCTTACAGCTCTGTTGTCTGGTGGCCGGAAATCGAGCAGCGACAAGTAGCCACGCAACTTGCAAAAGTTCAGTGGCTAGCATGTCTCTGTGTAACGGGAGCCATGAAAATCACTCCAACACTTGCCATGGAGGCCATGCTTAACCTACCTTCTTTAGATATCTACATCAAAATGGAAGCAAGAATGGGAGCATATAGACTTAGCAACACCGGGAACTGGAGCTACTCAAACTCCCAAGGACACACTAAGATAACCATCACAATCGCGAACCACTTAGAAACAATGAGGAGTGATATCATGTTGAAAAATATTAACTTTAGCACTTCTTCCAAGATCAAGCTAATATGGGAAGAGGAAACGGTGAAACAACTCCGGATGGCAAATGGGGCAATATGGTACACAGACGGCTCCAATACATGCCGGGGAGCTTGTGCCGGAATCGTAGGAGAGAATCCAAAGTGGAAAACATATGAACCACTTGGGATGTACGCTACAGTTTTCCAGGCAGAAGTACATGCAATAAATATATGCGTGCAAGAGAATCTCAGGAGAGGCTACAGAGGAAGGAAAATCCTTATCCCTAGTGACAGTCAAGCTGCAATCGAAACCATCTCCTGTCGGGAAACCAAATCCAAACAAGTCATGGACTGTCAGCAAAACCTTGTCACAGTGGGAGTATCTAACGATGTTACTCTTGGATGGATACCAGGGATGGCTGAGAACGAGCGGGCGGATCTACTAGCACGCAAAGCTGCAAACACACCACTTCTGGGTCCAGAAAATGCCATTGGTATAACAAAATCCTCTGTGAGAGGTTGACTGAACTGTTGGTCCAAAAAACAACAGAAAGATTGACGGTGCCAATCACCAGGACTGAAACACAGTAAATTGATGATGGCAGACGAGATTGAACCATCATTTTCTGGAAGCCTACTGAAACTCAGCAGGAATCAGTTCAAGAAAGCAAAAGGTATATTAACTGGACACTGCACTCTAAGGAAACACATGCATATCATGGGTCTTTTCAACGAGGAGCCCATATGTCGGCTGTGCAACGGGGAGAAGGAAACAGCCTCCCACATTGTATTTGAATGTGAAGCGCTGGCGTACTGGAGAAGAGATAACGGGGAATTCACAACCGCTCTTCAAAGGACGGACAGGAAAACAGTAGAACGAGTTATAAACCTTATACGGGCAATGGAGCTCTTCGACTGAGAGATAGGCACAGAGAAGATACAATTAGCCCAACTAGAGGCTGCGGTGTCGGGGGCCAACAGCCCGAAACTCGTAGCGCCTGTACTTTAGTAATCAGTAATCAGTAAGAGGTCCAATATATTATCTTCACAAATATATCTATTTATTTAAGGTTATCAACCAAGGTTCCAGGGTAAAGATTCATTATAATTAAGGGAAAGAAAGAGGTCCAATATATTTTCACGAAAATATCTATTTGGCGGATCGATTGGCCGGTTCCTCAAGGGTGGCGGAACACTCTCAACATGTCGTGGGACCAATGAACTTTTTATGATTCAGTTTAGGCTGAATTTCTTATCAGTTGTTCTTTGGTAGCCCACACTTATCCAGAAAAATTGGCAAATCGATTGGCCGGTTCCTTAAGGGTGGCGTATCAGCCCCAACATGTCGTGGGAACAATCAACTTTAAATAATATGATTCAGCTAAGGCTGAATTTTTCACCAGTTGTTCTTTGGTAACCTATAATCTTCCAGAAAAATTAACGGATCGATAGGCCGGTTCCTTAAGGGTGGCGGATCATCTCCACCATATCGCGGGAACAATGAACTTTTCATAATATGATTCAGTTAAAGGCTGAATATTGTGGTATGTTATTGTGGCAACCATCTCAAGTGTACAATATGTCAAATGACGGACAAAATAGCGACTTGAATATACCGAATTACGAATGTTCTCATTCTTTGAAATTCTTCATAGTAATCAAAGCTCTCCAATAAACTTCAAAGATAATAAGAATTTGAAGTATTGCGGGATGAGGGCAGGCAAAGAAAACCACTATTCTATTTTGTCTTCCAACGTTTCGTGGCGAATGGCCACTTTCTCAAGGGTCTATAATGAATCAAAAGAGAGTCAGAGTCAAAAACCAAAAGAATACATCTAAAATGACAAATGACACTCACATTAACATTAACCTACAATACAATAACCACGAACAAACGAGGACAAAGAACTTATTCACCCATACATCAACGATCGAAAAATTTTTGTCTCACCAATAAAAACTAGGTGGTTCTTAAACCTATAATAGCATTATCCAACATATTATTATTATCCAAAACAAGCAGAGCAGATCTAGGATTAGGATTGACAATTTGCACTTGATGTTTGATGTTGACATATGACTTATGGGGACCTATTGTAACTCGCTAAAGATAGTCGTCCCGACAAACATAACTACATAGGAACTAAAGTACAGTCCGTTTCACGAGGGTTCATACTCACGTCATAGATGACGTCATTACTTGAAAAAAAACGTATGTCGTAGCTAATTCATATAGTTTCAAGAGCGTTCAAATTTTGTATTGAAGCCGAACAAGTATGTTCCAAAACGCTCTCCAGAACACGTTCAGATTTGTTTTCCATTTAGATTTTGGATTCAGGCTGGTCATCCATTGGAAGCGTAGTCGCGTGTATATCCGCCATCCGGATGCGAGCGATCGTTATACTAGGCAGCTTACAGCGTGCACTGCTTGTGACTCTACCATTAGACTCAACGCTATTCCAGTTCGCTTCTGTTTGTGCATTAAGAAAATCATGTAGAATGAAATTCCAAGATATGTAGTTTTTGAAAAATCCTCACATGTAGGGACTGCAAGCTGGAGAGAGTGAAAAAATACATTCATCCATACATTCGTCCAGTAGAAATATCATTATTGAAAAAAAAAATTGCTGAGGAGCTGATCTTTTTGGGGGATACATTCGCCACAATTGTGTGTTTTTGCAAAGGGTTTTTTTCTATTTATAATAGTTCACAAAACGGACTTCTCTTAGTATACTGATAAACGATCGTTGCTATATAGACACGTTTGAATAAAAAACTAAGAAAGCACCATTATCGCAAAAACCCACAATAGTCGAGTTTTATTCTTATCAGTAGACGCTCCCCCACCACTGGATGAACATCAACCCACGAGAAATCAGCTAGTCAGCATTTTTTTTTATGAATTATTAGGTAAACGAAATTAAATACATCAGTTTGGTGGCCAAAAGTAGATTAACAGCCTAAAACTTGATAACACTTTGATCCTGCAACAGTTATCAAAGATGTAATGGTGCATTAAATAACTTGAATCCATTTGTCAGTTCACTAATCCAGCGATTCTTTTCGATTTTCATAGGGTACACAAATTTTCCCTTTCGGATGGTGCTAACCAATTTTTCCAGAACTTACACATTTTTTTTGTAACGTGAACAAAGAGACCTGAACAATATTTTCAATAAAATCGCCATGACCGATCAAATGACAGATTGTTTGAACCGTTTTAATGCACCAATAATTTTTTGATAACTGAAGCAGGATGACTTTGTAAAGCTTATCAGCTTAATAAACGATTATCATATTATATTATAATATCAAAGTTCTATCAAATTTTAGGCATGTGCTGTTTATCCGACCGTGAGTGTATATTTTGATTCTACAGAGTGTATGTATTTTTTCAAGTTTTATGATAGTGTCAAAAAGAACAAAGCATCAGACTATTGTGTTTTTTGAAAATGCGGAGTAAAGGATTTTCCTTGTAATTTGCAAACCGCCTCAATAGCCGTTATTTTAAGTTATAAAAAAATGATAAATTATCAATAATTTTTTTATACCTAACTCATGAAATAACGGCCATTTGAGGGGGAGTGAAAAATGGAAACATTTTTCAGATCAGTTATCAACTGCAAGACATCACTTCCTGCCCAATCATAAGGTGATAAATAAGTCACATTCCTTACTATAGGAGAAGAAAATAATAAACGTAATTTTATTACAAACAAGTACCAGCGGAACATAGATGAGGAGACTGAAATCATGAACACGAACTGAATATAAACTAAAATAATGTCAAATTCTGCCTGCCCAAAATATTAATTCAATAACAATACTAGCCCATTTTTTCTTTTCTCAACAACGCATGACTGCTCCAATAATCCATCTATCTTTCTGATCTCTGGACTGCAATTTACGTGGATGCCTTGAAGTCCTCATCAATTCTGATTCCATGAGATCTGATCTTTTAACAGTTGTAATTTCAATTCAAAGGGCATCAGATACTCTCTACAAAAGTTAACAGCCTAAAACTTGATAACACTTTGATCCTGCAACAGTTATCAAAGATGTAATGGTGCATTAAATAACTTGAATCCATTTGTCAGTTCACTAATCCAGCGATTCTTTTCGATTTTCATAGGGTACACAAATTTTCCCTTTCGGATGGTGTTAACCAATTTTTCCAGAACTTACACATTTTTTTTGTAACGTGAACAAAGAGACCTGAACAATATTTTCAATAAAATCGCCATGACCGATCAAATGACAGATTGTTTGAACCGTTTTAATGCACCAATAATTTTTTGATAACTGAAGCAGGATGACTTTGTAAAGCTTATCAGCTTAATAAACGATTATCATATTATATTATAATATCAAAGTTCTATCAAATTTTAGGCATGTGCTGTTTATCCGACCGTGAGTGTATATTTTGATTCTACAGAGTGTATGTATTTTTTCAAGTTTTATGATAGTGTCAAAAAGAACAAAGCATCAGACTATTGTGTTTTTTGAAAATGCGGAGTAAAGGATTTTCCTTGTAATTTGCAAACCGCCTCAATAGCCGTTATTTTAAGTTATAAAAAAATGATAAATTATCAATAATTTTTTTATACCTAACTCATGAAATAACGGCCATTTGAGGGGGAGTGAAAAATGGAAACATTTTTCAGATCAGTTATCAACTGCAAGACATCACTTCCTGCCCAATCATAAGGTGATAAATAAGTCACATTCCTTACTATAGGAGAAGAAAATAATAAACGTAATTTTATTACAAACAAGTACCAGCGGAACATAGATGAGGAGACTGAAATCATGAACACGAACTGAATATAAACTAAAATAATGTCAAATTCTGCCTGCCCAAAATATTAATTCAATAACAATACTAGCCCATTTTTTCTTTTCTCAACAACGCATGACTGCTCCAATAATCCATCTATCTTTCTGATCTCTGGACTGCAATTTACGTGGATGCCTTGAAGTCCTCATCAATTCTGATTCCATGAGATCTGATCTTTTAACAGTTGTAATTTCAATTCAAAGGGCATCAGATACTCTCTACAAAAGTTCAGGAGATGGAATAGGAAATGAATAGGTACAAAGAACTAGTTTTACGAAATAACTCACCTCCAAAACTGCCTCAAGTGGTAAAAAAGGTTTTTCAGCATCTCCATCCTTTGTAAAGTAGACCACAAGCTTTTTTATCGTATTTTGTTCACATTCTGAATACCGACAAGGTATTTTATACAACAAAACTGTGACATTGGAGAAGTTAACTGACTTGTGTTTTGACAACAACATTGTTTTGATTAATTACTTGATCACATAACCAAATTTTGGGTTATTATTATTCAGAGATGATAGAAATCAGCTGTTGCTCGGCGGCCATTTTGGATTCTAGTAACGACCGATGTTTATTACGTCATTAATTCGGTTTCAGTCTGTTTTTAAACCTCTCCATGAGTTAGAAAAGGAGGGACAATCAATGACGTGAGTACAAACCCTCGTGAAACGGACTATACATGATACACTAAGCGGGTTCGGCATCGCAATCAGACTTCTCCGATTGCTCTGAATCGTTCGTTTATGACATCTAGATGTGTCAGAGGTAAATCGGAATCGTTCGATAAAAGAATCTGACAAATCGGATGACGATCTTTTTGCTCGACGTATTGGGACCGACGAAAGCGATTGATCCGTCAGATTTGTGTTTATGAGGTTATAATTCAACTGTTTTGTTTGTTATAAGTCAACAGTTAATGATGAATTTGATATTAAAGTGAAGATTATTCACTTGCAAGACGAAGATTTGAAAAAAACTTATTCTATCACTGTTACAGACGATCAATTTAAAGATTGTGGGAAATGGAAGTGATGAGGTTAGATAAACAAGTCCGAATCGTTCTTGTATTCCACCTTGCTCTGATCCGTCAGATGTCACGTGACCAAAATCTGCTCGGATCTGAGACGACAATGCCGAACTTGCTTACTGTGTACAACGATGGATGTAAAAACGATAACAAATAAATTAATTTTGTGGAAGTTGTGGAACCTGAGCAGTTTGTTTCATTTGTTTGTACTTGTCCAAAATACCGGAATAACCTGCTGCCAGATCATTCGTATCTGTTCTGAAATTCACTGTCTTGTTTAGTGTGATGTGGATCATTTCATCAATGTTTCTTTTTAGATAATTCTTTTCTTTGGCCAGGACGATCGTATTATCAAAGTCAAATAAGTGACCGCTACTTATATGATGAAGGCAGAGAGCGGTTGTATTAGGTTTATCGAGTTTCTTGCAATCATTTCTATGTTGACGTACCCGATCCTTAAGATATTGTCTCGTTTGACCTATATAGAACGTATCTTCACAATCCAAACAGGGAATTCCATAAATTACGTTGGATTCGTAATTGGCTGGTAGTTCGTCCTTCAGTCGTAAAAAAAGACTTTTCACCGTTTTAACATTATAAAAAACAAATTGACAGTCTGTGTCTTTGAAACATTGTTGTATTCTATGTGACAAACCGGGAATGAAAGGAAACCTGAAGTAGCGTATTGTTGTCGTTTGGACATCCTTGATCCTATGGGGGATCGCAGTGTCCTTATATCTGCTGATTATCTGGTTGATAAATGTTGAGGGATAGTTGTTGTCTAGCAAAATGTTCTTGATGTTTTTGAGATTTCCATTACGAAACGATTCATGTGAAGTGCTAGTAGACCTTAATAGTAAGTTCTTAACTACTGCTACCTTTTGCGACGTTGGATGGTTGGAATTGAAGCTTAGTACCCTCCCTGAGCTGGTGGGCTTCATATACCAATTAGTGAGAAGTTGGCCATTATTTGTCCTGTGAATCATCATATGCAGAAATGGGATCTTGTTATCATTTTCCACCTCGATGGTAATGGTTGTCAACTTACCATTCAAGTTAGGTTTTATCAAACTCTACGTGGATGACACATTGCCATCGGTTCCACGAGAGCACCTCCATGACTTGTTCATATATTTCAACCAATATCATGAAAAACTACAATTTACCATTGAGGTGAAAAATGATAACAAGATCCCATTTCTGGATATGATGATTAACAGGACGGCTAATGACCAACTTCTCACTAATTGGTATATGAAGCCCACCAGCTCAGGGAGGGTACTAAACTTCAATTCCAACCATCCAACGTCGCAAAAGGTAGCAGTAGTTAAGAACTTACTATTCAAGTGCAAATTGTCAATCCTAATCCTAGATCTGCTCTGCTTGTTTTGGATAATAATAATATGTTGGATAATGCTATTAAAGGTTTAAGAACCACCTAGTTTTTATTGGTAAGACAAACATTTTTTGGTCGTTGATGTATGGGTGAATAAGTTCTTTGTCCTCGTTTGTTCGTGGTTATTGTATTGTAGGTTAATGTTAATGTGAGTGTCATTTGTCATTTTAGATGTATTCTATTGGTTTTTGACTCTGACTCTCTTTTAATTAATTATAGACCCTTGAGAAAGTGGCCATTCGCCACGAAACGTTGGGAGACAAAATAGAATAGTGGTTTTCTTTGCCTGCCCTCATCCCGCAATACTTCAAATTCTTATTGATCAGAAAGGGTGAAACAGTACAACAGTGTTCAAAGATAATATTATGATACTTATTCGATACAGATGCGATTCAAAAATAAATTTCTTTACCAATATAAAATTTAAAAAAATGTATCCAAGGATTCCGTGACTTGTATAGTTGCAAATTTATTTTCCAGCTGCCTTTCGAATGAGTATGACAATATTATCTTCACTAGAAGTGATTGGAGGGCTGTAACCACTATGAAGATCTCAATATCAAGAAAAGCGCATTCGTCCCACGACATTTTGGGGGTGATCCGCCACCCTTAAGGAACTAGTCAATCTATCTGTCCATTTTTCTGGATGATTGTAGGTTATCAAAGAACAACTGGTGAAAAATTCACCCTTAACTGAATCATATTATGAAACGTTCATTGGTACCACGACATATTGGGGGTGATCTGCCACCCTTAAGGAAGCGGCCAATCGATCCGCCAACTTTTCTGGTAGGTTACCAAAGAACAACTGGTGAAAAGTTCAGCCTTAACTGAATCATATTATGAAAAGTCAATTGTTCCCACGATATGTTGGGGCTGATTCACCACCTTTAAGGAACCGGCCAATCGATCCGTCAATTTTTCTGGATGATTGTGGGTTACCAAAGAACAACTGGTGAAAAACTCAGCCTTAACTGAATCATATTATGAAAAGTTAATTGTTCCCACGACATGTTGGGGCCGATCCGCCACCCTTAAGGAACCGGCCAATCGATCCACCAATTTTTCTAGATGATTGTGGGCTACCAAAGAACAACTGGTAAAAAAATCAGCCTTAACTAAATGATAAAAAGATGCAATGCAAGTCTTTACGCGCCTCTCAAACCGCAATGCCACGGTAGAACATGTAATAAAATAGCGAAAGGTGCATATGATTTTGTCAAGTCAATACGTTATTTCATTATGGCTCGAATCATCATTGTTGTGAGTTTTGGGAGGACTAAGATAATACAGAGTAAATATGAAAAAAGGCCTCGATGATTTTTCTAGCGTGGCCATTGCTTTTTTTGCTTCTATTAATTGGTTGCACGCCTCTAGGTTATGTCCTTTTTTAAAAGCTTGTGAACTCAAAATCGTAACATTCTCAATTTCTCCTATTTTTTTTTAATGGTTGTGAACAAGCACTGAAAAAATTTACGAATTTGTCCGTTTCTCTGAAACTTGCTTCTCACAATAAGTTCCGGATAGCTTTCAAAAAATTTCAATTGTTTTATGCCCCGAGTTGGTTATAAGAATCATTATAAAATGAGCTTTCTATTTATCTGAAAATACGACTTATTCCATATTTTTGATTCAGTAGTTAGGCGACTGGAATAATATGATCAAACTGATTAGATTTAGTGAGATATTTTTGAAAAAAATGAATGAAGGAAGACAGATTTGCCCTGTGGTCCAAGAACCGGGTAGGTGAGCAGATATCGACATACTCCACGTTTGAGAACACGAAAGGCATTTTAATGTCGTATTTTTTTCTCCTGAAGAGAATTCACACCGAACAGCATCAAATCACAACCAGCGCCGTCTCCGCCAGATTTACCGCCGGGTGCAATTTCTATCTACCGCCAACAGCGCTGGGGGTTCTGGACTAAAATGTTGGATGAGAATATATATCATGTTAGATAAATACCTGGGTACCGATAGGACGGTCATACGAGAGAGATAAACGATCACCTCCATATAATTCTCCGTTTACTGTCTCTCTCTTTCCCTCGATATGACCGTTCTATCGGTCCCAGAATAGGCACCCTGAAATGCTCATTCACTATTTCATCAAACCTCGTTATTTTTGGCAATCAAAAATGAATAAATTATGTAATTGTTTTCTCAGGCCTAGACTCCTAGCTTTAGCTTTGATAATGTTCTGGTAGATTTTGTTCCTGATATTATGGCAGTTCTGTTTTTCCTCCCAAAGAAATAGAGATAATATAAATTTGTTTTTTGTGTATGTACAGAGTTATCTATCCATTTTGACCCCCACCTACAGTGAAGAAGCTATATTTTTTAAATGCAACATCCCGTATATTAGTGGCCGAAGTGATAGATCTTTTTTTTTCTGATTTCAAATATATAATATATGTTGGTATTTGGTTCAGCCAATTTTGCGCTATTCATGTTCAAAATCACATTGAATTCATCCAGAAATTTTAGCCAGACTCCAAAATTCTTGTTTCTTGTCACTAAAGGAACAGGTTCATTCAAATACAGCGACTGGGAAGATAAGTCGAAAAAAAAATTCACTGCCTCCTGGACTAATGCGGTAGAATCCACATCAAAGTAATGTAATTTTCATGATACTTTGAACTTGAATAGCGCAAAAGCGACTGAACCAAATACCAACATTTATTATATATTTGGGATTAGAAAAAAAAAGATCTATCATTATGTTCATTAATAAACAGGGTGTTCCATTCAAAAAAATATAACTTCATCAACATTTTTTGAATGCTGTAAAGTCGATTTTTTATTGCCGCTATTACCAATAAAGGATACTACGTGAAAAGACCTAAAACTTTTGTATTTGAATTTTCCTTCTACCACTCATACTAAGAGCTCTATAATAGGTGCGGGTCAAAATATAATAGATAAGCCTGTACCTTGCTCTGAGGCGTGATTATCACACTCTTTAGCGCCCTACTCGTAAAACCACCGCCACCGGTGCCTACCGCCTTTAATAATGAAAAAATATCTCCACATTCGTAAGTACTTGATAAAGAGAAATGAACATTGAATAGAAGTCATAAAATAGCATATTTTTAGAATGAGCGATGGGTGGAGAGACATTTCCGCCTGCCAAATGGAAATCATATGGTACGCATCTACATTGTATTTGTGTTCGAAGTCACGCACGGTGGCAGAAGAGAAAACGGGATGAAAACATGATTGCGAGTTGCGCGTTGCATTATACAGGGTGTTTCCTAACCTCTGTGACAAAATGAAAGAGTTGATTCTTCGCTTAATTTTAAGACGAAAATGTGGTATAGCTTTTTTTCGAATTTCGCTTTGTTTCCAAAATACAGGGTGTTTAATTTATTTTTTTTGATTAGTTTTTAATTTTTAATTAATTTTTCTTTTACTCGATTTTGTTGAAGTTTGGTAACGGTATTTATAGTGATAACGGGCTCATTTTGCCATGAACAAATAAAAATTATCAAATACAGTGGCGTCCCGAGCGGCACTTCAACCAATATTATTGGGAAAAAAATGTACGCCACTGACTTTTTGTGTCATTTTCATTTTTTTCTCAGGTTATTCAACTTAAAACGCAACTTTTTGATCTCTTGAATTTTTATCGTATCTTGCCTAATTTTTGAGATAAAAAATTAAATCTAGTTGAGTGAGTTTTAACGCAAAAAGTAATTTTATCGCTGATGTTGAATTTTCTAACGAATACAGCAATCAATTATAATCATTTTAATGGAGAATTCAAAAACACTAAATAAATAAAAAAAAAAAAAATTAAAAATAAATAATAATAATAAAAAAAATTAAACACCCTGTATTTTGGAAACAAAGCGAAATTCGAAAAAAAGTTATACCACATTTTCGTCTTAAAATTAAGCGAAGAATCACCCCTTTCATTTTGTCACAGAGGTTAGGAAACACCCTGTATATGCGTTGCGTCGTTTTGACTACATACGTATATTGCCATAAAGATAAATTTCTTCGGTAGAGAGAGACTTCACTCTTAGTACCTCTGCACCCCCCTAAAGCCGGCACTGATCACAACTACGGAATAATTCTAAAATATCTGCAAAATAATAAGAAAATTGTGGTACTTGAAATATTTTTAGTCAGATGGAAAATAAGATGAGAACCAATTCTGTTTTATAAAGATAAACAACTGAATAGGTACCTCGCTAGGTACTCATAGCAATATCGATGGTTTTCATTATTTATTTATCTCTCAGGCCTCCACTTGAAAACATGCATTTCGTATCAAGGCAGTACTAGTCTTGTCGATTGAGTCACGAAAGCATTCCATGAACGGCTGATCAAGACTGTTCTTGACTTGACGGTTAGGAACCTACTCAGTTCTTGGACCACTTCACCAAATTTTATTGAATTGATCATATTCCAGTTACTAAAGCAAAAATATGGAATAAGTCGTATTTTCAGATAAGCAGAAAGCTCATTTCTCAATTCTTATAACCAGTCGGAGCATAATAAAAATTTTTTGAACGCTAACCGAGACTTGATATGAAAAGCAAGTTTTACAAAAACGGACAAATTCATGAATTTTTTCAGTGCTTGTTCACAACCATTCAAAAAGATAGAAGACATTCGAAATTTTGAAATTCTGTAAAAGCTTCTGAAAATGGACATAACCTCAATCCTTTGATGAGTGGTTTTGTCGTGGTTCGTCGCCTTTCAGAATAAAACAAAAAGTAAGTCTCAACTGAATTTGATTCATACAAAATTATAGTTTAACTATTTCGAATCAATAGATGTAGAAAAATCTGAAGGTGTATATCTCGAAATTGACGAGAAGTTGAAAAAATGTTGGGAGGTCACCCTGTATAGTGTGAAACAAATAGAAAGGTCTCTTTGAATTGGGACACTATGATTCATTCAACATAATGTATAAGAACCCATGACTCTCCTCATTTGAAAAGTAAATTTGGATAAACATTGCCGTTATAGTTACCTGTCGCCTCCTTAGCTTTTTGTATTTCTGTAATGAATAGAGATTCGTATTAAAAGATGAAATATATCAATATATCATTGGAATAACAGAATAATATGTGCCAATAAGCGAAACTCACAGATTCTCCCTTCTCTCCTTTTTCGCCCTTTTGTCCAGGATATCCCGGTGGTCCAGGTAAACCAGGAGGACCCATCAATCCTGGTGGCCCAATGTCACCATAGTCCCCTTTCTCACCTTTGGGGCCAATCAAGCCCTGAAACAATTGAATTAAAGAATCGCCCTCAATGTTTCTCAAGATGGTATGCAGTATGTCCACCAACCACATCTTAACATTGAAACTACAATACATAAAAAAAAACATTACTTTGTTTTTCATATGAACGTAACTATGAATGTATGAAAATGCTCTTTGTTTTTCATCAAGCGTTCAAGGAATTCTCTTACCTGCATCGACGTCGATTTCTCGAAAATAATCAAAAAATCACGTAAGTTTTTTGTCAAAAAGGTTGGGGCATGGTAGAAAGAAACAAGGTATGCCAACGCGCATCTCGCTGTGACGTCGAATGCAACAAAGATACAGTGTTGCCATATTGGCGATTTATCGCAATTGGACTACTTCTAGAAACTACAATTTAAGATAAAATTTCAAGAAAAATCGCTAAGCGGTTCTTCAATTACTTACTTTGATTTGAGGCTATTTTTTGCTTTATCTATTTTGCGTGAAGTCACATATAATTTTATATTGAACCTTTATTTTGAAAACGTTTGATTGCGAGGTGTACAGTATTATTTGCAAGTTGGCAACGTTGACTGGAGTGTCGGGGTGACAGGTGTCTCCGTGTCTCTGGAACGAGTCTACATAAAGTCAGTTCAGGCAACGTTGATATTATTGATTGAATTTTGAATATTTAAAGGAATAATTATTCGTCTTATCTTTTACTGCTACTATCTCCAAACCTCGTCTGGTTCTTGGTTGCTTGACATTATCAAACTTCAACGAAGATAGGAAAGTTGGGGAAATAGTAAATGCCATACAAAAGAATGGTAACAAGAAATTAATTTTGGAGGTATGTTTTCTGATTATTTTTATATAAGTAATTATAAATGAGATGATTGCCACAGTAAATGAAATAACTTATCTGTTATGCTTGATAGCACTCGTGAAAAGCTACGTTCCTTTGCACTATGGTTACTATAAACAAAAATTGTAGCGTCTGAACGTCATTGAGCAATTTAAGCCAATTTTTCTCCGAGTGTCACCTTGTTTTTTCTACCATGGGTTGGGGCAAATAAGTGAAAATAATGATAGCGTTCGTAGCGTTCTGTGTGTGATTTCTTAAAATTTGTGAAAAAATCAAAAATTTAATTTTATGCATTTTCAAATCTACATATGTTCATATTATGAAAAAAAAAATGTTTTTTTATGTAAAATTACACCTTCCGTTGTTGAGTGGTTGATAGTGGACAACTTGCATAAATCGCATCAAGTGGTTTTGAGATGTTTGACAGATTACCTAAGAATAGAGTACCACCGACTGTATGCATGGTGATGTCAGTAATACTACGAGATACAAGGTCGGATAACAAAGTTGCACATAGTTATGCTGACGATTTTTCCAAAAACGTTCTTGATAATTCCTGAGTTTATTGAAAAGATATTTCAAAATACATCACACTCTGTCATTGCCACTTTACTGGAAAATGGCGAATTGAAAAACTGTCGTTACTGCTTTGAACGATCATCATCAACTTTTTTTTTAATACAACCCTGAATTTGTCATCTCATTTTAGTTACCTTTTGACTTTCTTGAGGCATTGAGGTATCGCAACCATCGAAAAAAAAATTTCATCTGACAGAATGAATTCAACGAGGTTTGCAATGAATAGAGCTTTCTGTATGAACCGAGGTATGAACCATTGTAGCCTTTAAAAATAAAAAGTTTTAAATCTTTATTTTTTTTTGTCGGCAGCATTGTGTGCGAATACTGGATAACCTTTTTTTTCATTTGAGACTATTTTTATTTTGGGTCCAGATTCTAACACCTACATTTTCGCAAAAGATTAATAAGAATGAAAAATTAAAAATCAATGAACTTTGGAAATATTGCATTATCTTCTCTCAAATAGTAAACATTTTTATCTCATCACAAATGTCAATTCTGAAACGTATTTCCATTTTTATTTCAAATTGCAATCACAAAAAAAAAATGTTAAATTCGGACAGAAGATCTCTTATACAGTGTGACCCATTTGTTTTGGGAACACCCTGATAAAAAGTTTATTTCTTAACCGATTTGATTCGTTTTTTTTTTGGATTGTAGAGCTCGAAAAATTGTATATTCTTGGCAAAAAGTGACCTTCGCCATTTTGACTTCAAGGCCTACTATGTTAGTTTTTAAGAGCAAAATTTCAGGAAACCATATTAGCGATTTTTTTTTAAAAAATCTGTGTGCGCCACTGGATTCAGCATCCTTTAAAACGGGTCTATACAAATTTTCAACCGAAAATATCAAGTTCGCACTTTAACAATCTTTGATTCTATCAAAACAAATAAAAATGACATAAAACTAAAAATTTGTAACTTCTACCAAACCACCATCAACTTCAATGCATTTATCATTTGTTTTGATAGAATCAAAGATTGTTAAAGTGCAAATTTTTAATTTTTTTCAACTTGATATTTTTGGTTGAAAATTTGTATAGACCCGTTTTAAAGGATGCTGAATTCAGTGGCGCACACAGATTTTTTCTAAAAAAATCGCTAATATGGTTTCCTGAAATTTTGCTCTTAAAAACTAACATAGTAGGCCTTGGAGTCAAAATAGCGAAGGTCACTTTTTGCCAAGAATATACAATTTTTCGAGCTCTACAATCCAAAAAAAAACGAACCAAATCGGTTAAGAAATAAACTTTTTATCAGGGTGTTCCCAAAACAAATGGGTCACACTGTATAATGACCGAACCTTTTCCCAAAACGCAATTTTCAATTAATATTGGTAAAATTTATTTTTGAAACCGTTGATTATGTAAAGGAATTTTACTTTTCCTACATATTTAATCTCCACATGATAATGTTTATATCTTTTCTGATCTTCAAGTACCTACAATATGTAATGTAAATGGTTGTTGATTTTTTTTCCAAAATATTTATTAAAAAATAGGTAACTTATTTTTTCAATAAATTTGAAAAAATATAGGGAGAGTGTTGTACGACAGTATAGGTATGACATATTTTATTTATTTTTGCTGTATAGGTTTCATGATTCTTGATAGGCAAGAACATAGGTATTATGTTTTATTAATCTGACTTTCTTCATAGCATGTTCACAGCATTTGTATATTACCGGTAGTCCTGGTGGTCCCTGTGGACCAGGTGGTCCTCCATCACCAGGTAGTCCAGCAGATCCTATAAGACCCATATCACCTTTGGGACCTGGAAGAGTAGATAACTCCACATAAATTTAGAAATATTAAATTGTAATTTTGTGCTATGTTATGATATAAAAAAAATGCATGAAAAATATCTGCTGATCGCAAATTCTCAATCAAAATCTACCTTGTACGATTCAGGAATGCAGCAATAAGAAAAGAAAACAAATATTTTTGATATCGTGAAACATTGTGGTCCCATTACCCGTTTATTCGCATAAAATAATTAAAGTACCTGGAAAACCATTCAAACCCCACTCTCCCTTATCTCCTTTTTGACCAGGTGAACCGGGTTCTCCCTTCACTCCAGACAGACCTTTGGACATAGTTTGTCCATCTTCGCCCTAAGCAAATCAACGTCACTTCATCAGGATATAGCTTCATATCATATTGAGGCTTGGATAAGTTTTAAAAAGTTCTACAAAACAAAATACTGTACAGTCACATACATGCGTACCTATAGTCTACTTACATCAATAAAATAATAAAAAAGGTTCCACATGGTTGGTTCATGGCTTAGCTATCGAATCCTATCATAAAAGTAAGATGATTTAACGCATACCTATAACTTATTTACATCCAAGCGTCTGGTTAACCGATATATACATAACGCAAGAAAGCCTCCGCATCAAAAAGTGAGATAGGTTTTTACTTCTTTAAAAAAGATCTTTAAGGATGATTCTGAAATTAGATTGATATGATGGCATGTGATATCAATCAAATCAGAATTTATTTGTTGATGGCAATGTTTATTGGTTGTACAAAATAACCAACATTTGATGTTTTTTTGGAAAAAAATCAGTTTCAGACTTAAGACTGTAGGTATCACTAACTTTGTATGAGGTATTTTGGTCTTTTACCGACAATACCACATAGTTTTGCATACAGGAAAGTTCGGATAAATCATCTTATTTTTATACCAGGAGACTATAATTGGACCACGTCCCAAACTTTTTGTGATATCTTGTATATGAATAATAATAGAATATGATGTTGATAGTCGTGAAGTCTGGAGTTTTGATATTAATGTCGGTTTAGCAAAAAGAGAGTCACATTTTGACTTCAAAAAAATAAATACGCATTTTTTCATTTGTTGAACTATAATGACAGAAGGCCGAAGTGATTTCGTTATTTCAAAACGGAAGAAACTGCTGTACAAAATTCCAGCAGCTAGTAATAAAAACACAATAAATAGCAAATTTAGAATAATTATTGATCTCATTTATGCTATGCATGTGAATAATCATTACCTAGGTATCTAATCTAAACCTATATTCGCGTGATAAATGTTCAGGTCATTATTTATCAAGTATTGAAATAAAAATCATGTTTAGTGCATTCCGTACAAAAACTGTGGTCTTACTATGCCTATTTTTTAAATTCCGAAATCACTCTTACGCCTCGTATATCATATAACAAAAGCTGATTTTATTATTTAAAACATAAGTTGACATTATTGATATCGTAATTATTGTTGTCCCGCAATCAACTGAGAATATTGTTGTTCTTCAATTTTCAAAGCTTGGTTTCTTTTTTACATACGGAGTGTTTCACTGCTTGAAATCGATCTTGATAAATCATTGCATAGATCCTGATAACTTCAGCATAATATATGATGATCGCAAGGAATGTGGTAGTACCTATCTTCATAGGCGTAGCCACGGTGGGGCACGGTTCAAAAATATATACAAAAATTGACATTACTCGAATTAAACATTTTGATAAAAAAAAGTCTTTTGACGAAATATTAAAAAAGTTCTTGTCTGGATTCAACGCTTGGCAACATCGCAGCATTCTTCGCTAGGGATTGTTCCAAGGCTTAGATAAGGGAAAAAAGAGGATACCCCGCTATGTGATTGATTGCGTGACTTTTTGGCTCCAAGAAATGGCGAAAGTGTCAAAGAAGAAAACCATTTTTTTAGGACGAGTGGTAACAATTATCAGCTGTGACTTGTCATGAATATGATAATTATCAACTGTCAAATCACTTGTGTGTTGTAGTTTTGTGTTGGGTAATTTTGAATATAGAAACAAAATGGATATTACAAACAATTTTAAGCTCGAAAGGTAAGTATTTATATTATTTTAATGAAGCTTAGATTGAGAAAGGTATCTTCTCAAAACTACAGTGAGTCGATAAAAAAAAGTGACGCCAATGCATGTCGTCGTTTCTATTGGCCGTCCGCCATATTCTGGCAAAACATTGCACGCATTCATAAAACGGAACAGTTGTGGAACTGTTACCGCTCTTTCTTATGAATGAAGCGCTACGTTGGTCGCCGTCTCGATAAGACTCAACAGTCAACTGTCAGTTGCCAAAGGACGCTACCGGAGCGTATCGGTGACTGTTATGAACGCGACCAATGTTGATTGTTGTGCTGCGAATGACAACCATTTTGAGTTTGAAATGTTAAAAAGTTGTGGTTTGTGAAAATTGATCAAAAATATTGTTCACAAAAGTTCCTTTGTGATTTGTTTATCTGTTCATAAGGTACGTACTTATTTATTATATTATTCACTTATTCTTATTTTTCAAAAATTGCAACGTTGCTGAACGCGCCTCAGCGTTTGCCTGAACATGGCGGATATCAGGCTGAATCACTGTGGTTTATCAACTCACTCAAAACATATTTTTTTCTGATTTTTTAATGCTGTAAAAAAGCCACCGTGATGGAAGTTGGAATGATAGAAGGGCAATGGATGTTTTTGTCCCATTGGATCCCATGGGATAACCCCAATGATACTTTTGACGCAAAAAAGCGGAAAATTCATTAACTAATTATTTTAGAAATAATAGGCATGTTTTTCAAATGACTCCAACGAATAATTCCACAAAGTTCAAACCGTTATAGAAATCACAAGGATTGTTTTTTATTTTCTTCAATTAAATTATATTGATTCTCTTTTGGGGAGCCGAAAAAAGCAAGAAGGGTCTTGGCGGAAGTGATAGCAGCGGAGAAGAAAAGTCGAAGAATAAAAATGTTGGGGCAGGCGAAAATTCATCGGGTGAGAATTCGCTACCATCTAGTTCTGTTACACAGGATCAAGTCTGTTATGATAACGACGTGGGTCACTGGCTTGGACGTTCGCTTAATATGAGCCCTTCACAAAAAATGGAAATGTCAAAAAATTGTTGGTCACCACTCCCAAGTTATGACTTTGCTGAGAATGCTGTGCAACTCAAACGAAGACTCAAATACATCTGATTGGCAAATTATGCTTCTTTGCTGGGCGCTTTGTGTAACCACTGTGTGTTATTTCCACCAACTTAAGTGCCAGGTGGTTTGGGTTTATCCATAGTAAGGCCATTTACTCGCTATTAAATTATTCATGAATTCGCAAAATCTCACATGTCATCTAAGTGGCACAAATCTGCTGTCACAGCAGCAAAACGTTTTTTTCCAAGATATACCTCTTGACGTACAGCTGATTTCTGCCCACCAAAAACATATGGAAACCAAGAAAAATGTTATAACATCAATCATTTCGACTGTGATGTGTTGAGGTTCACATGACCTACTTTTTTTGAGCGGAGAAAATCATGAAGTTGTTTTTGGAGACTTAATCAAACTCAATATTGACGCTGGTAACCAGTTCTCAAAAGTCACATTGAAAAGGTCACAAAAGATGCCACCTACATGTCACCACAGATTCAAAATGAAATAATCGTTCTACAGAGTGACCCATTTGAAAGCGGGCCACCCCCATAACATTTTTATTTATAGAGCGATTTTGACGTTTTTTTTTGAAATGTGGAGAGTGGAAAGGTTTATTTTAAGGCCAGACGGCGTCAAGTTTTTCCAAAATTCAAGGCCTACTAGATCATATTTTAGAGGCTGAAAAATCCAGAATCCATTTTAGCGATTTTTTTTGAAAAAATCTGTCTACGCCACTGGATTCATCATACCCTGAAATGGATCTGTACCAAATTTCATGAAAAAATATTGAAAATTAACGAATAATTTTTTTTATGCACCAAGAAGTATTTCACCTCGAAACTCTTGCGATAGCAAATCTATCAGTTTTTTTTTTAATATTAACATTTAATTGATATTCTCATGTCAAAATACAATGGAAACAAACAAACGAGACTGACAAAAAAAAATAGCAAAAAATTACACACAGAAATAATATTTTTTCATGAAATTTGGTACAGACCCATTTCAGGGAAAGAAAAATCCAGCGCCGTGGGCAGATTTTCTCTGAAAAAATCGCTTATATGTTTTCTGGATTTTTCAGCCTCTAAATATGCTCTGGTAGGCCTTGGTTTTTGGAAAAAACTGGGCGACGTATGGCCTCAAAATACACCTTTCTCCTCTCTACATTTCAAAAAATAAAATCGTCAAAATCGATCAATCAATTAAAAACTTATGAGGGTGGTCCGCTTTCAAATGGGTCACTCTGTATGTGGAGACGTGATAAAAGACGACAACATTACCGACGTGAAGAACGGGTGTGCCTACAGTATCCTGGCAGACGAGAGTAGTGACATATCAGGGAAGGCACAACTTTCCATCGGAGTTTTTGATGAAGAAGAGAGCATGGTTCGTGAGAAATTTCTAGGTTTTGTAGAGTTGACCGCCATGGATACAAAATCTATAGCATCTGCAATCAACAGCTTAATGGAAAATGTGGGCCTTGATTTAAAAAAGTGTGTAGGACAAGGATACGACGGGTGTTCTACTATGGCAGGAAAGGATGATGGTGTCCAGAACATTTCCCGGGAAAAATATACAAGAGGACTGTATTTTCACTGTGCTAGTCACAAACTGAACCTTGTTGTGAACGATTTGAACGAAATAGCAGTGATAAGAAATCCAGTCTCTACAATAGAAGAAATAATGAGATTTTTCCAAAAATCGCCACACGTCGAAAATACGTACCGAATATACCAATGTTTTGCGAAACCCGTTGGTCTTGAAAATATAAAAGTATCGCTACATTTAAGGAACATTAAGTGCAAATCGACATGGGGCTTGAAAAACTGTCGAAGGATGGTAAGCCGAATTGAAAAAAGTCGTATGGGCTGCATTGGTAAAAGAAAAGTAGTTGCTCTATCCTGCCATTGAACAGGTGCTACTGAACTCCTTTGCACAGCCCTGCACAACGTGCACTATCGAAAGATCTTTTAGCATCTTGCGCGGGGTAAAAACTTGGTTACGTTCAACAATGACGGAAAATGGTCCTGTCGGACTTTGTATGAAGAGTGTGCATAAAAAGATGGTTCTGGAAGCTCCACAGAAATTTATATGGGGAGTTTGTTCAAGATTTAGCCAAAATCCTCGTCGGTTGGTGCTAAACTAAGTTTTCTGAGATATACTGTAATGTATTGTACTGTCACTGTTCAAATAAAACCATGTTCTAAAAATGTTTCTATATTACGTTATTTTGTTTTGTCTTCCTTCGGAAAAACGTTGTGAAGATTCCAGAAAGTGATAGCAGACTGCTATTTGCAGCGGAGAATATATTAAATTATGTGTGTGGTCGCGGCAACGTTGTACAGCAAGGGCGCTAACACGCATTGATATGAACCACAAGGTTCTAGTGAACAGAAGGCCAGACCTCTTCTCTCCCAACCTTCCAACTTACAAGACTTATGTAAGCGACTGTGATAATAGACAATGTAGTAACGGCATGTGTATTAATTAATGGACATATCCCACGGATACAAATAGAGGTGACAACGAGACACCACAAATGGCGAAGAAGATAAACGAGATTGAAGCAAATAAAACGGGTTAAAGTGAATTCGACGTCTGCAATTTTTTTTTAAGTAAATCGACGCCGCATGTTGAAAGAAAATGGCGCTACCTGGTATCTTGGGTCAAGTGCGTGAGTTTAACACCAATCTGGAAGATTGGGCCGTGTACGTCGAACGTCTTGAACAATACTTTGTTGCGAACAGTATAAAAGACGAAAAACTGAAAACTGCTACCTTGATCAGCCTGATAGGAGCCCCAACTTTTAAACTTCTACGAGATTTGTGTCATCCAGAGCTTCCTAAAGACAAAAACTACAATCGATTGTGTGATCTATTAGGAAAACAACTCAGTCCACGTATATCAGCATGGAGAGAAAGGATAAAATTCTACGAAACACGCCAAAATAGGAGCGAGAGCGTCAGCGAATAGTATGCCAGAATAAAAAGCATCGGGGTCAATTGTAATTTTGGAAACGACCTTGAACATGTATTGAAAGACAAATTTGTATCCGGGTTGACAAATATCCGAATCCTGGATCGACTTTGTGAAGAAGATGTCACTCAAGCGATGAAGCATTTTGTGGATCGGGCTATGATGAAGAAATCAACCGAAAAAGAAGAAATTAACATCATCTCAAAGTCCCATCATCACCAAAGTCAGAGAGTCAGAGTAGGAACTACGGCAACACCACTGAACCAGCGCGCAATCAAATTCTGCAACGAAAGACGAAGACGCCCATTGCCAATAATGTCAGACGGAAAAGGAATAATGGCGGTATCAATAGTGCATCGACAAAATCCAATACTAGTTATGGTAACAATGAGAGAAATAGTTTGGAGGTTTGCAAGCATTGTGGAAAAAACACTACGGGGTATGTAGATTTGCTTATTCAATGTGTAGAAAGTGCAAAAAAAGGGTCATATCGAGTTTGTATGTGAACAAAAGGAACATTTTTTTTATTAATACGGAAGATAGCTTTGAAAGTGAAAAACCAGGGCATGTTTACGTAATGAATGATAAAAAAGACATTATGAACGATTCATTTCGACTGGAGGCAGAAATAAACGGTAAAAAGTGCGAAATTTAAATCGATTCCGGTGCTAGTATCAGTGCCATGAATTTAAATGACTTTAGAAAGTTTACATCAAACATTATTCAATTGACAGGGTATAATAATCAGAAGATAGTTCAACTTGGTTATGTTACAGCATGTCAACTGTGATAAGCTGGAACAGAACGTGAAATTTTACATTGTGGACAATGGCGGACCAATTATAGGTGGTCGTGACTTTATGAACATTTTTGGTATAGGTCTAAAGTCTAAAGTCAATTAATAATATGTCAATTGTGCAAAAACCCAAAGTGCGAAAAATTATAGACAAATATAGAAACCAGGATAGAAACACTGTGTTCGGAGATAAGTTAGGTCGAGATAGATAGAAAAATAGAAGTAATGGTAAAATCTTGTGTACCGTGCCTCACTCATCGGACTAATCCACCTTAAGCAGAATATACACCATAGAAACCAGAGAGAAAAACTTGGCAACGTATACACGCAGATTACTTAGAAGTAAATAGTAAATATTATTTGGTGATAATTGATTCTTACAGCAAATATCCAGAAGTATTTTCCTGCAACTCAACGAGATCAACAGAAACTGAGGACAAATTCAGAGAGTGCTTCGCAAGATTTGGAGTACCGAAGACTGTAGTTACTGACAATGGAACCAATTTTCTTGCTGAAAACATGAAAAAGTTTTTTAAAAGAAACGGAGTTAAGCATATTACCACACCAACATACCATCCACAAAGCAATGGACGAGCTGAGAACATGGTTAAAATATTTAAACATAAAGTTCAAACAGCAATGACCGATACAAGGAACAATAGAGAGAAGCCTCAAACGATAATCGCACGATTTTTGATGTTACAGCTTAGCAGAACACTCATCAACCAGAAATCACCAGCTGAGATCATGTTTGTAAGGGAACTGACGTCAAGATTCGACCTGTTACGAAATTCAAAGGAAAACCCAATGAGAGGAGTAGCTAGCAACTTGCAAGAAGCTCAGAACCATCAAGCGAGATACTATGGGGAAGGAAGAAAAATTGAATTCGCAATAGGAGAACGAGTAATGGTGAAGGATTATCGTATACCAAACAAACCGAAATGGACAAAAGGGACCATTAAGAAACGGATTGGAAGGTCAACCTATATAACTCAAGTCAATAATCAATCGTGGAAAAGACACTCTAACCAAATACACACAAAAGGCAATTTCACGCAAGAAGAAACTAATGAACGAAGAAAACCCAATCATGCAAGAACGGTGTATGTACCTCGAACAGTTGAACGCATCATTAATGAAGAAGAAGAGCCGATCACAGAAGTAACGACCCATTCAACGATGGAAGAAAGAAAAGACGACGAACAAAACTACGACAGTTGCGACAACTCGACAGACGAACAAAACACCCATTAAGATGATAACACTGAAATAGACAATTTGTTTAACAGGTCGAAACAACAAGCCGATAGTACGGAAAGACAACCTCTTGAGGACAATCCGCCCAATGAGCAACAAAGAAGATCAAGCCGAGTCCGGAAAACACCTGCACATCTACGCAACTATGTGTAGGGGAAAGAGGACCATAAATAAGAACGTACACAAGACCGTGAAGAGAACTTGGAAGAAGAGTGTGAACGTCCATAAATGTCATGAAAGGCTGTATTCGTCAATAGTGTAAGCAACACACCTTGTTGTGAACAATGTACAAAGTGTACTTATACTTTAAATGTTGTAATTGTGAACAACTCACTGTAATGTTTGTAGCATTTTATAATGTATTGTAAACAGTTGAAAGTTAACCCAACAATTGTAAAAGGGATAACTTTAACCTAGTTGAGGGGTAGTGAGGTCGTGGCAACGTTGTAAAGCAAGTGCGCAAACGCGCATTGATATGAACCACAAGGATCTAGTGAACAGAAGGCCAGACCTTTTCTCTCCCAACCTTCTTACTAAAAAGACTGATGTGAGCGAATGTGATAATAGACAATGTAGTAACGGCACGTGTATTAAAGAATGGACATAACCCACGGATACGAATAGAGGTGACAACGAGACACCACATTATGCGAATAATTTGGATCTATTTTGATAAAATGGCGAATGCGCTTCCAAGAAAGTTTCGCCAGCGGCGCTCTTTACCTTCACCGCTGATTCTTTCATACTGGCCCCACTCTGATTTATCATCCGTTTACGTCTTGCCTATCTTTTTTTTCGTTTATTTTTTGTATCTTTTCGATAACTGGCCAGTCGAGTAGCCAGTCAAGTGAGGTAATTATGAAGGCAATATCAAAGACCGATTATAGAAAATCAAGTCGAATTTTGAGCGGAGGTTACTCAAGAATTTTTGAATGGCAGTATATTATATTATTATTTATCGTGATGACAAGACGGGTTACCTTTATAATTAGAGTCAAATGCCATCTATTTGAGTTGAAGAAAGTCTGCTAATGTGGACTGAAGAGATAAATCTATCTTCTTTAAAGATTGTTATGTGCATCTTACTTTATGGTAACATATAAGTGAGATGGCGTCAGATGACAAGCTCGATTCCGATGCTGCTCTTAAAAAAGCAAAAAAAACATGTTTTCACTGTAATAAGGATGTTAGAAGTGAGTCGAAATATAGGAAGTGCGGGTATTTGTTCCACCCAGCATGTTTGCGACAAGCAGCAGGATTAAAAAGTGCCGTTTGTGCTCATGAAACCGAGGAATCGGATCCCATTACCTCAAAAAGGACCTCTCGCAAATCGATGTTCTCCGTATCCTTGTGGAGGAATTGCGTAGTAAGAACATGATACTGGAGGAAAACAATGATTTGCTGAGGGAGAAAGTAGCTACACTGGAAGAAAAACTAAAAGCGGGAAAAAGAGGTAAACATAACCAATACCCTAGCTTGCTATCTAGTCCCCGTCCAGCGGCGACTGCGTCAATGTCAACAACGACATCTCAAGAGCCTGTCAAACAAAATCTACAGGCAGAGGCAACCCAAGGGGAAGCCGGCACCCAGGCCAAGAGACCCCCCAATGTACCGAAGATCCAATGCATGGAGACCATCGATGTCGAACCAGAGCCTGAAGCTACGTCAACAACAAAACGCTCTCGGAAGGCCACGAAGTCACCGACTGACGCCACTGCGCTTTCAGTCGTCGAAATCATAAATATCAAAAATCCAGGTAGTTCAAAGGCACAAGGAATGTCAACTCTCAGGTCTGAAGATGACATACTTCAAAACGACGTGAAAAAAAACAATTATTGTCAAAAAGTGATCTACAAAAATAAAAATAAACCAGTAGTGAAAAACAGTAATCGCCCTGAGCCACTAAGGGGTCAAAATGAGAAAACGGCCAGTCTCAAGCCTACGAAGAGCAACGCTATTTCTATCTGAAGTCACCACCGATGAAATACAAGCCTTTCTAAAGGAACAAAATTTAAGTCCCGCAATATCCTGTGATAAAATGAAAACAAAAAAAACAGAAGTTCTACAGCTCGTTCAAGATAACAGTGTCTCACGAGAAAGTTGATGATTATTTTGTGTGCAGATGTGTGGCCTGAAGGTATAGTCATCAACCATTTTCGAAATCTTTAGCGCCCAAGTCAGGGAACAATAGGAACGCCAAATGTCTGGAGAGAAACCTGACAGTCTTCCCCTTAAATGTCCGCTCTTTTTTAAAGAAGAGCGATGAGCTAGAGGCCTTTTCAGCTGACAAGTTTGCCGATGTTCTATGTCTAACTGAGCACTGGATGGCAGAGGATAAACTTCAATCTATAAGATTGCAGGGCTACCAACTGGGAAGCTATTACTGCAGACAGCAAACTATTGGTGGAGGTGCTGCAATTTTTCTTGAAGACGGCCTAACATTTTGTGATTTAAATGTAGAAAATAAACTTAATGTTTTTAATCTTGAGAAATGTATCGAGTATTGTTGTGAACACTGTGAGCGTATAGATTGTTATATTTGGTGCATTTACAGGTCACTATCGGGTTCTTTTGGTACGTTCTTGGAATCAGTGGAGCAAATATGAGCAAACTTGCCCTCTATATACTGCAAAATTAATAATAGCCGGAGATTTCAATGTTCATTTTGACACCACAGATCCGAGCGCCATGCAGCTCTGCGATCTTTTGAGTAGCTTTGGGTTGGAGCGGACAATCCATGAGCCGACGAGGGAGCTTGCTTGTCTTGATAACATCACACTTATCGAGGTACGTACTCATGGTGCTGTTGATGTGGGTGTATCAGATCATTGGGGACAGCTAGTCAGGTTTAAATTTTATGGATACTATAATTTTTTAGATAGCGAAACATTCAGACCCATAACACAACATGGTCAAAACTCTTTTTATCAATTGCTTGCTGAGGAGACTTGGAATTTTGTTTCTGATGATGAACTCGATCCAAATCAAAAATTTATCCAAACCTAAGAAAACGCATAAATTTCCTCATTTCCTGAAAAACCTACAGATACCTAGCAGATTAGCCAACTATTATACCTTGGTTTGATAATAACCTTGAGATTATGCGTGACAAGCTAGCTTTTCTTCGGGAACTACTTTTAACGAAGTCAGAGACATTATTCAAAGCTTGAAAAATAAGAACAGCAGAGATGTATATGGGTTGAATGTTAAACTAGTCAAGTCCATAAAAAATCTAATTTTCATACCACTCACGAAATTAATAAATATTTGTCTTCAAAAGAGTACATTTCCTGATGTCTTAAAGGTGGCTCTAGTTACACTAGTTACAATTTTTAAAAAGGATGATGTTAATAGAGCGGAAAATTATAGACCAATATCATTGTTGCCTATAATATCAAAAATTTTTGAAAAATGTATTGCATCGAGTGTAGTTGATTACTTTGAGAGTAACAACCTGTTTACAGAACACCAATTTGGATTTTGCAAAGACAGGAGCACTGTTGTGGGTATTCTTGATCTCATCTCTCAAATTACAGAAGCTTTTGACAAAATACATCACACGGCAGCCCTGTTCTGTGACCTGAGTAAGGCCTTCGACTGTGTTGACCCTAACATCCTGTTTCAGAAACTTTATGCTTACAATTTCGATAAGAGAAGTGTAAACATGATAAAATCTTATTTAGCAAATAGACGCCAGATGGTAAAGCTAGGGGGTGTGACATCGGTGGAGGGAGTGATAGATATAGGTGTGCCTGGAGGCTCAATACTGGTACCTATCATATTATTTCTAATATACATCAATGATTTGCCTGCGAGCAACAATACCGTTCGATTTACTCTCTTCGCCGATGATACAACTATAGCTTAATCCGAGAATACACAGGAGATGGGATCTAGGGATGCACAGGCGAGGGCTGAACTTTGGTTCTGTACTAACAGGCTGCTATTAAATGAAAATAAGACCCAGCAGATGCTATATGCAGTTCGTCCACTGAATGAGTGGGAGGGCCTAACTGAGGTAGAATTTCTTGGGGTAACCTTGGATACCAAATTACAATGGGGACCTCATACAACAAAAGTTAGTGCGAGAGTGTCCAAGGGTATATGTTCTTAGGGGTCTATCGAAGAATGTATCTCATCCGGGGCTCATGGATTGTTTGCACTGCAGAGAAGAGCTGTTAGGGTGCTGAATGGTATGGGTTACCGGGAGAATTGTGGGGATGCCTTTGTACATTCTCAACTTTTAACACTGCCATGTCTATATATTTTTGAAAACCTACTATACAGTGCGGCTCTAAAAGGTCCCCACCTTTTTTTTTTAATGTGTGCATCAAAAATTTTGAAACTTGGCGTACTTTAATTGCTGTCGCAATACTACTTTTTGATGTTACTGACGTACTTTAAGTATTCAAGATGGCGGCTGGGCGCCATTTTGAAACATTTTTTCAAATGGAAAGGGGGGTCGTGTGACACATCATTCGAAAGGTCTTATCGAGTAGATTATTGGGTGAAAATTTCATAGGATTAAACGCATCCGTGCGGATATGACAGCCTGCCAAAATTTGGTTTTTAAAAATGTCGATTACATTAAGTTTCGATTTTTTAACGAGCTGACACATCAGATTCCGGAAAAATGATGGTGAACCTGAGCAAAACAGTACAGGTAAAAAAATAGGAATGCTGATACAAAGCGAATAAAGAATTTCAAGATGATGAAAAAAATTTGGAAAGCATTTATTAGCATTATAGTACTAAAATCCAAATCAAGATAGAGATACAGTTCTCACACTACCTGGCCAAAGCACTAAAGTTTAATCAAATGTGAAAATCTTGAAACGATAGAAGCCAGTTGTTTGATTATTGTGTTGATTATGAAGTGTTACAAAAATGCCTAATTCGCGTCCCCTCGCAGAAAAAATTGAAGCAATTTTTATTTTTGACGGAAATCGTAATTTCCATGAGACGGAAATAATCTTCAATGAGCGCTTCCTGGACCGTCCGATATGCAGGAAATATCTTCGCGAATCAGTGCGGAAATTATCGAGACTGGTAGTGTTCAGAGCTTGAAGAATCAAGGGCGACCATCTATTTTGGAAGATAAACAAATTGCAATCTTTGGTGAGATGGTGGTAAAATTGTGGAAATATCTGAAGTGGTAGGAATGTTATGATGAAAAAGGCATTTTGAAAAAAAATTCATACCCTGTATCTCGGAAACGGAGCATTTGCGAGCATAATTTTATAGGAACATTTCTCTTTTTTTCTTGCATTCTATAGTGTTAAGAGGAATGTATCTACTTGAAACTCACCCTGTGTAGTTTTTTAACGGGTGAAGTATTTTAAAGCAAGTAGAACGAGGCCAGTTATGAAAAAAATCTGAAAGGCAAAAAAGTTGTATTTTTGATTGCTTCATCAATAAATTCACTGCAGTACATTTCACTTTTTTTTTTTAACTAACACCCTGTATTTCTAGAACAACGCACTTCGGGCCCATATTTATCGGACATTTTTTCATAAAATTATCTCATGAATACACCCTTGAATTTAATGTATGCAGTTAGGAAAAACTCTGTATAACATTATATTCTTATTTTCCAGGACATTTTTTGATGACCTATATATATGGGTAAATAGATCTTTCTGAATCAAATCGCTAAACTTATAATCATTTGTTTGAATAATGTTGGATCAGATAAGTGAGTGGAATGAAGAAAATATACTTACAAAACTCGTGTGTCGCAAGCAGCAGTGATACGTGATATGTTCAAATAGTTAGTAGTGCTATAAGAGAATTGGCTGAACTAACACAAATCAGGACAATATACATCTAAACGAATACTAAACCTATTATAAAATGGTATACAATCCACCACTAGTAATAAGCTTAAGCTATCCAAAAAAGTTGGAAGTATCTTTGTTGATACCCGTATCACATGAAAGAAATTCATATAATTGAAAGGGCTATTATTAATCATTTATGAACTAATATAAATATTTTAATCATGAATATAGAGAGTTCCATGGGTTTGACTATATTTTTTATGATGTTCCGATACATACAAAACACCATATCAGATTTTAGCGATTTTGCCATGTATCAAAATGGCTTTCATTTCTATGAGCGAAAACCGTTCGTAATACGAAAAAATATCAAGAGATCAAATTAACATCAAACTAAATAAGTATTTGGAAAATAATAGTGATTTTGAGCAGTGGCGTACAATTTTTTTCTTTATACAAATTCAATACAAATCCTGTTCAAGCGTCATCAAAAAATGTGATTTGATGGTAAAAAATGTGTACCAAATTTTGTGGAAATATCTGAAGTGGTAGGAATGTTATGATGAAAAAGGCAATTTTTTTAATTTTCACACCCTGTATCTCGGAAACGGAGAATTTGCGAGCATAATTTTATATAAAAATGTTTCTCTTTTTCTTGCATTCTATAGTGTTAAATGGAATGTATAAACTTGAAAATCACCCTGTATATTTTTTTAACGGGTAAAGTATTTTAAAACAAGTAGAACGAGGCTAGTTATGAAAAAAATGTGAGAGGCAAAAAAGTTGTATTTTTGATTGCTTCATCAATAAATTCACTGCAGTCACATTTTTTTTTAGCTAACACCCTGTATCTTTAAAACAACGCACTTCGGGACCCATATTTACACGGACGTTTTTTTCATAAAATTATCTCATAAATACGCCCTTGAATTTAATGTATGCAGTAAGGAAAAAGTCTGTAAAACATTATATTCTTATTTTCCAGGACATTTTTTGATGACCCATTTTCTGAATCAAATCGCCAAATTCATAATCATTTGTTTGAATAATGTTGGATCAGATAAGTGAGTGGATTAAAGAAAATATACTTTCAAAACTCGTGTGTCGCAAGCAGCGATACGTGATATGTACAAATAGTTAGTAGTGCTATAAGAGAATTGGCTGAACTAACACAAATCAGGACAATATACATCTAAACAAATACTAAACCTATTATAAAATAGTATACAATCTACCACTAGTAATAAGCTTAAGCTATCCAAAATAGTTGGAAGTATCTTTGTTGATAGCCGTATCACATGAAAGAAATTCATATAATTGAAAGGGCTATTATTAATCATTTATGAACTAATATACATATTTTAATTATGGATATAGAGAGTTCCATGGATTTGACTATATTTTTTATGATGTTCGGATTTATTAGAACATTCATTCGTGCACTATTCCTCTCAAATTGGTTAAGTAAATCATTCGGTTCAAACTTCCATTTAATTTTTAGCAACACGTTGAGCAACATAAGCTACATGCAACAAGCTGCCCATATAAAAAGAATAATATATTTACATATTCTATCATGCAAATAACATGCTGTAATAAACTCTGCAATCATTACCAAATAACCATGAGTGATATGAAGCTATATGCAATGAATATTGTCAATTTGTTAGGGAAACACTTCAGTGAACTATCCTTGAGAATTGGGCTTTAAAAAAATTTCTTGAGTTAATGAGATTTCTGAGAAATGCCGTATTTTTTATGACCTATCTATTAGGTTACAGAGAAGGGAGGATAGTCTTGACCGACTAGTTAGAATAAAGAAGTGGTTAAATCTTGGGTATTCGGTCCTAGACAAGGTTCACAAAGAATAGTATATTATTTTATATGGAGGAAAAGTGATACTTTTTCTTCAAACAAAATATGCTATTTTTTCTTCAAATGTCGACAAATTTATAATCGATGCAAAAACATAATGTTTTCAATTTGCCATGAATGTAGCTTCGGGCGGCGGCGCCAGGCTCACGTTTTCGTTGTCATGGTTACTTTCCCATCCGGCGCAGAAAAAGTTACTTTTTCTCCGGCTGAAAAAAAGTAAAACTTTGCGGCCGATACTCAGTCGAACAATGTCCGTTTTACTGACGTGTGAAGAAAAAATACGTTTTCAGCTAGGTACGCCAATTTTTCGATAATATTTGTTTTCTTTTTCAGGGCCAAAATATGAAAAAACTTCGGAAATCTTTACACATAAAGATGTTATGTGAACTACTTACTGTTATTGTAGTTTTATCAGAAATACAATCACTCTCATTCTTCCTCGCATGGAAGGATTGTAACTTTGATAAAACTACAATAGTGGTAAGTACACATAATGCTTTTGTTCGTAAGGCAGCCCTGAAGAAGAAAATAAATATATTTGAAAGCTTGGCGTAGCCAAAAACGTAGTTGTTTCTTTATGCAATTTGCTTAGGACCGAATACCCGAGATACCACTTCTCTGTTATGATACGGACGTCTTTGCTAAACATTCCTCAATCCAGATAGCTTTGAAAATTCAAAATCAATATGTTTTTCAACAATTAAATGCATCAATATTTTTTGACATCATCTCTTTATTGTCAACTGAAGTGTTTATTTTTGGGAGTAGAGTTCAGTATCGTAATACCTTACCCGTTTACCCCTCTTTCCTCGAGCACCTTTTTCTCCTGGAGGACCTGGGGGTCCAAGGGGACCCGCCTCACCTTTTTCACCTAGTAAATTCGTAATAAATCTTGACTACTTTAGAGAAAATGAAAATAATAGTAGCAGTAAGGTCCATTTTGAACAAGAGGATTTTACCTGGTGGTCCCGGAGGTCCAGGTGGCCCTTCAATAATTCCAGTTGGGAATTTCACATCACCCGCTATTGTTGTTGTCAGACCTCGTTCGCCTTTGTCACCTCTATCACCCTATAAAATATATTTAGTTTTTCACTAGGGAAATATGCAGTTTCAATTTGAAAGCTTTAACATTTAATTTTACCAACAAACATGAAAAAGTAGTGGTCAGATATTCTTATCAAGGAAACCTTCAACGAACAACTTTCAGCCTACGTATTTGAACAAATCAGTGACATCTAGTTTCTGTTGAAATGTGTGATGGGCATTACTTAAATAAATTCATTTGTTTCTGCTATCTCTCGGATATTATACAAAGAGAGCGAGCACTTTCATGCAACTTGCACAGTGACAATGCCTCAATTTAATCCTTATAAAGTGAAGATACTTCTTTGGGAGCCAATTTCTGCAATGAATTTGCATATTTTATAAATGGTAATTGAATAATTAAACTTGTTAACAATACTCATTTTACAGCAAAACAGAACTACACCCTAATACCTTCTTCAAGCATTTATTGGATGATAGTTTGCCTGATTGGCGTATCGGAAAAAAGAATGTGATTAGTTAAGGGATTATTTATCATAAATCAAAATATTCTTCTATAAGAATATGTTTCTTGTTGTTGGAGTTCGGATTAATAAAATTTCACAGTAGAATGAAAATGTCAATTCACCAAACATATTTGGAGAACAGAGTAAAAACTTACGGAGTTAGAGCTCATTCTTGATTTTTCATGCTTTTCTGAGAGATTTGCTCAAACAATATTTCCATATGATTTTTTGACCTTCCCAGTCAATCTTGGGTTGTTCGTTTTTTCGCAAAACTATATATTCATTGTGATGAAACATGAATATATCCAAATATTTTTTTTGTGCCTCCCCTGAAAATGTATCACGAGACGTCGTTGGTTGGAGTCATCTATCTTTCTTCACAATCGCGGAGTGACTTATCAAAATGCGTTTTGTCCAAAATCGAAAAAAATTTAGTTTGATATGGTTTTGCTAACATGAAGACGTTATACATACGTGCCAATCCACAAAATGCAGCAAATCAACTTTGATTCCCTAGTAATTCAAATACAAAATCGACCAGTCACATCAAAACGCTTAGCGGTGGTGATATAGTTACGAGAGCAGGTGTCTTTTTAGTCTTATAACATTAATAATTAATCAATTAATAAATAATTCAAAGATTTTTTCCATTTTACAGACTTTTAAAATTCGTATCTACATAATGACTTTTTTTAATTTTTTTCTCCATTTGGAACTCCTAAGTTTTATTCCACCTCATTCACCTTTATCTTTTAAAATATTGAAAATTTCAAAGCACAAAACGAATAAAAAACCATTTTCTCCAATATGTTGCAGTAAAACGCATTTAGTCCAGAGTTTTTCAGTCTTTTTATGGAAACTCAAGGTACTATTGATTAGAGTGGGACTATTTTTCATGTCCATGCATGAATATACATCGATTCTACGACATACATTTTCCTAAACCACTCTGTTCCTAATCGTAAAAGATTTTTGGTCATTACTGAGAATCTAGTTTTGGGTGACATAATGCGTTTTGATAAGTCACTCCTCAATTATAAGAACACTCGAGTACAGTCTGGCTGTAGCAGTTGTGAGTGTGGTGGCTTCCATGCAAAAAAAAATATAAAGTATTTTTGTTGTTGATGTTGAGATATTTTGATAATCTTTTTTCCGACGCTCCTAATAGCAATAACGACTTAATGGTTCTTCAACCAGAAAGTGCGATATTATTTGATTCATTACGGTTCTCACTTCTCACAGATAGAGAGCAAATTATGGTTTATAGTGTAAATATTCTTCTATTTGATAAATGATTGTAATTCATTATTCAGATAATAAAGCAAAATGATCATTGTCGATAACACGCTTTAGATTAAATTCTACCGATGTATTGCTCTAATTCCAAGTTCAACCAAAATATGGACCTTGATCTGGTATAATATTGCACATCATACCTCATCAAATTGTGGAAGATATGGGAGGAATGTGTCTTGAGTTTTTTTAAACTCTTTTAGAATCAGAAATAATTATTGTGTAATGTCAGAATATATTTGTGCGCATTCTCCTTTTCCTTAAATGTACCTGTACATGGCTGCTAAGACGTTTTTGCTGAATAGATAAATTCCGTACCATCTCTAGCTGCAGAGCTTTCTTGACAGAACAAACGAATAAGCCTATCTAGGCCTTGACAACCTTAAGATTGCTTATGGAACTGAAAAATCCAAAGTGTACGGAAAATGGTCTAAAAGGTATCATTTGTGTTTTGACGAGGATGACTTACAAGATAGGTATTCGTTTTCATAAGTGAAGCAAGTTGAGCAATTATTATGATGAACCGCCTTTGTTGTGAGCATCTTTCAAATAATTAAACAAGTGCAGATAACAATCAAAAGTGAAAGTCTGTATTTAGAAAATAAATTCCTATATACAGGGTGAGTCTGAAAAAAGTGCACATCTTAACATGGTGAATAGAGTATGTTGAGATAATCATTTTTTGTAGATGAACATGTGTCATAACTCCCCAAACTGAATCAAACGTTTTCTTATGAAAATAATAAGTATAATAAGAATGATAATTTCGACTTTCTGTCCGTGAATTCGAAACGGCTCAAGCGATTTTGATAAAATTTTCAGAGTTTTGTACTTTTTCAAGCAACAAAACCCAACAATTTGAGCAGTTGTTATGAAATCATTTGCCTTTCCATTTTTCTTAAAGCTTGAAAAGAGTGAGTCATTCTGCATTACATTGTTTTTTTTTTATCTCGAAAACGACGCATCGACTCAGGTTACCTCTTTTGCTCAAAATTGAACGGAAAATTGAAGCGTTGTTTTTACCTTGTGAAAACTTGATGGGGTACCACTTTTTTCTTCGTTAAAGGAGCCCCGGATATACTCCTTGAAAGTTTGAACAAAATCGCTTGAGGCGTTTCAAATCTATAGACACAAAATCGAAATTTTCCACAACTTTCAAAACTCTGTATTTTTTAACCAGACGTTTGCGGACACATGTCCATCCACAAAAAGTGATTATCTCACCTTACTTTTTTCACCATGTCTAAATGCGCACTTTTTTCAGACTCGCCCTGTATATTCTGGTACCTGTTCACCAAGCCATGAATTATTATAAATCTCAGCTCACTTGACAAGTAGATTTAGAAAATCTGTGATCTCTACTGAGTTGTGATTTTTAGATATTGTTGAAGCGTGATAAGTATGCAAAAATGCTAAACAGTCTATCTTACTTGGAACTTTTTTAATTCAATTGAAGAACCGTGTATTTTTGAGCAGATATACGCAGTGCATTTTTTCAATCCCCTTTACCGTTTATCAATATTGAATCGAAGTTTGGATCCACAATATACGGATTGTCCCGCATAAGAACCGACACAGAGCAGAAGCATGTAGGAGAACCCAAAATATTATGATTTAATGCAACTTACACAATATACGAAGTTGAATCCCTAAAAAGTTATACGCCTCACAAGTGAGGTTACAAATCTCGAAAAAATTCAATATCTCAGTTATATCCGAACTTAGAAACACTAAATTTGGTTCAAGTTCTAAGTGTACTAAGAGCATCCATCGCCAGTAATTGGAGTTTAATCGAAGTGTTGATTAAGGATGATGCACCATCAAAATAAGACGGATTTCTATAACCCGTTGATGAACTTGAAAAATCATTGTTTCATTTTATGGGGAGTTTAGTACCAAAGCTTTTCAAAACCCAAATATCTGAAAATTCGTATTGTAGCTGTCATATCAAAAGTCGTCGAAAATTCCAATGTCCGCTATGGAAAACGTCAGACTTGACCGTCCAGAAAGCAAGTCATTCAATTAGTGATTCTTGCTTTGTATTGTCCATTTAGCCGGGACATTTTTCTCTTCGGAAATTTCAAACGCGAGTTTATAAAAATAAATCCGTTTTTTTGATCAGTATTCAACTGCTGTATTCATTTGGACTTTTTTCAAAACACTTTCCCGGATCTACTTGACAAGGTTTTGCCACAATTCAGACTGGAAAATTAGTTGATGCACAATGGAACATCGTCTCCTTTTAATAATAATCTCGATAATAATGTTAGAGACTTTTTAAAGCATTTGTATCCACATTAATGGATTAGAGCAGAAAAATTTTAACAACTTTGGCCTTCATGATCACCTCAGTAGGTACCTCCAATGGGACTTCTTTATCTAGTTACTGTTGAAATGATTTGGGTGTTCCACAGCTCCACGTCATTTGCTTATCGAGCCAAATTGTGGTGTCGGATTACGGCTTAATGCACACTCATCAGAAACAACTTACATTTTGATGATCATTTTGAACAATTAATGTAACTTCTCAGTGCTAACTGAATGATATTTCTATTGTCTAAATTGTTAATCTTTTCTCGCGGAAACTTCTAGTGATAAAATTGCGAGTAAGCATTTCATGGAAATAATCCTTGCGAACGGCGGACTTTTTGAATATGGGAAGTCTTTGACTCCATTTGCCCAATATTAATTAATTCCCAGGGAAGTCAAGCGCCGTTAAGTCGATCAACAGGGTTAGAAGCGTTGAAATGTGGGTCAGTTAATAGTATTTGCAGATATGTGTTGAAGTGGAATCGAAAACTAGACATGATACGGTTCACATATTGACGTTTTGTAGCCCTCATATTGAATATCGTCGAAAATTCCAACGGCTATGAAATTGAACGTCAGACTCCACAATAAAGTAGAAAGTTGAGATAAGAAATATTCAATGGAAAAACTAACAACTCAAAAAATAGAAATATCATACAATTTACACTGAAAAGTTACAGAAAATGTTCAAAATGATCACCAGAATACTGGTTGCTTCTAAAGACCGTGCATTTATCTCTAATCCAATTCTACAATGGACAATTCGCATGCATTTTGAATGACTTGAAATTCTATATACCTACGTATTCTAGACAATATTAGAAAGTCATCAGCCAGTTTTTTTTCCAAAATACCCAAAAATATACTAAATGAATAAAAAAGAAAACCCAAATTTCACTGTATGATCAAAAACGGAAAGGGGCCATATTACCCTTCTGAGAAAGGGAGATTTATCTCAGTCAATACGCCAGACGGAGATAGATAATGTGTTCTGTGACGAAGTGGATGTAGATTGGCGCCCTGTAATCGGTGATTACTACATTGATGGAGTTCGTAGGTTGATTTTTCAAACATCAATGGCATCAGTACTCACTAATCCTTATGTTTTTCATATTTCCAAAAAATATGCAAATTGTCCATTATTCGGCTCGGGACGCAACTAACGGAGAATACAGAAATTCTGTTGATGGTCGCGGATTGAGGTCTAGTGATCGTATAGGCCAAACTTGAGAACAAAGAATTCCTGTTCCGATCCATTCGTTTGGATACTGAAGGGTCAAGAAGATGCAATAATCTATCGTGCATAAGCTCTTGTTCCATTTTAAATTGTAATGGCACCTCATCAAGTAGTAGAGTTTTTAGAGTTTTTTAACGAAACAAACTGAATTGAGCAATTGAACACTGATTAATAGCACCGAATTATCATTATGAACTCCCGTTGGAAATGTCCAAGAAAAAAACGTTCCGGCCATTTGGACAATACAAAGCATAAACTACTGATTGAATAACTCACTTTCCGGAGTTTCCAGATTGGTAATAATTTGGACGTCTGATTTCATAGCGAACGTTGGAATGTTCGACGATTTTTGATATGACAGTTGAAATACCTGTCTTTAAATATTTGGGTTTTTGCTAGCCATTAAATAAAACAATAACTTCTGCAAGCTTCATACATTATCAACACTTTGAAACACCTTAATTGAACTCCAATTGCTGTCGATCAATGCCCAATTGCTGTCGATCAATGCTCTTGGTACTTTTACAACGTATATTAAATTTGATGTCTCTAAGTTGAGGTAGAACTGAGATATTGGGTTATTCAAAATTCAAAACCTCACTTGCAAAGCGTATAACTTCATGGGGTTGCATCTTATTATCTATAAACGGTGTCCCGGAAAAACTTCAGGAAACTTGAAGGGTGATTGTACGTTAAAAAATAATGGTGGTTAGTGATGATACAGGGTGGTGCAACCAAGATGGGGTGGAAAAATGCTGAGGAGTTTGGTTTTTTTTTTTTGGTTTATATAGTTGGTCAAAAAGGCTATGTTTATGTCAAAAAGTTTTTGCAAGTCAAACTTATATTTTTTTGAATGGAACACCCTGTATGCAGGAATTCTAATCATTTTTTGAGCGAAATTGAAAAAAGTTTTGAAAAACACACTGACCCATAAAACATTACTTATCCTTGAACACAATCATCATATACACTTTGATTAAAATAACTTGTTATTATACAGGGTGCAAATACGACCTGGACATAATTTTTTCAAATAGAACACCCTGAATATCATATTTTCATCCTAAAGATAACATCATTAGCTCTCAAAAAACACCATACATCATACATTTTTGATCAATAGTTTTTTCACCCGCGAATACAAAGCTCCATCATCATTTACTTGGTTTATAAAATTATGTGGCCATGAAGCCATGACAATAGCATGAATGGAACAAAATATTGATAACAAGTCAAAGTATAATTTAGCATAATTCAATTTTTTCAGTGCTGCAATACTTTGAATAAAAAAAAACATTTGGATACCTACTTGCTGATTATTATAGTTGAACTCAAACATTAAGAAAATAACATGAACTTATATGAGGTGTTCAACTAAACCACCATTTTGTTGAAGACACATTCAACGTATGTGCAGAAATATTTTGAAAACTCTCTCTTATTCTGATTTTTCATATTCTTGACTGAAGTTGTAACGTCTTTGTAAACTTCTCCTTTAACATGTCCCCACAGAGAAAAATCCAGCGGGTTGACTCAGGGGATCTGGCTGGTCATCCAACTGGTCCAACACGTTCGATCCAACGATCTGCTTTCGATTCGTTTAAAAATCGTTCTAGGTACTTGTGGTAATGCGGTAGTGTTCTATCATGTTGAAACCATAGGGTTTGTCTGTCCCTTAAAGGTGAATCTTCAAGCAACACCGGTAACTCGTTTCTAAAAAAAAATTGAATTCGCGAGAAATTTTCAAAAATACTATTGATCAGAAAGGTATGATGTATGGTTTTTTGGAAAGCTATCTTAAAAATGGAAATATATTATACAGGGTGTTCCATTTGAACAAATTGTGTCCACGTCGTGTTAGCAAAACTTGACCACCCTGTAAAATAACGAATAATTTTATTCAAAGTCTATGTGATCATTGTATTCAAGGATAAGGTATGTTTTATGGGTCAGTTGATTTTTAGTAACTTTTTCTATTTCGCTAAAAAAATTGCCCAACTATTAATCCTTTTTCAACTTTAATAGCCTCTCATTCCTTTATTATAAGTCTCAGACTTAACAAACCTGATATCAAAATGATCGTACGAGATATGAAAGAATTCTTGCATATCGGGTGCTCCAATTGAAAAAATACAAGTTTAGTTTGACACAAACATTTTGGGACATAGCTTTTTTGACTAAAAGCCCAGTAAAGATGTCGGTTTTCCAAAAAAAAAAATTCCAAACAGAATGGTATTTTCAGGAGTGCTTGTCGACTACCTCCTGAGCATCCAACCAAAAAATCTGACTGAAAGTCCTGGTACGTTTGCCGCTAAACAACCCTTTAGAGCAAAATGACATGAACAAAAGCTATAGAGGACTAGGAACTGAACAACTTTGTATCATAACATTTAATGATGACTCTGATACTAAACGAGTTACAGCGCATCAAATAACAAAAATAAGCTGATAAGGAGTGGTTCTTAAAAAATATTTTTGCAAAAAAATACCTGGATGAAAGTTTCATAGAATCAAAGACTGAACAACTTTTTTCAAAACTTTTTTCATGATCCCTAAAAAAATGTTTCTGAAACCACCCCTGTTGCCAGCGGAATGTTGTCATTTGATGCGCTGTAACTCATTAAGTGTTACAGCTGTCTAAAAATTTTATAAGGCAAAGTTGTTCAGTTTCCGATCCTCTATAACTTTTACCCAGATCATCTTGCTCTAAAAAAATGCTTGGGAAACCATTTCTTCAGCGTGAAACGTACCAGAACTTCGAGTCAGATTATTTGGTTGGATGCTCAGGAGGCAGTCCACAAGCATCCCTGGAAATATTTTTCTGTTTGGATTTTTTTTGCCGACCCCTATAAGCCGACGACCACTTTACTAGGCTATAACTATAATATACAGAAAAAAAATATATTCAAATTCCTCACAATTGATCCACGATCGTTGGTTGCACATACAGGTTGGTGCAACCAACGATCGTTCGAAACGAAAAACGAACGAAAATTCGAAATTTCAATATTTTCCGGGTAAGCGGTACCAAGATCTTTTTCTAGTTGATGATATTATATTCCGGATATTTCTTATCAAATTAAAATTAAATTTGGAAGTTTCAGCTTGTTTTTCCCTACGATTTCGGTGCCTGTCCCCAGCATGTCTTGGGACCACTATTATATTGCTCCATGTGAACTTCGGAATTCTTCCACCATCCCCTGTGGCTTGGTTTTGAGACGCATGTTTGAATTGGTAGATTTCAGCATGATATCACTCCTCATTATTATTGAGGGGCTCATGATTGTACTGGAGATCTTAATATGCCCTTGAAAGTTTGAGTCCCCCCAGCTTCCGGTATTGCCAAGTCTAGATGGCCCTATTCTTCTTTCCATTTTGATAAACATATCTAGAGGGGGTTGAGCATGGCCTCCATAGCAAATAGTAGGATAGTTACCATGACTCCATTCAATACAAAGACCTCTAAACTTTTGCCAGTTCTGTGGGCTGACTGTCGCCGCTCGATTTTTGGGCACAAACAGAGCGGTTGACAATAAGTGTTGGTTTTATCACATATAGAAGATTCAGTGCACCATACCCGGATTTGAACCCCAGGTTTGACCTCTCTAGAAGTGAAGTTTTCCAAATGTACCTTTCCACCATTTTCCATCGTTTTAAGTAAAAACAATGAAAACGATGAGAGATTTATTGGTTCCAATGCCTTGTGCTGAGAGTGATATTTCCTAGTGTTACGGTTTATTTTGGAATCTTGATACCAGGTTTAAGCATAAAGACGACTCGTGAGGTATGTGTCCCATTGCCAGGTTTGCCCCGAATAGTTGACAAAGTATGGAAAAAAGTTGGTCTTTGCCCTGTTGCAGATGAGCTGATGGTATAATCCTATAACATCCGGTGGTCTGTGTGGTTCGAATGAATTTATAGCCCACTCGATTCACGTCGTCACAATTTGTCTGGCTATAGCCCAGTCATCCCTTGTTCATCTCATCATGGGAATTTCAGGAGATAGGGAATTGGTTTTCAGTTGCAATTTTATTAGGAATATTCAAGTCTGGGAAGAGCGCACTGAATAACATTTTGATGGTTTCTTCGCTAGTTCTCGTGTTCTGTTAAAATTCTCTGTATGCGTGCACCAAGAGAGTCTTTTGGCTCTCCTTATTTCCTTATCAAGTTTGGCCAGTGCCAGAACCTGGTTGTAAGAGTGTACCAACAACCAAAAAAATGACAAAATCCAAAGAAATTGAAAAGAATTGTGGAGAAAAGCAAAAGACACTCGTGTGTGAAATGTATAGAAGCTTTGTCGCGAATGCAACCTTCTAAAGTTTTGGATTCAAGACATTTAGCAATTATTTGTGGTCAAAACAAACACATTTTTCATTAGATGTTTAATTTACTTGTTCAATTTTATTCGTCGATTTGCTTTTACATCTGCATGTTACTATTTATCATCAATTATTAAATTTTGGTATCATGATTTGTCAATGAATTTAGTTTTTGCGACAATAGAGCAACTTTTGATTTTGAATTCACCAGTGCTTGAAGATGTTTCGTGCGAGAAAACGCGAAAACCGATTGGATATTGAATCCGGAGAGTGTAGTCGATGCTCTCGGGTCTCGGGCTCAGGGACTCATCGCCTCGAAATGCAACGCACTCGAGTCTTTTCGGCAAGCCTGTACTACCGGCATAACAAATGAGGCAGATTCAAAAAAGAACAAATCTGCTGATTTTCGCATGTTTCATACAAAACATTACAAACATTACATACAAAACATTACAATTATAGTTGGAGTCAGAAATTCAAAGTCGTGATTTTGTTTCGCTGCTTTTGCAGTTGAGACTTTTTATAGCAGACGTTAGTTCAATATTACTGAGTATTACAAAATCAAACGTGACACGAAAGAATAACCACTGGTCATGATATGAACAGTGAAATATGGGGATCTTGATCGTAGGCAGGTTATTGCCCCCATCATCGCTGTTTGAGAATTTAGATACCCACTTGACGTTTATTGCTTCTCTCCAATTTTTACAATGTTGTTTTTAAAATTTTCCCAATTCTCTATTAGGCTGATCAAAATCCATATCTTTGCCTGGAAGAGGCAATATCGATACTCGCTTGTGGACGGAAACATACACAATCCAGATCGAATACGGGCGAAACAATGATGTTAAAACAGATGATCAAATTGAAAACTCACTTTAGGTCCCATAAGTCCATCCATGCCTGGAGGACCAGGAGGCCCGATAGGTCCAGATTCACCTCGTTCTCCAGGTGGACCAGATTCTCCGGGCATACCTTGTCTACCATCATGTCCAGGCGGCCCATCACGTCCCGTGGATCCTGCAGGACCCGGAGGTCCCGGTTCACCAGGCTCGCCCTTTATCAAGACAGAAATTTATATAACTACCAACTCGAAATACCTTCGTACCACTAGCGCATGCGATTGAAGCCTCAGACATGCCTAGACTTTTACAATTTCTTACTACTTACTGTTAAAATCACAGATGGTGTACATGATTGAAATTGTGAAGAATCTACTAAAGAAAAATAGACTGTCATATTCTAAACATGCATTCAGGTGAGTCACTACGAAAATGTTAGTGTACAAGGAAAAGTTGGCGATTCACTAAAGAAGAATTTCATAAGACGCTTGAATTCTCATTCTATTCATTCATTTTTGTGATAAGCAAGATATCTTGACAGAAACCCATAACTGATTACGTACTCTAATAAGAAATGAAATAGTAGTGGAAGCAAAAAAGGAACCCAATACAATTATGAGCAGAAGAAGCCAAAAGCTAACGTAGTAAAGAAACTAACTCACTTTGAGCGTAATGATAACTTCCCCGCTTATGTTATGGCCCCTTTCTTGTAGCCCCTAAAAATACACTAATGATAATAGCTAAAACAACAAAATATATAACATGACCAACAACAATAAACATAAAACATGTAAAATGAAAGATGATATACAGCACCACTTAAAAGGCAACCATGCCATAGAACATCAAAAGAGAAGCACAAATTTGATATCGTGATATCGTGTTTTTTTTTTCATCAGGTACCTATTAGAAATATTCAATGTATGGTTTTGAGGACTACGCATTATTAGTAGTATCAGAGCTGGCGACAAAAAATCGCAGTAGAGTATTTGGGCTGGAGGTACATGAGTCCACCAAATGAAACATGACCGCCTTGACGTCTGACAAACCATGACATGCACTAGAAAGCTTCGTGATAGTTCAAAATTAACGCTCGTTAAATATTTTTTGTTATATCAACTTATTATTATCTAGTTATATCTACAGGGTTTTTCACTTAAGACTCCGCATGCTAATATCTCGAAATCGAATATGATTATTCAATTTCTGTAAAAAGTGTTCACTGTATAGGGTCAAGCAGATATTTTTCGCTGTTTGAAAAATTCGACGCCTATCGAGAGCCAAGCGCCGCGACGCGTCGAAATTATAAATCGATTGCAGGGATTTTGAAATAACGCGCATGCCAAAGAACATGTTATTTATAAACTCCTTTGTTATTTAGTCGAACTCATTTATCTTACTCATTTCTGAGTTATACCGCTTTATAGTTGACATGTCTTGATTAACAAAAAATGCGATGACGGATGATTTTTACAAGAATACTGGAAAAAGTAGTCAGAGTATGGGGCAAAGTGAATATTTTTCAAAGTTTAAGAAATTCGACGCCTACAAGACCCAAGCCTTGCGACGCGTCTGAAATATAAATTGGTTTCAGGGACTTTGAATTTAATCGCATGCGAAAGTCCATGTTATTAGTAAATCATATGGTTATTTACTTGAACCTGTTTACTCTACTCCTGTCTGAGTTATACCGGTTTAGAGTAAACATTTCTTGATTGACAAAAAATGCAATGACGGATGATTTTCACAAGAATTTTTTGTCAACCAAAAAACTTTTACTAAACCAGTTCAACTCAGGAATGATCAAGATAAATGGGTTCGAGTAAATAACATAAAAGTGTAAAAATAACTTCAGTAACTAACAGTACTTCCGCATGCGCGTAATTTCAAAGTCCCTGCAATCGATTGATATTTTTGACGCGTCACGACGCTTAGCTCTTAGTCGGCTTCAAATTTTTGAAACCTTGAAAAATATCTATTTGACGACATACTTTGAACACATTTTACTGAAAATGAGAATAGCATTCTTGTAAAAATTATCCGTAATCGCTTTTTTTTTCAATCAAGGAATGTTTACTATAAACTTGTATAACTAGAAATGTGTAGGATAAATGGGTTTGAGTAAATGACAAAAAATTTCATGAATAAGATGTTCTTTCGTATGCGCGTAGTTTCAACGACCCTGCATTTTTGAGGCGTCGCGACGCTTAGCTATGAGTGGGCGTCGAATTTTTTTAACGTTGGAAAATATTCACTCGACCCGATACATTGACTTCTTTTTCAGAAATTGAGACTAGTTTTCTTGTAAAAATCATCCGTTATCGCATTTTTTGTCAATCATGAAATGTTTATTATAAACCGTTATAACTTAGAACCAAAGAATATTCTATCAAAATATTCTTTGCTTAGAACTGAATAAAATAGATGAGTTCAATCAAATGACAAAAAAGTTTATAAATAACACGTTCTTTTGCATGTGCGTAATTTGAAAGTCTCGGCAAACGATTTATATTTTTGATGCGCGCTTCACTCTTGATAGGCATACATTGACTACTTTTTACAGAAATCAAATATTCCTATTCGTTTCCGAGATATTGCCGTGCGGAGTTTCAAGTGAAAAGGCCTGTATAACTCAACGATGTTGAAGTTTCTTCATCACCTTCGTCTAAATGGCCAACGTTTATTGGGTTCTTGAAGATTGGGAAGTGTGCACAAAAAACCTACTTTTCGAAATGCCGGCCAGCATATAGGCAAAAAACACAACGTACAAGCAATAGGCGCTTGAAGTCGAGCGGTGATTGGCTGTTGCTAATACGATGTAGGCCCGCACGATTAAGACAAAACGTACATCTGATCAGCAATGAGCATTCTGTACGGACGTTTCTAATCAAGTATCTTAAACACACAATTCGAAATAGCTTTATTATTTCTGTTGAGCAAAAACAACAAACACCTTTAGAAAAGCAAGATTTATATGTCTTTGTTGCCAATATAACGTAATAAACGTTTTTTATGTTTATTTTCATTGGTTAGAATATAGAAAAAATGTGCTTTTTATACCCAGGTTTGATAGTAATTTTTGCACCAAGGCTTGTGAGTTTACTTTTTTGGCCAAGGATGCAGATGCCAAGCTGAGGCAAGTAGAGCTGAAGTTTGCAAGAATTCGAGGACAAAAAAATATATGCTACAAGTCAAGGTGTATATGAGATTTCATGTGCTACCGTACATTTAGGATTATACAGTGCGACCTTAAAGGTAGGAACAAATTCATTTGAAATTCAGGGGTTGGTTTTGTGGGAGAACGCTCAGGCACGTGAATTTTAATTTTAAATCGTGGTTTTCTTGATGATAATTTTATGTGTACAGGGTTGACCAAAAATATGTTCCGACCATCAACTTCATTCTTTCCAATAGAAACCCTCTTTTTTCATTACATTTTTGAATTCTACATCAAAATTTTAAGTAAGTTTCATGTACCTTGTCCTTGACCTAATCCCAACAATTATCGAGAAATTTACGATTGTTCAGAAGCACAGTCCATTATTTGATCAAGTCGGAACTTATTTTAGGTCCACCCTGTACACATGAAATTATCATCAAAAAAACCGCAGTCAAAAAAAAAAACCACATGTCCGAGCGTTTTCCCACAAAACAAACTCCTGAATTTTGAATGAATTTGTTCCAACCTTCACGGTCGCACTGTATGAACAAGTGTTTCAAAAACTTTTATGCTTTTCTATGATAATCATGAATTTGAATTTTCAAGCACCAATCAAAAAAACGTCTTCAAATAAGCTTCAAAACCACTAGCTAGGCTTCAAAAGCACGAAACAGGTCTTTGATCGGTCCAAAAGTGATGCTAAAGTATCAAGGAGGTACTGCAGGCTGCAGGTACAATAAAAACTTCATTTTATTGTGATTAAAAGCGATTTTCCCAACTTTATTTTCCGTTTTGGTCTCCCATTGTACAAATTGACAAGCGAGGTAGTATAGGCATCGAAGTTATACTAAAGACACATACAATCAAAATAATGATTTCTATTGTACAAATTTCAGTACAACTCAATTAACAAAAAAAAACAACCGCAGCTCTACGCGCCAGATTTGATCTCACTGATTTATGTTAAGTTGTATACATTCCTCCTTGTTATTTGATGCACTTAATCGTAAGTGTACCCATCATAGGAACTCTGTGAAGTAAATTTTTTCTGTGAATAAGCGCTTGATGTTGATGTTGTGTGCCCCGTATGAGGACTGTGAAATGTATATTAGAAGAGGTTGAATCAAACAAAAAAACAATACATTATTATACAAGGTATCCACGAACAATCGTAAAACAATGACAGTGGTGATTCTTCATGAAAAAATAAGTTTTTTTTTTCGTATGAGCATATGTAGATCCGAAATTGCTTTTTTTATATTTTATTATGCAAGTACAGCGCTGCGCTGTGATTCTCGATGCAGAAATTTGTAGATTTCTCGAAAACGGTTGCCTATAGCGTTGTTGAGAAAGTATACCTCTCCCTACCAAAAAAAAATAAAAATTAGATTTATGCACTAAAAATCTTCAAGGTTTGATGTCAAAAAAGTTGTAGGCAAATTAAATGAGATGATAATAGTGTACGTAGCGCCATCTGACCGCTACGTGAAAGTTAGCACCAAATCAATTGAAAAAAGTCGAAAATAAAATTTTCGGACCTATATGTTCATATGAAAATAATAGTAGGACGCCCTGTGCCCCTGTGTAACGCCCAGTAACAAAATACACGCAATTAACAACGTCAGTACAATCAATCAATACAAAACGTACCTACAACAATAGCCAATCAGCGCTCTACTTTGAACGCCTACCCAAGTCCATTTTCTTATTTCTAAAATCTAAACTTTAGCCATAAATATCTTAGTTTAATAAACTGTGCTTTTACTACCTACGTGTTGAAGACGTTTGTTTTTCCTTGTATTTAGACCTACCTACACACACACATTTTTTCCAAAAGTATACAGTAAGTGAAAAACCAATGTCTTTAGGCCTACACATTGGTTTTTCACTTATTCAATTTATAGAAGGCCCTCTTAGAGAAAATGAACGATTTTCAACTATTTCAAAAGTATGTTTCAACTAGTAAATATAATATAAAACACGTTCATCACGTTATATTGATAACAATGACATAAATCAATGGCCATTATCTTACCACATATTCCTGAGGTGAATAATAAACCGATTTAAAGCAACTTATCTTTGTCCGACATTGCTCCGTTTCCGTTTTCGAGATAAAGGGTGGTCAAGTTTGAAATTAAAAATCGATTTTTTTCATTATATTGGCCACTTTTTCACAGACTACTTTCAAAATTGCTAAACGAGTTTTGTGGTATGAGAAATTTGATTATGAAGGCAGTTCTACTGTGATCGGAAGAGGGCGTCCTACACTGCACATTTTGTAGTTTGAAATGGTCATAACAATTTTCTCAGTGTTTTTTTCATCTTTCATCAAAGAAGAAGATTCCTTAGACAATTTTAAGTGGAAAAGTACTTGAAAGTTCGCTCAAGTGTGCCGTTTTCCAGATATTTCTATCGAAAGAGTTCCATGCCGCACCAAAAAATTCCTAATAATCGCCTTCTTAACGTCTTAAAGCCTCTATCTCGAAAACGGTGCCATTTTGGACAAAAGAAAGCTGCTCTGAAACGTCTTATCTTGACTTCAGGTACCTAATGTGGTTATTTTGTAAATAATTTTTCTTGGCGTTCGCGTAAAGAAGTCGAATATCTCCGCCGCAACGTACATAGTTGACAAAATTCAACAGATTAATGGGTACACAATTTTGATAATACTTGTATACAGGGCGTACCCAGAAGGCTCGAAAGGGTGAAACATTGATTACAGGACAAGAAGCATTTGCGAACCCCATGTTTATTGAACATTTTCGACTCGAATTTACCGAAGGAACACGTAGTTAAATTTTGTCTTTTACCACGCGGAACACCCTGTACTTACTTGAATTGAGTTTTCTTTATAATTCAGGGCAGTGTTTGCTATGACGTGTTATGTGCAACATGAGCTGAATTTGGCTATTTCAATTTCAGGTTAGCTTTGTTTCTATGTTTATTCGTTCCTGACAATTTATCAATTTAACACCAATCTTACCTTCCCCATTCCCCTGAAGCACCCCCACCATACACGAAAATACCCCCACATTAGTGAAGCTTGAAGCCCTTGACAGCGGGTATATGACAAATCTGTCAAATTTTTATTTTTTTTTAATTTGACTATTTTGTTTTTGGCATAAGCGTGACTTTGAACACAAATTCAATGAAGATGTTACCATATGATTCCCGTTTGGCAAGCCGTTATTTGACGGTTTCACTTCGGAGTAAAATTCAATGTTAACCTTACTTTAGTTCAAGCTCGCGGTGACGGCATAAACGGGTCGGTTCAAATTTCTTCAATCAATTGATCATACTTATCTTTAGTGATTTAGGGCCGATATTTCAATGTCCATTTAAGATTAAGGTACACTTAAAGGTTATTTTGGACATTGAATTTGTCTCCCGTGAATGCCGTGCTTCAATTGCGACACTCACATTAGATTCTAAGCTAAATGAAAGAAGTGACGCAATTGAAGAACGGCACTTTTGGTGGCCAATCTCAAACTTCACATCAAAGCCCTTATATAGTATCATAAGGGCTTGATGACCCGGTGCGGCTAGCACTTTGGCTGTACCAGTGTGACTGACTCGTTACTGAAAAGCAGCTATGGTAATACACTGCTCAAAGTTGAATAAAAGGTGCTCCAAGATTTCTATTAGTTTTGATTAATTTACTGATGATACTAAGTAATAATTATTATATCAAATCATGCCATTTTATGACAATAAAAATAATTTGATTGATTGACTGCCTGTTTTCACTACTGTGTGTGTCGATCAGTATTCAGTAGTATCTTGGACTGCACTCAAGTAAAGCTAAGAAGTTTATTTCATGCCAGTAACTAACTACTGATCATAGATAATGGGGATTCAGTCATGCGTCAAGTGCCATATCCTTTGGAGTCGAACAAAATCTCTAGCAGAGATGCTCAGCATAACTTTGAAGATAACTGATAATGATATTTAATATTCTTTCTCTCAAAATTATCGGAAAGTTGTACCAAAAAGGTGGATACAACTTTCAAAAAAAGTTCATTTTGATGAAAATAATTGTGTAGCACCTATCAAACATAGATAATTAAAGTTTTGTGTAGGTATCTAATCGAGTACCTATCTAATAATACAAGGAAAGTGTATTCGATTCGATTTCTTATTTTCTAACACAATAAAATTCGTGCTTCTAACTACATACATACAAATAATAATAACCAAGAACCACAACAACAAATTATACACAAATCAACTGCTGCAACTATGATGCTGTCGTTACCTTGACAGCTACAATTTCTGCAAATCCTAAGGTGCCCCCTCTCAGCGTTGTCACTGATCTCTTAAAGCCCTGGATTGATAGAAAAAATATTCTCTATACATTTTCATATTACACTCTATATCTTCAGTCTTATCACTACAACGGTGTCAAATATCAAAAGTGAACCTACGGTGAGCGAGAATAGTATTAACGCAGGCGCAGGTTCATTCGAAAAGCTCTACTTCTATGGGGGAGTTGCAAAATAAAATGAAGCACTCACCCGTCCCGGCGGCTTTAAAAATAAAAATAGGGTGAAAATAAGCATTTCCATAAATTGATTACACATACAAATAGGGCAAGATTCTAAGCCGAAGATGCACATGAGTGAATCAACTGAAATCGCTGCACCCAAAACATTCCTGAAACTTATGTGGAGGGTGTTTCATGATAAAATGAGAGTCAGTGGGGACATGTTATGAAAAAACTTCATATTCTACATTCATAATAATAATCTCTTCTGTATCTCAGATGAGTACTACATGATTTACACTTGATAAAGTCTAATCAATCTATCCCAAGTAACATATTCGAAGAAATTTTTTTTTATCATCTTTCATTGTCATGTACAATATAGGTTTTCTCTGGTTTTCTTTGGTGTATAGCTGTGATTTATGAAGAAAACTATCTCTGCGTAACACCTTAAATCCATACATGATAGAATAATTGATATGCTATGATTTGGTTTAAATTTTATACCATAATCTACATATACGCGTATTTTTCCACAGGTGACACTCTCAGAAGAAGAATATTCCTATCTCTCCAAACTCATAATCCGCCTGAGTATTTTATATTATTTATTGAAATGCGCGATTATATTTAACAACTTGTCCTCAATTTGATATCTTTCATGCTTTGTTATTCTCAACGAAAAATGTTTTGATGCGAATGAAGTTCATGGTACTGGACACGTAAGGTTATTGAAAATATGAAGTTGATTGATAAAGCCATCCTTGCAGGGACAAGATCGACAAGAGATAGACACACACCGAGATTTGGGTTGATGTGATTTTCAGACTGCATGACTACATTACTGATGGAAAGAAAAAATCATCGTATTATATATCCGAATGAAAATGTCAACCATGGTTTTTAATTTATAGTACCCAGTTATGGGCCAGAGCTTAAGTATTTTTATAAAAAACACGAATGATTATTTTTTAAAGTTTCCGGGAATATTGTATCAAAATGTTTACCTTAACTGCTTGTATCACATCAATTCCTGCACTGCCAGGTTGACCTCTTTGACCTTTTTCCCCTGGTGGCCCCTATAGAATAGAATAAGTTAATAACACAGTAGACCAATAAGACGTTGTAAAAAAGAAATTAAATTCTCATTGTCGGTAATTGAAAAATTGACCGAATTTATTTGGAAACTACGAGAGAAAACACTTACGGATTCTCCTTTAGGCCCATCCAATCCAATGGGACCCTAAGAAATACAATGGAAAAGTTATTGTTGACTTGAATGAATAACGAATAAGACATTAGTAGAATGGAGTTAAGTGATGAATAACTAGCTCTTTGCAGGTATGACTTTTTGTAGTTTTTGTTAGTAGGTTATAAAACAATAATTATTATTCACCTGACAAGACATCATATACATTTTCTAAATAGGATAAACAACATACAATAAAAATATGCAAAAGTCAAATCATGTGAGAAGCAAAACATCTAAGCCAGTCAAATTATTCTCATCCTACATTCGTTATAATATCTTTTTGTAAACCCAAAAAAATCTTGTTTATCAGTTTAACAAATGATATTCCAGAAATAATGTCAGAAGAATAATAATTCAAATCTCTCATAAGCACCCTCCACCGTTCAGTTTTCCGCCACCAAAACCAGCACTGGAAGCAATAAAACAAATGAAAATCAACAAACCGGAAATCCCGGAAATCCGCGCACCCCGGTCGGACCCTGCAACAGACATTTTTTCGTTTTGACCCATATATTTTTCTATTTTGAGCTGAAAATAATTTATAGTCCCTAGATCTGAGACTGCGAAAGTAAACTACTCTGAATAAACTCTTCTTTGAATTTGTTCTTATAAGATGGATCAAAAGGTAACCGTAGTTCTTCAAAACCTTCTCCATAATTTTAGGATGAAGAAAAAAAAAGAATTTAATCCAAAAATAGGTAAACAAAGAACGATAGGTATCATAGATTCTTGTCTATTAAATTGGATTTTTTCGTCCAAGGAGAAAGTTTTGAATATATTTAAAAATATTATTTAGGTATCAAAAATCTTGTATATCCTATTATTATTTCGTCATGTAAAATGTTTTCACTTTTTTAATGCAGTCTTAAGGACAATGTATTTTTATGTTAAAATTAAATGCCTTTTTTCGTTTTGTGACAGTAACACAGATTTAATATTATGTATGAATTGCTGACCCCATAAGTATGGTGAGCTTCATTATAATCAATGAGAATTGACCCTGGTTAAGTACCAATTAGATATTATTAAATAAATGAATACTTTATTCTTGGATTTGAAAATTGAAAAAAAATAACAAGCAACTCTATTAAGCTAATCGTGAAAATAATTCAGAATATTGATAAGAAATGCTTCAAAAAACGCATTTTCACATTTTTCAAAAATATAATGGTGTAATAATTTGTGAACAGGATAGATAATAATTATGAGGCAACTACATGTTGATAATGTTTATTATTTCAGACATGCATCAGCAAGTAGATGCGATCAAATAAATGTTATTCCTCTACGTTTCATGATCATTAGTTCAATACAGAATTTCGCTTTATGCAACAGGACTAACTCGCAACATAGTCAATACATCAGCGGTTTTGGAAAGAGAAGATTCAGAGATGTCTAATCTTTTCTATATATTGATCACCTGATTGAATTAGAGAACTTTTTTTTCGTCTTCCTCAGAATTATTGAAACCTGTTCATATTTAGAAACACCCTTTTGTTTCTCTTATTTTTTAATGATATTGTATCCTGTTTCTATCACTCTCGGTACTTGCTATATGCAGATGATCTCGAGTTCTATCCTGAAGTGAAAATAAACGTTTCTCTGCAATCGGACCTAGCCTGGGACTCCGTGTATCGGTCGAATCCTAGCGACGGTCGCTTTCCCATTCATTTTATGCAGAGAGCGAAGTGTCGCTATGGAATTCTACAGTACACAGAGTCCCAGGCCTAGACAATTTGGTGAAGTGCAGTGATAAGTATTTGCTGTTGTACAGGGTGATTCATTTTCAGCGACAGGGTGCCAGTTCTCATAGACTATTCATCATAGAGACTCAGGGAAAAAAATCTGAGAATATGCTGGAAATGTATTTCAAGCAAGGATTGCCGCAAGGGGGCGTAACGGTACTGTGAAAACAGAAAATCAACACATTTTCGAAATTTTCTCCCTTGAACTACCAAAAAAAAAAATGGAAACAGATTTAAAACGATATTCTCTACAAAATTGCCCCCCGACACTTCTCTCTAAGTTGTCAAATAAGATAGCTACAAGCCGTCAAACTTGATGTCACTAAATATAACTTCAAAATTCCTTGACCGATTTGACTGTTCTTTAGCTCGTTTTAAAGAAGAAAATGAGCTCTTTCCGGTGCATTTATTCGAGGTCGATTTTATCTGCTTTAGCCGACCACACAACAACAGTCAAACCTATATTTGCGGTTTTTTTGAAATTTTCAAATGTAAACCTACTAAATAACTCCATCGTGTTATTTGGATAATTTTCTATCACTTTCATCCAGATCATTTTTTTATATTTTTTGAAATAGAAGAGTTACTGAAACTTCATCGGGAATGACGCGAGGAATACTTTTCCCTTATCAAACTAAAATGCTATATAACTGATATATTAGGGTACTTCAATAACAATTGTATCATTTGGTGACGGTAGTTGGCACAAAATACTCTCAGGGACAAAGAAGTGTTATAATCATGTAATGTAGCTCTCTAGAAGACCATTTAATAAGGCTTTTATAAAACAAAAGAAATTGAATCATTATAGCATATTATAGCACCAATTTTATAAGAGGAATTACTCTCAAGTCTAATTTATTGTATAATTGGTGTATTAAGGTTTTATAGAGAACTTTATGCGATCGTTACAAAATATTTTCATCAGAGATTTATTATTTTATCATATAGCTATCTTTAATGAAACCGTTAAGTCGCAAACGTATTTAAATCAGAATTGGCTTACGAGAATACCTTATAGAAATGTTTTATAGAATACTTGATTTCGAACGTACAAGACACCACTATAAAACAAATGAAATAAAAATGGCCACGAAATAGCAACATTGTCTTATAGTATGTCTTGCCTAAAGATGCCCACCCCGTTTGCGATCATACAGTGAAATTCGCGTCTTCTTTTTCATTTATTTAGTATATTTTCGGGTATTTTGGAAAAATGTTTTCGCTGGTGACTTTCAAAAATAATGTCTAGAATACGTATATAAAATTCCAAGTCATTTTAAAATGTATGCGAATTGTCCAATACCTATATAACAAATTTGTCGCAACAAGCACAGTTATAAGAGTTCGACATATTTGGTAGGCGAACTTTGTCGGTCATTTTTTAGGTTTGAGAAAAAAAAACAAATATTTATTAAGGAAATACGATAATAAAAACGTCATTATAAGAAAAGCATTGTAAATATCAGCAAATTTATATTTAATAGAGTAGTTTTTGTTTGTAATCAAGATCTTGAGGTTATGAAATTTAAAATATCAGGATAAAAAGTCTTAAATTGCCAAAATGCAGGCGCATGAAAAGTTAGTTCATAATGTACCCATATATTAACAGTAAATTCAAATTCGTAAGTCAAATCAACATATTATCATGCTTGAATTTTTATTATTTTGCAATAATGCTACTTGTCTAATAGTAGGATAGACTCCATCAATTTTTCGTCATGCACGGTTGATACAATTCTGATTTATTCTGCTCTGAATATACACAAAATTGCAGTGTAAATACCGCGAATATATCAACAACAAAATATATTTATAACTGTTTTATAAATGTGTAACTTGGAACAACTTCACTCTTATTAGAGCTCTATAGAAGTAGTGAAGTAGCTTTATAGTTGTTACCTAGAACCCCTATAAACATTTTGATACGACAAAAATATTTTATAAGGTGGTTCTTTTTCGTGTTTATAAGTGTGTTAAATATATATATATTTAAAATATTTTTACGAGCAAAATGTTTTACGAAACTGTTATATAACGGTCTATAAAATACTTATAAACATATTTGTGTTACTTGGGTTGAAACAGCACCTATAAATTTGAATGAGTCAAAAAGACACATAAGATTTGTTTTGATGCGCGTTTAACATTTTCTTCAGTTGATGTTAAAAAAAGCCTAATAATTGAAAATGCCAACTATTTTTCGTTTTTTTTCTACGAGCAGCTGACAAGTAGAATACAGTGCCACGCTCGCTAAAAATGATACGGTGGACCAGTAAACACCTTATTCCAAAAATTTAAAAAAATAAATAAAATTGACTAAAAAAAAACAGAAAAACTAGTGCCAATGCTCAAAATCCCCACCGTTGGCAAGGCACTCCTATCTTTTTGACACATTCATATTTACATGGGCTGTTTCAAAAGTATTCCTCGACGGATTCTTGATGAAGTCTCCGTAACTCTTCTATTCCAAAAGATATAGAAAAATCATCTCCATGAAAGTGGTAAGAAATTATCCAAATAACAAGACGGAGGCATCTATTTAGTGGGTTTGCATTTGAAAATTTCGAAAAAACCTAGAATTCATGTTTGACTCTCACAATTCATCTTGTGTGGTCGGCTAAAGCAAATAAAATCGACCTCGAGTACATGCACCAGAAAGAGCTGATTTTCTTCTTTAAAACGAGCTAAAGAACAGTCAAATCGGTCAAGGAATTTCGAAGTTATAGGCAAATTAGTGACATTAAGTTTGACGGCTTCTGGCTGTCTTATTTGACAACTTAGAGAGAAGTGTCGGCGGGCAATTTTGTGGAAAATATCGTCCAAAATCTGTTTCCATATTCTTATTTGGTAGTTTACCGGAAAAAAATTCTGAAATGTATCGATTTTCTGTTTTCACAGTACCGTTACGCCCCCTTGCGGCGATCCTAGAAGCTTGAAATATCTTTCCAGCATTTTCTCTTGCTCATTACTATACAGATTTTTTTCCTGGGCCTCTATGATGAAAAGTTCACGAGAACTGGCACCCTGTCGGTGAAAATGAATCACCCTGTGCAAGTCAATGAGCATCTCCAGAACTAAAAACCTAACAATCAACGGATATCTCATAGAAAGAAATCGCTGTTTCTACACCTGGGATCAGTATTCGACATCTCTTTGAACTTCAACGACTACATTGATAGCATTATACTAAGATCTTGACGGATTTTGAGCTTCGTCAAAATAGCCTGCAAGCACATTCACGATACACAAGCGATCACTCGCTTTTATAATTCTGTGGTGAGAAGTATCCTTGAGTATTGTTCCTGCTTCTAGTCACCGATCTACCAAACCCACATCTGAAGAATGAAGAGAGTTCAAAATAGATTCACAAATTTGATTCTATTTGAACAAAATTTTCCACATTCTGATTTGAAACACGGAGCAAGGATGCTTCTATGTGGGTCGAAGAGCCTTGAGTGCAGTGGGAGGGAGGCTATGCTGATAAGTATCCACAAATTAGTTGATGGTTCAATCAACCGCGATGCACTTCTTACTTATGCGAAGCTGACAGTACCAATGAAGCGAACCAGACATACTGTTCTCTTGTATGCATTCATAGGGCTAACTACGGTTTCACTTCTCTGATAGACTTTTAACACATTATAATTTTATTTATTGCTTGCATATATTTTTCGTGCTGTCTTCTATCTATTAAAGCAAAGTTTAAATCATCACAGCTCATATAACTGCATATTATACGTATCCAGTTTAATTTACTTTATTTTGTAGATAAAGTGTGTTCAATAAAAAATACGGTCGAAGATGGCCGTCATTTTCTTTTTCCATCATGAACGTAGGTCCGTGGCTGGGTTGGTATGCTTTGATAGCAACTGTCACAACGTTGCAGAGGCTCATCAAAGCTCCCATTATCTGATACAATATTCATAATATAGTATCATGGATACATTTTCTTTTTGTTATAAATTATTTTGAAATTAAACCTTTACGAGAATTTTTGTATATTTCTGTTTAATTGCATCAAATGAAAAAGTCACTGAGTGACGTCATATCCTTTATTCCAAGTACATTTCGCAACACTCATCGTTGCGATGATAGCCGAGCAGAGACATACGTTTTTGAAAACAATTGCTATCCATAGGTGAGCTGATCGTAGTCTTTATTGAACACTCGTTACTGTAACATATTAAATACAGTCTGTTCATGGCTTACTTGCGGTCACGTCACAGTATTTGACGTTTGGCAGTGTGTCGTAGATTGATCGCTCCACATGTGACATTTGTGAAATTGATCCGAAAGACCCTCGTCCAGACGTACGTGATTTTTTTTTCAATGTGTAAGAGAGAGACGGAAAAGTATGACGTAACCGCAGGAAAGCCATGAACAGACTGTAGTAATTGTTACCATTTGGTATATGAATTCCGTGACGTAACTATTTGTAATAAATAGATTAAAAATAATTTTGGTTAATGGATAATATAATCCATATTCTTTGTTGGAATAAATCTTATATTATGAACTTTCAATCTGACAGTGCGCATGAAATCTGAAAAAATTATCTGGTCTGAACAAGGTGCAGACTGTTCCACAATAGTGATGAATATGATGATTATTCATTATACACGTCCAGAAATAAACAGTTTTTAAAAACGACTATTTTCGCACAAGTATTCACTTGACCAATCTAGTGCACATATAGACTTGCGAGCCGAACAATACGCAAATCGTTCGTGAGCTGCATGTTCTTGAATTTGTACGTGGTTTTGAAAACGTGCGCGAACTGATTACACACCGCTCGTCACGATCCACCTCTTGTTGGATTTCCAGCAAACTTTTTTGTGAGCTCGCTGTTGGTTTCATTTATTAATTTGTTCACTAGATTCGTTACTTTTCTATGGATTGCGTTAGGCTCACTAAATTGAATAATGTTAACGAATATGTGACATATTCGTTGCTGTCTTGAGGATGCTTTCCTATGGATCAAGGTTGCTTCGTCGAATTGAATAGCTTCAACGAACTTGTGACGAGCAAAACACCTGTCTCAAGAACGGATAAACGTTGTGCATTGATCTATTTGAATACAAAAAATTTTAGATACCTATTGGTATCGATGTTCTAAATCCTTATTGGGTTTTCAATATACACGGTGTCCCACATGAATGGTATCAGACGTTTACGGGACACGGGCATTTCATTCTTGTGTCATTCACATCAGCAGTGATGTTCGACTGATCTTGAATATTTTTAGTGAGGCAACAACGACATGATTACTTTTAGCTGGGACACCATGTGCATAGATTCGAAAATCGCTAGAGATAGAGGTATAGGAAGTTATTATGGAAAATATACAGAATATCCGAGAGATTTAAAAATGCAATAATATAAAAAGGTTGTCACTTGATAAATCAAAGTTGCTGCTACTTTCTAATAGAAGCAGCAACGTCGCATCACTGGGAATTTTATAACACCACTCCTTATGTAATCGACTAAATTTTCAAAACGATCCTATGGCCCGTTTTCCGTGAACGTCTAAGGTACAGCGTTCGTAACAAAACTGGTATTGATCATAGAAATGTTTAAAAAATGAGCAGTGTAATATTTGTTTTGACAAAACATACGACAGTGACATGTCATTCAAGTGAAAAGTTTGGGTATGTTATGATGTATGTATGTAAATGATTGATTTGAATCAGGTAGATTTGCAAATTTTGATACACACAATCGATCAATTCAATATTTTCGCTTTAGTTCCTGAACTCATGTGAGGAGTCATTTGAAAAAAAAAAATCAGAAGTTTCAACCTGGTAAGAATATGACGTCATACTTTTTTGTTTTGTCAAAACAAATATTACACCGCTCAATTTTATAAACATTTCTATGAGCAATACCAGTTTTTTCACGAACCAGCTGAACAATCAGGTGCCAAATAATTGAAACTTGAAATCGTATTTGAAATCCCTCCTTGAGTGACATAATTCTTAATAATATGTATATTATTGGTAATTATCTCATAATTTTAAACAAAATATGAACAAGTTATAAAGCACGAGTTTTTTTTTTTAATATAATAATTGTGACAAAAAGATTTTTCTCTACCTCCCATTTATTATGTTTACGACTTTAACGAAACTTCTCAGAAAGTTATTTTGAATGTTGAAACTACCTTGAAAGACATCTTTCTTGAAATCTCACTTTGCAAAGTTTCTTGGCCGGTATAGAACTTTTAACAAGTTCACGTGAAATGAAATAAAATATTGACGTGACGTTCAGATTTGTAGCAATCAAGTATAAACTGCAATATGTGTATACATATGCATGTGTATTCCATACATTCGCAGATTTTCAGGCTATAACCTTCGTTGAGCATCTAAATCTTCTCTTTCCACGTGTGAAACATCACGCTTCTATATTTAACCGTCATATTGCAAGTTACTACCGCAACACCAAAAACCTCCACCCCACAACATCTGATCTTACCCTATAGCCCATTTCTCCTTTCTGACCCTTGTCACCCTGTAATATGAATGATGACGGGGTTAAACTTGTATGTTGTATAAAATCTCATACTACTTGTTAATTTATCTGAGAAGTTCTTCATTTCAAATGGAAATATTTGTCATCTCTTTTTAGTTTGGAGTTTGGAGTATAAAAATTTTTCGAAAATGACTTGAGTTGGAGTTTTGAATCGTTAAAGATGTATTGTGAACATGAATGTACGGTATCCCACTTTATTTAAAAAATTGAGTCCCTACCTAAGAATTGAAAAAAATCACTATCATAGGTCCCATATTTCTATTTTGCATAATTCATCATAGCATGCATACTTATTTCAAAATGCAGAAGAGATGGATGAAGTGTTTCCAGAATAAACTTAAACTAGAAAATAATAAAAAAAATATCTACCGGAAAACCATTCTTTCCTGGTGTGCCTGGGATACCCTAAGAAAAAAATAAAGAAACAATAAGTCTTCAATGGAATAAAAATTTAACATGCTTCACTAAACTAAATATTCGTGGGTACATGCGAATTTCCATCGAGCATGAGTTTGTCAAAAATAAGGAGTTCATGCGATTGAAAAGTGTCATCGGATTCATGACTTTTAACATTTTATCGTAATTACAATGGGAAAGATATATTTTACTAAGAGATTTGCAAATTTTTGGAACCTCCTCTCGAAACGTTCATAAAAGATCTTACCGCTGCACCAGCTCCCCCGGGCTCGCCTTTCTTTCCCTTTTTGCCTCGCTTTCCAGGAGGACCTGGAGGTCCAGGTGGACCTGGCGGACCTGAAAACATGACATTGAATAGAACACATAGATAATTATGCACTTAAAATAATCGAAATATGTATCAATATACCAAATCTTAGTCAAGAGAAGTTTTCTAGAATACTTTTTTCTGATGGTACAAGGATGTTCAACTATCAATACATCAATAAACTCCAGATCAATGTTGCTTAAAGCAAACTTTCAATGTCAATACTAAACAGTTCACACAAAATCAAACTGCTAATTCAAAAATAAGAAGTCGATTTGCTGATATGATCAGATTCGCGTTACAAATACTTGAATTGAAAGTCTGAATCATTAAAGGTTTATTCTAACTTGGCTACTTTTGGTTTTATCAGTGCTATGCAGAAGGCAGTCTAGTTCAAAATAATTTCAATAAGTATAATTATTGTTTGGTGATTTGCAAGATACATAGTTACATACAAAACGGGACCGATTTCATCAACACTAATTGATAATTCACCGAGATTCAGAGGGATCGCTTTAAAAAATATGTTAGGGGCTCAACGATTAAACAGAAAAGTTTGAATACAGTATTTGTGAACATAGAATGCAACAAACGACTCATTCTCAAGAATCCTATGACCCATTGCTTTTATATTGCTTGACGAAAATTCATGACAACAGCTTAGACCAGTACTAAGTACTGAGTTTAGTTAATATTTCTGTTCTCGTCATTTGGACGGTATCTAGAGGTGAGCTGGGTACATTTTTGGATCTTTTTTAATGGAGTCCACGACCGCTTTTTATTTACAATGAAAGTCGAGCCAGAATGTCCATTAGTTTTCTGGATCTATCCATCTCAAACGAAAACGATACCCTCTCTTATTTAATATTTAGAAAGTCAACTTGAACAGATCTGCATACCATCTCAATTGATTCTCAAATGAAAATCTCTTTTCTCATAAAATGGATGTAGCTGAAACGCACAGAGTAGAATAAAAGAGTTAAATGTGTGTTTTTTTTTTTAATTTATCTTCATTCAAAGCCGATTAAAAATATCAATTTGAAGCGACAAAAACTTATTTTTCTCATTGCTTCAATGAGAAGGCATTTATTTGGCCTTGAACTTGAAATTTGACAGCTTCCGACATCTCGGATGACGTTACGTTTAGTTATAGCCGATAAAAAAACGGGTTATAGTCTGGGCCGACTTGACAGATTCGGACTACAGATTCTCACCTGAATTTTTTGGCGGGAAAAGTTTTGTCGCTTCTCATTGTTTTGTTTATTCTCGGTACAAGGTAGGACCACATAATATGCGTGAAACTCGCATGGAATGACCATTTTCTACTTGTATGAATTGATGCACTCGCCTTCGCCTTCGGCTCGTGCTACAAACCTTCATACTCGTAGAAAATGAGTATCATTCCATGCTTGTTGTACAATAGTATATTGTTTATTGTATATTGTACAACAAGCATGGAGAGATACCCATTTCCTACGAGTTGCTAGGCATTGGGTAGGGAATGGTTTCATTTCCTACGGTTGCACAATGTGGTACGTTTCCTAATCGATATCGATTGCACAATAGTGACATTCCTTGACAGTCGTAGAAAATATACTATTGTTCCTACTTTTTAAGTTCCATACTATTCAATACACCACTTTTTGTCACATGTAAAACCGATGTGATACACTTGACACCAGTTAGGAAAAAAATTAAGGAAGCAAAATAAAATGCAATCAAGAGAAACATGTGTACAAGAAAGAGGGTATTCTGTGTGTAATTTGTCAATTTCATTTCCAGAGTGGACCATATCTTTATTATACACATTCTGTTTAATGCCTTGGAGTATCATCAAAAGCAAAACCATGTGGATAATACTTAATGTTTTTATTGAAAAGAGAAGCGATATAAAATATTTATTTGAACCAATTAAAAAAAAATAAAATGATATGAATAATATAAAGAATAAATAACAAATAATATTATATTGCTAAGTATAATCTATATATGCGGGGTGTCTATTTAAGAATGGCAAGGTGCCAGATCTCAGAAACTTGGCATCCCAGAGACTTGCGGAAAAAAAATTACAGGGTAATAAAAGATAATAGAAAATGCTGGAAATATATCAGAGGTTCCTAAAATAGCCACAACATGGCGTAACGGTGCTATCAAAACACAAAATTGCTGTTTTTTCGTGATTTTTAAATAGAAACAAATATAAATGAGTACCGCTATGGATACCTTGAGAAATTTCCTTCAAATTTGTTCTTCTGATTTTTTTTCTAGCATGTCAAATAAGACAGGTATCAGCTGTCAAACCTTAAAACGCAAGAATGCTCATAACTTTAAAACATAACTCAACCGATTGACGCGATCTTGGTCTCATTTTGACACACAATTTTTTGATTTTAAATGATTCTGATCAGAAGAGACGATTTTATTCAATATAATATGCGGACGACGAACATTTTTCAAATTTACTTGAAATTTTCAAATACAAGGGCATAGTGAAAATAGTTTGTCTGGAATTTCGACTAAATTTCGCACATCTTTCATGCACACACTTTTTACACACACACAATACACTTTTTTCTAGCTCTCGAAATAAATGGGCTAAATGCTTTTTTGTAATTATTTAATGCAAAAAAGTCTTACTATTTAAGATATAATTTGTTTGAAATAAAACAGTGACTGGGTGGTTACTAGGTAACGCAAAAATTTGTTGATATATTCTTTACGAGGGCACCTTGAATAGTATTACTACTTTACATTAGATTACAGAAAAGCGTATAGGTAAGGTCCGTGAAGCTAGCAAGACGAGTTTCAAATTTGTGGTCTTTCAAATGACAAATAATTAGTAAGTGATTAGTAAGTATTAGTAAGTCATAAATCGGAATTTGTAAGTCAATAGGTGATTTGTTATTGACGAAACAATATTCCCTGCCAGCTTCCCGGAAGCAGCGCGATTTTCGAAAATGTCAGATTTTTTCTTTTCAGCAATTAGTAAGTGATTAGTAAGTATTTGTAAGCCATGAATTGGAATTTGTAAGTCAATAGGTAATTTGTTATTAACGAAACAATATTCCCTGCCAGCTTCCCGGAAGCAGCGCGATTTTCGAAAATGTCAGATTTTTTCTTTTCAGCAATTAGTAAGTGATTAGTAAGTATTTGTAAGCCATGAATCAGAATTTGTAAGTCATGAGGTAATTTGTTATTAACGAAACAATATTCTCTGCCAACTTCTCGGAAGCAGGGCGATGTTCGAAAATGTCAGATTTTTTAATTTCAATAATTAGTAAGTGATTAGTAAGTATTTGTAAGTCATAAATCAGAATTTGTAAGTCAATAGGTCATTTGATATCAACGAAACAATATCTTCTGCCAACTTCCCAGAAGCCGAGCGGTGTTTGAAAAACTTATTTTCTTTATTGTGAACATTAGTTGGTGATTAGTATGTATTTGTCAGTCATAAATCAGAATTTGTAAGTCAATGGTTGATTGACATTCAAAACTTGAGCTCATATTCTCAGAATCGTAAAAGTAATGCCCCCAAGTGTTTAAGGAAAGTAACAGCTTTATTTAAAGTCAAAAATAACAATAAAAATGAAAAAAATTTGAAACAAGAACATAAGTGGACCTCTATGCAACAAGAAATTAAAAAACACTAAACTTTCGACTGATGCAATAAACTCAAAAATAACATTTCATAAATGGAGTTTTACCTTCAACTAGAAAATTAAAAACAGCCTTTATATGTAATAAAAAACCAACAAAAGCGCTATCGAGAACGCTTAAGTACACAAACATATTATCTCAAAAAATAGAATCATAAAATACTTGATTCCAAACCAAAAAAAAAAATACATGTACTAAATTGTGAATATCAAAGCATGCACGTTGTAAATGCATCCTTTGTCACTGAGAATTTTTTTGGAACAATCGTCATATATTTCCCAAACTCCATCGATTCGCCTGCATAAACAAATATAATGACCAACACTGTTATAATTTACATTGGAACCTTTATAGCCAATAGCAAATCGTAAGAAGAAATTCTTGTTGGCAATGTTCAAAACCAAAGGAGCTTGTCTAAGTGTAACATTCAAATTCAATTCTTCACAATCAATGAACAGAAGACTATTGGCATCTGAACAAATGTTAAGAACTTTGGAACAACCCCGACATTTAGCCAATTCATTGTATGATTGTTTGATGGTTTGTTCTAGCAAACTCAATGTTTCCAGTCGACTTATGAATAATGATTTCTTTTTATTCATAAAAGAAAACCCACAGCTAGCGCAATTATAATATTCAATCATACTTTCAACGCCTTTGCAAATCTTATCAAATGCCGCACAAATATTAATCTCACAAGATATGGACAGAACCCCATTTTTCAATTGATCGCTCACAAGAATATCATTCAAAAGTTCAACTCGAAGTTTTCGAAATTTTTGAGTGAAACCTTTGGAAGTTATCTCTTTGATGCAATCATATACAAGAATATCATTTGAATGATCATTTGTATACTTTTGAAATTCCACACTGTCACAGTAAGCCGCACATAGACCTTGCAGAATGGCATCAAATGCACAAGTATTTCTCAATATATAATTTGAATCTCCAAGTTTTGTTGGTCTGGTTTTATTAACTAAATTTCCATTCTGTATGACCGCGATTTCAATTTTTCTCCTTTCGTCAAGGATTAGAATTTCTGGATTTGGCGAAGCATAGTAAGAAGTTCTCAACCTTTTCTTCGGAACTGGTGAGCCCAAGCCCATCCAATTTTCAACAATTTTTACTGGATTTTCATGAGCATCATCAGTTGTGTTGCTGATACTGTCATCAATTCTGACTTCCTTTTTACTAATTTGTACGCTCTTGGCGTTGTTTCCTGCCTTTTGACTGCCGTCATTATGTTCGCCAGTTTGTAGGTCCTCATTTTCAATTGATATATTTTCATTATCTTCAGAATTTGCCAATTTCGTTTCAAATTTTGTTCGAGATTGCAGTAGTTTCGTCATGCCATCAATCTCTTTTATATGCTTACAAATAAATTTATCCGCTCTGATTGGTAATGTATCATCACGAAACGATCTATTCTTCAAGTCATTAAAATAGCTCTCCACAGAAGCAGATGAAGCGGTGAGCTCAGTTGTGCCAAAGAATTTTATCATTACTGCAGACCATAGAGGATATGTTCTAAGCAGCTTACAAAAAGATTTGGAAAAGTCTGGCAAATAATGAAAGTTTTCCCTGGCAGTAATGATACTTTCTTCAGTATCAGTGACATATTTAGATGTTGCAGCTTTGATCATCTTAGCTATCCACAAATTAATACTGTTGTTTTCAATTCGAGAATTGACATTTTCAAATTCATCATCATCGTCATGGTCGCCGACTGATTCGGTAATAATCGTAGAATTTTCTTCGAATTCATTTCCAAGGTCTACTATGGAAAGACCAGATATAACTTGCTTCAAATAAACTTTTGATTTCTCGCTCTCAAAAGGAATCCCATTTATATTATGTCCTTCGTATACACTGTTAGCGGTGATTAAAATATTTTCTATCAAGTATTCTGCTTCGGACAGTGATGTTATTCGAACTAACCTAGCTATCAATTTCATATAAAATCGCTTCACAACTTTGTTTGTATTAAAACATTTCCATCGGCTTACTAACTTAAGAAGGTGGGGATAATCGACTCGAATGAATACCTTCAAGTCACAAGCTTGGCCACTTTGTAAAATTTTGAAGCATTTGTCTAAGTAAGATGACAAACTAGACTCTCTCGCAATAGATTTTGAAATAGCTCCCAATAGGGCTAATGAGTGATCAGATACTGTAGTATGAGGTGGTCTGACAGATATCATTCCCATCCATTCAGAAAGCCAATACGATATTTGGTTCATATTGTGACATTCAGACAGCATCTGCGTAACTGGGATTTGTCCGTGTAATGTCCCCACATTAATAACACCAATGTACAAAAATATATTGGATGATGTGTTGCCATGAGGTCTGTGTACTTTATTGCATAAAGTACCAGTTGCATCGATAAAAAGCTTCCCTTTTCCTGTCTTTATGTAGTCATTATATATTACGGTTTGTGATGGACTCCAATACATTACAAAAAAAGGATCAAGTCCAAGTTTATGTAAAATTGTGCTAAATATTTCCGTATATTTCATCTCTAACAGCGAATTTATAGGATCAAGTGTATTTGTGGTCTCTGAGAATTGTTGTTTTTGTTTATGTTCTTGCCTACATTTTCTCAGTACTTCTAGTGGGTACAATAGCCTTCCGTTAGTATTCTCCCTGGCTTTTTCCCTAAGCCAACTCACAGCCTTTTTTCCATCAGATAGCCTCTGTCCTAGTTCGGTTCGCCTGGTTCCAGTCAATGGCCTCCGTTTGTTATATGAGTGATAGTGTTCGTTTACATTGGAAATATTCACAAATACTTTCATTGTTTCGTTCTTTTTTTGGGTATGCGAAATCCAACACTTCAGGGATGCATTGCATTCTACGCAATAACCGTTACAAGAAAAATAATATTTTCCTGTGTTGAATGGATTGAATGAGTGATTCCGAAACATCCAAATACAAGATGACATCAGTTGAGCAGAGATACAGTCATAAATAGTATGAGTCCAATCCATTTTCAGCACATTACCGGAAGTAAGACTAAGCCAAACAGAGCTGTCAATTGTGAAGAATTTCTCCGACTCAAAACATGAATTTTCAAAGAGATCGATCTCTGAATCCGGGCCATCTTCAATAGAACTGGATGAAATGCTAGACGTTTGTTTTGATTCAATATCAAGTAACGCATGACAGTTAAATCTATTGCCTTTAACAAATATATAGACTGCTGCTGGTGTCATTCTATTTTCAACATTGTTGGCAATCGTTGATCAAATGGAGGCACTGCTATGTCCCAAATTCTCCACAATATCCTTCTTAAACGAGCTGATCACCTTCAGAAGTTCTTTAGGGTCCACAACAGGTTTTCGTCCAGCCATCTTCACTAGCAAAGAAATAATTATTATAGATAAATACAGTGTTTTTCAAAAGAAAAGAAGGGAGTATGTTCGATTACATTGTTCACGTATAACTCATGAAATGAAAATAACCATAAGAATCATAATAGTTTTTTCATATTACACATGTTAAAATTTACCTGGAAATTCACCATGATAGAAAAAAACAGAGATGAGATATAGCGCAAAATGAGCGGAGTTGAGTCGCACCGTAATTATTTGATTTTTTTGAAAAACATTGTTTCATTACCAAAAATATGCTTTGTTCTATCTTTTGTTCGGCCGAGCTGCTATAGGAAAAACATAAATCCAATCCTCATAATTTGCGGAACAATAAACAAATGGCCCATTACATAGGTTTGAAAAGATAGGCTACATTTCGGTATTTTGATCGTTTCAAGGTACCTTCACACTCACGATCTTTCCTGAACGATTGGAACGCCCCGTTCTAGTCACACGCGAAAGCGTGCTTGTGTAAATACAATTTTGACACGCGCGAAAACACCCGCGTTGAAAAGTGTCATTTATTTTTCGTCAAGTTCTCTCGCGTGTGTTTTGAGTGTCCTAAATTCTAAAGCCAAAAATAATATTATCAGATAAATGATAAAATATAATAATATTATTATCAGGATGGAAATAACGGGAGTTCATTGCTTGGAAAATGCTGTCGTAGTTCATTTAATAATTGCATGTGACCGTTTGTTACCATCATCCATCAATTTCTTCACCCATATCCTCTCTATCCTTTCTTTTTTTTATCCTTCAAATGTATACAGGGTGTAACAGAGTAAGTGTTACAACGTGAAACTATTATTGATTCATCAAGAAAAGAGAAACAGATTTTTCCTTAACGAAAATTTTCCGCGAGCTTTCGTTTTCGTTATAGAGGGTGTCAAAGTAATGAGAAAAAAATGTTTTTTCTTTGATTACTCACTTCTAAACCACTTGTAATATTTGTATTGGTACGGTGTCAAAATTCAGTATGTAGTTAGTTTTATTTTATTGAAAAATCGATAAAAACAATAACCAGTGGCGTATAGCTATAATACACCCTGTATCTCGAAAACGAAAGCCCGCGGAAAATTTTTGTTGAAATCATTTTCTTTTCACTTTTCTACTATAATATCTTGTCCATTTTGCATACACACACTCAAAACATTTTAGAAATTCCAAAATGCCAAGAGCCACGCAAAGAACGCACTAATACCTAGGTTTTCTATTGACGTTGACATGCTTTGCCTCTCCCGTTCCAAACGTACGAACAAGCCTTTGGGAATGGAGCGTTGCAGTGTTTCACATTTTTATTGACACGCTCTAGAATGCCACGTTCTTGGAACGTCGCTCACGCGCAAATCGCGCGAAACGAGTGTAAGTGTAAAGGTACCTAATATTAGGTGAGTTCGAGTTTACACTCTAAACACTTCGAGCTCGAAAAATTGCAAACGTAAATTCACAATTTTCGTGCTTGGAGTGTTTAGAGCGTAAAATCGAACGCACCTCATCCTGATCTAACCTCACTCCCCGAAATAAACTAAAGGATTCAATTAACAGGCCACTTGAGTTTCGATCATGATCGAGCTTCCGAAATAAACCTAATAATACACAGGTATAGGACCTGCTACAAGAAAATATACCTTGAATTTCAACTAGAAATGTGATTTTATAAAGAGTGTTCTACAACAAGCGAATTGACACCGACTTCCGGTATAACCGGAAAAGTCGCGCAACTTCGCTAATATTTCATTTGGAGAGAAGAGAGCATATCTTTGGAAATGTCACCATACAAATTATCAGAATCAAAATCGCTTAGGTGTTTCCCGATACCCATACCTACTAACTCTAATAGACCACTTACCTTCTCGTTGAAATCGGACTTTCAGATTAGAGATATGGGAGTGAGCCCTTCTGGAATATTTATCAACAATGCGGTTTGATATTTAACTGAAAAATACGGTATTTAATACAGAAATTCTGATTTTAACGCGGCCATTTTTCAGTTACTCAAGTTCAAATGCACTGTTCCACTTCCACTGTTCACTGTTTCTCAAATAGATGTCATTAATGTCGTATATATCTAAGGCGTTTTCTAGGGTGCTTTGGTTCGATCCGGTTGACGTAAAATAATTGATTTTTTGACGACGGTTTTAGATGTTTAATTTAGACGTTTTTAGTGACGTCATAAATGTTCCCAAAACGTAGTATGGAGTTCAATTTTCCATACGAAAAAATGAATTGGTGTACCGACTGGTATTGTTGTTATTGTCTCCTGTAGATTTAAATTTTGTTTTGAAATATCAGGAATTTTTATTTTTAGTGATGAGTCTACCAAAAAAGATCAAATTATGTGTAGGTAGGCATCATTATTTGTGATCTGGTATTGTATTATGAAAACCACTTTTCCCGATAATTGTTTTATACCAGTTATATTCCCGTCGATCTAAACCATCACTGCATCCAGTTGCCAATAATAGTATAAATAATTCAGGAGGACATGGAAATATTTTAAGAATACCTAGGTCTAAGCGGTCAAAATAATCACCTCGATAACTACTTAATAATTAGGAACTAGGAATACCTACCTACCTATTTAATGATTTACAGGATAAAAAGCTCAGTGAATGTTGCGTATGCTAGCTTTTAATGAGGTAATAAGTATGTAACGATTGACAATATTGACATGCAAATGTAATTCATAGTTAACAAACATTTACTAATCGCTCACTTATTATCGGAATTATTGAAAAATCCACAAAATCGAAACATCATGCTGTTCCCGGGATGTTGGCGCAAAATATTGTGTTTTTTTTTTTAACAAATCAACCATTGACTTTAAAATTCTAATTCATGGTTTACAAATACTCTAACCATTTGCTAATTGTTAAAATTCAAACATCGTGCTTCCGGGAAGATGGCAGAAAATAGTGTAATGTTAATAACAAATTAATTACCCACTGACTTACAAATTCTAATTCATGGCTTACAAATACTCAGGTACTAATCACTTACTCATTATCAAAATTAAAAAAATCTGAAATTTTCAAATACCGCGCTGCTTCCGGAAAGTTGGCATAAAATATTGTTTTGTTGTTAAGTTACCTATAGACTTACAAATACTTACTTATGTCTAAAATAAAAAAATGTGACATTTTCGAACATCGCGCTGCGTCCGGGAAGTTGGCGGAGAATATTGTTTTGTTAATAACAAATTACCTATTGACTTACAGATTCTGATTCATGACTTACAAATATTTACTAATCACTTACTTATTATTGGAATAAAAAAAATTGACATTTTCGAACATCGCGCTGCTTCCAGGAAGTTGGCAGAGAATATTGTTTCGTTAATAACAAATTACCTATTGACTTACAAATTCCGATTCATGACTTACAAATACTTACTAATCACTTACTAATTGCTGAAAAGAAAAAATCTGACATTTTCGAAAATCGCGCTGCTTCCGGGAAGCTGGCAGGGAATATTGTTTCGTTAATAACAAATTACCTATTGACTTACAAATTCCGATTCATGACTTACAAATACTTACTAATCACTTACTAATTGCTGAAAAGAAAAAATCTGACATTTTCGAAAATCGCGCTGCTTCCGGGAAGCTGGCAGGGAATATTGTTTCGTTAATAACAAACTACCTATTGACTTACAAATTCCGATTTATGACTTACTAATACTTACTAATCACTTACTAATTATTTGTCATTTGAAAGACCACAAATTTGAAACTCGTTTTGCTAATTTCGCGGAGCTGTATAAGGTAGCTAGAAACAAGTGTAATACATGAAACTTGTGCGGAATTTTGTCGAGAATTAAGACGAACAATTTTCAGTATACCTAAAATTTTAGGTAAATTCAGAAAATGTCCGTCGTCCGCATAATATACTGGATAAAATCGTCTGTTTTGGTCGGAATCATTCAAAATCTCGAAATTGTGAAAAAAGAGAACCTCCTCTTCAAAATGAGACCAAGATAGCGTCAATCGGTTGGGTTGTTTCAAAGTTATGAACATTCTTGCGTTGTAAGGTTGGACAGCTGATACCTGTCTTATTTGACATGCCACAAAAAAAAATCAAACAAACAAATTTAAAGGAAATTTCTCACGGAATCCACAGCGGTACTCTGTGTACCGTGTCTTTCAAAAATAAAATTTTTTATATAAGGTGATGTAGAATCGTGATGTCTATACAGTGAGGACGCTTAGGTTGGAATACATTCATTCAAAATTAAGGGGTTTGTTTTGTGGAAAAACGCTCGGACACATCGATTCTTATTTTCAACTGCGATTTTTTTGATGATAATTCTATGTGTACAGGGTGAACCAAAAATAAGTTACGATCATCAACTTCATTTATTCAAATGGAAACTCCCATTTTTTTATTCATTTTCGAGCACTGCATTATATTCAAAGTGATATGATGAAGTAATATGGTGATGATAATTTTATATATTCAGGGTGGACGAAATATAAGTTACCATTATAGACTTCATTTTTTCAAATGGAGATTTTTTTTTTATTTCATTCTCGAATAACACATCAAATTCTAAGTGGGTTTCGTGTACCATGTCCCTGAACGATTGTTCAGAAACACAGTTCATTTGATCAATCTTACATTTCTCGATTTTGAGGTTAGGTGGAGGACATGGTTTATGAAACTTACTTGGGATTCGATATAAAATTCAAAAATGAAATAAAAAAAGGGGTTTTCATTTGAAAAAATGCATTTGGTGGTAGTAACTTATTTTTGGTCTACCCTGTACACATAAAATTATCATAAACATATTATTTGGAATTTGATGTAGAATTCGAAAATGGAATAAAAAATGGGGGATTCCATTTGAAAAGTGGAGTTGACGGCCGTAGCTTATTTTTGGTCCACCCTTGTATACATAAAATTATTATCAAAAAAATCGCGGTCAAAAATGAAAATCGACCTGTCCGAGCAATTTCTCACGAAACGAAACCCCGAATTTTGAACGAATTTATTCCAACCTACGCGTCCTCACTGTAGAATTGATTTTACTATTTTTCAAACCAAATTTACACCTAGTCAAAAACAGCTCTCGAATAACGAATGGTGATTGGATACGAATTTCGTTTTTTTTTTATGAAATTGGCTAGGTTGCAAAGATTTTAAAAGGCTTTTTTTATACATGACTCAATAAAACAAATACCTACTTAAAATCAACTTCCTTAAATAATTAAAATAAATCGAGAAATGACCGTGAAAGAAATAAATAATGAATATAAAGAAATGAGGCATAAGACCTTCATTATCTAGTATCAATAGTTATATAGTTGTTGGTTGCTCTTGATGATGTTCAAATACCAACAATTAATCAGATGAAATCAAACCAACTATTCAAAATTGGATAAAACTTTGATCTTTTTTTGTAAAAGTAGTTTCTCAGTTCAGTTTTAAACTTGACAAAAATAATCAAATTTTTAAGAAATGAAAGTGCCAGTTTCAAATTGTATCTATATCAGCCGATTTTCATTAAATATTGGTGGAAATTCAAATTCAGGGTGTCTGTTTATAACTTGCCACCCTCTTGCAGGCATTATTATCAGTTTTATAAAAAAACGGTAAATACAAAAGTTATAGGGATCGTTGTAGGCTTTTTGAAAAATAGATTCTCGTTTATAGTCTGTACGGCATAAAAGTAAAATTTGTAGCACTGTAGTTTCGTGGTTTTCTCATGTTTAATTTTGGACCATAATGTGGCATGGTTCCAGAACATTCATGAAACAATAAGATACAAACATTTTCGTAGCTTTAAAAAAAATCATGCATTATCAGATGGCATACTGTGATGTACACAGAATCAAGGTTCAAACATACACAACAAAAAGTTGGGTTTGATATTTTGTGACAAGAAGCAAATCAAAATAATACAGCAAGTTCGTTAGTGGGGTAGAGGACAGAAGAAAAACACCATTATTTCCAATTTTCCATAGAGTGTTTTCCTTCTGTCCTCTTCCCCACTGACGAACTTGGTGTATTAGTTAATCAAGGACACGAACTATACAATTCAAATAACAATAATCTTTTCGCTCTATCGCTTACCAGTCGCATCATTATAACATTTTGGTTCTCTGGATTACTTAATGATCTCATGACTATCAGATTGAACTTGCTATTTGGGGATATGTTATCAAAGTCTCACATTAAAATTGGTTTTAGAATCACGGAAGATTGTTACCTACTTGGAAGCAATCATTGAAAATCCAGATTTCCTACTCATTCCACCTTTTTTAGTGGAATATCTTCAATATTTTTTGTATAAATGGATGGCTGTTTGGACTTAGTTTTTGGATTAATTTAGTGAATAATGCACTCTTGAAGTATCTAATTATTTTGCTAAATGTGAAGCACGGCGTCATAATCCACTGCCATCACCTGCAGAACCTTGCTTTCATGCGCCCTCCAACTGGAAATAACCTGTCTAGTTTTGGTATCTAGATTCGTAATAATACTAGAAAGACTGGCCATTAACGTGCTAGAAGGATCAATGGCAAGACATCAAATTATTGGTTCGGAAGGATTTACTGTTATCTATAAACTTCGCGTGTGTCCAATCTCGAACTATGTACATATGGTATTTTTAATTGGGGGACACGCGACTGATTCGAGTCGGGTTTTCTCCCCACTGAGGAAGGCCATACGGATCCTGCGAGGTCCAGACTATAGGGCCGGGAGCATTTTTCAGCTCTTGATATCTTAATTGTACCTTTTTTATACGTATTTCAATGTCTATTGCGCGCAAGGGCCAACATTGATATCTATACAAGACTTTTGAAAATGTACATTCTCATTTCACTGAAAATATCAATGATATCCATACTGACTTTCATTGAATCCATCGCACGAAATCGGAGGTTTCATTTTATGGATCTCTGTTCTGAAATAAACTGCCACTCCAAATGAAATTACCACCTCTCAAAGTTTTTCGAAACACTGTAAAGAGATATCTCATGATGAAAATGAGGAAAGTTGGCACCAGGCGGGATTTGAACCCACGACCTTCGTCATACGAGAACAACGTTCTACCTTTCTATCCCAACGCCACAAAAACCCCCTTCTTTACTTGATTTGGACAAAAAAACTCCCCTCACATTTACATTCTTGGCTTGATTTCGATGGTAAGGGTGTCAACCCCGATACCTGCTAAAGTCGCTATATGTCGATGATGAATCGTGGGGTAAGGTGAAAAAAACTCCTAAATAACCTTGAACATGTGTGTGATTCTTCCTACCCCCATATAACACCTCCAATGGATTGTAACCGCCAAAGGTTGCTCACCATAACCTTAAAAACTTACATCCTAGAGGTGGGAAGAGTTTGCATTGGGCTGGCTTTGCTCATAAGCATTGGTAGCTCAGTTGGTAGAGCGTTGTCCTGGTATGACGAAGGACGTGGGTTCAAATTCCGCCTACGCCACGAAAACCCCCTTCTTCACATGATTTGAACAAAGAAACTCCCCTTACATTTGAATTTTGTGGATTGTCTTACTGCGCATGTTTATCATAGGATTCTTATTCGCTAGAACAGCTCTAAAAGTTCATCATCTGATAAATCAGAAGCAAAGCTCCAATTTGACTTATCTGAACTTGAAGCTGAAGACTATGATGACATTTTGGCCCCTCAAACCAAGAAACATAATTATTGAACTAGGTATTTTCTGAACATTGAAAAAAATATCCTACCTGTGTTTCAAACAAATAAATTTTTCAAATAAACTCAACAGAGTTAGACCAAAAATTCAAAACAACAAAACTAGTCGATAAAAAGCAGAATTTGAAAACTTTTACGCATGTCACTTACTAAAAATCCGTGGACTGTTTTGACAGTTTCCAACTAGTTTGAAAACTAAAATTGTTTATAGCAAGACTAACAGTCAAAATCCCATTTTCAATTTGCTAGAACGGCAACTTAGGTATGCGCAAGCTTCGGACGATTCCGTACCGTTTGGAATCGTTGCTAGAACAAGGCTAATGCATGACAGACAGCATGGAATCGTTTCGTATTAATTTGATCCGACAAGCATTCCGGAATAAAGATATCATGTGACCTCAAGAGGAGTTATGTATTTGTTATCACGAGGTCTAACTAACTCTATCTACTCTCAACTGATTTTATCAAATACGGAGTCCGATGCATGTTTTTTTTTTACGTTTTGGCGGAGACACAGTAGCTCACTAGCGCACCCATATATTTTGTTTATCGGACGGGGAACTAGCCTAAATGGAAAAACATGGTTTGACCCTGGCCATTTAAATTTCTTTTCTATAAGGTTTAATGTTATTTGGTGTTGACACAAATAACGACCTTGTCAGAGCAATCAATACGATTCTCTTTTGGTTACTAAATTTACATTCCAGTATACTTGAAATATTTTCTAAATGCCTTTAATTCTTTAAATTAACCGGATAGATTTTTACGAATGCGTGTTGTTTCGACATTTCATAAGACCGAAGGTCCTAATTTTTGAGCAGTCGTGTAATTACTACCAATAATACTTATCTCCAAATATTTTATTATCAAGTGCAACTAGGGTGAAGGTGACAGTCGTTGGCACCTTTAAGCGGCCGCGTCCTTTTTACCACATGTCACAAACCAATCTGCATCGGAAAATCTTAATACACAGGTTTGTTAGAAAGAGATAGGTAGATCTATTTTATTCACCTATGTCTTTTGCTTTGCATATATCTCTGGTTTAAATAGTATTATCCTAAAGAAAAACACACATTGTCAGATTTCATAGTAGTTGGCAGGGCCGTCATAGTTATTGGCATCTGTGAATACAGTGATTGGCATACCTACTTATTCAGGACTTACCTAGGTATGAACAAAAAGAGATAGTCATTACTATCCATATTTTATTTTCGAAGTGTGTAGTTACAAAACACTTTCAAGTTCTAAACACTTCTGACATACAAAAACTGCAGAAAAAAAAGATTTATTTGTACACTTCGAATGTAAAGTTCGGGTACATTTCGAGCACGCTTCGCCCCAACTTGTTCAATGACATTACCTCTCCACACGCATAGCAAATTCCTTTAGGCAAGAATTTCTTTTTTTCTTTCATCTTTAAGCATACAGGTACCCCTTTATTTTCTTTCTTCTGAGGAGATTCCATTTTACCCACATAATTTTCTTCAGCCTGGTTTATCTCATTTTCTCTAACCTTTTCTTGTTTGATCTCTTCTCTCTCCTGAGGGGATTCAATTTTTCGTGTATCTCTTTCTTCAGCCTGCTTCATCTCATTTTTCCTCGCATTTCTTAATTCAGAATTTTCTTTGCTCTCATCTTCAGAAAATTCAGTGTAATTTATCTTATTTTCAGTATATTTCGTTCTTTTATTTCGAATTGGGCTAATTTTAGTGTTTTGAAGAATATTAATTTTTGATGTTTCTTTCTTCCGCACCACATTTGTTTTCCTTTTTTTATTTTCCTCCCGGACCTTTCTCTTTCTCTCTTTTTCTTCTTGTTCTATCTTTTTGTTATTTTCTTTCTCCTCAACGATGCTTTTCCACCTTTCAGAAGTGATTACATAAGGTAGTCTTTCTATGTTTCTCTTGTTTTTTCTTTTGGGACTTTCTGGCCATTGAAGAATGCTACTCAAAGGAGATTCAACTGAAGTTGTGGGCTTCACATTAGGTTTTATGAATGTACCTACCCTATTTGAATCAACATGCCAACCATTAAATTATTGTAAACGGTGAAATTTTAGTGGTTGGCACCCTATGCCAACCACTAAAATTTGAAGTTTAGTAGTACACAGTGGTTGGCATCTAAGTTTCTAGGTTATAATTTATAAAAAAGGACGTTTTTTACTTTATAATACATGTATGAATGATATCTAAGCATTGATAATCACTTACCTGGCTTTATCTTTTCACAAGCACACAAAAAAATCAATTTTCCAACGTGAACACAAGGTTAAACGGGACAATTTATCTAGTGATCTGAGACACCGCCAAATTCTCAATGACAAACTGAAGCAGGGCTACCAACTGCTAGGAGAAAAAGTACCTACTATTCAGTCCAAGAGTGCCAACAATGATTTGAATAAATCACCGAAGCAGTAAGGTCAAGCTTTGACATATTATTAAACAAAACGTAAACAGGTGCCAATGACTGTATGCCTGCCAACCACTGTCACCTTTACCCTATATGGATCAGTTACACCCGCAAGCCTGATATCACGTTTAGCAGACATTAGTCAAGGGGTTTTTCTTGTAAATTCAATATTTGGTGTAGGTATCAACTTTTATTCTTGAACCATTCGTACCTATATTTGCTTTTCCTCTTCTCTTGGGCTTTGATCTCATGAAAGTGAGTGGTTATTATATACTGTATACCTAGTCTAATACAGCAAGAATAACAATTCCATAAACCTGATGATAAATAAAAACATCACTTTTTACAACACAAGAAAATATATATTAGTGGTTGATTAAATGATTTTGTGAGGAGTGCCCCGAGGAATGCCCATTGATAAATTGACAATATTGTATGATTCTCAAACTCATTATCTACTTTGAAATTATTGCAAATATGTACAACTCGATGTACAAACTTTGGAAAACGCATCGTTTGACAACTCAAGAAAAGAGGAAAAACAAATATAATAAAAATAATTTCTTATATAGTTGATAAAAACACAAACCTTCTTCTATTGGGATTTCTGTTATACCATAAAAAAATCTCATTTGGGAAAACAAATAAAAAGTGATGAGACCATCAGTTTTGAAGGTTTTTATTTTAGTTTATCTTGCAGAGATAAGTATCTAAAGCTTGAATAAAAAAAGTAAATCAACAAGTCTATTTGTTTATGAGTCTGGGTCTACCCATAAACTTGAAATTTTGAATTGAATTAGACAGAACTTTGAGATAAGTAGCCATTAGATACCTCTACAGGATATAGATAGGTAGGTACCTACTTTCAACACCAATCCAAATTGAGTCGATCGATTGAACGATAAAAAATCATGGGTAAAATATGCGGTAGATATCCGAGTGTGATAGGTACACTGTTTTTTATTGTATCTACCTACAAAAATAGGTACCTATTCAATTCAATATTCTATTGAGCAATTCGCATTATTATGAGTGTATTGTGGAGCAATAAATATTGCTTGATATCGAGATCTATTTTGTATAGTACCCATTGACTACCTATTGGAATTGGAAAAGAATCCTACTCCAATCAATGATTTAAAAAAAAATTCTAAATAGGATCCTCCGTTGATTTCACTGTCATAGTTTTGTCTTTAGTCGCAAAACCTCAAAATCTGTAGGAAAAATATAAACAAATGAAAGACTAGGTTAGAATTCGTTGAAATTCTTTGATTAAGCCTACAAAAATGAGGCGATCAGAGTTAAGCGACCGATTCAGGCTTAAGCGCTGCGGTGCATCCAAAAATTGGAATATAATCGCGATAAAGACTTCATCCGGATTAGATTTTTACGGTGCATATAGGTGTTAGAATGCTAGACTGTCACGTGGTTATTAGATCCAGAGGCGTCGGGATCCAAGCTACCGTTGATAAGCGACCCACTTTTGCGCACGCGGGCGCGAAAGTACTTTTATGACCGGCTGTCAAAGTTATGGACTTTTCGCCTGCTTTACATGCATTGAAAAGTGGAGTTGACGTGTAGGTTGTACGAAAAAGTGATTTTATCATGAAGGCTATTCGCGAAATTCAGGAACTCAGCAAGCATCTCGTCTCCACCACTGCAAAGGATACAAATATCGTCCACGTATCGTTTGTATCACTGAATGTGATTTCCGTATTGGATCCTGATCAATTTACTCTCCAGATTAAACATCAACACGTCATTAAAAAAATATGAAAGGCAAGACTCCATCGCTAAGCCTGACTTCTTTCTGTGAAACTTGCCGTCAAACTGAGAAAAGTCTTGATCGAGCACACACGAAAGCAGTTCACCAAGGTTGTCGACAACCAGTCCAGAGATTGTCCCAGTCCTCTTTAGTGAATTCCTCACAAGATCAATGTATTCCAAGGGTTTTTCACACCCAATGATATAGAGACACTTTCCTCTGGCACTTTCACCGACTTGATGTACGTACAGCAAACTCAATGGAATTTTTGGTAGAGAACGAATTCACAAAACCAGTTGCATCCCTGAGTATGGTATTAAGCCAAGATGGTAGTTGATAACAAGGTAAGTTTGAACGGGAAGGCTGGTACAGAACCGTAATAAATGTCGAGAGTTGCATCCATGTGAGTAGCGCTCTTATGCCGGTTTCATACCAAATATGGAATCGTTTAACATCGGATAACCGTGAAACAATGTCTCTTTATTCCAAGTTGAGTTTATGAAGGATACTACTGGTCTCACTGGCATATTCTCTGTGTGGATCTTGGGCAACCCATAGAGTAATGGAGTTCTAGGGTTCATTGGTTACAACCTCTTTTTTCTAACTTCAAAGTAATTCAGAGAAGTTAAACATTGGGCAAGTGACCTGGTTGGATCCTTCGGAAGACACTGGAACGCTAGGGTTCATTGGTTACAGCCTCTCCTTTCTACTTTCAAAGTAATCCAGAGAAGTTAAACATTGGTCAAGTGTGAATTTCATTCTATTGAAGAATGACCTAGTTGGATCCTGCGGGAGAGACTGGAACTCCTCTGAACTCAAAAACTCATCGACCATGGTGATGTAGTCAGCTCTGCTCATAATCACTAGGCAAAACCCCTTGTCTGTTTTTGTCAAAATCAAGTTATTATCAATGATCTTATTTCTTAGAGTCTTCAAATGTGCCTTGTTGAGTCCATCTCTGTTTTCGTGCTGATCCTGCTGAAACTATTCTTGGTATTGAGAAGAGTTATAATTCTTGCCCTCAGGACTGCTCTGTTAGAGGTGTCTGTGGTTTTGATTATGTTTTCACACTACACCGCCAAAGTTTCTCTAGTCCGTCGACTGGGAGCGATTGAGAAGTTGTATTTGAGGTTGAAGCTGAGGAGTGTTTCCTCACTACGACAAAAGGTAACTTCAGACAGGTTGAGAAAAGGTTTATGGAAGTCGATGTTCGATCCACTCAGCTGTAGATTATATTCGTTTCGGTCGTTCCCACAGAACACATATACAAAGTTTAGAAGACAAACTGACGTATGAAATTATACGGAAAAATGCGCCACGGAATGCAGTGGATGCTAATCGAACTATCAGACTTGGAAAATGTATAATTAAAGATTTCTGCAGTATATTATACAGATTTCTATACATAAAAGCACTGACTTTGACTTCGACTTTGAAACTGTCTTTATTTGTTAAATAAAGACAAAAACTTTGAATAGATGTAGTTTTTTCGGTTTTGCCTTGGATGTCCAGAACCATCTGGGGCTAGGGTCAGTGTGGGCTTCCCTAGTGGATGTGATTTGCGCTGCGGCGCGCTGACTCTGTGTGTGGTATGACAAAATGCCACTTACTCCGGAGGTTTTGGAAGCGGTGCATGGCTCCATGTGGCATAGGACGGCTGGGCTGTTACAAACCTCCTCAAGAAACACCTCTTCTGTTTCTTCGCCTTTGTTCGTTCTTTTCAGGAAGGTGTCACTCAGCCTCACTGATTTGTTGTGGAATACTCTGGGCGAAATTCCATTTGTTCATCTAGCAGAAAATTTTTTCTTTTGTGACTTACCTTATTTTATGGAGGATGCATTTCTCACCACTTTTCCGATGGCGGCCGTAAGACTGATGAACCCCTAGTATTCCGGTTTGTATCCTGCGTTCTTGGAAGTTTTTTGATGAGGATTACCAGGGGATAGACCGTCCTCTCTCGATGAGCATTTATTCTTGATCGATAAGATGACTTCTTGAACTTCGTTCATGTCGGTTGGAGAAAAAAAGAAAGATCTCGAGTATGTAGTACCCCGTAGATATCTCATGTGGTAGACAATTGCTTTCAGATTTCTGATCAGGTGTCACCCTCAAACTCTCTGCATCTTTTTGCGTTTTACCATTGTGAAGCTCATCAACAGTTCTGCAGCTCTCTTTCATTCTAGATGCCCCATCCACTCTCACTTAGAACTTGGATCACTTGTGGTCGTTCCTCCACAAGTGATCTATTTTTGCAGACTTCAGAGCTTTTAATTTCTTGTTTAGCCGTGGGAAAGTTTGGCAATTTATTGTAAATCACATGGGATTTTGTGGAAGGTATTACTGATTTCTGTTTAATTACATCAAAGGAGATTGCCAGAAATGATCTTAGAAAGGTTCAATTTAGTTAATACACTATTTGATTTAACGGAATAAACGTCTTTCACAAGAGGGCGCAATATGTAGATTTTTCGTATTTTTTGACCATCCAGATACCGTTTTTTTGCAAAAATAGATATTGGGTTGCCAAGTTTGATATCTTACCTACCTACCTAATATAACTTGAATGGTTTCAAAAGGTGATGTAATAAAAAAATGGCACATTCCAAAAAAAATGCTTGCATTGAGTAAAATTTCAGACCGGATCAATGAATCCCCTCAATCCAATTTATCTGAGCGGTTCGTGAGGCTTTTCTGGTGCAAACCGAGCGGTTGCCACATTTAAGGTTCACAAATGATTTCGGTGTTGGATTAAAACGTAAACACTGTTGTAGAATAGTATATTATTTTATATGGAGCAAAAGTGATACTTTTCATGATGCGCTCGTGTTTAGATAATTGAGAGCAAGAGAAAAAGTGGAACTTTGCGGCCGATGCCGATACTAGTCGGATAAAGTCCGTTTTTTTGACGTAAAGAAAAACCATGTTTTTAACAGCAGATTTCTTCGTATAAATAGGTTCTTTTGGTAGAGGCGGACAAGCTGAGTCTGACCGGCTTTATCAAATATGTAGAAATCGTCCATGTGTTTCAGGTCTGATGATGCCAAAATTTGGCGAAGCATGTAACCTGTTTTAATGGTTAGTTCCAATATATGTGTTGAGGCCTGAAAAAATTCGAGTTTTATGTATCCACGTCAGACTGTGAAATTTCATTGGTAGCATGGTTTGGCTGGCGCCACTCATGGTTTTATTCAAAACACTAAGCTCATTTTTGGGGCAGTCCGTGAGCCACTTGTAGTGCATATCTTAGAGGTTGATGAAAACCAAAACGCTAACTATGACTATTCATCATCACCATTATGGATAATATACAAGGTGGGGCACGAAAAACTTCCAACCCAGGTTTTCTCTAAGGTAAAAATCGCTTGGACATGTGAACTTTTGCTTTTTGGGGGAAACATTTTGGTCGTATTCACTGGTCACTGTCAACCTCTAAGATGGGATTAACCCCCATAAAAAAAATAATAAAAAGACATGACAAATGATAATAGATTCTAATAAATAGTAGCCACTTGAAATTCCGGGTTCATAATCTTGTCCAGGCGATTTTTTATTAATCACACCTAACATCTGTGAAAACCAGGGTGAAAAGTTCTTCGTGATCCACCTTGTATATCTATGTAGTATTGATGAATAGATATAGCATTTTGGTTCTCAATCACTTTGAAGGGGATTCATCCGCTAGAAAAAGCACTGCCAGCAAAATAAGTTTTCATCACGTCAGCCCGTGAACTGATGTGATGAAAACAGACAGTAGGTATTCATCACGCCGGCAACCAAACTAAGTAAACATTACGCCACAAAAGAGATGGGTATAGATTTTATTCGAAGACATTGGCAATTTACTGTGAGTTACATGAGATTTTGTGGAAGGTATTGCTGATGTCTGTTTAATTATATCACACGGAAATTGCCAGAAATTATATCAGAAAGGTTCAATTTTTTGTTACAGGTTTTTTTTGCAAAAATAGATATTGGGTTGCCTTGTTTGATATCTTACCTACCTAATAAAACTTGAACTGTTCCAAAAGGTAATGTAATGAAAAAATGGCACATTCCAGAAAAAATGCTTGCACTGAGTGAGATTTCAGACCGGATGAATCCCCTTAAGATAAAGATCAACGTTTTGGTTTTGAAGTTTAATTTGATTTGCAACATTATCTCGCGTCGAATTCCGGCGGAATCAGCTAGTAAGAATTAATAAATTGACAAAAATGTTGGTAACGTAAGTAACCTATTTACAGGGTGGACCAACGAAAAGCTTACACCCCGATTCCGGTCTTTGATGTTTTTTTTTTGAAAACCCTTGGAACCGTCGAATTTTGATTTGAGGCGTAAAAATGTATTTGATTTTTTTATCTCCGTAACCACAACCCCCTCGCGTGGGTCAACACCAACCCCAAAATTTTGAATGTGGAGGAGGTTCAAGTGATACCTTATTTTGAAGGCTCTTCGACCCTGATCACAATTGCCGAGTTTCAAACCTCTGCTGTCATTCCTGTTGAGATGACAGGTTGCCAAATTTGTTCATCGTTTTTTTTTATTAATCAATCAACCGCAAGAGTCAACTTCTCAAAACTAGAAGGATATGATGAGAAACATAAGATCTTCAAAATGAGCCATCACCCAATCATTTTGACGATCTTTTCTTTCTCATCATATCCTCTCAGTTTGAAGAAGTCGACACTTGCGGGTGATTATTTATCAAATAAAAAAAATATAATAATTTTTTTTTACAACCTGTCATATCAACAGAAATGACAGTAGAGGCTTGAGACCCGGCAGTTGTGATCAGGTTCGAAGGGCCTTCAGAATAAGGTATCACTCGAGCTCCCTTCCCATTTAAAATGTCTGGGTTGGTGTTGGACCCGCGAGGGGGTTGTAGTTACGGGAATGAAAAAATCACATGGATTGTGATCACAAGAAAAACCCCTCGAACCCGTCGATTTTCGATTTAAGGGGGTTAAATCGAAAATCGACTGGTCCGAGGGGTTTTTCTTGAAAAAATAACTGAAGTCCAGAAAATGGGGGTGTAATGTTTTTGTTGGTCCACCCTGTATATTATATATTACCTAAGTGGTGACATAGTTTGGCTGGTGCCCACTCATGGTAAGAATATGAGACGGACTGCCACCACCGCCCTCTCAATGTGTGCTTTGACAATAACAAAGAACTTTTTATCTTAAATCGGATGAAAAAAACGGTCACGGTATGAAATAAAACATTGCACGATACAAAGACGTTGAATGTCATCAAACTACTCGTCTAGAAATTTTAGACTCGGCTCCTTCGTCGCCCCGTACATAAACATCTTGACTCGTAATTTGAAAAGTCATTTACCGGCTTAGTAACGTAAATTACTATTTCCTCATTTGATTCAAACTTCCGAGGTTGTTTTTGTCTTGAAACTCAAGACAATTATCTAACTATAAATTTTCGTGTATACATCGTTGCAGACATTTTTTAAATGTTCTGCATTTCGATCAAAAACAAACTTATTGTTCACTGGTCGTGAATATTTTAATTTGGAAAATATCTCTGAATGTCTATAAGCACCAAAAATAAACAATCCCGATCATCCACAATCGTATCATTGTACAAATACCCTCCAGAAATTCTCCTTCTTTCCCATGCCATTCCAAACAGGAAAATTGATTACCATAAATTTTCCTCGATTCCAATCTTCCGTCTGCCTTCAATGTCATTGCTTGCAACAACCTATCGTTCCCTTTAATTTCGTTCCCTTTGTTTTCCCTTCTCGAAAATTGTAAAGGGAATAAATGGTTCACAAATGAGCGAGGTCAAAATTAAGCTGTAATCACCTTATGGAAATTTCACACTCGGCGAAACGAGATGCGAGAATGGCATACCTTACGACATGAGTTTTAGTACGAGAACAAAGCAGTTACAAGAACCCCCGAAATCGGTTTTTCAGAGGGATGCCTAGAGGTCGTGTTCGATCATCTGATATAGCGACAGAGGTCGTAGGACTTCTCCTGAACTGTCCTGAAGATATGTATCATCATTGCATTATCATGTCAAACAATAATACCATGTTTTTTCGGCGGAGCGGTCCCTAGAGAGTAAATAATTGTAGTTGATCGTTGTCTTGAACAGTTTTCAAATTTTGATTTTTAAAAATCATTCAGAATTTTAGAATATAATATTCATATCTTTTTTGGACCTTTTCCTTTTCTTGTCATTTTCTTTTCGAGTAGATTAAAACTGGCATGTCATTTTGCTGACTCGGAAAGAACATGACAAAGAGCATCATTTTTTTAGCATTCTTTTTCGATTTCGCCTCAGGGGATTTTTTCAAATGACATTTTATCGGATCTAGATAAATTTGCAGACTCGTCACAGACCTGATTGAGTCTCCCTCTTGAGTTTCGCTTGGCGATGTTTCGAGCGGAGCAAAAGCGAATTTCGCAGAATTAACTGTGCGATGACGCGCTTTCTATTTACGTTTGGAATTCTGAACCATCTGGTGGGGTTCGCAATATTGCAGGACTACATCCAAATCATTTCAAGCTCATTTTGACAATAAGTTCGACTCTTATCAAAACCACACTTTTGCATGCTAGCTGCATGAATAAATTACCACAGTATCCTATATTAAGAGGCTCAGAAGTTCACGAAAAAATGCAATAAGTCTCATCATAACTGACAAAAATGAAAAAAATACTGATTATTTGTGTATGAAAGGTTCAAGTTGTTATTACAAAAAATTTCAAATGGATGTACAGAATTGGGTCAAATGAACAACTGGCAAAGGAGGTCATTTGCCCCACAAATCAAATACATTTGAAAAGATTGTTATGATTTAATGACAGCAATCTGAAATATTTGACTTTTGGAATCGTTTCGGGGGTGAAAAGCTGGTTTCCGGTACAGCAAAATTCCACTATATAGTTCCGAAAATCAATGTACACAAAAAAAATGGATACAGTGATTGTGTGATGTTATTTTTTTTAATCTTATCTACCTAGATAGAAATAACTATCTTGAATATGATAATTATGATTAAGTAGTATTATGATAAATGGGGTTTTTCACGTGGAGACAACTCATGCTTGTATCTGGACTTTTCTACTAGACTCCATAGACACCGACAAACTAGGTGTCCCCCAAAATGTAGTTTTAAAGATTCATGTTTCGAACGAGTGCAAAATTTATTTTCTCAGTCGTGATAACATCATCGGATAAAAAAATATGTTAGAAATGGAAGACGGAAAAGTCACCTGAGGGCAGGGTGGTTATTTAGCAATGGCAAAGTGCCAGATCATAAGCCTAGTTTACACCGATAACTCGTTTAGTTCGATCCGATAGGACCAAGTGAGTGGGGATAGTACGTTAGGACCAATGCTTGCTTCTCGTCCGTTTACACCGCCTAACCTCATAATTTTGATCCAGATCGAACCAAATTTAGTACGGTACACCTGATGGCAAGTACCAAACCAAGAGCGGACCATCTTGGTTCGCAACTGTTTACACCATTCGAAGCAAATATTTGGTTCTGATATAGTTCGAATTTAGTACATGGTCCGCGAACCAAGTAGTGGGTGTAAACTAGGCTATAGAAACTATTCATCACAGAGACTGGCGAAAAGAGTTATATTGGGTCATATTATGCACTAGAGAAAATGCTGTAAATATATTGGAAGTTTCCAGGATGGGCACAAGATTGCGAAGTGATGCTGCCAAACGACAAAATTGCTGTTTTCTCGAGACTACATACACCTGGGAAATGTTTTTAAGATTCACATTTTTAATAAACTTATATTTCGAGGATAGTTTATTGAGCATGACCTATAACCAAAAAATCAATTTTGACACATGTTATGAGATCATCGGTTTACCGAGAATTTCAAAAGAAGTTCATTTGGGTGACAAGATATATGGCTTGATTTGACAAGATATCAAACAATTTTATGAGACAAAGTTGTTCAGAATCTATCAGGGACTCCTCGTGCCGATTTCGCAGCAAATCAGATGAGGAAAATAAAACTCATTTTTCACCCCTTCTATTAAAAGGTAAATAAAAAATTTTGATTCTCTTTTGGAATTACCTCCATTCCCCTAAACTACATACTCCCCCTTATGCTGTATCCCAAACGTTAACTTAACATGTACGTGTCGCCATGGTTACTCTGTTATCAAATATGGAACATTTCCACTAGTAAACAATCATAACGTATACGTAACGTAAATGATACAGCATAAGGGAAGGGGGATTATCGGTTTGATATTGAATCAGTCGTATTTCTTATGAATTAAAATATTCAAGGGATATAAATTAAAAAAACATCATCTGGTCATGTCCCTAACTGTACACATGTTTTTTCCACAGTAGAAACGATTTTTATAGAATTATTTTTTTCAAGATTCAACTATTTATAAGCGAACTATAGTGAATACTCGTTAGTAAATTATTTTCCCCTCGCCAAAAAATGTGAGAAAACGGACAAGGGTACAGTTAGGGACACGACCAAACGATATTTTCAAATTTATATTCCTTGACTGTTTTTTCATATGAAATTCGACTGATTAAATAATATAAAACCCTTATAGTCTAGTTGAATAAAGTCAATTTTGAAATAAAATCATCATTTCCGATTTTCCTTTTGATGGAGAGAATAAAATTGTTTAAATTTTTCTTGAATCCGATTTACAACAAAATTTGCATGTGGAGTCCTTCCTGGATTTTAAACATCATTTTCTAATAAAATGTCTTGAAATCTTGTCAAATTACCCAATGTTTTCACAGGAAAATTACCTATTTTCAAAATTCCCTTCAACCGATGAACCCATGACATGTGTCAAAATTGATTGTTTGACATGCACGAACTATCCCCATAGAAAGTTTTTTAAAAATATAAATATTACAAAAATTTCCCATATTATGTATACCCAACATTATGGCGGACACTGTAAACTAGTAACGCGATAGATTATTTGAAAAATTTCCTTTCAAATCTGTTTCGCTTTATTTTTTTCCAGCATCTCAAATAAGATGGTGATCAGCTGTCAAAGTTTACAACTCAAGAATGCCTATAATTTTAGAACAACTCAACCGGTTTGCGTGTTCTTGGTCTCCTTTTATTTTTACGAGGAGGGTTTGATCTTGCACAATTTTTGCAATTGAAAGATCCTCATAAGAAGAGCGGATTTCAATCAATATAATAAAATCTGGATGATATATTTTTTTTAAATTTATTTGAAATTAAAGCATAAAATTGTGTTTGCAAATCTTTGGGAAATAGTTTTTGAGATTTGGCACCATGCCATTCTTAAATAACCAACAAAAAATTATACAGGTTATAATCATATCACATTTCTGGGAGACTGAATTGCATAAAATATACAGGGTGGTTCACGTAGGTCGTTTGTTACAAGGATTTCAAGAACGGCTTTTCCAAATGTTGTGAAGGTTTTTATGAGTCGATACACAGGTGTAATTAATCTTTTTAACATATTTTGATGATTGCAGCGTTGCCAGATACACTGTTTTTTTTTTATGAACTTTCTAATTTTAAATGGGACGCCCTGTATATTATTTGATTTTTGAACTCAGTATAAAATTCTGAATAACTTTTATAGAACATTTTTTAATAATCATTGACTTTTTAAAATGAGATTTCTCAATCATCAAGGAACAGAGTAGTGAACATTTTATAGCAGTTTTTTCAAATATCAAAGTTCTCATAGACTCTTTAAAATATTTCAAGAAATTTACTGGTTGTGCAAAAAAATCGAACACATTTTCGCAAATGGAAATGACTGAAACTGACAAAAGCCACTCTCAGGGTCCCGAACAAGGAGAAATCCAAATTCGTGGAGACGAAGGCTGTGCTGTGTTACCTGTCAGGATAAAAACCCACACCCACTGGTAAAAAATGGTGTATCTACCACAAGGAGTGGAGGGAAGGGCCAAGTAAGGGTCACGTCTTGGCCTTCAGCATAGAGGAGGAAACCGTGAAGAAATAAAACAGAGGTCATCGAGGCTGAGCTTCCCCTCGCTGACCTTCGAGCTTAAGCAAAAGAATGGAAGCTCCCGCTGATACTAAGCCGAGCGGTGCGCATCTTCGGAGAGTGATGACGTACTGTGGCCCTGATACTGTGGAGCCGCGCGAAGAGGGCAGCAGTGCCACTCCTCTGGGAGTTGGTATTGCGGAGGCCATGGATGCTCTCTCGGACGCTCTACTCAGAAAGTCCTCTAACGCATTCACCTGCAGCTGTGCTGTATCTCGCCTCCTATAGAGGAGAGGACATCAAAATCACTACCATCAGACTCCAAGCTGGCGGAAGCGGAAAAGAAGGTAAATCGAGGACTACCTGGAGCTGGTTCGGCACAGACAAAACAAAGACCTGGATCAGGTGATATGATGTGACTCCAACTCACACCACATGAATTGGGAGCCAGGACTCAAAAGGTAAGTATGAATCCTTTCATTAAAAGCAACGATTTGTTCATATGCAATAGAGATACCAATCTTTATAAACGCTCGCAGTCAAACTGTGATAGATGTAACATTGTGCCTTGTCACTATATCAAAATCAATCCATTTCAATGTCGGATCATCGCTGGATAACCCTCACATTAGACAGTTCTCCCAAAATTTTCTAGCCTAGACCGACAAAGTATACGCTTTATGCAAGGTCTGGAGAGGGCTCTGCGGAAGACTGAAGTAACAACACCCAATGATGAGTGAAATGAAAAGATTTGCAAATACCATCCAAGATGATATCACAGATTTCTACAAAATGTCGAAGCCTCTGAGGATGTTTCAAGATTCTGGCAACACTTCTGTGTAGTGGTGTCAGGAACTGGAACACCTCTGAGCGGCTACAAGAAAAGTTTTAATCATGCGAAGATCACCAGACAACCTGAGGATTGGAACCACTATGGCAGTCCACCTCTAGAGATATGGTAGAGATTTTGATGCAAATCTGTTTTGTTGCTATGGCTATGTACAAGATATAGAAAAAGTCGTGAAATAAAAACAAAGAGACGCCTAGAGAATTTACTGCGAACAGATAGAAAACTAAACTGGAGCGGCAAGACTCCAGAATGCTCTCGTGAAAAATTCATTCAGGGAAATTGCCAATCTACGCAAAGAGGATAGCTCCAACCTCCAAGAAAGCATAGAACTACTACCAGCAACTCACTTTCCCGACTTCACCACCACAGTCGTGGAGGTCGAGACGTGGACAGAGAGCATTTTCTCAGAAATGGCCTCAAAATAACGGGTGCCATGAAAAACCAGACCGACCGGAGCTTTGGAGGTAACATTTGTTGTTTGAAATTCACGTCAAGGAGGTCGTCGTATCCACCTTCCGGACAGTAGGCATTGACTGGAGCACTGGGCAACTTTTCGCTGAAAAACTTGATCAGGTGAGTCAATGCTTTGTATAAATATTTTATATCTCTGCTTCGGCATTCTTTGGACAAAGATATTTGACTCATCTTGTCTCGTGAATCTCAGCCCAGACTCAAGTTTGGTTCCGTCCAGTTTCTTGGTTGGCTTTTGCGTGCCTTTCAATACATAGCCTTCAGATTTCATTGTTTCCATTATTCATTGTGTTCATGATTGCCTTACGTGCCCTTATTTCCCAAGAAACATTTCTACGGCTTATTGGTTTCAAGGAAGCTTCATGTAGGTTTCAAGGTGTTTCTACTAAAGTGTCATGTTTTGAGGAAGCTTTAACTCAAACCAAATATACCTTACGGCAAAATGATTCTAAAATCAGGTTTTAACATTGCCTATAACACTCACTGATAAAACCAATAAGAAATTGGTTTCAAGCAAGCCTTATGGAGGTCATCAAATATCTTCGTTACAACTGTTTACTCCTAAGACCTTCTTAAAAACTTTAGGCTGTAACTTTGACTCAAAATTTTCAAAATGGTTCTCATGCAATCGGATATATTTACTCCATAAAACCATGATAAAGCCTATTTGTTTGGAGGTATCTTTGGTTTTATTCAAGTCAACGAAGAAGCATGTTTGCTTTAAAATTACTTAGAATAAAATCTTGATAAGCCCTCTTGAATGTAACAATTTTGTTAATTTACTGTGTTCTTATATGAGCTCAAGTGCCAATGAATGGTTTAAAATCAAGAAATCTGAGCAATTCAAAAGACAAAGGGCCGAGGAATCATTCAAACTCTATAAATACAAGTGAAAGGTAATCAGAAGGCTCTGGAAGCACTGAGGATCAAACGGTAAATGTACAAAGCCCACAAAACTTTTTCAAAAATTCACGTGACGAAATTATCAACACTCCAGACTCCAGATCAAACAAGAATCCATGGAAAAACACTGAAACTACTGAAATTGCTCTTCTTTTTGTTTTTACAGCCAATTGGCCACATCATGTGAATCATAAAGTAAAAAGGGTTTATCATGAGACAATTCTATCTCATGATAAACATGGTGAACCTTGAAACCATATTGTTCTATGAATATTTATAAAAGGAGCTGTTGCAGTAGAGGCATATGGAATGTCTATCAAGATTGTTCTTGAAGCTCAAGTGTTTTAACGATCTCATAAATGGACAATTGGCTCTAAAAGCATGACGGCCATTTTTTTCACGGTATTAGACAGTCGTCATTGATCAAATAATTAGGAAAAGATCAAGAACCCATCGAATTGACTTTCTAATACTTTAGAATTTTTCAGAACATGGTTACCTTCTATTTCTAAATTCTTGCAAAAATTCGTCTGATTAATGCCTTGAAAATATATAAATATATATTTAAACGCAATATTTTCGAGGCGCTAGTGTTTTCTGTGTTAAAATACATTTATCAGAAAATTCACATTCGTTGGTACATACTTGCATGATGATATTATTAAAGTTTATTTGATATGGCTCGTTCTGAGTACCACAATTTCAAGAAAAATGGTTCTATGACATACCAAATCAGCAAAGTAGTAGGACTAGTCAACTTGTTTTAAGCCGCATATTGTTTGTAGGGTTTTATGAGTGCTTTATCGTTTACTTTAAATGTTGCATCAAGGTTTAATAAGAAGCTTCAAAATAAGCCGTAACAGCCTCTTTGGGAGTGGGCCCTCAGGGTTGTGAGGAGGTTGTATCGTTGTTTTAATGATATCTTTATAACTAATAGGCTTCAAGGAGGTTTCATGAAATAGGCTGTGACAACCTTCTGTAGGCATTGATAGAACTAAAAATGTTTCTTGGGTTATGACTTTTATGCAGTGCACAGTCTCTGATTCGAGGGACTAACATTTTGTAGTACTTATACTGTATATTTATTTTGACCAACATTGGAGTCAAGTTGATTGATTCATATCAATTTATCATTCAATTTGATTTGTATCATCTTATATTTTAGATTCTGAGAGATGGTGAGCTGGTTGCTCATCAACATCACTTCCGTGCTCAGATTCACTCATTTCATTATTGTATTTTGTGGTGATCCCCTCACTGTGTGTACTTTCTTGTTCGGGAGCAATTATCTCGGAGGCACTCCAAAGTAACGTCTTAGAGGAGCTGACCTCCTTCGAGGTACATTCGATAAACCATACCTTGGGACGCTGCGATCAGGTTAGGTACACTAACAGAACCAGAAGTCACCAAAAACCACTAATTTTGTGCAAGTCGCTCAATTGATCATTTGTTTTTGATTTGTCGTAGACACACACGCACAAACAAGTCAAACTTCATGTCCGAACTAAAACATCCCAAGAACTTTTTTATAATAATTGTTGACTCGACATATCGTTGATTGAATAGGAAAGTTAACTAATCTTTAAATTTTACAAAAATCAATGGTTCTGAGGATACCAAGTCGCATTGCAATCATAAAAACTCTTCAAAATGATTTTTTCATCGAAAAAAGTGAGAAAGAGATATTCGTTACGGCGAGGCTAGAAAACGACCCTTGCAACGAAGCTACCACCTCTGACGTCAGCAGTCTTACGTTCGGCTTGCTTACTGTAGATTCTTCAGTTGGAACATAATTTGACCCTCAATAACTTTTTTGTTTGTCTATGGATTTCATTGATTTTTGGATATGATATGAGTCAATATTTTTTGGATGACACTCCGAAATGGCACTTTCGAATTTTAGCCAGGACCGGACCTACGACATTTTCATCAAAATGTTGCATATGAGCTCGTTGCAAAAATGAACCACTCAACAGACCGACTGATTTTTTCAAAAAGGGCATTTGTAGGCGTCCGAAAAATATATTTTTTAGTGGTATGATGATGATGGTGCTTGTCGGCAATCCAAAACTATTCCACTCGTCTATGATCAAAGCTTTCTTGAAACTCTATAGCAACGTTGTCTGTTGAGAATTCGTAAAATATTTGACATTTTGGGATTTGCTTGGTTGATTTTAAAAAAGTCGACATGGTTTTATCTTCGGAAGATAAAATCTTGATTTAACGCTTATGAAAAAGAATATGGATACACAAAAATGTCATGCCCCTTTAAATTTTTAAGTAGAATTTGATTAAATTTAACTTTTCAAAAAATTATTCATTATTGAAATTTAAAAAAATTTCAGGATTTCAAATAAGTCAAAAATTTTACCATTTTTCAAGAAACTACTGCGTTGCGATGGAGTCTCGATAAATCTTGATGAGTGTATTGAAATATAGTCCTTATGTCTCGCCTTATGTCGACAAGCACCATCACACAAAAAAAGTTTTGGTCTTAAAATATTCATATTTTCGAAAAACCTTTTTCCACAGATGCCCTTCTTAAAAAAAAAAACATGACATTTGGTCTGTGAATAGCGCAGTTCGTTTTTGCAACCAGCTTTATTGCACCAATTTCATAAAAACGTCGTAAGACCGATACTGGCCACCGAAAGCTCAATTTCGGAGTATATAATGTGAGGTTTGTTTTCGAATTGGCGACTTATAGATAGATTGCGACAGATCATTTACATTCAATCAACCAAATGTCAATTGGCTTCCAAAGAGATAGTTTAACGCACGACACGTGATCAAAATCCATCTCATCGGAACGATCAAATGAACTTTATAATATAAGCAAAATCAAAATCAACATCATGACAAACCGCAAAGAAACGCCAATTTATCCAACCTCCAAATCCAGTCCCAATTTCTGCTTGCAGACTGCAATGTAACTCAGGCTTTCTTCAGAAAATATTGACTAATAACATAATTATCATATCCAAAAATCATTAAAATCCATAAACAAAAAAGTTATTCAGGGTCAAATCGTGTTTCAACTTAATTTGGCACCAGTTTATTAAATAAGATTTAATCTGCATAGAAAGATGATTATCTTCAAAGATGAAATAGATACTAGCTGACCACATACTGTAAAAATGAAGATATCACAAATTAAAAATGAATCAGCTGCTACGGTACTGATCCTACTGGTACAATATAAGTAAGTAGTTTTATTTTTGAAAATGATTGATTATGTTGATCATATTGGTTGTTGTGCGACGGAAAAACAACTGAACCAACTTTATTACCGATAAGGAATTGAAAGATCAACTCAAAATGTTGGGTACCTAGTACCTACAGCGTACAGCTCAAATCATAATATTTTTTTAACATTTTTCAAACACAAGTCACTCATTTTAATCATCAAGTTTTTTGAGTTGATATAAAATAGCCAAGACGTAAGAAAAAATACAGTTTCATAATATGTATTTTGTCCCACTATATTGAGTCAGAAAGTCGGAGACTATAGTAACGTCCACATCCGGAAAATCATGTGAATTAGCTTTTTGGAAACATTCGTGCATATTTCTAAATCAATTTCACTTAATGAGGTACCCAACACAGTATAAGATACAGTGGACAATCGATCTGTGACGATAGAAGATGCTTTATTAGCACGAATTAATGAATAAACCCATAAAAGCCAGTCGGTTTCCCGCTTTGCTCCATTTACTATGATATCTTACTGTGATCAAAATGAGTTTTTTTTTAATCCGCACTCAGGACTGTACGACAGATTCTACAGATATAAAGTGTGTTTCATTTCATTTGAGGGGCGACAATTCGGTATTTAAACAGATCAATGTGAAAAATGAATTTGGCTTGAAGTGCTACTCAAAAAAAAGATAGAACTTGCCATATCATGTGTGATTTCATTGTCTTTCTATTATGTATAGAAAGGACCTCAAAGTCCTCAAAACATGAAAAAAAAAGTTATTAGTCAATTTTTATATTCAAAAACGGATAGCGTTTCTGGATATGTCTTAAAACTCCTTAAATGATAAATGTATAATACAATTCCCCAATATCTGTACCTACCGTTCCATACCCAGTATGTTCGCGGATGCGGTAAACAAGAGGACAAATGGACTAAAAATTGAAAGATATCACAAGAAGTCCGCATTTCACGAGGCATTTTACAACTTCTATATTATGACTTCTATACAATCAACAGCAACAGGTTTTCGTTCACAGGTACAAAAGTCATTATATGGAAAAGGTGAAATGCAAACTTGCAAAATTTTTATAGATTCGAATTTTCTTTAGTATGTTCGGAATCGGAGTTATAACTTCATTTTGAGCAAGTTTTTTATTTATCATTTCACATTAAAATGCCAGAAATGTGTATTTGCTTTTGTTTCATTTTAAGTTTTCTCAATTTTGAGACGCCCAGTATAATAAATATCAATTTTCTCTTCATCATTATTTTCATCCTATTTTTTGGCAAGCAGACTTTTGTTTTATCAAAAATGACTTTTTTTCTTATCTTTAATTTAGGTGGAAAACGTAAACCTTATGAAAGTGGATAGGAGTAACCTTTTTCAACTTTCTCGAGATATTAGCAGCTTAAATAATCCAGGCTCTGTGGTTTCGAATGGAATATTTTGAAAATAATACGGGGAGCATCGAAAACGCCGGCCGTTGTCACGTTAATTTTGACAATGTTCTCGATTTTCAAAGTTTCTTATAAAAAAAATATAAAAAAAACAATAAAATTACATTTTTTTTTTGTAAAATAATATAATATGAGATTATTTCTTCTAAAATAAAGAAACATCAAGTATCCAAGCTGATGTCAAAATTTCCCCTAAGTCCCCTAAGCTCGCTCCTTGGTTTATTTTCAAAATGTTCCGTTTAACCACATTGCATGGATAACCCGGGATTGTCCGGAAATAACGAATAATTTGAGTGGTGATTCTACATTAGAAAATAAGATTTTTCATCATTGAAAACTTTGCATGCATATAAAAAAAATCTTATTTTCTAATTTAGAATCATCCCATAAATTATTCGAACGTTATTTTCATACACCCTGTATAAAAGTACCCACTTACCTATGAATAAAGTTGAATTTTCCAAATAAATTGAAATGCTAAGGAGAGTGAGACTAATAGCCAATTTTATAGTACAACATGGAAAAATATTACTAATATCGATTGATAAGCATTACCAAGTCGTTAGCGAAAAGCTAATAAGGTTATCAGGATGCGCTTACTGCCTGGTTACTCTCCATCAGTCAGTTTGTCAACTCTGTAGGCAAACGGGGTGCATATTAAACGACTTTATGGCAAAACCTCTGGAGCTTTCAATTTGAGCTTAGGTTAGATTTATTGTCATTTTATCCAATGGGGATAGACTACTATACAAAAGTAAATTGTGGAACAATTCTGGTAAATTGAATTTGAAGATATCGTTATTTTCTACAAAAAATTGATGCTTATGTGATATCAGTAACTACACATACTCTCATTTCAACTGCTCATTATACCGGTTTCCATAGCTTATGCAATCATCTGCGAAAATACTTAACGCAGAATAAAGGCCATCCATCAACAAATTACATCTTGGCAGAATGAAAATATTTTGAAATTGCCAACTTATAGACCATACACAATTTATTATATTCCTGAACAAGAAATACTTTTTGAATTGAATCTTGTTGTTGAGGAATACAAGAATTTTACTCAGATAAAAAATTCGTTTTCATATCCGGTGTCGGGAGACAGAACCCATGCAGGACAAAACACATGAATTCTAATGGAATATCGGTTGAATAATAGGATTGTGTTTAATCATGACATGACTCTACTTCTAAATGAACTCCCATGTTTTAGTAAACAATTAATCTATAATCATCAATCATTCAACTTCAAGAAACTTGATGAATTATTATAATTTATGTTACAGCGGACCCACCCTCCCAACGTATACTATCGGAACTCGTAGACAGGTGTGGGCTTTAATCTATGTAAAATACCCGATTGTTTCAGAATGAAGACATTAACACGCAGCTGTGTGGGCGGCTTCAAATCCATAAACCCCAAGGTGTTATCGCTAACTACATTGAAGCTGTTGGGGCAAGAAATGCGACTTCTCGATATAATCACTTATCTGAAATGTTCCGCCATAAATTTTTAGAAACGAGGGTTCGAAACCACACACAGAAAAACTAAAGTAGATAAGGCCCACTTCATTGTGGGTCTATGTATCTAGACATCCTTTAGGTTAAGGTCCATATATTTTGATGAAATGGATTGGGGTGATTTGGATTTGGTTTGATTGCATTTTTGTTTTTCTGTTCGTGAAACATACTATTTGTGTTGTAGGTCATGTATTTTGGCATGGTCCCGAAGATGTAAATCAAAACGCTATCAATTAGGGCAAAGTACCCCATACCCCATGAGTCCACGAGCTATTACCTCCATACAATTTCGCATAAAGTAACGACCAATGCCTTCATCATATTTGTCGAAAGCATACACTGCCGGAAGCAAAAATTCAACTGAATTGATCTCCCTTTCAGGACAGCCTTTTTAGCGACCACTATGAACCACATAATTGAGCGTAGATGGAATATTAATCTCTGATTATATTCTAATAGAGGTCCTGAAGTAATTATGGCTTGTAGGCAAATTCTTGCAATAATCCCTATCATTGTCCGTATTATAAGTATTGAAATATAGTAAAGGTAATAAGAAGCAATAATTGCTTGATGGGCTATATCATCCCTTGCCTAGAAACATACTTATTTGCGTAATTGTGAAATAAAACAGTTTCCATAAATAGTTTTTTGGTACTAGTTGTTCGCATTGTTCACAAGAAGCAATCAATTTAACAGAACGATCTACTGAAAACTCAAAAATATATGTGAGGGTTGTCGGCAGTCAACAATATCGGAGTATAAATATCATTTAGTTATGCTCTATAGTTTTGTGGCGCATCCACGATTTACAAGATTTCTCTGGGTATTTCGCCACACCCTGTCAAATAACAATCAAACTAGTGTTTATAAACACGATTTTCTATATTACCTGAGAAAAAAGTCTATCAGTAAATAATAAAACCTATCAATATCTAACGTTTCGTAAACGAATCTGCTTCCGTCGTCAGTGAAACCTAAAAAAGGAACAATTAATTCAAGTTCAAAAAATATTGTTCGTTTTTGTGTGATTTTGCAATAAAATTGTTTTTTTTTGTGTTAATGGCACAAAATGTCACTTTTACTGACATTGAAGTAAAGTGTATATACATATATACATATACATACAGTGTAACCCAGTAAGATTGGAAACACCCCTGTGAAATTTCAAGTTATTAACCGATTTCGACCATTTTTTTTTGAAATGTCAAGTTATAAAGGGTCTACTACGGGACAAATTTTGAAATATTTATTTCAATTTTTAGAGCATATCATGGTACTTTTTCGTGATAGTGAATGAAGAATTTTTATTAGCAATTTTTTTATAACATTAAATGAATACGTCATTGGATTTGGAGTCCTTCCAAATAGCTGGGACCAGAATAAAAAAAAACTATATTCATTAATAACAAAGTTACGACAACTTAAAATTCGTACATTTTCCAAGTCAACGGTCACAAAAAAACATCCTGCATTGACAGTTGCCATGGAGATGAAGTTACTTGTTGCCACTACTTAGTATCAATGTGAAATTACCAATTACCTATTTATCGGCAAAAATATTTAATCATAGTTTGTTTTTTTTTTTTTTTGGTTTTTTTTTATTTCTCAAAGCAAACAATATTGAACCTATCAAACCAAAACTTTATTATTTTTTATTCAAAAAATCCACTAGTTCTTGATTGTAATGCAAATGTAATTCCGTTAATTCCATTAAATGTTTTGTTATTTTGAACATCTTGTTATTCAATTTGAAGTTTATTGTTACAGGTAATAGAACAAACTCAATTTCCATGGCAACTGTTGATGCAAGGTATTCTTTTGTGACCATTAGCTTAGAGAATTTATGAATTTCAAGTTGTCGTAGCTTTGTTATTAATGAATATATTTTGTTAAAATTTTGATCACAGCCATTTGAAGGCACTCTGAATTCAGTGGCGTAGTGATTTATTACATAAAAAAATCGCTAATGAAAATTCGCCATTTTTATCACGAAAAAGTAGTGCAATATACCTTGAAAATCGAAATAAACAGTTTAAAATTGGTCCAACAGTAGACCTTTTATAACTTAACATTTCAAAAAAAAATTAACCTACAATCTAGATGGGTCACACTGTATATACATACATATACATATATATATATATACACTTTACTTCAAAGTCAGTAGAAAACACACAAAAACTAACTATATTTTTTTGAATTTGAAGTAACTGTTCCTCTTTTAGGTTTCACTGACGACGGAAGCAGATCCGTTTCCGAAACGTCTGATATTGATAGGTTTTATTATTTACTTATAGTCTTTTTTTCAGGTAATATAGAAGATCGGGTTTATAAACACTAGTTTGATTGTTATTTGATACGGTGTGGCGAAATTAGAGTTGATACGAAATACCAGGAACGCGTACGACGGAACAGGTATCAGCGAATAACAGTTTGTAACAGGTATCGATTTGAAAAATACCATGTTACCGAATTACTCATCAGTTCGGTTCGCAAGGCATACGTTCGAGAAAACCTGAACCAGTTCTGATTGAAATACTAGGTACTGTCTGTTCATGTCTTTTCTGCGGTTACGTCATACTTTTCCGTCTCTCTCTTACACATTGAGAAAAAAACACGTACGTCTGGACGAGAGTCGTTCGGATCAATTTGTCAACATTTGATGTGAGCGATCAATCCACGACATACTGCCAAACGTCAAATACTGTGACGTGACCGCAGGAAAGTCATGAACAGACTGTATGTCTGTTATACCCGACTAGTGCACATGAATTTATACTTTTCTACACTGCTACACTCGGTGTGGCTTTGATTGTAAAATGTTTGTGTTTTTCATGTTGATATCTGCACTAAATGCACAAACACGTTTGTTGATTCCCCTTCACTTACACTGGTAGCCATAAAGTACATCATCAATCTGCATCACACTATTTCACACCAATGTAACGAACACACCTAATGATGATAAACTTATCATGGATGAACTTTGATGTGAAAAAAAACCAAATGACTCACATTTTGTGATGATATTTTCACTTTTTACCACGTGAACCGGCAACAGCAAGGTACATATTCGAACTAAAATAAAAGATCGGGGATGGGAAAGCGATTATAAATTATCATGATGAATTATTATATCCGTCGAATTTTATGGCATCCAGAATGCGGACAAGAAAGCTATAAATTTAATTATTCAAAGGGTGCGTATGGTCAAATGGTCGCCAAACCCCTTTACTTTGTGAATGTGAGGTACTTTTTTGGTATAAAATGTCAGAACTATCGCAATCAAAAATCTTGATTCACATGGAAATTGTAATTAACAGTTGAAACAAATAAAAGATAACACACTCCTAACGTGGACTCCAGTTATTTTTTTTGCTGTTAGAGTTAACAGAGGTCGACAACAATACATTGTCATTTACACATCATAATATATCAACTAGGTACTGAATAAATTGCCAGGTAACAGGTCACGCATCGTACGCACGTCCGCGTCGATACGCCACATACATGTTATTTTTTAATCCTGCCGTCCAACCAGGACCCGTATTCCGTGTACCTGTCGAATTCTAGCAACATGTCGCTTTCCCATCATTTTACACAGAGAGCGACGTGTTGCTATGGAATTCCACAGTACACGGAATCCCGCCCCAGACCTGATCGGAACTGGTGAAAATACTAGGTATTAAAATAACAGGTATTTGGAAAAGGTATGGAATTGGACCATGGAGCGTACCTGTTAAAAATACTGATTTGTATCAACTCTAGGCGAAATACCCAAAAAAAATCTTGTAAATAAATATTATTGTATGATTATTTGAAAGAAAAATGTCATGTTTTGTTTTCTGTTGACTGCTGCTGTGTTTGAATTTTGATAAATCAGCTGGTTTTGATGTGGATCTCAAAAACTACATTATTATTATAAAGATACAAAAATCAAGCTTTTCACGGCTAATTGGTGGGTACCATCTCTTGAATAGTTTCGGTACCATCCGACTCAGAGATGTTTCATATTTCACGCACAGGGAGCAAAGCCTCAATGAAAATAAAAAATATGCTGAAATATGTTACTGTTATTTTCAACTTTTCGATACATTTAATTTATAATATTTTTGTGATCCTTCAAAAACATCGTAACTGATTTCGTTTGTCTCCTTTGGGATCTTTAATAATTGAGAGAACAGAGAAGAGAGAAGAAAGACAAATTAATATACTTTATCGTAAAGTGCACAGGAAATAGAAGCAGTGAGTAAAATGATGGTCTTGTGTTTAAGTTTATCAAAGGGAACTATACAGGGTGTTTATCAATTGGATGCCGATACTTAAGGGTGATAATCCTTGAATGATTTTAGGTCAAAAAGTTCATATGGACATAGGCCCACAAAAGCCTAATTTTCAAGATACAGGGTGTTGAAATTTTAAAAACTAAATGATTTTTTCATAATTAATTTGAGACTATTCCAGATATCTTTATTTTAACCAGAGGCGTCCGTACGGGTTTTGCACACAATATTTTTGGAGAAAAAACTTGTACGCCACTGCTTCCTTTCTAAATAAAAATTATTTTTAAAATCTCTATTTATTTCTGAGCCAATTTGTTCTCTTTATTTTTTTTCGTCCGGTGCATGGTTTTCGCTTAAAAAAATTATATCTACTTAATTGCATTGACCGAGGCATTGACACCCTGCTGTGTCATCCAATATTTTTAAATCAGTGGCGCCCTCTCCAACATTCCCATGCATATTGATGCATAGAAGACGTGTACCAAATTTCAAAAATATATCTAGAATAGTATCAAAGTGATGATATTTTTTTTTTCATTTTTTTTTTATTTCAACGCCCTGTATCTTAAAATCTAGGCTCTTGCGGACCCATGTCCATATGAACTTTTTGTCCCAAAATCATCCAAGGACTATCACCCCTAAGTATCGGCATTCAATTGATAAACACCCTGTATAGATAAATTAAAGCTATATGAGACTTTCATAGAAGGAATGAATACGATGAGTATTGGACTGAACAATATTTTAATTCCAATTCAAAGACAACATTCAAATGGTTCTTGGAAATCTATTGTTGTCTAATATATCCGCTACCGTATATATTTGCTAGTGATCATTCATCTACACTGTGGGCCAAATTAAATTAGAACCTAGTTTGATCCTTAATAACTTTTTTGTTTCTTTATGGATTAAGATGAATTTTGGATATGATATTAGTCAATATGTTCTGCATGTTCCTTCAAAATTGAGTTTTCGAATTTTGGACACGACCGGACTTACGACGTTTTTATAAAATTGGTGCATTCAAGCTCGTTGCAAAAACGAACTGCGCTACGTACAGACCAACTGATATATTTTTTGAGAAGGACATTAGTGGGAAAAGGTATCCTGATAATATCAATATTTTAGAACCATAACCTAAGAAACTATGATTTTTTCTATATGATGGTGCTTGTCGGCAGAAAAACTATTTCACTTCATTTTGATCAAAGTTTCTTAAAATTTCATAGCAACGTGGATTGTTTGTTAGAGATTTATCGATTTTTTCACATTTTAGATTTTTTAAGTTGGAAAAAAAATAATACCCAATTATTATTTTTTTTTTCGTTTTTGAACTTTGTTTGATTTCACTCGATAATTTGAAAGGGGACGCAACATTGCCGTGCATAAATGTTCTTTTCCATTAATCGTTTGATCGAGATTTTATCTTTCATAGATAGAACCATGTCTACGTATTCAAAATCAAACAGGCAAACTCTGGAATCTCAAAAACTTTGAAAATTTTCAACAAACAATCCACGTTGCCATGGAATTTCAAGAAATTTTGATCAAAACGAAGTGAAATAGTTTTAATGCCGACAAGCACCATCATATTATAGAAAAAATCATAGTTTCTTAGGTTATGGTTCTAAAATATTGATATTATCAGGATACCTTTTCCCACTAATGTCCTTCTCAAAAAATATATCAGTTGGTCTGTACGTGGCACAGTTCGTTTTTGCAACGAGCTTGAAAGCACCAATTTTATAAAAACGTCGTAAGTCCGGTCCTGTCCAAAATTCGAAAACTCGGTTTTGGAAGAACATCCAGAACATATTGACCAATATCATATCCAAAATTCATCTAAATCCATAAACAAACAAAAAAGTTATCAAGGATCAAACTAGGTTCTAATCGAGGTTCTAATTTAATTTGGCCCACAGTATAGATAAAATGAGTTTTCAAAATATGAAACTCTTTGGCTCCTCTGGAAACACTCTATAGAAATTAAGATTACCATCGAACACAAATACATCGGCCAGTTTCACGCATGGGTGGTCCTAATTGATAGGTAGTTAAAAGAGCGTCATTACTGCGGGTACCTATCAATTTCCAAGACACCACAGACCCATCATGTGGGTCTAATAGTGGTATAATAACGCACTAATGAAATTATAGCTGCTCATATCATTTATTTTGTTTTCTTAAAGAAAACAAACGGTGATTATTCACATCCAGGTACGGTTAACGTTCGTGAACACCATGAAATCGGATTTTCGTTTGAAGAAGGTAAATGAACTATTTACTCTAAGATAGCTCCTCAAAAACAAGAACTGAAATAAGAAAATGGGATCACTGCACTCACAACTGAAAAAGAACCTACGCCCGATTCATGACGAATATTTTTCTAGAAAAGCAAAATTGGGCTTAGAGGTTGGATCAAAGTCATAATTGATTTATGCAAACTATTTTTCCATTGGGTTCGGTATGGAAATGAGTGAAGTTAAGTGCTTCTGGAGTTCTAAGGAATTCGTATAAACTGAGGTAAGAGCAAAATTCCACTTGTCTGTCTATCTCATAAACATTATTCTATGGTCTATCTGACTTTGATACTTCTTTAAAAAATCGTCAGGGATCGGGATTCCACATATCGAAAAACTGTGAGCTATAAGTCTTAGAACTACATCTCATAATGAATATGTATGGAATGATTAAGTTTTCTGCATAGATTTCTCAAGTGTTTCAAGGAATATATTTCCGGGCCAGTGACACTTTTTCACAAGCGACAACGAAGACTTAGGATTTTCAGAGAGCCTTCAAGGAAGGCACTTAATCATGTTTCAGGTACAGATGCTTTCTATCCAGTGTGTTAATCTTTCATTTTTCGTTCTGACGATTACGTGATAAAATGACAGCCACCGAGTCAATATAAGTATATTTTCGTATGTGTGAAATACTTCATAGCATCTGTCTATATTTTTAATCATTCAAATATGTATAAGCAGATATGATATTGTGTCACGGGAATTCATGGCCACACTCCACACGACAAGTTCGATCAACCTGCTTCGTTCGCAATAAGTTCCTCTCTTCATTCGTTCAAGGAATCAAACCAGAGCAGTAAGGTTCTTCTATAGAGTCCATTATCGAGAACTCTTTAGAATACCATAAAGACGCACGATAAGCCTATGCCTAAGGCTCTAGAAGACGCTTAAGCTATAGAGGGTTGCGGATCGTATGATTATCGAGTAATGCTTCCGACATTGCTTTTGTATGATTTCTAATTTCAACTGACTGACTCCAGGGACGATTCTCCCACAGCACATGATACAACGACAATCTAACAGATTGAAAATTGAAACAGATTATAGGTTCGGGATTAAAAGATTTGAGATGGAAAAAAAAATGTGTCATTTTCTTATGTTTTGATTTTGGATTTAATAGACGTACCAACTTAATTTGAATTGAAGAGTACTTTACCCAATTCATAGTCTAACCAATTTTTACTTAAATGAAAATATTCTTTGAATTTCAATTCATTGTCGTACAAATGATTGAAAACAAGTAACTTGAAGCAGCCCTCCGATTCCCTTGTTTTGAAATTTTCACTGCATTTTTCTTGACAAACTATCCACGTATCATGAATACTACGCCTTCTTCTTCCTTCTCCCGTAACTGTAAATAGTCATTTTTGATACACAGCTTGATACAAAACTTTCAACTCAAATTATTTGCGCATGTTGACGCAGCTAAGACACTTCATAAAACTCCGTAATTCATGAGTTTGAAAATAAACAATCACTTGCCATCCGACATCAAAAATGCCAGGTGTCATTATTGATGTAGGATAGAGTTTTTTATGGTTTGCATAAATTCTTTTGTGGTGCTCATTTTTGTGTTAGGTCCAACTTTAAGATTTTTATGTTAGGGCAATTTCTAGTTCCTCTTTTTAAAGTTTGTCCACCACTTATCTTATGGATAATGGAGAAAGAAGGCGTGCTAATTTATTTATCTTGCTCCAGTCGAAAATCGACTGCAACTTTAAGTCATCGTCATTACTATTTGAGATATTATGGTGACTGTGACTGAAATACTTTTATTACCTTTTGTGTATGTGAGTTTTTCATATCAATCCCATTTCCAATGTATTCAAAGACGCTTAGAGATTCGACCCTACCGTTTATAATTCAAAACATGTCATAACGAAAGGGTCCTTCACTGCTCAACTTTTCTTTTCTCAAATATTTTGAATAAAATATTTATGAATAATAAGTTTTTTTGGAAAATTCAAAAATTTGCATTTGAACATGTTCGCTTCTTTTCACTTAATCCTAGGGGGGAAATGTTGAAATGCATTTTCCATATTACCATTCTTTACACGTTCTGAGGTTGTCGAGTTCAAAAATGTTATACATGTAAAAAGGCGAATGGGCGCCGAAAGTGGACAAGAAGGGGGGTACAAATAACCTCTGAGGAAACATCTTTGAAAAAAGCACGTCCCTCTATATCAAGACAAAAAAAAATGCAGAAGGACTGAAATGGAGGATTGAAGAAAAATTTTGTTTTTCTTTTGTTCGGCTCACGCCTGGCATGGGGACCTAAACAGTTTTTTGAGAAAAATCTAGGGCATAATATCTGAACTGACAAGTGAAATGAAGTTTTCAAATGCACCATTGCTTCTTCGATAACTGATGCAGGATCAATATTTTATCGAACTTTAGGTTGTCAAACTACTTTTGGTCACCAGTGTACATCGTATAGAATCGTAGATTATTGCGATAGACAACCTCCAGATTATGTCAATACTTCCTTATTATCTTGCCTATTAATTACCCTGATGGCTGTGGTGCATCGCATATCTTAATAATGGTAATTGTTTTCATCAATAAATCATCTTAGAAAACAAGCTATTTGACGGGTCATAATAAACACTACGCACGATGCGTGAAATAATCCATCGGTCCATTTCCCCCACAATAATTAATGAACTTGAATGAGCGGTTTTCTTCTTGTTATTAGCATGTGCGTATATTTTTAGATGTGTATTTATTCGTTATGATAATTCACACTACAAACCAGGCATTGTTTTTTCAAATTGGAATTCTATTTCCACAGTTTGACCCATTTAGATTGGAAAAACCCTTGTGAAATTTCAGGTTATTAACCGATTTCGACCATTTTTTTTTAAATGTCTAGTTATGAGGAGTCTACCACGGGACGAATTTTTCAATGTTTGAGTTCATTTATGGCATATGATGGTACTTTTTCTTGATGGAAATTGGCAAATTTTTATAAGCGATTTTCTTATTACATAAATGAATACGCCAATGGATTTAGACTGCCTCCAAATAGCAGTGACCAAAATTTCATAAAAATATATTCATTATTAAGAACGTTACAACAACTTAATATGCATTCATTTTCTAAGCCAACGGACACAAACGAACACCCTGCATCAACAGTTGCCATGTAGATGGAGTAACTTGTTGCCTAAACCTAAACTTAGTGTCAATGTAAAAATACCTATTTATCGGCAACAATATTCAATTACAGTTTGTTTGATACTTTAGTAACATGACTGATTGAGCATTGTAACGATAGAAGTGCCAGAAAAGTTTTTGAAGTATTTAATGAAAGACACACAGATCTTCCTAGCATTAGCTCCGATACGGTGAATAAAATAAACAAAAATTTTTGTGAAACTGGGGCAGTATCAAAAATGCCTTTGAAATGTTATCCTGAGCAAAGAAGACACATGAATAATCAAGCTATTCAAGATTATTTCAAAAATAATGCTAATGCCAGTTTACGGAATGTCAGTCTAGATTTGAATGCACCTCGAGAAAATTAAATAAAAACATTAAACCTATCAAACCAAAACCTTATTGAGTTACAAATTTCGCTATAGAAAACACTTGTCCAGTTCAAATTCATTTATTCAAAGTCACTACAGCACAACCACAAATATTTATGTTCACAATCGCAGCCTATTAATGTTTTACGATTTATATTTCGCGGCCAATCAATAACTCCTTCTTCATATGGCGGACCTTATTATATACCCTCATCGCCGAAACTGCCCAATTCGTCGTATGGTGAAGAACACTGTAGAATATGGTAGAAATCTGCTCCGCCATTTGGCTTCGCTAGAACGTACTACAAGCAAATCGATTCTACACACAGTAGTGGCTGATGCAATTTTGTGGTACAAATATCCGACGCCTCCACCAACTGTGGTTGGTCCACTGAAAACATGTTTCGACACATTGCTCCCCTTCTTCCCAAAAACTTTGCAGTTTTGAGGAAAAGCCACGTTGCCCCTGTGTGTTGTGTAGCCAAACCAGAGATCCCCAACCTGGAACCCGACTTCCATGGCATTCACGTCGTAGGCCTACTTCATCCTGTCGCTGGCACTTTGGATGTTCAAACGGACTCGTTGATGAATATCGTCTATCTTTCTTCGAAGATCACTTGCGTAATCCTTCCCAGCGACATCTTCACCAGGTGGACAGTCATACTTCAGGTCGCAGGGCAGCCAGAGTTCACGACCAATGATGGTCCTAGCTGGGGTTTCGTCTATCGACTCATGAAGGGCAGACCGGTTTGCCAAGAGAAACAGATGAAGATGTTCGTCCCGGTCTCTTTGATGGTGAGAGACAACTTTGGCCAAGTGTCGATTGATGATCCTGTTTATCCGCTGCACCAACCAATCCGATTGTGGGTGCAGTGCAGTCTTCCTCGTCTTCCTGATTTTCAAGACATTGCACACGTTCTGGAATAGTTCCGATGCAGAGTTTCGACATGCAGTTCCAATGTAACATCAAAACGGCAGATCCATTCTTTAATCAGGACATCAGCTACGGTAGCCGCTTCTTGGTTTAGCAAGGCATACGCTTCGGCCCACTTGCTGAAGGGGTCCATCACGACCAGAATGTATTTGTTTCCTTTGCCTGGCTCGAAAAATGGTCCAGCAATATCTATGACGATCCTCTCGAACGGGTTCTCAACATTGTACTGGCGCATAGGAGCTTTTGTGCATTTCTGAGGTCCGTTACTCGCAGCACATACGGCGCATTGCCCGCACCACTCCCGGACATGGGCCAGACAGTTGACCCAGTAGAACTGTTCTCGCAGCTTTCCCAGCATCTTGGTTACACCCAGATGTCCACCCGTGATACAATCTTTCATTACTTCAGCCTGTCTGCTTCCAGGCACGACTATTTGCTTCCGATCTTCTGTGCTATCCAGATTCTTCACCAGCCTCTTCAGGATGCCGTTGTCAAGAACCATCGAGTCCCATCGAGCCCAGTAGGACTTCAAGATGATCGAGAATCGCGCAACTCCTTGCCTAGTTGGTCGTTGGCCTGCCTGTTTCCATTCGATGATCGGCTTTAGATCTGGATTTTCCTCCTGGACTGAGACTCTGTAACTCGATAATTCAAAAGAGAAAGAATTCTCTTGCCTATAACAGCGTTTGGCTACTCTGTAAGCATCGTTTGGCTGGGACCGTCGGGTTCGGAGGCTTTCCGATTGATATAAGCCAAAGAAGTCTGAAATACATTCGCTATCAATCGCTTTGATGGACCTCTCTCTTTGAAGCGTTCGGAATGACATATATCTGTCTTCGTTGTAAATTCGACGATACGTGAATACGGCTGTCATCCAAAACAATTCAAAATATACCAAACATCACTCTCTCACATGTCTTCTGTTTATGGTTTGGAATAGTTTTGATGTGGAATAAAATGTAAAAATGATTCTATCGTTCAAAATAGCTCCAAAACTCGATAAACAACGAGCTGCAATTATTGATTATATCGAGGATTCTCAAAAATTGAGAATATGGCACAAGGCGAGAACTATAGTTCTGCTTGACTGTAACATGTATTTTGAAACGGATATTAACTCATATAAACTAATGAGTGATTGTACCTACCTATCCTTCCAAAACACATTTTTATTGGATGTTTATTAGATTATTATTCTTTCTGTATTTACTTCCAAAATATTATATTTATGATACCTATTTGGAATAAACCACGAATAGGAAGAATAATAACAATAGCTGATCAATCATCATTTGCCAAATTAAAAATAACAAAATACCGCAAATATATTTGTGAGGTAAAAATTGAAAAATTATCCTCACTTTTTCTTGGCATCAACTACCAGCCCAATGTTTTTGACAAGCTAGTAAGTAGATTCGCTACCAAAACGAAAAGCCGAGGCCAATAGAGAAACGTTTACGGAGCACCTCGATTGACAAGAGATCTTTTCGCTTCTCTTTCTCTTTCTCTTTCATAGAGAATGTAAGTTACAGAGTCTCAGTCCTGGTCCCCTCGAAGTGCATCAGACTGCCAGGAGTCGTCCACCCAAGTTGTTCTAGAAATACTTGCCTCCTTCTCCTCAGCTCTATGACAGTGCTTACAGAGCTCTGGGCAAGGTCTTCTGGACAAGGCATCAGCATTCTTGTGACTTGTTCCAGCTCGATGTTCCGTGTCCAAATCGAACTCGTGAAGTTTCTCGGTCCAACGAGCTACTTGACCTTCCGGGTTCTTGAACTGTAACCACTTGAGTGCAGCGTTGTCGGTTCGCGGCAAAAACTTTCTTTCGTGGAGGTACTTGTTGAAGTGCTCTACCCCTTTACTGCCAGCAGCTCTCTTCTCGTAACGCAGTCGTTCCGTTCAGATTCTGACAACGTTTTGCCGAAGTAACTGATGACCCTCTCATGTCTCTGCTGGATCTGGGACAGCACTGCACCAGGTCCTACGTTGCTTGCATCCGTGTCAAGGACAAAGTTTCCTCCAGGAAAGTGCCTTTCGAACGTGGCAGGTGCGTTGCATAATCCAAATGACATTACAGTTAACTGCCACAGCTCAGTTCCAATGCTAAAAGCAGTTTTCTCCCGATCTTCTGGAGCCATTTCCGCCTGCCAATATGCCCTCTTCAGATCAAGGGTTCAGAAGATCTTTGATTAAGCCAAGGTGTTCAAAGTATCGTCGATATGTGGTAGCGAGTAGCTGTCCTTCTTCGTCGCGTTGCTAAGCTGACGATAGTCCACACAGAACCGCGTTGAACCGTCCTTTTTTTAACCGACACAGCTGGCGATGACCACGGACTACTGGAAGATTCAATGATACCACTTTTGTCCACGTCCTGTATTTTCTTGTCCGCCTCTTCTTTCTTTGCCAAAGGTAGTCTTCTAGCAGTTTTACGAATGGGTCGTGCACCTTCGGTGTTAATTATGTGCTGTACCACGCTTGTCCGACCCTTTTCGCCCGTTCCGTTGTCAAAGATGTCACTAAATTGACTCAACAAGCCCCTTAATCGCTGTTTCTGTCTCTTATCCAGGTCCTTCGAAAAGGTGGCTACTAACTTCTCCATTTCTCCCGCGAACTCAGGAGAAGTCGCCTCAGTCTTGCAAAGCTGTCGCACCACGAAGGAAGTTGACGAGCAGAGTCCCAACGGGTCCCCTTCGCCAAGCTCAATGAGTGACAGTTGACGTTCATCACTCTTACAGGCACAGTCCTCTTCACTTGTACCAGGCTCTTTCCACAAGCAATTCCTCTTCAATGTCAGCAACCAGCACTGGATGTTCGAAGCTGGTGCTTCCCAAAGTCACTGCCGCTTCCACTTCACCATGTATTTTCGCAAGGTCTCCTGTTGCCGTTCAAAGTCGCCACTAAGTTGGTTTTATCATTGTCGGTGATGTGACAATATCGGGCCTAGGGATCGTCATCGTTGCACCTGTATCCAGCAGCATGGTGCGTTGTTCTCCATTGATCAAGCCGTCTACAAAGACGCGGTTCGGTTTGAGTCCTAAAGAGGCAACTATGGCAGTTTTCTTCGGAGCATACTGGTAACAGGTCGACGATGACCCCTTCGCATCGACCCTCTCTAGTTTTCCGACGGCGGAAAAGTCTCTCCTTCTTGCTTCGGCTACGAATATAGCCAAGCTTTTCACAATTCCAGCACCTCAGCTCCCATCGCTTGGAGGCCTTTATCTTCTTGACGACAATTGCTTCGACGGTGTCCTTCTCCGGAAGCTCTTGTTCCTCCATCCTTAGTACGCTTGCAGGAATCTTCACAGACTGCTTCGCCACTTCGAATTTCAAAGCTTTGTCCAGTGCTCCAAACAGTATATCGGGACAATGAAGAAATAGGGACTGCCTCATTTTCTGGTCTTGATGTTTATCTAGGAAGGCCTGAACTGCAAGCCTCTCCATAACACTCTTTGGCGTGGTTGAGTGAGCCAGTCGGTCAAGGCAAGCTACATCAGCTTGGAACTCCAACAGGCTATCGTTGGTCTTCTGGAAGCGGTTCTTCAGCTGGGAGTAGTAGACGTGCTCCAAGTGAGTCTGTCCATAACGCAGCTCCAAATGCTTGACCAGAACATCGTAGTCTTCCTGCTCTTGGGTGTTTAGCGTCTGAAGGATTTCCGTTGTCTCCCCACGAACTGCCAGTGTCCGAGGCTTTTTCGGTTCCACCCCATCCATTTGCCCTTGCTGCTACTCCGAACTGGCGATGGTTGCTATTACAGGACAGCTTGCATGTCATCAAACTCTGCTGCGTTCATGTGGGTTCTGATGGTATCAGGTTCTATCTTGGCACTTGCACTTCCTCGATTAATTCTTCCAAAGTCTTGACTACAAGCTGTACTTAACATTTCAAAAAAAAAATGTTGATATCGGTTAATAACCAACAATTTCACAGGGTTGTTTCCAATCTTAATGAGTCACACTGTGTATCTACTCAATCTAGATTTAGAGTCGATTGTGATGAAGGTTATTGACCTTGTTTCAAAAAAAAACTCCACTTTAGGTAGTTTTTACTATAATATGAATGACGCATAAGTTTTTCCCAAAAACTGGATTAAATATGTCTCATCTTTCTTGACTTATAATCTGCCAATGTTATTACTTTACCCCCCTTTCTGCTCACAACCTTGGAAATAGGAAAAAAATTATTATTCGGGCATGAGAATGGCATTGACGTTAAAAAAATTAACCTACTGTCAACAGATTTTCGACCAATAGGAAGTTTGTTTTTGACTTTTTATTGGTCAAAAATATATCAACAGCAACAGAACAGATCTATGAAAAAACGGCTTTATAGTTCTCTCATCGGCCGTCACGGTCAGTCGACTAAAATAATTGACAAGCGAGCGGTTGGCCAGGTTCAAGACTAAAGCAACGCTAATGACGCCACATTATGTTATTTAGCCAACGTCCCGATTCTGGTCATGTAGAGAAGCTTTCGGTTTTTTTAATCTATCTAGTAGGTATATTTTTGGATACCCACCTACCTATTTAAAAACAATCTTTTGCTACTTCTAAATATTGGGTATAGTACGTAATTAAAATTTTGAGTCATTCACAAACTCGTTTAAAAATGTATGCAAATTGTCCATTCTATACTAAAGCCCCTTGTCACCAATGTTTATAGCAAGGACAGTTTTTAAGTTGCTCTACTTTATATTGAGCGGAACTGTCAACATGCAACTAGCTTTAATATTAACCATTTGAGAAAGCATCAGACTTGTTGTCTATATACCGAAATGATCTACTCGTAACCGCTCAAACATAGGGAAATATTATTTATCGTCATTATGTTATATACAGGGTGTTTACGGTCTTGTGATTTTTTTTTAATGTTCTATTCTACACGTTAAAAGAATATGATTAACGCTAAAACGCCTTAGCAAAAGTCGAATAATAATAATAATAATAATAATAATTAATAATTATTATAATAATAATAATAATAATTCATGGATACGTCGAGCGAGACTTTGTGTTCAACAACAGGGCGATAACTTTGAACAACTGCTGTAATAAAGCAGTAATTTTGCAATTTAGTGTCATCATTTTTGAAAATAAAATCGTACAAAAAATTCATTATCTCTCTTATTATTCAACTTTTGCTAAGGCGTTTTAGCGTTAATCATATTCTTTTAACGTGTAGAAAAAAACATTAAAGAAAAAATCACAAGACCGTAAACACCCTGTATAAGAAGATTATTGGTTTATGAATAGTAATCGGCCTCATCATTGCTATATTTTGGGGACAACGGTTTCAATAGCATCATTATAATATAACTTCTTGAATCATCGACATTTTTATAATTATGTATCAGAATATTGTGATGAGGTAAAATAGAGTCCACATGTGAACTTATGATCAAACAAGTTGAAAGCTTCTTGACAGGTTCATCGAATTCGAAGTTTCCCACACTAGAATCTGAGGATGAGGATCTTAGAAATGTTCTCCTCAAGGAATCTAATAATTGTTCGTATTTAGACGTTAAAGGTACCAATGTATACTACATAACTAAAAAAAAAGGATTAAAGGACAACTTGCCAAGGAACAATAAGTATAATAGGTCAAGGTTTCAAGTTACATTCTTGTTACCAGAAACCAATTATATGAAATCCGTGATTATCTTCGTCAGTGAAAGAGTCATACAACTTAATCTTCTTTTTAATAGCTCCCATTTCATCTTATCCAATAATTTTAGTGTCGCCGATGATACAACTATAGCTCAATCCGAGAATACACAGGAGATGGCAGTTTTGGGATCTAGAGATGCACAGGCGAGGGCTGAACTTTGGTTCTGTACAAACAGGCTGCTATTAAATGGAAATAAGACCCATCAGATGCTATTTGCAGCTCGTCCACTGAATGAGTGGGAGGGCATAACTGAGGTAGAATTTTTTGGGGTAACCTTGGATACCAGATTACAATGGGGACCTCATACAACAAAAGTTAGTGCGAGAGTGTCCAAGAGTATATATGTTCTTAGGGGCCTATCGAAGAATGTATCGTATGAGATTCTGCGAACTGCCAATTTTGCCCTCGTTCAGGCACACTTATCCTATGTAATTTTGGTATGTGGTCACTCATCTGGGGCTCATGGATTGTTTGCACTGCAGAGAAGAGCTGTTAGGGTACTCACTGGTATGGTTTACCGGGAGGATTGTAGGAAGGCCTTTGTGCATTGTCAACTTCTTACACTGCCATGTCAATATATTTTTGAAAACCTACTATATATAAAGAAAAGCAACATGTATTGAACACATGACAATGTGCATGATTATGATACTAGGAATAAGCCCAACTTCGTCCCACTTTACTGGCGTCTGGGAAGGTGCCAGGATAGACCCAGATACTGGGCTATCAAGCTATTTTATGTCTTACCACCAGAAATAAAGAGGTTACCTGTAAATAAATTTTATACAAAAGTAAAGTCAATTTTAATAGGTGATTATTTTTACTCATTAGACGAGTTCATGTAATTTAGATTTTAATATGTGTGTAACAGGTGTGTATTTGTTATTGCCTGACATATGTAAACAATTGTTTTTTTTTGTATTTTACATGAATAAATGAGTATGAGTATGAGTATGAGTAGTGGAAGTAGACAAAACTTATCCACGCACGCATTGCCAGCAACGCCTAGTTTTTAAATAACTTTCATTGTAGGAATGTGAGAAGTACTATGATACTATAGGTTTTTACATTTGAAAAACTTCAACTGCTCAGATCAAATGTGTCTCGTATCTACAGACGGAGCCTTTGAAGTTTTGCTTATTATATGTCGTCTTGTATAATAAAGTAATAATTCTAATTCAATCGGCAATTATTTTTTGTAAGTGTGAAACGTGCTTGTAAACACGGTCAGATTATTCAAACGAAACACCTAAACTGCATCCAAAAAACTTGTAGGTGGTATATTTTATCGATGCTACTTGTCAAAAAACAATAGCTTATAAATAATTCGTTGGTTATTTGTTATGTATAATTTATACTTAATGGTTCTCGTTTTGACAGAGATAGTTATTTTTAGACATGTTCTGCAGTTGTTTTATACATTTAGAAATATATTCGCCCATTCGCGTTTTTACTGAGATGAAAGACCGCATTATTATGGAAGTGAAAATTTTATGAAATTATTAGAATGGTTTACACTTGGCGGAGGACTAAGCAGAGTTGAAGTGAATGTTTTGATTTAGAATGATTACATTTTATAGGTGCTCACGATAGACAGATGATTTTTCCCCATGATAAAATGGCAGAGGGTCAAAAAATAATATAGAACAACTTAGCACCAAATAATCCCTATACATACATGTACACAATAAGGCCTAAGGGGGCTGCTTCCATTTCAACACGACTCTGTGATGATGGCTTTTTGTGAATTTGTTCGAAATCCTTTGTGATGAAATTTCGAAATTTTACAAATTCACTAAACTTTTTATGCCCAACTCAAAAATGATAGGACCATCCAAAGTTTAGACAGGGCAACAAGGGGTCCGATTTTTTTCTTGTGGAGTTTTAAAAATTAGAATATAAAATTCAGAGATCTTGTTCATCAACTGCCTTTAGTATTTTCAGAATAAATCAATATCAAAATTATTCTGTTACATGCTTCTTATCTTTACCGCGGAAGAAAGCTAGAAAGAAAACAATAATACATCGACATGTCACTTGTTTAGATAAACGGTAGTGAAAGAAGTGGCGGAATCGACATACGACTTTTACGGTATACAATTTTGACGTCCACGTTAATTTTAAGGGTACATCAGCTATTTTGTACCTTGAGGTAACATTGAAATACCCGCCTTTAGTCATGCAGAAGCTGCTCTTTAGATACGTATATTCATACTTGGTACTCCCTGTAGAGCAACTGGAACAATGTTGTTTTACCAATATTTTTTTTTGCAGTAGGTATCACATTGTTCATTTGATTACAATCGATGCTTATGTAGTTTAAGTCAAAAAAAATCATTGGGTTTATCATGAAAATAGTGATTGGTCTAGATTCCATGTGCGTCATAATTGTCACGCGACAACTAGAACTTTTGTTTTTTTTTCAAGTAATGAAAAATAGTGCAAGGACATCTGTTACAGGTATCATCAAATAGCTTCCCACTGCTACACTATATCAAAAAAACAATTTAAAACGAAGATATAGAGCAAACGTACGTTTTTTTAATGGAGCCTCCTGTATCTCATCACATATTTAAAAAGAGCTCACTTTTCTGATTTGAAAATGTATAGTTTCATGCCTTTCCGATGAGGCGTTTGGGAAATATTTGAGTTTGAAATTTAAATCATTTAAATCAACCGATGAATAACCGACATACACTTACACAAAGTGTATCGTGGTCGTCATAACAATAATAATTTAATTCAAATGTCAAAATATGAAAAGAGAAGAAAATGTGGAGCCTCTATCATCCACGATATACATGACTTGTTAAATTTAATAAAAAGAGCTTGCAGTTCTTTTTGATTTCAGTTTTGACTCAACAAGGTTACAGTTTCCAAAATAGTAGTTTCCCAGCCTTCTATGACACACATCTTAAAACTTAAAAATTTCAGAAGCAGCTCATCAGAAACACATCAAGCCATATATATTTTTTTGAAATGGAAAAATTAAAAAAAAAACTGGATACGTGAGCTAGATATATCTTCCATTAAAAAAAACCCAAGTTTGCTTCATATTCTGGGACCGCGAAATTCAAATGTTTTTTTGATATAGCCAGTAGAAAGCCATTTGATGATGCCTATAACATTTGTCTCTACACATTTTTCGTAACTTGCAAAATAACATAGTTATAAGGAGTTCTAGCTTTCGCGTGATAAATAAAGTATTCAAATGACCAAGACATAATGCAACATATTATTATGTTTGACCAAGAAAAATAGTCAACGACACTTGTTGGTGCTGATGGAATGCAAGATTTATCTGAAATGAAACACACCACTGATTCGCTAAAGTTTTATCAAATCGCCGCTTCAAGTATTTTATCCTGATAGTATTAAATTGTCTGTGAAATTGAACTTCAGCCGCCCCGCCCCGTCTGACCGAACAATATTGAAACTAAAAGTTAAGCGTAACGAAGAGTGTTGAAAAGTTCGCAAAACGTGGAAAGCCTTTTAATCTCTCGTTTGTGCTGTAGCTCTGCTAACATTGTACCCACGCTGGGAGGATAATTATTGGAATGAGAAATCTTGTACTGTTATCTCACCAGGCTATTTACCAGGCTTTTCCCGAGTATCAGATAACTATGATGAAGTTCTTTTAAAAAGATAGATTGGATACGGTACCTATTATTTTGATACATAACAGCCTCGGATATCAGGATATTTCTATCTGCTTGAACAGCCAACGGATGCAATATAATAAAAAAAACTACATTTCCGGACATTTTTTAAATATTTGCTTTGAATAATGAACATCCATGATTATCAAATCATAAACACCAACATTGTAGCTTTTGGAATATATGTATAAGATATTTTAAAATAACTCATTTAAACCATTTTGCCTTTGACTTGTTTGTCTTGATACGTAAGCCTCGGACGAAGATAACTTATTCAACGGAGTCTATATCACCAACACAAAGACAAATCACAAACGGTCGCGTTCCTTTTAATCTTCAGCAACTGTTGATCCTCCGTCGCTTACTACTTCCGATTGTTTTATAATTCGCAATAACTTGAACCTTCCAACTTCCGTAGCAGTCTGTGTATTACGTTTGAGAATATGACGCAGTCCCAGCTTTACAGAAATTTATAGACTCAGTTATTTCAGTATTACACCCGAAAGCTTTCCGCAGTACAAGTTGCAGCGCAGGCTGCTGCGGCCTTGTCTCAAGAAACTAATAATATTTTGGCTGACAACGTTATGATATCGATAAAATATTGCAAGGAGAATGGAGCAAGTTAATTACAAAGCTTGTTTCCGAGCAATATCAATATAAATGATGTCTTTGTTCTTTGATTGTGACTTGATGAAAGTTTCCATCAAGAAACAGGATTTATCATTTGATTCAGAAAGAGAGCGACTCTTTTGAGGTAAATGAGTTTGTTTCGAGAAAAACAGTGAAGCATTCCTCATACCTCCGTGTTGTTCCTATGAAGCCACATGTGGCCAAGCTGACACCTGATGACTTAAACCAATCCTTTGGATCAGTTTCTGTCTATCACGACAAAAACTAATTCGAACCACTTCTAACTGGATAATATTAGGAATTCACAACATATCGTCATCAACATATGACTAGGCACGTTAGATAGCCTTCTTTTTTTATTGAAACATCCAATCACACAGCTATACATCAATACTAATTTGAAGCATTTCAAGTTGCTCATTACCAAGCTGAACCATCAGGAATATCACCTGGAGTTAACCTCAACTTATGTTCAAGATCGCGCACCGTCTCAAAATTTTGTTTCCAGAACAAGCGGTCTCATAAAATGTCGACATTTCTTACTTTTTCTACAGTCAATTTGACAGATCTAGAAGATTATTTGTTCCAGCATTCGATCTAACTTCATAAAATCCAAATAAGTTAAAGATCTTAACGGGAATCATAAGAGCATTTATTTTCAAATAAATCTAGTTCCCGACAGACGAGGTTACGAAGTAGATATAAGTATTATTTGAACAGCGGTACTCGTCATTTGCCGTAACGTTTTGCCATAATCCTCCGGGATAAAGATAATATCGCCAGCGCTAGTAAAGTATAACATGTCTTTTCGCAATCTAAATCGACAATTTCTTTGCTCTTGACAATTTCTTTCACATCTGTCCGAGTCATCTGCCATCTAATCGTTATGGTATAAGTTTGGGATTGGCTTTTATCAGTGTTCCACCTTGGCGCATTGGATTTATCGAGTCTTCTGAAATTTGGAAAATACTTTATATATTACGCTATTCACTTCAAGATACAGATTTCTATTTTCCACGATTGTATCTAGGAATTTCTACACAAATTGAAGTTCGGGTTAGTTTGACAAATTGTATTTACTTTCGAGATTTTTTTATCCAGGTTGAAATTAGAAGAATCAGTCTTTCCCCACTCTAAGAAGGTTGAATCATTTCAAAACGAGGAAGTTTGCTTGGCGTAGCGCTAAGTATCAGATTTTTAAAACGTTTCCAAGTATAACATTTTCATCGGGCCAGACATGCACACTTGAAATAATGAACTTGGTGCCTCTTACGTATCCTCAGAGAATAATGGTACCTTGTGTAGCAACCCATTTTTCTGGTGACAATTTTATGTGCTTACTGATCATTCTTGATAATCATTTTTGACAGTGGTCAAAGTGATATTTGAAAGCTAAATTTCTTTTGATGGTATTTTGAGTGCAGAATGCAGAAGATGGGCTCTTATGCTGCCAATGTGCGTTGAAATGATGAACCAGATACCCATTTTACTGATTATGGTGAGTGGTCTCACAGAGTTACCTTACTTAATTTAATATTACGCGTTATTAACTAATCAAGAGAAATCCTATTGTGTTTCTATTCTGCAGCCACTTCTGGCGAACTATGGTGAGAAAATCTTACCAGCGGTCTAAAGAGTTTGATTCTTGAGCTATCATGAATTAGGTTGGAATGATCTGCCACCGCCCCTTTTTCCAAGTGATGGAGATTGAGGAATGACTCACCATCAGTAGTCTAAAGAGTTTGACACTTGTTAAATGATCTGCTACAGCTCACTGTTCCTTTAGCGTAGTTTAACTACATTGGTATGAAATATAATCATACTTGTGGTATGGGAGTTTGGTTCTTGTGAATGAAGTGAACTCGAGTTATGAGTATCTAGTTAAATAATCATTCATAGGGCTATATCGACTTGCCACGGCTCTATTTGAGGCGATTGCGTTAGAGACTAAACATATAACGCGTAGGTTTCACATATTGGCTTGACGTAATTAGCAGTGAGTTGATATTAAAATTGATTAAAGAAGAAAGCTATTTGTGCCAAGTTATATGGTTGTCCTGCAGCCTAGGGACGCCTTGGGAAGCCCCATATTGTTGTTTATTTTTGGGATTATGTGTAGAATTGAACATCAATTTTTGTGTGGTGGTCAACCATTGTTCAAATATAATATAATTGAATGTCTGTATTTCACTTGCATTGTATTCGGAGGTTGATTATTGCAGTTATCCCTCGCATTGTACAGTAGTATAGATTTTACAATTGGTGTATTTCTCCTATTTTGATGTCAGTTTAACCCATATTAAAATATCTTAAACGTGACAAATACCTCAAAGTATGTTAACATCAATAAGGAAGGTGACTCAGCCTACTTTTCAATTCCAGGTGCATTTGTTCTGGCCAAGAGTGAAGCTGAGCTCGGTGAACCAGTCAATTATTTATTTGTTATTGTTACAAATAAATCCTGACAATTGTTTGAAGTGAATTTCAATCCACACTTTCAATTCACGATGTAGTTTGTATTACTTTGAAAAAAAAAAAAATCACGTTCAAAAACCCCTCAAGTTGATGTGGTGCATGCATGCAACAAAATCCTTTAGTCAGAATTCATTTAACCTCAGCCCGCCTCCTAAAAAATTGACTAATGATCGAAAAGACCGAGGTCGTCCTGTCGATTCGCTAATTGCCTCCCGGTCTTCCGAAGCGTAATAAAAATCAAGCTAAACATTTATCTGGTCGTTCAAATCTCATGGCATTTAAGCTGTGACCGATGACCCCAAACTAGTCACAGTGTGACGTTTAGGAAAACGCAATAATTCATCGATTTAACGTGTCAGCGGAACGAATTTGTTCTCTGAGAGGTGTCTAATGTTTTCTTCTTTATGTTGTCATTAATAAGGATATGATGGGATTTCTTTCGTGGAGGAGTATGAGTAGTATAAGTATGCCAAGCCAAAGTAATCGGTATTGAGGTGAGTTGAGGTGATTGAGGTTATTCGGGACAGACCACAATAATTAGGATCATCTGAAGTGCCTGTAAACTGTGTGATATTTCTGATATTTCATTCTGATGTTTGCATAAAGGTCCGTGAGAGAACCCCCTCAACATAACGTTCTGGTATCTGAATACTTTTAGAATTATCTCGAACTACTTCTAAAAAATTGATCTACAGCGATCCAATGCCAATTTTATCAATACCCTTGATATTCACCGCATACATTTTTTTTGTATTCCATATTTCTCAATCTTATCTTTATGTTATCATGGTCTGGTGCTTTATTTTATTCTAATCCACTTACCATAATTTATCTAACTCTGATATTCTCAAACTCTAATGACATACCTGAAATAAAAAAAAAACACATTACTTATATGCCTAGAGATATAATATTCTATATTGTAATTCAAGCCCGGGTATTTATTCCAAGATGTGCACGACACACATAATATTTCGTTAAAAAAGAATTGAAACGCCAAAATTCACATTTACGGCTACCAGTTGAAGACTCTCCAGGCTCAGTCTATTCCTCTTTGATAACCGAGAGTAAGATGAACATAATAAGTCAAAATATTATCATTTGTGGAATACTCTTCGTTATCGAGTATTTTATTCTTGATCATTGAGTCAGTTATTCCACCTAACATTTTTGATTCCTCTGCATAATAATGGGGAAACATTTTAATGCACATCCAGTCTATTCTTCTTTGTAGACTAAGAATAAGAAGAACATGAATCAAATCATTATTTGATCATCACTCTGCGTTATCGAGTAGGTATTTTATTCTTGAACATTCAGTTTGATATTCCATTTAACATATTCCTTTGCATGATAATGTAGAAAAGTTAATACAAATTTTAGAAAATCGTAACTGCAACTGACAAAAATGGTGAAAAAGAAAGAGAATCATCAAAAATATTCCAGGGATCTAAGAAAAAAAAATGGTTTACTAATAATGGTCTACAATGAAAACATTGGTTTAAACAATAATGCCTTCGCACCCAATAGATGTTTTCTGACTTGACATACAGGGACCGTATAATAATCACGGCTACGGTTGATTATCAAAAACCCTGAATGAACCGTAACCGTCACCATCGCAACACTAATATACAGGGTGCGCCAATAGTGCGTGGACGAGATATTGTTGGTTCATAGAACCACATTTTTAAAGTTTGTTGCCCAGGCATGCTAGACAGACCTTAAGTCCCCCTGTATAATATTACATAATATTTGGGTTTCTCAGTCAATTTAAGATTGACTTTATGTACCACACATGGTATCTTAAATGAACCGTTCACCCGCAAATCGCTATTTTTTGAAAAAGCTGATGTTTAAAGAAAATTGAATATCGCATTGATCCTAAGACTTAGAGAATAGGGATTTTTTGGTGATGCTAACCACGAAATGTGCTAATGTAGACCTTATGTACTAGCTTCTATTCTTTTTGAGTTATGAGAGATCGTTATGCCAATTTAGAAAATTTCAATCAAGGCTAACTTGATATTTTCAAATAAAACTAACTAACTTTTTTCATGCGATCGAATGTAGAATTCTATTAGCTTTCCGGCAATATTTGGTTGTTGGTATCTATCTCTGGTAGTTTTCTTTTAAATCTACATTTTCCTAATAATTCGTCGTTTCTATCAATTCTCAATACTAGGTAGGTATCGAAATCAAGTAGGCCATTGAAAACAAACAATATAATTGACTGAAGTTATAAATGTTATTATCTATTATGGATCTAAACACTGGATTACTGGTCTAGAACCAGTCCATTAAGTGTTGGCTGGTATTGCTGTTCATTTACTGCCTGGAGTTTGACTGCGGACAGATTTCCTTGGTTGAGGAACTCACCATACCTACCCCTGCCTCTGCTGCGCCCTTCTTGCCCGGATAGACTTTGGAGTCACGCCCATGTTTTGCTTCCCTTAAGGACCTAATTAGTATCCTAATTGCTTGGAGGTATTTATCGATTAATTCATTGGGACCCGTATTATAGATAATCATAATAATATTATATATTTTTTTTAAATATTTTGAGTCAAACTTATTATTTGCAATTCTTGCCTTAATCCAATAATACTTCAATCGATTACTTACTTAATCAATTACCTAAAGATTACCCTACGAAGTAGATTCTTTGCTCTTTTAAATACGTTGAACGTTTTCACCCTATTAGAATTTAATTGCAAATTCTTGATTGATTGGACTAAGACCAATAATTGATAACTATTATGTTGTTTAATGATTGATACTTAATGATTGTTTCATTACTTTGAATCACTTTGATCAGGTATCATTTTCTTCGTTTGAATTATTATACTTGAACGTTATTATTGATTATTTCGTAGCACCTACCGGTTATACCGATTGGTGTTGACTGTATTAATATTTAGTTATTTATTGAACGGTGTAATTTCCGCCTTTTGTGATACAAAAACACGATCATGTTTAGGTAGCGGCGTTTATACGTAAGTACATAGTACCAATATTTATTTATTGGCGTAACAGGCGATACACATTTGCGGATTTTGATAAATTGATTATTTTGTTTAATTGATTAAATTTGTGAAATATTTTACTAATCATTATTGGTTGATTCAATTATTGATACCGATTGATTGGATATTTATACTCTGAATTTACTGTGGGTTTTAAAGGTTAATAGACTTTGGTGAACAGCTATTTTTTTCATTTATTTTGAATCACTTGAGGTACCTTAGGATAATTAACGACACTTCGTGGTTAGTAGTTGAATCATTCTTTTCAAAATCACCTGGAGAGTTGGATTTTCATAAACCACGTGGTGCTCTTAATAAACTCTGAACCCTACCCGTCTCCACTGGTAAGCTGGCGGCTCTGACTCCTTTAGATTTCCTGGAGTGATCGATTAAAGTAAGGTGGTAAGTGGCTGTCACAACTGCTTAGTTTTTTTATAATTTCTTTTACGTCCCTCTTTTCCTAACGAAGCTTTGGAAGCTTAAAGTAAATTTTTGCGCTACACAGCAATATGAATAAGTGGTGACAAACTAAAAAAAAAACATGATCGCGTAGTTGACTATTGTTTAAATTTCTGCCTTTTGGCGGTAATTTGAAAAAAGACAACCACGCGATTCTGTTTGTTCTAGTTGCTTAGTTACTACTTGTACACGTAGCTGATCGGACAATCAATTCGATTATTGAACCAATAAGAACATTAACCCTTTCAGTCCCGAATTATTGTGTGTTGTTGAAAAAAAAAATGAATTCTTGTACAACGGCTCATTTATTTTTCAAAACATATTTAGTATCTGCCAAAACTATCAACTCCCTGCAAATTTTGACGTTTGACGTGTACACTACAGTGTACATTTGGACTTGAAGGTACCGCCAGTATCACCACAACATATAAGAAGATCATGAGAATACATGGCCCGGACATAAAAAAAATAACCTCTCGCTGGGTAAATATTCTTTTCTGTGTATGACAAAAATTACAGTTTTGAAAATGTATTGTTTTGCTCTTGATTCATGATGCTGTCACCTATGATTACTTCTCTTTGGAGCTCATCCAGATTATTTTTGAAAATTTCAAGCCCTAGGTCTTCAAATAAAATCAGTACCTATGGGATATTAATTCAGTTTCTGAAAAAACATCGCATAAGCATGATGTAGCAAATTACCAACATCAGTGTTGTTCAAAACATTTTCTTTATTGTCGTCTTCTTCTCATCCATCATCCTCTTCACGAAGCCCCTCTTTTTCGAAACCATCATTTTCAAAATACTATAGAAGTGTTTCGTATGAGAGGGAAACTACGGTGTCTCACAAAATACAACAAACAAAGAGGTCATGTAAACGTACCTCCCGTGAGTTCCAATGTACAGTACAGTGTACGTAGTTCCAGTAGGTCAAGTAAATCAAAAAAAAAATATTACTACACAAAAAAACACAATTTATCTTCTTTTCCAAGCCTTCTATATCATGAAAATATATTTTCACTCCGAAACAGCAAATTTTCACTAACGAATAACCATATGAACAAATAGTCACTGCGCAACATGCTTTTCACGATTGAGTAGACTCAAAAGATCAACGTTGTACTCACAGATAACAGCAGCCGGGTCAGATTCGTAATAAAAGGTACACACAAGTGCACGGTGGGATCAGATGGTCAAATTGGAATCGTAGTTTGTATTTGAATAGTGTTAAATTTCGGTACATTACAGTGTTCTTCAGGACTGAGAGGGTTGAATTGTTTTTTGAACAAAAATAATATAGATTTATAAGCCCAGTTACATGAAAATGGTTGGATATAAGTATGGGGTGTATTATATGGAATGTACTTCAAATTCCACGCAGAATTCAAAAATGGAATAAAAAATAGGTGTTTCCGTAACTCATTTTTGGTATGTATACCTACATAAATTTTACATGAACAAAACCGTATCTAAAAATACAAATCGACATGTCCGAGCTTTTCTCAAAAATCGAAATCCCTAATTTAAAACGAATTTGTTCCATATTTTAGCCGGTCTCTGTATAATATGTGTATGGATATACAGGGTGAGTCAGGAGGAATGGACCAAATTTCGGGAGTGTATTAAACACCTGAAAACAATGTGAACAAACCCTTGGAACAAACCGATATGTCCCTATACGATAATAATTTCTTCCTCAACATAAACTTACGGATTGCAACAGAAATAAGCTCACTGGTTCAAATAAATAGATGAATCCGAGCTGGGATTTGGACCCAGGTCCTTCTGCATGCTAAGCTAACATCCAACCACTGAGCCACCGGGGCAGGAAATATTAAAAATTCTGGATACAGCCCAACGATTATAAACTACACAGGATTGCTCAGTTTGCCGAATCTTTCTGGCAAGGTCAAACTCGCTGTGACGTCACCACTGATGCTGGGGCGACTGCCAGCCACGTGGTAACACCGGTTCCCGTTCGATCACCGAAGTGCGTGGGTAGTAATTGGATGGGTGACCGTTTGGGAACTCCACAGGCAGTTCGCCGTCTACATACCTGACTAGATTGATAGCAGTTTATTAATCTGAGAAGTACTTAATCAATAACTCATGCTGTAAATCTCTTTCATAGTCACTAACTGTAAAATGGTCGGAGCAAACTGTCGAATAATCTATATTAAACTTGTCTTTTCTTCTGCAGCGATGCACCCACTTTTTTTGTATTTTAGAAGACACTAAATCCTTGCCTTTTGGAAAAGAATACTATGCTTGAGCCTTGCTTTTTAAGAGCTAATTGATTGTTATTGCACACAGCAACGGCACATATTCTCCCAGGCATAATGAACTAAAATAATGTTTAACACTGGAGTCAATTATTATTAAACAAGAAGCCTATTTGCTCAGAGAGTAGTGCCCATTTAATTTACCTTCGTGTGAACAAAATGCTGCTTCTTGTGCTAAATCGAATTATTGCTACACACCCTCAATCGTTAACACAACGAAACGAATAAAATATGTATTTGTATATTTTCGGCAACTCAAACTACATTAAAAGTACTTGCTTGGAAAAACAGAAACTATTGGACAAATTCACAACACAAGACACACGATCAACGGATAAATGGAAATAAACCATTGACCTCTAAGTTGGTTAGAGGTCAATGAAATAGACAAACCAATGGTGACGTCACAAAAACTGCCAAACGTACGTTAAATGGAACTGAGCAATCCTGTGTAGTTTATAATCGTTGGATACAGCCGCCATAGTGCATCTAATATTATCGTCACTGTCTTGTATTTTAGTCACTGTAGTTTTTTTGTTTTTTTAAAAACAAATACCTACGCAAAAATAAAACACAAAAAAAAAGATTTGGCTCATCCTGGGTAACCTGACGATATTTAAAAAAAAAAAAAATTGATTAGTGCACTACAACTGTCTCAAAAAAGATCTTAGTGTTTCAAATTGTATATAGATTATATTATTATTATTCAATACACAAATAATTTCGATTTGATGATATCAATTTCAAATTACCGATCAGGTTTATCCCACTATATTTTCCACTATAGTGATTTCTGGTAAATTATAAATCCACTTCGCGACCTTCATTCAAAATCACTAGAACTATCGAGAATTCTACAAAGTTGGCAACAGTGTAGTTGATGTTTATAACTTCATAACCTCAGTTTTCAACGTCAAAACAATAAAAACGATAAATTGTAATGTAATTATTACGACCCTCTGCTTTTTTATTGATAGAAATAATAATTATCAAATGGACCTGATGAAAATTATTCGTACTGATAGCTATTTAGGTACTCGATACAAAATAATAATGAACTTCCAGCATAAAAATATTAATGCATCAAAATATTCTCTGTTTCAAAATGACGGAATATTTTTTCACCTCAGGAAAAAAATCTTTCATGTGCAGAAGCATGTTAGCATGTTGCGACTAAATATATTCCTGTTACCTATATATTGTTTCGTTTTCATATTATAAGCCCGGGGTGTCCCAAACTGTACCTGGTCGAGCTGTGTTCCATCAGATCGAATCCGATTGCCAAACATAAAGGATTTGTGAGATATTTTTTCAAATATTTTCAAGAATTTGAAATTATTGGGTTTCTGTTCAGGGTGGAGTATCATACAAAGTATTTGAGTCCTTTATTCATTTATTAATTATTGATCTCTAAAACGTTATCACTCATCAGTTGAATTTCTCCATGTATAAAAAAACGATGTTAAATGAGCGGAAACTCTTCTTTCAAGTTCCCTATATAAAATTACAACTCATTACTGATTATTTTTAGCAGTGGTGAGAAAAAATATCTTTAAACCTCAAGTTATACCTATCTCAATATTTATCTAGAATATGCTTGGAAAATGATATTGTTCGATTGTCCATCCGCCATTTAGTGCATCAACTACATAGACTCTGGAGTCCCTCTACAATCTGAGATCAACTATACAAGGCCTATTCTGGCCTCTCGAAACATCAATGAGTGAATGCGATGATTGGTCAATTTTATCTCTAGAACTAAAGTTATTATCATGAATCTCTCACACCGGGTGTTTTGTACAGACCGCCAGCCATAAATTAAAATCGCCAATTGCTTTTCTGACTAATGTCGACCGCCTGCGATGTTTCCTCATGAAGGCCGATTGGCCGAAATCCGAGAGGTCATTTTGACTCATGAATTTAGTTAATCTTTCTATTTTAATAATCACATAACTCCGGCTCGATGAAGATATTGCTTATGAGATCAGCAACCTGGTTGAAGTACACAAACTTTGATGACGTCGGATTTGGTTTTGAAACCTGTATTATGATGAATTACCAATAGAAAATTTTCGTGAATGAGCAATCCCGATAATATGTTGGGGATCAGTCCATCCACCATGGAAAAGTAAATAATAATTTCAATCACTTTTCTATGCTATCCTTCTACAGCGTTCAAGTCGCCGCGCCGTTCATGTCTAGATGGTCCATTTTTCATGAGCTTTGTTTATGTGTTTACCTATATCGTTTCAGTTCTATTTCTATTTCATGATTTTTTAAAAAATATACTATCATAGTTTACCGCACGCGAGCAAGTTGAAATAAATAAATACTTATTAATTTGTATTTCTGTGGATGCTTTTCAAGTGAAGTGGGTGAAGTGCCACTTCACGAAAAATGAATGATCAGACAAACCAATATTTTTCAATTTATAGACTTTATTTTTAAACAAAAAAATAGAATATTTGATAATTTATGCACAGCTGGTGCCAGCCGTTTTTTTCCTTCAACAAAGAATACTGCAGAAGAATGATCAAAAATAAACCACTGCTTTGGCGCGACTGGCTTTCACCAGACTCAAGTTGGAGCCAAAGCAAGATCGCCTTGAAATAGGTTGTGTTGGCCGGAGTCTGGCGGGAAAATAAGTCGGACTGAAGCTTGTGTCACGTCACGATTGGGTTTGCTATGTCGGTTGCCATGATGACTAATGTCGTTTTCTACAGTTCGAACAACTGACATAATTATTTATCGATGGTCAAGTCCACATTCGGTCCACGTATGGTTAGCTGCTGCGTTACCAACGATCCGGATTTATCCTCATTTATACGGCTTGCTATAGCTTGTAGCTATGTTGCTATAGATATTTTTTAAAGATCTGCACGTTAAAACGATTAACTTCAGATATACAATGTACAGGGTGATTCACTATATTTTGACCTCCCCTCTAACTCATTCTATAAAAAGTGTACAGAAAAAAGTTAAAGACAAAAGTTGTTTGGTTTATACTAAATTTTGTTAATTTAGCAGTATCATTTATACAGGGTCTCCCCAAAGCTGTCCGCAGCACCCAACTCTAAAATTTTGAATGGGACACCCTGTATTTTATTTCATTTTTAAATTCTACGTTCAATTCTAAGTCAAATGTGTATGAGGTATATTTATCTTATCTCTTGTGGCTTTTGAGATAAAGGCTGTTAAATTTTGTGAAAAATCCAATATTTTTACCAACTGTGTGATACAAAAGTTGTTTGGTTTATGATGATTCTTTTAAATCGGGCTATATTATTATTACAGGGTGTCACAAAAGCTGTTAACAACACCCATTTTTAAAATTTTAGAAATGACACCCTGTATTTTATTTGATTTTCAGATCATACGTTAAATTCTAAGTCAAATCGAAATAAAATAAATCTATCGTAACTTTTGCCACAATCATTTTATCTATTTTTCAATTTTGTGAAAAGTTCTACATTCTGGACTTGTATCTTGACAACCATATTGAATAAAGATTGCTTCAAAGCTTAAGTCTGCCTCATCAACAATTCTACATTAGTTCAAAAACAGCTGCTTTCCATTTTAAAAGGCTCACGCTTTATTATGAATTGTAGCTCTAAAAATAAAGCAAAATCCAACAGCATTTATCTCAAAAACGGCCAAAGATAAAATAGATATATCTTTCACAGACTTAACTTAGGATTTATCGTAGAATCTAAAAATGAAATAGAATACAGGATGTTCCATGTAAAATTTTAAAGTTGGATGCTGTGGTCAGCTTTTGGGACACCCTGTTTAAACGATACTACCAGATTTGAAAGATTTAGTATAAACCAAACAACTTTTTTTAAAAACTTTTTTTTGTACACCTTGTATAAGGGGGGACAAAATATAGGGAATTTTGTATTTTTCACAAAATTTAACGACCTTTATCTCGAAAACGGCAGAAGATAAGATATATATACCTCACACAGATTTGACTTGGAATTCAATGAGGAATCCAAATACAAAATAAAATAAAGGACGTCCCATTTGAAATTTCAAAGCTGGGTGCTGAGAAAAGCTTCTGGGACACCCTGTATAAATGATACTGCCAGATTTAAGAAATTTAGTATAATCCCAACAACTTTTGTATCAAACTTTTTTCTGTGGACTTTGTTAAAAATGAGTTAGAGGGGGGGTCAATATTGTATAGTAAATCACCCGGTACCATATTTTTGGACTCATTATTTGTGATGAATGTTCTTGAAAAATTATTTGATTCGTTATTGAAAGATGTTTTGGAAACTTGGTCGATATGGATTTCATGTATGAGAATGGGGTACTGTAATGATTAATGAAGATGATTTTTGATATGCAAATATACAGGGTGTTTTTTATTTGCATGACGATACTTAAGGAGGATAATCCTTGGATGATTTTAAGACAAAAAGTTCATATAAACATATGTCCGCAAGAGCTTAATTTTCAAGATACAGGGTGTTGAAATATTAAAAAATGAATGAATTTTCTATAATTACTTTGATACTATTCCAGATATCTCTTTGAAATTTGGTACACGTCTTCTAGGCTTCAATATGCATTCTGTGATGTACAAACAATTTCCTTATTTTAACCAAGGGCGTCCGTACGGGCTTTGCACTCAATATTTTTGGAGAAAAAACTGGTACGCCACTGCCCAACTAACACAGATTGTGCCTTAATAAACTAAAATGCTTTATAACTGATGTATTAGGGTCCATCAATATACAATTTAATCATTTAGTGACGTTAGTTGAGACAAAATACTCTCAGAGACAAAAAAGTATTATAATCATGTAATATAGCTCTCTACAAAACCATTTAATAAATCTTTCATAAAACGGAAGAAATTGAATTCTTATAGCATACTATAGTACCAATGTAATAAGAGGAATTACTCTCTTAGTCGTATTTGTTGTTTTATTGGTTCATTGTTGTTTTAGAAAGAACTTATAAGATGGTTACAAAATATTTTTATTAGAGATTAATTATATTTTCATATAGCTATCTCTAATAAAACAGTTAACTCGCAAAAGTATTTAAGACTAAATTGGCTTAGGAGAATATCTTATAAAAATGTTTTATAGGATGCTTGATCTAGAACGTACAAAACAGCACTTTAAAACCAATATAAAACACTTACAAAATAAAAATGGACACAAAATAGCAACACTGTCTCATAGTTTATCCCAACTAACACAGATTGTGCCTTATCAAACTAGAATGCTATATAACTGATTTAGGTTACTTCAATAACAATTGTATCATTTAGTGGCGGTAGTTGGCACAAAATACTCTCAGAGACAAAATGTGTTATAATCATGTAATAAAGCTCTCTAGAAGACCATTCAATAAGCCTTTTATAAAACAAAAGAAATTGAATTCTTATAGCATATTATTGCACTAATTTTATAAGAGGAATCACTCTCAAGTCTAATTTGTTGTATAATTGGTTTATTAAGGTATTATAGAGAACTTTATGAGATCGTTACAAAATATTTTTATTAGAGATTCATTATTTTATCGTTAGTCGCAAACGTATTTAAATCTGAATTGGCTTACGAGAATATCTTATAGAAATGTTTTATAGAATACTTGATTTCGAACGTACAAGACAGCACTATAAAACAAATAAAATTAAAATGGGCACGAAATAGCAACATTGTCTGAAAGTATGTCTTGCCTAAAGATCCCCACCCCGTTTGCGATCATACAGTGAAATTCGCGTCTTCTTTTTCATTTATTTAGTATATTTTTGGGTATTTTGGAAAAATGTATTCGCTGGTGACTTTCAAATTATGTCTAGAATACGTATATAAAATTTCAAGTCATTTGAAAATGTATGCAAATTGTCCAATACCTATATAACAAATTTGTCGCAACAAGCACAGTTATAAGAGTTCGCCATATTTGGTAGGCGAACTTTGTCGATCATTTTTCGGGTTTGGGAAAAAAAACAAATATTTATTGAGGAAATACGATAATAATAACGTCATTATAAGAAAAACATTGTAAATATCGGACAATTATTATTTAATAGAGTAGTTTTTGTTTGTAATTAAGATCTTGAGGCTATGAAATTTAAAATATCAGGATAAAAAGTCTTGAATTGCCTCAAAATGCAGGCGCATGAAAATTTAGTTCACAATGTAGCCATATATTAACAGTAAAATCAAATTCGCAGGTCAAATCAACATATTATCCTGCTTGAATTTTCAATATTTTGCAATATGCTACTTGTCCAATAGTAGGATAGACGCCATTAATTTTTCGTCATTCACAGTTGATACGTTACTTATTCAATCAACGGTTGATATTCTTCTACAACAATTCTGATTTATTCTGCTCTGAATATACAGAAAATTGCAGTGTAAATACAGCGAATATATCAACAACAAAATATATTTATAACTGTTTTATAAATGTGTAACTTGGAACAACACCACTTTTATATTAGAGTTATATAGCAGTAGTAAAGTAGCTTTATAGTTGTTACCTAGAACCCCTATGAACATTTTAATAAGACAAAAATATTTTATAAAGTGGTCCTTTTTCGTGTTTATAAGTGTGTTAATAATGTCTATGAATTGATTATAAAAATATTTTTACGAGCAAAATGTTGTACGAAACTGTTATATAACGGTCTATAAAATACTTATAAACATATTTGTGTCACTTGGGTGCTTCCTTCCAAAATAAAAATCATTTTCAAAATCTCTATTTATTTCTAAGCCAATTCGTTCTCTTGATTTTTTTCGTCCCGCTTATGGTTTTTGCTTCAAAAAATAAAATCTACTTAATTGCATTGACACCCTGCTGTGTCATCCAATATTTTTAAATCAGTGGCACCCTCTCTTACATTCCCATGCATTTTGATGCATAGAAGACGTGTACCAAATTTCAAAAGGATATCTGGAATAGTATCGAAGTGATGATAAAATTTTTAAATTTCAACACCCTGTATCTTAAAATCTATACTCTTGCGGACCTATGTCCATATGAACTTTTTGTCTTAAAATCATCCAAGGATTATCACCCTTAAGTATCGGCATTCAATTAATTAACACCCTGTATAAGACATGAGTAATAATTATTCTTTGAGAAAATTCATCACAAAATGATAGATCCAAAACTAGCAGATTTCAAATCTGAGGCTCACCATTGAAATCGCGGTACTTTGCTGATTACTTTGTGTATTGAGGGCTGCATAACATGCGTGTCTTATAAGTGGTGATAGTTCTCCCGCGTTTTCATTTGCGACGACAGTATTCTAAGTGTGACTATTTGTGACCAGTTGCAACTGTATTTTACTGTATATTGTATTGTGAACTACCTATACACACTGTACCCACTTTGTAGAGAGCATTAAGTGAATTATTTTTGTGTTGGTTTCCTTCTACCCAATTCATCTTGAATTAAATATCTGCAACCTAGGTAGAATGGTGAATGTACCGTTTTTTTGTTCCCTGCACTCCACGTGGTTTTCATCCACGCTTTCAACAAACTCTTTGCAAAGTATTTCTGGGGAGTTCGTTTCTATAAAAATCTTTCTGTGATTTATGTAGTGCTCACTAATATCTTGCTGATGTTTATTATTTGGAATATATTTTTCTCTTGGATACGAAAGATAAAAATTATTTTCATTCAAATCCATTAGAAAGATCTTTACAAATACATAGAAAATGAGACTCTACTACCTATTAAAAAGCTCATAATGGGTATCTCCCATCTACATATGACGTCTTTGATTCCGAATTCATTCACTGGTGGCGCTAACAGTTATCCAGCGTCACTATTGTCAGACGGCGCTCTTAAGGGGCTATAGCCTGTATATCTGTTACATACAGTGTTGAACGTCAATAAAATGCCACGTGGAAAACCTTTTGTTTTTTGTCACCAGTTTATAAAACTCACTATAACTTTTTCATTATTGAAAATAGGAGGCCGTTCAAATGAAGAACAAGTAGTATTTTTTTTTGCGGATTAACGTTATGCTGCCAAAAAAATAAAAACGCGTTCTCGATTTATTTCAAAGAACGTATTTTCTCAAATGAGACAACATGCATATTTTTATCATAAATAACGGAGTTATGCGTATTTTCCTCGACTAATTTATTAACGTCAAAGTAACAAGTTCCAATGATTTATTTGTTTCAAGATGAGCTCAACAAACAAAATAGGTTTAGCACGATATAATAAGTTAAATAGCAAATATGGTAACCGGTAACCGATATGTATTATTTTGTCAACATTTTGAATTTCTTGGCAAAGTTTCCTTTAAATCAAAAAAGGGATACCTAACTCCGTTATTTTTGATTCGAAGACAAAATTAGTTATAGTTAGCCTTTTATGTTCAGGAAATAGTGGACAATCGATAAAAATAAGGATATACACGGTGTCACATTTAAAAAAAGTACATTATTTGGAATAAATCAAGAACGCGGTGTCCAATTGTTTTTCCATTATTATATCACGATAATCAGCGGAAAAAATACTACCCAGTTCTCTCATTTGAGCGACCTCGTATCTTCAATAATATAAAGAAGATAAAAATAGTGCGGACTTCATCGGAGGCACCCTGTATAAGTACATTTTCCTTTTTTTTTTTTTTTTTAAACAGGAATATATTTATTAATACCATTATTTACAATTATTCAAAGTTCACAATTTCTTTAAACAGTACATTGAGCACTGGTATCAGGAATATAATACGAATTTTACCTATATGCTAGTTTTTTTTTTCATAACACTCTTGAACATGAAATATTTTGCCCCTAAGGTACCTATTTGAACATTTTTTTTTCCTATAAATCTTTTTTTTTGTGATACCTTGCTTTTGATTTCGCTGGAAGGAGGTTTAAAACATTTGGCTTCTCAAATTTCATTTAGCTGTTCTTACTCCATCATGAAAAACTTTATAAATGTCTGATGCTTCTTTAACGTTAGAAAATGATTGTATGTACTTGCTTGCTACAGCAACGGGTCGAAAAACACCATGTCGTATCCTTGACAAGCACCATGTTATAAAATACGTAAAGTTGCATCATTGTTGCCTATTCATGATGTTCCAAGTGGTTAAAAACAAATTAAGTATTTTTACGCGCTAAATTCAACCCATTCATTCAAAAATGACTTAATTCAGAAAACATCAAAACAGTGGAGTACAAATACGCGATAAAAATTAATTCGGGAGGAGTTTCCATGCGGAAAGATCAACTACCGCAAATGAGTGCGGGATGTGGGTTTAATAAAAAAAAATGTTGTTTCATAAAACCTCTTCATCCCCAAACGGTAAAATACAACTTCGAGTTGGAAAGTCAAAAAAGATTCAATACCAATTTTGCGAAGGAAAGTCGTTTGTTATATGAAATTCGGCTTATCGAAAGCGCTCCTTTGCAATAAAGAAATTTTAAAGATTGTGAATGAATACATACAGTTCACCTTCCACACAATTTTGTATCAATTATGCCCAATGCCTTCTCGTGAAAATCACCTCTTTCATAAAGAACACTTGATATAATATTAAATGAATTCTTGTTTTATTCTCAACCTCAATATTGAACCGAATGTTGGGATGTAGATCCCACATCAATACTCTCAGGATTCTTGCTTGCTTGGTAACTTACTGTAGAACCATGTCGTTTGTCACTCGAATCACGCCTTTGCAAAATCTTATTACATGGTATACAATCATTTCTGCTCACAACAACTATATAATTCTATACAAGCACGTAATTTAGTAATCTTTGAAATGAGTGCACTTTTCCGTCCCCTTGAGTAATTATTTGGGGTGCACTGGAGATAGAATGTTGAAGCGCCAATTTGACAGTGGCGCTTCTTTACAAAAATAATCCGATAAATACTCGAATAAGGCATGGCTTTGATATCTCAATTTTGCGTTTATTATACAATCAATACAGAAAGAGTTCAGATCAGACATTTCCAAAGATATCTTGCTGAAGTTGATAGCAGGAGAGCCAGTTACATCTTTGTGTGATGATTAGTTAAGACCTTTTTTGAAAAAAAACGTTTTACGGACCCTAATTGAGTGTCATCCGAGAAGGTTCGCCCAGATTGCAGTTCCTAGGCGGTGGCGGAACGCCCCCGATATATATATTTTTTTCAATATCATTTCATCAAGGCTGAATTTTTTACCTGTATCCTTTGATAGCCCACAATCATCCTATAGGGTGGCGGATCACCCTCAACATGTCGTCTAGACTAAATCATCAGTGAAAAATGTCACTCTTAGTCTACAAAGGAGCATTTTGGAGAAAATGGAATGACTTTGACTATTATAACGAGTCACTACTGTTCACCAGCAGCGCTTGCTATTTTCATCACTCAGCAGGGACGTTGCCCGTTTCCTCGTTAAAGCTTCTTCATTTTGGCGAGAACGACCCCATGTCAACATAAATTTGATTAGGATGAGTATAGAAATTCACAACAGGCCAGTAGCACAGTCCATAGATTCGTTTTTCATCAATTTGGATTTGAACTTATGAAGTTTCATATATCAATAATATTATAGCTATGTAGGTTCCCAAAAAGTTGATTCGTTGCAATCGTTTCAACACATTAAAACACACATCCCATGAAATCAGCAAATTTAGGTATCTTCCGATGGCCAATATCTCGCCTTAAATTTTGGCCAGGCCCATTAACCGCATAATATCCGTATTCAGCTGATTATTAAAACAAATCTGACATGATTTCACAACGGTGATTAAAACGTACATCTAGGAAAAGAGAGATAAAATCTCCTGATCAAGGATTAAGGTTTCTATTACATATCTACTAATTCAATACGAAACGTGAATGATATCGGACCATAATTCTTACTATATAGTGCATGTTATGAAGCTGAATTCCACATCATGAATTTGAATATGTCTCGGAATATGTTTTCATAAGAAACATGTGAATACAAACCGATGAGAGGATCACCCAATAAATCAACTCATGAACGTCGCGCAAGAAGGTCATGCTTATTAAGCACTATACGAGTATAAGTACAAGCACGCCAACCTTTTTTATTTTTCGTCTTTACACTAACGCTAGTCAAGGGGTTGGAAGAGCAGTGTCAAGTCCTCACTCCATCAAGATCCCACGATCTGACACCTATCGTGACAATATCCCTTTTAAATTATACAACTTTGAAATTCTTGTGTAAAAAAATAGCTTAAATCTATAAGATCAATTTACGCACTGACTTTATAGAGAACAGGAAAAGAATAACTGTTGGCTTTTGTAGGCTCGTCTTTAGTTTTGTAACCGGAAAACTTTATTTAATCATAACTACATATCACAATACACCCGTGAACGTAATCAAAGTTAGTGAAAGGCCCCTTCAAGTATAAAGTGAAAATGATTATTTATTGCGGATCATTCAATTGGAAGTTTATACACAAACCAAATGGATGCAAAATATTTATGTATCGGAACATTGCAAAATGGAGTTAAAATCACTAATTCGATTGACATAATACACAACGCCATGTTTGCAAATGACAAAAGTTCATTAAATTTTAATTGATAGAGTCCAGCCAAAATGAAGTCTGGATGTGCAAATGCGAAATTGTATGTGATCCAAAATTTAAGCTTCCGTCCAAAATGATGAAAATTACTTTTTCAGAGTAATATATCTAATGATACTTTTCCACACATCGAAAATTTGGATCTTTCGAATTCGAGTAATCATGAGGTTGTACGTTTTTCAGGAAAATTGCATTCCTGTGTGTCTGCCTGTTGACGATTCAACCACCCAAAGCGTCAAGCAGTCAACTGCATATTGTTTTTTCTCCATATCTATTTTTCTTCAATTTAGAACCCAGAAGTAATTTTGTTCCAGAACACGTGATACTTCTCCATACTCATTTGAAACCGAGTTTGAAACCTTATGATTAAAATTTGGTTATAATTTTATTGACAGTGACATTTTGCTTAATACATCTCAAAATAGTATATCATTCAACGAGTGGGTAATGATGGATATTACTCATGCGGATGAAGTTTGCAAAATTTCAAATCCCTCCGCCTTCTTTTATATTTTGAAGAAATTAGAAAAGTTAATCAGCAAATTGTTTTTGATTATGAATTACGCATTTCTGTAAAGTATATAAAGATAATTACAAATTATGAGAAAACACAGATAACCGTTCAAAATGTCAAGATTAAAAATGTATTTCCATGCTATTCTGGAAACAGAATGGAAAACTGCGAAATTAGTACAGTAATTCCGTGCTTAAAATAGGGTCATTTGATAATTTCGGGAAATACGCAAAAATTATTCTGTTTTTAACAAGTTTGGAGGGCTTTCAGTAGCTCAACTCTGAGTTTTCGGAAAGATCGAAGGTGAGCCTACTCTGCCATCTTAAAAATAAGGGTTCCACTTCTGTTCTCCGTTTCTATTCCAGACCTACGATAAAAAATCATAGAACCAAAATTGTTTGGATTTTCATTCTCAATCACTTTTCTAGAACACTTTTTTTTCTTAAATCAGTTTTAAAAAATCTACAGGGTGATTTCTTGGAGAAAAGAAATCGTACAGGACGTAGGTTGTGCAGAATGACATTTCCAGCAACCATTGAAATAAACGGAAAAAATTTGCCGGGAATGTAATTTTGCACTACTTTCGTCCTATAGGATTTTTTCTCACATGCCATATAAAGGAATCACCCTGTAGATTTTTCTCTATTGACTTTAGTGAAAAAAGTTTAAAAAACAAATTTTTGATAATGTAATTCTAAACAACTATAGTTCTATGATATTTTATCGCAAGTCTAATAGTAACGGAGAAAACATACGCGCCCTTATTTTCAAGATGGCGGGGTAAGCCCACCTTCGATTTTCCCGAGAACTCAGAGTTATGCCCCCCGCCCAAAATTCTTGGGAAATGCACGGATTTACTGTACAAAATGTCAAAATAGGCGGGGGTTTTGAAATTTTGCATTCTCACTCAGTTTTTCATCCTGAACTGAACAACTTTCTTCAATTACATTTTGACGTATCTTTTATAGAAGAAGCTCTTTACTGGTAAGAGAAATAGCTTTTGGGTTGATTCCCAAGACTTACTTCATTTTTCGAAATTTAAACTATGACACGAATCAGTTTCCATCTAAACAGTGCCGAACCCCAGAATCAATTAATTTTTTTTTGTCCTTTTTACCTATTCATGCGTAGATCCGGGGACACACTGTACATGTATTTTTCTCATTGACTCATTCAATAACATCATATTATAAATAAATAAAGCAAAATATCAAATTATGGTAAAAAGCATGAAGATTTTCATTTCAAAAAATTATAATGTACCACATTATTACAAGTGTTAAAAATCACTACTTCAAGCGTTTATTCATCACATTTTTTTAATATTGTTTTTTTCAATAACAATAGAATACCTGTGAACTTGGATTATTATATCAAATCGAGGAAATCTGTATTAAAAGACAAGCTGTGTCAAATTTTTTGCCGATATTTGAGATATTAACAATTTTGACCTGAGGATAATAATTCATCACAGAAAAAAATACAGTTTTCCTGTATCACCTAACAGAAAACAATCAAAAGTTTTTGTGGTCTAGAACAAATGAGGTGTACCTCGTATCGTTTCAAGGGTAATGAGGAAAGGGATCTTTTAGGGCTGCTTTCAAAATGCCGCCTTTTTTATGCATTATCAGAAACATTTTCACCAATCAAATCAAAATTATCTTTCTACCGCACCAAAAGTATATACTTTTTTATCCTGAGCATAAGAAAAGCCTATCTATGCAAACTAAATTATTTCAAGTTACAAGCTACCGTTCGAATTAGGAACTTACAATGAGTCAAGACTTCTTCAAGAATATCTTCAACAAAATATGAGAATTTTGTTCGGAATAATATCTCATTGTGAAATTCCTGATGCGTTGACTTGAATCACACATATTTCATCCATTAGATTATTTTCATTTTGATTCACAAGATTTCATTATTTTGATTTCAAAGTTGTACTCATTACTCATTGATGACATGTTTAGGTTTTTTTTTTCAAGAAACACAAAACAACTGGAATCTAACCTATGTATTATTTTAAAACAACTCTTATTTAGAAAAAAACAAATAATATGTAATACCTCGTTATGATCATATACTTTGTACTTCACAACCATTTTATGAGTATCTTCTAAAGTGAATTAGTGTGGCTCTAAGCCTTGAAAATGGAATACAAGAAAAACCTTTTCAATATATGCTATATTTTCGTCAGTTAATATTAGGATGAATCCGATTACATTTGAACAGCTGTAAATATTTGCATGCTTCGAGATTCGCGTTGAGTTAAGACGACCCATACACTTCCCCTATAAAGGAGTGTTGTTTATTTAGACAAATCAAATACACTGGGAATCCTGAAGAAACATAATAACTTTCATCGAACGAGACTGATTGATGTGTGGATTTATTGATAATGTTGGTTCCAATTTCCAATGCGAGTCACCGCGAGTGTGGCTATCTTTGTTAGTAGCCTCAAATTTTATGGGAACAACGACAAATAACGCAGGCAGGTAACTATCAATCCACAACGCTCGCGAGCATGTCTAGACATTTCAATCAAAATTAAAATCGCCTCTAAAAAAAGCGTGTAGCTTGGTATCCTATACAGGGTGTCTGTAAAAGGTCAAAATCTTACCACATATTCCTCAGGTCAAAATAAGCCTATTTAAAGCATTGCTCCGTTTCCAAGATACAGGGTAGTAAAGTTGAACAATAAAAATCAAATTCTTCAAATTATGTGAACATTTTTCAACGTTTCACTTCGAAAATTGCTACCCGGGGTTTTTTTAGAATGCAAAATCTTAATATGTACACCTTTTCATTGTGGTCATAAGAGGGCGCTGCATTCTGCACTTCTTATGGTTCAAATTGGCAATAACTTTTTTCTCAGTATGGTTTTTTAATTTGTTTGCAGATGAAATGATCTTATAGACATTTTGGGGCAAAAAAGGCATTCTTGTTATAATCTTCTTGAGTAAGTGGTTCGAAATATTTTGGTTTTTAATGTTGTGTGCCGCAACAGAATATTCAAATTCCTTCTTGATCTTGATTTTATAGGTTGGCATAACTTTATTTGGTAAGAGAACCAAATCAAAATCAGGATTAATATCAATCCATGTGCATGGGGTTTGACCGATATTGATCTTGAATTTTTATTTGATTTTTTTGCCCCATAAAGCCTTTGTCAACTCATAAAATTCAAATACCACTGATTCACTGAAGAAAATTTCACCCTCAAAGATAACATTTTTTTTAATTCAAAATAATTTGAATAACGTTGCGACACCGAACACCGAATACTAAAATCAAGATATCTCGAAACGTATCTCTTTGACGAGTTATAACACGAGTATATTTTTTAATTAAAAATCCTAAAAAATAATTTCCTTAACGAAAAAAATTAAAAACTATACTTGGTGATAAGTAATGGCCATTCTAAACCATCAGAAGTGCAGTGTGCAGTGGCCTCTAACGGCGACAATGAAATGGTGTCCGTATTCAGGTTTCGCATCCTGAAAAACACCAGGGTAACAGTTTTCAAAGTGATACGTTAAAAACTGTTCACACAATTTGAAAAATTCGATTTCTATTTTTCAACTTTGTCACCCTGTATCATGGAAACTTCGGGCTGAGGTAAGTTGATATAAATCGGCTTATTTTGACGTCACGAATATGTGACAAGATTTTGTAAAGACCTTTCACAGACACGTATTATTGCTATTTTTTAGTTTTCATGAAAAATTTGCGTGGGTAGCATTTAGCTGTCAAATTTTCACCCAGAGTATAGATCAATGGGAGGTCTGACATCAATATCATTTTTGTTTACCAACTGTCAACCAATTCAACCTTCACGGCATTACAAAGGCGTGATTGCCTGGATGGTGAAGAATGTTTATAAATGAACAATCATCTTAACGCTACAAGCGTTTATATAATTGGGATTAATACGCCGGTGATTAAAATGGCAATATCGATCTTTTGTCAAGTATCTACTAGACTTAAAAAGGAAAGTTCTTCAATATTTCACAAGCACTTTTTCGCTCCCGCTTCAGTAATATTTGGCCTTAATTTAATGGATACACAGGCAAGTAGATGAAGTGGAAATTTTTAGTGAGCTATAATGGTCAGAAAACGAGCGGTTCAATATAATCAGAACTAGAATATGTTCTGTGTTTTTTTTTCTCTGGCGAAGAAACCAGACTCACTTTCGAAACGTTTGTATCTAAATGGGCTTTTTAACTGACGAATTGGCTGCTTTTTTGCAAAGGATAGGTACTATTATGGCAAAAGAATACTGGGACAGGTGAATGTAGTTTGATCTTCAGAAATATTACTATGCAAGTCGCTTTCGAAACGTTTGGAGTCGGCTTTTTCATCAACGAATTGGTTCCTTTCATGGCATTATAATTTACTTGAGAAGACAAGTCATTGTGATGAGCAATTGATTTAGGGCTAATGCACAGAGTATACATAGATGTTAATTTGCAATCTACCAGTCAAAAATCAAAACATAGACGTTACTGAGGTAAAGTCTATTGAAAGAAAATAGTGCTACATCGGATGAAGAATCAAAAAGAGGAAGGACACTCTTTCAGCACACTTTAACAAAAGACTTGAACAAGCCCACTAAAATCACTGTTTCAACACATTGCACTTTCATCGTAAGATTGATGGTAAACTTCTCAGAATCTTCTCCCTCGTCACATCTCAGCGAAAGTCAGCACCATTCTGGAAATAAGAAGAGTGAAATAAATAAATAAGTCGGAGTGTAGGCTATAAACAAACTTTTTGAATGATCAATATTTATGTATTGTCTAAAATGACACCAAAGTACTTACTCTCGCCTAATACAGCCTCCTTTAGTTGCAATCCTGCCTCATGTTGGTTGGAAAGTTGTGTAATGGGTTCTAGAAAAATCAAATACTTCATCGACCTTCAATCCTGGAATTTCTTCAATCGCCAAGGCAGCTTGTCAATTAATTGTACTGATTTGTTCGTTTGCAGCATGAACACTTTTCGCCTGCGCGAAATGAGTACTGGCAGTATTGCCAAATTTCTTGAGGTGATTTCCAATTCCGTCCAATTTTGAGAAGGTTCAACTTTGGATTTTTTCGCTATGGCGATTATTCAAGCTTCACTGTAGCACGTGAGAGTAGTTTTGAAGCTGGTTGAGTGGAAAACTGGGAAACCTTCCCTTCATATCGTTTCTGGTGATCTGTTGAGAGTTGAGAGTTGTTTCCGCTGTGGTGAAGTAAAGAAAACTATCCCACACTTTTTGGGTAAAGGCGAGGGTGAAAGTATAAAGGATAGTTATCATTTTCCAAAAAAAGCGGGACAGCTAAGGTAGTTTTTTATATTTTTGATCTTTGACCTGTTCACCTCCACAACAATTATTATAACATATCCCTGAATGATTCAAGCTACTTTAAAACAAGAATTACTAAGTCAAAAAGTGAGACCCTCCTTGGTAGGCATTTCTCAGTAGTTATTCATCTATCGATAAAACCATAGATTTCTTCATGAATGATTTCTTATTTGAATTTGCGTCAACCCCAGCTCCTCACTAACAATCAACACAATTTTTGTGAAAATGTTAGTTAAGTGTCAAAATACCAAAAAAAAAACGGGTAAGGTCATGCATGTCTTCCATTGATTTTTTTAAAACTCACATTTCATTGAAAATCATCAGTTACTCAGGGCTTCTCTAACGGAATGTTGAAATCCCCCCCCATGATAATCTTGCTCATGTTGAGTGGTATGATCAATGTTTTTACAATGGACTGCGTAAATTTTCAAATGACCTATGTATTTTACACAATATTCAAAAGTCATCAGCAATAATATTTAAATATAGTGAGAACTGTTTCAAACGAAAACGCACACTACACACTTCATCCTGCCGTCATTACTCACTCCTTGAATAATATACTATAAACATCAATGATGGTACTTGATAATCTCGATATTTTTCATATTTCAAAAAAATAAATGCAAAATCACTAACAAATTATGTTTCCAATTGTCGATTTCTGGTGCGATTAAATTGAACATTTTATTTTCCAGTTTCTCTAGACAAACGTTTGGCCTTCACTCGAGCCTTCACTACATTGACCAGTTTCATCAAAGGACTTGGGGGTTCTCACTCGATCTTTACTTATGCTTACGTCACAGAATATTATTCGTGATGAAAAGCATAGTTTTCTGCCAACACGACAATGAAACTGAATTTTACTTCCTCCTAAGAGACGAGAAAGTAGGCGTTTCTGAGGCTACGCTTGCAAAATACTAAAAAATGGCTAGGCAGTAAATTTATTTTCAACTTTTTCAAATAGAGGGCGTTACAAGGTTATTTCCTTTACAGTGATTCTATACAAGACAGTGGCGACAATGGGCATCCTATTTCATATTCACTTCTAGGATCACGTCATATTTTCCGCCATTCTGCAATAAAGAGGATCAAAATATGCCAGGCTAATTAATTAAATCATTGATAACTCACATTTATCTGGAATATTCAAATTACGGTATAAGAAGTTTTATGATACAAAACTCACTCCCACTCATTTTATTAATAGTAAGAACTGATACAATGGAAAGCTACACGAAAGCACTGAAATGGCATTGAAGCATAATAGGAAAGTCAACTAATTTTTTAATTTTACAAAAATCAATGGTTCCGAGGACACAATGTCGCATAGCAATCATGAAATCTCTTAAAAAGTATTTTTTCCTTGGAAAAAAGTGAGAAAGGAATATTCGTTTTGGCGAGGATAACAAACGGCCCTTGAGACGAGGCTACCGCGTGAGACGTCAGCAGTCTTACGTTCGGCTTGCTTACTGTAGATTCTTCTGTTGGAACATAATTTGACCCTCAATAACTTTTTTGTTGGTTTATAGATTTTATTGATTTTAAGATATGATACTAGTCAATATGTTTTGGATGACACTTCGAAATGGCGCTTTCGAATTTCAGCCAGGACCAGACCTACGACATTTTTAACAAAATTTTGCATATTATGAAAAAAATGGATGAACCACTTAACAGACCAACTGATTTTTTAATGAAGGGCATGTGTAGGAAAAGGTGCCCAAAATTATCGATAATTTAGAATCATAATCTATAAAACGATGTTTTTTTTATTGGTATAATGATTGTGCTTGTCGATAATTTAAAACTATTCCACTCCTCTATGATCCTCGCTATGATCAAGGCTTTCTCGAAACTCCATAACAACGTTGTTTGTTGAGAATTCGTGAAATTTTCGACATTTTGGGATTTGCTTGGTTGATTTTAAAAAAGTCGACATGGTTTTATCTTTGGAAGATAAAATCTTGATTTAACGCTAATGCAAAAGAATATGGGTACTCGAAAATGACACGCCCCTTAAAATTTTCAAGTAAAATTGAATTAAATATTATTTTTCAAAAAATTATTGATTATTGCATTTTTTTTTTAATTTCAAAATTCTAATAAAGTTGAAGAGTTGACAATTTTTCAACAAACTACTACGTTGCGATGGAGTCTCAATAAATCTTGATGAAAGTGTTGTGAAATATCGTCCTTATGTCGACAAGCACCATCACACCAAAAAAACGTGGTTTCTTAAGTTTTGGTCTTGAAAAATTCATATTTTCGAGAAACCTTTTCCCTCAAATGCCCTTTAGAAACATGACATTTGGTCTATAAATAGCGCAGTTCGTTTTTGCAACGAGCTTGAATGCACCAATTTCATAGAAACGTTGCAAGACCGATACTGGCCACTATTCAAAAGCTCAATTTTGGAGTATACAGGGTGCTAACTTCTTTATTATTAAAGGTACGAGGTCGCTTGAATGGGAGAAGTAGTTGGATATTTTCTGCGGATCAACGTTATGCTGTCAAAAAAACAATTGAACAACGCGTTCTCGATTTATTCCAAGAAATGTATTTCTTTAAAATGGGACACCGTGTATATCTTTATCATAATTGGCAACTTTTTTCTGATTATGATTTTTTTCTCGAGACCAAAAATAACGGAGTTTTGCATTATTTTCCTCGACTAATTTATAAACGTCAAAGTAACGGGATTCAGTGATTTGATTGTTTCAAGATGAGCTTAACAAACAGAATACGTTTAGCACGATATAATAAGTTTGATAGCAAATATGGCAACTGATTTGTATTATTTTGTGAATATTTTAAATTTCATGGCATAGTTTCCAAAAAATGTCCCATTAAAATCGTCCCAAATCAAGAACGTGGTGTTCGATTGTTTTTCTGTTAATCAGCGAGAAAAATACTACTAGTTCTTTCATTTGGTCGTCCTCGTATCTTCAACAATAAAGAAGTTAACAATAGTGATGACTTGATCGGAAGCACCCTGTATATTTTCACAATATCTGTTTTCGAATTGGTGGCTTGAATTTCCCATTAAAATGGTCCCAAATCGAGAACGTGGTGTTCAATTGTTTTTCTGTTAATACCACGTTAATCAGCGGGACAAATACTACTAGTTCTTTCATTTGAACGACCTCGTATCTTCAACAATAAAGAAGTTAACAATAGTGCTGACTTAATCGGAGGCACCCTGTATAATATGAAGTGTTCGATACAAACAAATTGAACGCTTCGAAAAACTCGCGATGATTAGCATCAATTCTTTTTTTACATGATATCCGTGAAAATCAACAATTTCATCTCCATGACATCGGTTCTTTTTTTTGCCTACTTCATCTTGCCAGCAAGTGACAGGAAATATTGCCATGTTCAGAAAATAAAGAATATACACAAAATTGAAATAAATTAAAATTTGCCAAATAATCCAAACAAAATATTTTAGGAAAGCGTGAACATGCCCTCAGCCTTGGCGAATCTTGCTAAACAAAACCAAAATATTGTTCATCCACTTATTTGTTGTCTGGACTGGAATCTTCATGAATGGGTAAAGGACACACCTTGGCAAAGGATCGAGTTATCAATCCACTAGATGTTTGGATTCGAAAAACTCTGGCCTTTCCGTAAATGGCTTCCTGCACACGACCAAGCTTCAATCTCATGGGACGTAGACCATCTTCTTTTATCAAAACCATTGTGTTCACGATTATTATTCCACTGGAACATCTCCATCATCTTCTAACCTGGAGCTCATAAATGTACTCTTTGCTCCAACGCGCCCACATACAGGGTGTCCGGGAAAATGTGGGAGATCTCTCGGATTCTGATAGAATATTAAAAAATAAGATGACAAGTTCCCATAAATTTTTTTCCTAGCGTTAGGTTCACAATTTCTTCAAGAGCACCACTTCGTCATGGCTTTTTTCGAGGTTTTGTTTAATAAAAATTGTTTTTTCTCGAAAATGGTTCATTTCATCGACAATGAACAAGAGTACCTTTTCTTTGGCTTGATGTTCAAGGTATCCAAATTTATTTTTTTTAACTCCTTATCATACAGGGTGTTAAAAATTTGAGCGTTAAAATGTACAATCTAGTCCGTCCCTGGTAAACTAAACAAGCTAATTATGTTTTAAGGGAAGTATTTTGAGAGGTCCTTACTACTGTTTATCATATTTAATTTTCATTGAATTATATTGAGTCGTTTAAAAGTTATTCAAGAAAAACCGATTTCCAGTGGGGTCCTTTAGGGGGCCGTATCTCCGTAGGGAGGGCCGCTAGGAAAAAAATTTATGGGAACTTGTCATCTTATTTTTTAATGTTCTATCTGAATCCGAGAGATCTCCCACATTTTCCCGGACACCCTGTATAATGGGATAACTGCTGAATGAGCTGATATCTGGTTAGGCGATTCGTAGCTATCGGCAATAGATTTTCTTCTGGTGTTGAAGTCAATGACTTTCCAACCAAAAAGTGCGCCGGAGTTGATGGACAAAAATCATTGGGGTCAGATGATAAGGGTGTCAAAGGTCAGGAATTTAGTATTGCTTCAACTTGCACTAGTACCGAATAGAATTCCTCAAAAGTAAGGTGAGCATTGCTTTAAACTCGACGAAGATGGTATTTCACTGTCTTCACCCCTGCTTCCCAGAGACCTCCGAAATGCGGAGAATATGGAGGAGAAAACTTCCAAATAATGTTAACATTCGATAGTGAATCTATCAAAGCGGGTTCACTAGCTTCAAGAAATTTTTGAAATTTCAGAACTTGCCGCAACAAAGTTCGTGCCGTTATCCGAAAACATCTGCTTTGGCTTTTCTCTCCTTCCCATAAAACGTTTAAAAGCTAGTAAAACTGAGTCTTTGGACAATTCAGTAACAAGTTCAATGTGAATAGTTTTTGCGTTTTCGTTATCACTGAATTCTAATACAGATGCATCATCGAAATTTTTATCGATTCCTTCCAGAATGCCTGCTTCATTTAAATAAAATTTTCTAAGAGGAAGAGAAAACCCTCCGGCTCTTAAGACTTCCAAAATTTCTACGCATGCGTCACGAGCTTCTTTTTCTGAATCAAATCCCGTCAACAGGTCATCGACATAAAAATCCCTTTTTATGATGTTGCCAATTTTTAGATTTGTTGTTCCATATTCTTGACCTAAACTGAACAAACATTTTATCGCCAAATAGGGGAAACATTTCATGCCGTAGGCTACAGTCTGCAACTCAAAGATTTCTAAAGGATCTTGAGGATTAGACCTCCTTAAGATGCATTGAATTTTTTTTTCTTCGGGCCTGACGAGTACCTGGCGGTACATTTTTTCTATGTCACCACTGATAACGTAGGAGTGTATTCGAAATCGCCACAAAATGGAAAACAAATCGCTTTGTAATGTTGGTCCGGCCAATAAAATGTCGTTCAATAAAACATCCGTGCTTGTACTCGCGATATGGTAATGACACTATGAATCTGCCTTTCCAATCACGATGAGTGTTTTTAGCAAAATGCTCTTCAGACAGTAGTTCTGTCTTGGAAAAAAATATTTTACGCTCATTGATTTCTTCCAATTCCCAAAATTTGGATAATTGATTTTGAATGTCTATGTTTGTGGTGAAGTTACATTGCAAATGATTATTGTTTGCTTTAAAGAAATTTTTTGAAATATAGGGACCTGTTATGATCCATCCAAAAAGTGTATTCTGCATAAATGGCTTGCCTTTGCCTAAAGAGAACTTGCCTTGCAATAATATATCCCAAAAAAGATCCTTTCCAATGAGTATATCAACCTGTTGCGCTTTATGAAAGGCTTTATCAGTTAATCTCAAATGATTCGGAATTTTCAAATCTCCAAGATTAATATCAATCGCTGGAATATTTCTTGTAATTTCAGGCACTACAAAACAAGTCAATTGCGTTTGGATTGTATTTAGAAATGAGTGCATTTTTATGTTACATTTGTATTTTATATTAGATGAAGTATGATTAATGCCATTCACTACCTAGTTTACATTTGACTTTTCACATCCAATTGTCTCACATAAATCATTAGATATGAATGAGCTTTGCGATCCACAATCCAGAAGAGCTCTAGCTACATATACCTTGCCGTTTTTATCTGAGATATTTACCAAAATCGTAGATAAAATGACCTGATTTACAGAACTGAAATTAGACAACGCTACAGGGGATGAGTTTTTGATTACTGCAACTGATGAACTTTGTTGTCCATCATTTGAAGTAGATTCAGAATGATTTGCTAGAAAATTGTTATTGATGTCTGAATTCTGAGGTGAATTGCCGCTCGCTTTTTCTGGGTTAGTTTGGGTTAGTTTTGAGTGCATTGTTTATAAAAATGTCCAGGCTTCAGACAGTTCGTGCAAATATTGACTTCTCTGCTCTTGTCAAATTTTTCTTTGGGCGGAAGTTTCATGAATTCTTGGCAACTATAATGCTATGATCCCTTTTACATATTGGACAGCTGCGTTGTCCCAAACTCACATGAAAACCGCGTGTTCCTGGGTTATTGAATGAATGTTTATGGGATTGCGTCCTCACATTTGCGTTCGTATGATGTTTCTTTTTTAGCTTCCAATGTTACTAATAAATCCGCTCTAGCTTTGAGAAATTATTTAAATTCATGAAAGGTAGGAATTTCGTCACTTGTTTTGGAATTTTCCAAGGCCCTTAGTGTAGACGTTTCAAGTTTGCTTGAAAACATATGAATGATTGAAATGTCATAATTTTCAGTAGGTATGCCCAATTGCTTCAGCGCATACAAATGCTTCATGAAAATGTCAAGTAAGTATTTTAATTTTTCTGATGACTCTCTGCTCACCGCTTCCACGTTAAACAAGGCTTGGACGTGATTTGAAATAATTAATTTCTTATTATCGTAACGCTCTCGAAGTAATTTCCATGCTGCTTCAAAATTGCTTGCCGTGAACTCTAATGATCTGATTACCTGCGCAGCGCCGCCCTCCAAGGAACTCCTTAGATAATGGAAACGTCTGATGTCATCCAAATTATCATTCTCATTAACTAATGACTCAAATAAGGCCTCATATTCTAACCAATTATTATAAGAACCATCAAATTTAGGAAGCTCAATAGGCTTCAACTGTATGCCCAAGTTTCGGCCCAAATTATGAGAACGAGAACTTGTACTTTCATTATCAGATGCATTATCGCATTCGATACGACTTTGAATTATATGCTTTGCTATAGAAACTTGACTATAGAATGACGAATAAAAGTTTTCTCGCTCCTCATACTCGCTTTCTAGATTAGCGTCTGGGCTAAGGCCTCAATTTGATTTTGCCAATTATCAAACTCCGCAATAAGATTATCCATATGATTTTTGCGCTCTTCCACCTGGATGACTTCTAATCGTGTAAATTCTGAATCTTGTTTCAATTGGTTTGTTACTGATTTTAAATACTTTGAAAATGAGGTAAGTTTTGCTTTTACGCCCCCACGCTTGCGTTTTAAATCCTCCATTATATTTCGCTGATTACAATGGAACGAAACTATCAGTGAAATTGATCAAATTCTCTCAACACTCACACGAATTGAAGCAATGTAAAAAATTAGAATGGAAATTTAAATAATGGAAAGCTCTAACCAAATGACTTATGACATTGACCATTGATGACGAATGATGACTGCCTTGATGTACTCGATGTGTTGAACTTCCAGTGATTTTGAGGCACTGCTAACCACTGCTGACTGCTCCAATGATGATTGATGAATGTCTCCTCTTCAGTCTCGCGTGAAACCTTGCTTTTCACCTCTTCCGAATGTACCCGTTCAATGCTGTCCCCTGACTTGCATAGACGAATGTATGATGATTTTTTCACCACGAATATCACGTAATCCGGCTCGAAAGACCAATTTGTTCGATACTTGTGAATTTTTTCAATTTATGCATACAAATTAAACGCTTCAAAAAACTCGCGATGATTAGCATCAATTCTTTTATTACATGATTAGTGACAATCAACAATTTCATCCCCATGACATCGGTTCTTCTTTTTTGCCTACTTCATCTTACCAGCAAGTGACAGGAAATAATGCCATGTTGAGAAAATAAAGAATTTACACAAAATTGAAATAAATCAAAATTTGCCAAATAATCCAAACAAAATATTTTAAGGAATCGTGAACATAAAGTCTGTTTTCGAATTGGCGGCTTATAGATAAATTGCGACAGATGATTTTCTATCTATTTACATTCACTTTACCAAATGTCAATTGGCTGCCAAAGAAGTAGTTTGACAGTAATGTACGTGATCAAAATCCATCTCATCGGAACGATCAAATAAACTTTATAATATAAGCAAAATCAGAATCAACATCATAACAAACTTCAAACAAACGCCGTAAAACGCCAGTTCATCTAACCTCCAAAGCCAGTCTTAATTTCTGCTTGCAGACTGCAATGTTACTCAGGCTATTTCAGAACAAATTGACTTATATCGTGATTATCATATCCAAAAATCATTAAAATCCATAAACAAAAAAGTTATTCGGGGTCAAATTGTGTTTCGACTTAATTTGGCCCACAGTGTATCAGATAAGATTTAATCTGCATAGAAAGATGATTATCTTCAAAGATGAAGTAGATATAGTAGCTGACCACATACTGTAAAAATGAAGTTTTCACAAATCAAAAATAAATCTGCTGCTACGGTACTCATCCTACTGGTAAAGTATAATAGGTAATGTTATTTTTGAAAATGATCGATAATATGTTGATCATTTTCGTTGTTGTGCGGAAGAAACACAACTGAACCAACTTTTTTACCGATAAGGAATTTAAAGATAAATTAAAAATGTTGGGTACGTAGTACCTACAGCGTACAGCACAAATCATATTATTTTTTAAACATTTTTCAAACACAAGTCACTCATTTCAATCATCAAGTTTGACGTAGTTGATATTAAATAGCCAAAACTTGAGAAAAAATACAGTTTCATTATATGTATTTTGTCCCACTAGATTGAGTCAGAAAGTCGGAAACTTTATAGTAACGTCCACATCCGGAAAATCATGTGAATCAGCTTTTTGGAAACATTCGTGCATATTTCAAAATCAATTTCACTCAATCGGGTACTCAACACAATATAAGATACAGTAAACAATCAATTTGTGACGTTAGAAGATGCTTTATTAGCACGAATTAATGAATAAACTCATAAAAGCCAGTCGGTTTCTCGCGTAACTTACTGCAAGGCTAGTGACGTCAGAGAGCGTTTCGACCGTTTCAAATAATATTAATATTCATAGCCCGATTTTATACTGAACCAATTATTGGATTTTTTATAAACTTCACAGATGTTATAATGGGATTATTTTCTGTAGTTTAATGATGGTTTAAAACGTTTTATTTTTTTTGTTAACTTTCCAATTCCATTTATCTCCAGTTTCTCGTCACAAATCACTTCTCTTTCACCAAAGAACATTTTTGAAGGTGAAAATTTCGTACTGATACGTTTCATGCGGAAACGGCAATATCTGGTCGCAGAACCCTGACTTGAGACCTCTGACGCTATTATCTACAAACACCCGTTTTGTGAGGTTAGTGCGTAAGAAGTGAGCCATATGTCAATTTTTCCCGACAAAACCCAGCTCTGTGTTTTTTTTTCTCCAAATTGCGTTTTATCAATAAAACGTTGACCAGAAAGTCTGTAATGTGTGGCCGGAAAGAGAACATTTTGTCATTTCACCGGTAAGTAAACAAAAACAAAGTCGGCATCTTCTATAATTGTGTTTGGGTAAAAACATTCAATGCTAAAAGTATAGGCGTTTACTGTTCTGTTATTGAAAGTCTATTGTAATATTTTTCGCTATAGAAAACACTTTCCAACTTTAACTAATCTATCTTTCTATCTGAAAATTATTTATATACAGTCATTTATGATTTCTTTAACACTGCCCGTTCACAATTATTGCAACCATCGCTAAATCACAACTGGGCTCCATTCTCCAAATGGCACACTATTATCTCCTCGCCAGGATTTCAAGAATAGTCTGGTAACACGCAGAACAGTGTAGAAAGTTCGACGCCGTCTGGATTCGCTATGCAGATTCTACATGCAGTGGTGGCTGATGCAGCTTTGTGGGACAAATACCGGGCATTTCGGCGATATGGCCAGTATTTTGGTGTTCTGACCAACTTTGAGAAGGGTCGGTCCATTGAACACATGATTCGTGTTTCTTTACATTCTTACCGTAGGTTTTTGTCTGTAGCCTCGACTACCAGGAAAATTGCCAAACTACGGTTTAGAGCTATGACGTGATGTGATAATACTTATGGGGTTTTTATCGTTAGAATTTATGTAATCGAATTTACGTTTTGAGGAATTGATGATGATAAATACTGGATAACCTGCGATGACATTGACTTATTTCTGGGACAAGAAAAATATGTGAGATACTACTTTTATCAATTTGGTATGTTTGAAGATCTGTTGTTCATGTTTTGGAAGTAGTAGAAAATACTATTACTTACAGATACGCGGTGTCAGCAGAAAGTTGATGTGTAGACAACGGCGATAAAGTTCTTGGAAAAATGTCACTTTACCGCTTAGGTATTCAATATACTGTTACTAAATTATCATACATGATGTGGTATTCATGATTAAAGTTGTATTTACATTTCTTCTTTTCAGTAAATCGAATGATGTTACAGTATTGATAAAATGTTCTGCAAATATATTTTGAATAGTATTACATATCCAATCTAGTGACAACGTTATCATTTCAAACGGTAACCCGTTTACCTAAATGTCGTTTAGCCCTTTTTTGCGCTAAACTAAACTACGTCTCCATTTGCATTCTAATTAGCGTAGCGCTTTATTTATCGGAAAGTGAATTAAACTTCTGCTTTCCATTAATAATTGCTTGGCATTTATATGAAGCAGATAATAGGGGCCGCGGACTATCGCTTGAGGATATTTGCTTGAACCCGTTTGCGATTCAAATTTTGTTATTTATTCATTTTACTTCCATGATGAAAAAGTTGCTGGACTATTAAGGAATAATACATATTGACTTACGATGCATACGTGACGCATAAATGACACTTTTCCTAGAGACATTTTCCAGTGTAGGCAAGCAACACATAGAATTGGGAGCTTAAGAAAACACTTTAGTGAGACCCTCATGGAAATTCTCACGGGGTTTTCTGAAAATTTGAAATAACAATTTTTTGTCGGTCTTCCTTGTTGCCACATATCTCGTTTCTTCGATGAAATTTAATTTGAGACGGAGTGTTCCCGGTTGCATATAAGTAATACGCGTTTCGCCGATTTAAAGGTCCGGTTACGAGGGTATGTTCAAAAATAACAAGGTTATTTCTATGCGTAATTAAAATTTCTACAGTATAATATAGTATAGAGCCATGGAGATACAGCCAATGGACATGCTAAACTAGGTACCTAATTCAAGACTTTTTGACAAGGATGCTCGAAATAAAATAGCAACAGATTCTCATTTGAACGCTCTTCGAAAATGACTTAATTTTTTTAAAGCAAGAAAAATTCATGTCAGAGATTGCATTTTGTACATAAGCTATAGCTTTGTGCATAGAGGTATGCGTTATAAACCAATATGTCAAGATAAAATTCTATACCTTTTCAATTTCAAATTGGGACTAAACAACTTCAAGTTGGGAATTAACAAAATCAAATTGGAAATAATCTCATTCAATTTGGAATTGGGACTTTTCAATGCCAGGGGTACAACTTTTAATATAGGCAAGTTTTGGATTCCCCTGCGTACATGCTTTTGCTCTTTGTCGTTTCTTATGCAGAACACCCTGTTTCTTTTTCATCAATACAATAATGTATCATGAACTTCTTACCTTTTTCAATAAAGCAACAACCGACCCAAACTAACCCAAACCTTCTGAATATGTTCTTTTCATCTGATCATATAGAGCTTGTTACATCACCTTTGATAGTTACGTCATTATAAAGCGTGTTTAAACTATTTTTTTCTACGACCGTTTAATAATAGGCTTATTACTCACGCATTTTGAATAGATAATAATACCTATTACTTACCCCGTGAGTAATGATTCATTACTCACGGGTCATTACTCACGGGTCTACGACCGTTTAATAATAGGCTTATTACTCACGCATTTTGAATAGATTATTATTTTATTATTATTATTACTGACCCCGTGAGTGATGATTCATTACTCACGGGTCATTACTCACGGGTTTGGTTGTCACATGATCTTACTTTTCAAATTATGTGCAGATTTTTTTGGACACCCGGTATAAAGGCCGTAGAAAAAGTATAGTATTCTACTCGCATGTAATGACAATTACTAATAGCTGTCATTACATGCTCATTGAATAATATACTATTTTCTATGACTATTCAATAATAGATATATTATACATCCACTTTCTATTGGTTTATGTGACTGGTTACTTATACCAAAGATTTTTTTTATTAGTCAATTGTTTTCAACCAATGAAATGATCTAATGTAACTACTCCACTGTTCAAGAGCCAATCAGAAAATTCATCATTTTGAAACAGCTCATTTGACCGTCCATATTTGTTTTATAGTCATTGTGTTGACAACGTAACCTCACTTTAAGTACAGTTGTCTAAGGGCGCCGTCGAAATGAAATCAAATTTTGCAAAGTTCAATTCAATTATTGAATAATCATAGAAAAACTATATTATTGTACTCGCGGAAAATAGCTTTTACTCACGAGGATGAATTAAGATCTAGCCTATCCCATTTGTTGGATAATATACTATTGCCAGTGGCTGTACTATAACGGAACTGTCAGAAAAAAATCCACCAAACTGTAGGTACATGTTTATTTTGTACAAAAAAAAAGAAATTTGATAACTATTTATTTCATATTATGTGCGTTTCATTTACAATGTTTACTCACATAATTGTTTGGAAAATTTTACGCTTATGTCATGATTGATTTGATTTTCAACACGTGTTTGGGCCTACTCGCATAGAAGGGGCCCTACTATGCGACAATTTTGCAGAGAAGGACCTATTCAACACACGACGCTCCGCTTCTGGGTTGAATCCTTTCAGTTTCTGATTTAACGTCTTTTTCAACAAATTATAACAAGTAGTTAATCGTTTTCGAATTATTCAAGGTGGTGATTTCTCAGCTCATATTATTAAAAGAATTGGTTTGAATATATTTTCTTCATATTTGAAGTTTTTTTTTCCGTTTATTCGACATTTGACATTGGTGGTTGTAGTAATAAGGAAGTAACTAGTTTCGCACTAACTATAACTATATAGATTGACATAAACATATCCAGTGGCGCCCGTGGAGGAACCTGGATCAATATTTATGAGAAAAAAGTCAACAACTTTTTAACATAATATTCTCTATTTTGTTTTTAAGGCTTAGTTTCACAATGTCTGGTCACCTTTTTGTTGACCTAAGCAAATGCTTTTATGGAAACCATTTCACAGCGAGATGTTTGTTGGTCAATTAACTACAGAATTTTAAGTTTTGAAAATTTCGGTGTGACAAATCGCAGTTGAATTTGACATATGTCACACAACAACAAACGATTAAAGTTTTCAAGTATTAAAAAAGATTTGGAATTGGATGTTATTTCCACCATTCTTCCAAACATTTTTCTTATTTCTGATATTTGGTGTCGTAGTTCAGATTATATTTTGACGGTGAGCATTCTTATGTACAGCTTGGTTTATTTGAACAAAATTGTCTGTGGCAACTTGAGCCTCATTTGTGTTATACCTGAATTTTTCCATTTCTCGCTATTGAGTTGGTCCGGGAACTGATGATTATGGGACGGCGTACTATATATATTTTTCATCATCGCCATTTTACTCCAATCTACTTCTGCTCATTTATTATGATTGGTGAAAATCTTCAATATTGTATTCAAGAATTATTCAAGAAGCAGAACACAAATGTCAAAATAGTCATAGCTAGGTTATGTTTCTTTACTTGGTGCTCAACCAGGGCTTAACAAGAAGATTTTTCACTGGTCAACTTAACCTGTAGTTAACTTCAATGGTGAGCTTTACTTTCGAATGTGAAACAGTTTATCATCTTTAACTCAGGGTTAACTCATAACCACATGGTGACCAGACATTGTGAAACCTTAGGTAAGAGGCTAAACATAACAACTTGAATTTTTGTCTGGTGCAATTCCAAGGATATCTGCAAAATGTCCAAATCAAAAGCATATATTACTTATTATTAGTCAGTAGTTACATACCTACTATGAAATACTTAATTACGGAAATATTAGCACCTAAGCTGAGCTTATATTGTGCCCAGGGTTTAATTTATATAAATAAAAATTATTATGAATGCTTTAAATGTTTATAGGACTAAATCTTAATCTATGCAAAATTGCTAACTATACAATGATGTTAAATGGACTGAAGAAACACCGAGGAGGGTTCATATGCTATTTCGTGAAATTCATATTCTTATATTATTGCGTAATGTTATTAGATATCAAATATTGCTTAAGGTTTTTTCTAAATCTGTATTTGGGTAAGATTCTGATGTTTAGGGGTATTTTATTATAATAATAGGGGCCTAGATAATCCAGGAAGTTTTGATTGTGAGATTTGGTGTATGTTGGTATTAATAAGTTTTGTTTGTTTAAAGTTCTAGTATGATAGATGTGTTCTATATGTTCGTATTTATGTATATATTTTTTAATAAAACAAATTGCTTCAAGCTGATAAAGTTTTTTTAAGTCAAATATATTTAGTTGTAGAAACAAAGCTTCACTAGAGTATAAACGAGGTTTTTTTAGGATTATTTTTAGTATTGATTTTTGTATAATTTGTAACGGATTTAAGCAATTGTCATAAGCTCCACCCAAGATCACAATTATTGCATATCGTAGCAGAGATTCGGTTGAAGATATATATAAAATTTTAAGAGTATTCATTGGCAGGATGTCCCTTAGTTTGTAGAATTTGTGGAAAGTTTCTCTTATTTTGTCGCATAGATATATACAAGGTTCTTGCCATTTTAGATGCATATCTATCATAACTCCCAAATATTTTATTTTATTTACAGATTCAATTTTAGATTCATTATCTAGGGTTATGTAATTGTAGGTTGATTGATTAGATTTATTAATTGAAAAACTAATGAACTTCGTTTTGGTTATATTAAGGGACAAAAGATTATAGTCGAGCCAATTTTTAATTTTTTGTTATTCTGATTTTATTATTGTTTTTAAGTTTTCCCAGGATTCATGTTGAAGAATTATGGCGGTGTCATCTGCTCAGGAAATAAGTTGGCCGTTTAGTTTTAGTGAGCATAAATCGTTTATGAATATTAAAAAGAGTAATGGAGCCAATACAGTACCCTGAGGCACTCCCATTTGTGTAACTTTTTTTTTACTATAACTATCGCCAATTTTTACATATTGTTCCCTGCCCTCAAGGTTCTCGAGCTATCCAACGCTAGTCCTCTTATTTCGTGAGCTTTTAATTTATTGAGTAATTTTTGGTAAGGCACCGTGTCAAATGCCTTCGCGAGGTCCAGGAAAATAGCAATACACTTTTTATTTTGATTAAGATTTTCATGTATGGTGGATGTGAGTTTATACATTGCATCAACTGTCGATAAAGAGGGTATAAATACAAATTGGTCATGAGAGAGAATGTTATTTTTGTTTAAAAATCTTAGTTTTAAGGCTTTTTTAAAAATTTGTGCATAATTATTTATTACTGATATTGGACGATAGTTTGATGGTTCTGTTTTCTCGCCGCTCTTGAATATGGGAGTTATAACTGATGTTTTGAATGCAGTAGGGACAAGTCCACTTTGAAAAATTAAATTTATAATGTATGTAATTGGTATTTTTATAGATTCTTTTATGCTTTTTATTATATTTGAAGGTATCTGATCAAATCCTGAGCAGTTTTTGTTTTTTAGTTCATTTATATACTTACAAACTTCGTCCTGAGTTACCGGCGTTAAAAACATGCTATTACCAAAGATTAAGAATGTTTCATTTGGCTGAGAAATCTTATTAGCAAGTTCTTGGCCTATGTTACAGAAATGATCGTTAAATATCTCTGCTTTCATTTTATTGTCAGAAATAGGTATGTTATGAGAGTCTAGAAAATGTATATTTGAGTATTTTTTTGTATCGTTTGTCACTTCTTTAATTATTTTCCAGGTTTTAGGTAAGTCATTTTTGTTATGATCTAGAAGTGCTAAATAATATGCGATTTTTGCTATTTTAATCAGTTTTGTGAGATAATTTCTATAATTTTTATAAGTTATGAGAGAGTTTAGATTATGTTTATTAAGAATTACTTTTTTTTTAACATGTCACGCGTTTTTATAGATTTTATTATCCCTTGCGTCATCCAAGGTTTCAGTTTTCTTTTACTACTTGTGATTGTTATAGTTTCTGTACTTGAATCAATATATTTTTTTTGTTATGGAGATTAAGTTATTAGTGGCCACATTAACATCATTCTCATGTAATATAGCATACCAATTTTCTGTGCTCAATAGCTGATTAAGTTCTCCATAGTTTATTTTTTTTATTTTATTATTAATTTTATGCTTATATTTTTCCTCGCCAGGTATCTGAATACACAGACCTATTGGGTAATGGTCAGTTATGCTATTTTCTAGGATAAATGGATACGAATTTGACTTTAAATTATTGGTGTGTTTATAAAAAATATGATCTATACATGAGCTCCTATCATTTGTTACTCTAGTGGGTTTATTAATTAAACTTGTATATCCATATTTATATAGTATATTAAGGTAATTATGAGTGTTTTGACATGATTGGTTTGAGATATAAATATTCAGATCTCCTATAAAAACATGAATGTCAGCAGATTCCTTTTTGTTATGATTAGCAATAAATGCATCTAAGAAATTATTGAATACCTCAATGTCTGTAGATGGTGATCTATAGTAGCACAATAAAGAAAGGGTTATATTATTTATTCTGTATTTTATGTTTAAAATATTTTGGTTTAAAATTGGAATAGTCTGACACGAAATTGAATAATCTGAGTTTACATACACCAATACTCCATCATTTTGATTTGAATGCGAATTATTATACAGTGCATTTCTTCAATGTCCCCTCCCCCTTTTATTTTTTGAACGGCTCAACTTAGAGACTTCAAATTCTAGGTGCTGAAAAACAAGCATGTTGACTATGTTTTGACATAAAATTGACATATGAAAAATTCAAGTTGGCGGCTGGGCGCCATCTTGGAATGTTTTTTCAAATAGGAATAGGGGTCATTTTGAAGGTTCTGCTGAGTACTTCATAACCCTAGAATATTGAGTCGATATCTGTAAGTACTACAAAATGGCGGTACATTCAATAACTACATTGATACATACACTTTTTAAAAAAATTCGTCAAATTCAATTCAAAAGATGCTGGAAATATTCTTGACATAAAGTTTGGGTTAGGCAAATATGACAAAAATGTCAAAAAAGCATCTTTTGAATTGAATTTGACATTTTTTTTCCTAAGTGTATGTATCAATGTAGTGATTGAATGTACCGCCATTTTGTAGTACTTGGAGATATCGACTAGATATTCTAGGGTTATAAAGTACTCAGCAGAAACTTCAAAATGTAGTGTCACATGACCTCTATTCCTATTCAAAAAAACATTTCAAGATGGCGCCCAGCCGTCATCTTGAATTTTTCATATGTCAATTTCATGTCAAAACATAGTAAACATGCTTGTATTTCATAACCTAGAATTTGAAGTCTCTTAGTTGAGCCGTTCAAAAAATAAAAGGGGGGGAGTGACATTAAAGAAAAGTACTGTATAGTAAGTCATAACCTTTATTGTTATATACACAGGAATAAAGAACTTCCCATGTTTCTGAAAGAATTATTATGTCAAATTTTGTTATGGAGCTATTTAATAGAGGATTAAAAGTTCATCAAAATTTTTTCTGAATACTTCGTATGTTTAGGTGTATAATTTTAATATGGTTTCCTGTCCCCAAAATTGTATCAATGCTGCTGATACTATTGAAATATAACGCTTCCTCATGTCGGTATCTCTCCAGTTTTTCCAAAAAATTGCATTGTTTCATAAATAAATAACTTCTTTCAAAGCAATACGATATAAATAGAACTTGGCTCAGTATGTACGTATAAAGGTCGTTACCAATAGCACAATAATTAATTTAAATAACTGAATATATTCCCAATCGAAAAATCAAATACAATAATAATGCCGCCTCAAAAGTAACGACTCGACTCCCTTTCCCTGGCTTCCGCGCTATCTCGATCGTCCGATATCTCGACGGTTGGGGTGACTCACACGTTTTTGTGCCAAGATATTTGTCACCATAACAACTCGGGAATGTTTGGTTTGTCACAGTCGACCACGCTACCTCTTTTCCGTCCCGGAAACAATTTAGGCTACCTATGGAAAAATAAATTAGTAAACTCGCACCAACAATATTTACAATTTGAAGCCTGACAGACACCGACAGTGGTGGCCAGTCACCAACAGCATCCGTCATCCTCAAATCATAAAAAGATACAAAATATTCAAACAAAGATTATCGAGCCATAATTCACCGCTACATTTAGCTCTCTGATACTTTATCAGACTTCTCGTTATCTAAGACTTTCTCAGATTCCTCTTTACCTAAGTCGTTCTCTGACTCAGACTCACTACTCTCAAGAGCAGCTGTGAAGGGCTTCATTTTGTCTGCAGAACAAATACCCTGATATTTCCTTCTTGCCCGTTTTGACCCCGCTAGGTCTTGCACAATGTACCTATCATGGTCTAGTACCTCTTTGACTTGGTAAGGACCACTAAACTTCGGCAAGAGCTTCTTACTCTTACCCTCGTTCAAAATATTCATCCTCCTTAGGACAACTTGGTCCCCTACGCTATACTGATGAGATTTTCTCCTCTTCGCGTCAAAATAGGCCTTTTGCTTACTCTGCGCCATTTTAATGTTCATAGCGGCTTCCTGTCTAGATTTTTCGCAGTCTCTTTCCACAGAGTCGTCTACTACCGCTACGCTCAAGAATGCATCTCCCATTGCTCTAGGTCTATAGCCAACTTATAATTCATAGGGACTCTTCCCAGTAGAACTATTTTCGGCTGAATTGATACCAAACACAACGGCACTTATAGATGCATCCCACTTCCTCTCATCATCATAGGAAGTTGAAATAGCATGCAACAAAGTTTTATTGTAGCGCTCCACTTGCCCATTAGCTCGTGGTGTCGCTGTTGCATTCAGGACTAATTTAATACTCAAGTCCTTTGCAAAGCTCTTGAAAGTGCTACTAGTAAAACTGGTACCTCTGTCGCAGATAATGCGTTTTGGGGTACCAAATGTGAGAAAAATATTCTCTAAGAAGCTGATTACTGGCCTAGTCTTCGTACTAGAAACAGCTTTAGCGTGTAAAAACTTAGTGAAAGGGTCAACCGCCACTATTAAATGAGTATTCCCTTTGGTACTCTTAACGAATGGTCCCAAATGATCGATGTGAATAGTATCCATTGGACTCGACACCTTCTCGATCGAATGTAAAAATCCTTGTTGCTTTCCTACCGGAGCTTTGTTGTAGGCACACGGCAAACAAGCAGCAATGTAACGAGCTATGTACTTCCTCATTCGTGGAAACCAATATTTGCTACTCAGTGCTTTAAGCGTCTTTTCGACAGCGAAATGACCCATATTGTCATGATGGAACATAGTCACGATCCGCCTGCCTGCCTTTGGTACATACCATTTTGGACCATCTGAAGTTCGCCTATATAATTTGTTGTCCTTCAACACATAGTCCTTATGAACTTGCTCTTCGTCGTTGTTAGCCGGTTTCCTAGAAAGTGTCTCTAGCAACTCTTTGCATTGATCGTCGTTATTTTGTGCCGATAATACCCAGTCGTCAGTCGTGATGTCTACTTGAAGGACATTCACTTCTTGCTGCCCAGCTTGACTAACAGTATCTTCTACTGGATTTCGACTCAATGCGTCCACATGAGCCATCTTTGACCCTGCGCGATATTCAACCGTAAAATCAGACTCCTGAGTGATGAGCCACCATCTTCCAATTCTAGGGATTAAATCGCGTTTGGTCATAGCCGTTCTCAAGGCACTGCAATCAGTTATAACCTTGAATGACAGTCCAAGAAGGTAAACTCTAAATCTCTGAAGAGAATTTACCACAGCCAACGCTTCCAGTTCAAAGGAGTGGTACTTCTGCTCTTCTTTTGTCGTCTGTCGACTAAAATATAAGACGGGTTTCAAATTGCTATCATTTTCCCTTTGTAAAAGAATTCCACCAAGTCCGACTTTCGAAGCGTCAGTATGTACCCCTGTTTCTAACTTGGGATCGTATATAGCAAGCAAGGGCCGTTTGATCAAAACTCCTATGTTTTTCAAAAGCAGCCTGCTCCGCTACACCCCATTTAAAGGCAAAATCTTTCTTAGTTAGATAGGTTAAAGGGCGAGCAATTTGTGCAAAATCTTTGACATACTTACAAAAGTAGCTACACAGCCCAATAAACTGACGAACTTGATGTACATTTTTGGTAACAGGAAACATTTCCACTGCGACAATTTTCGTAGCACCGGGTCGTATGCCGGCAGCACTAATCTCGTGTCCCAAATAATCTATGTTTTCTTGGAAAAACTTACATTTTGACATGCGTAAAGTGACACCTGCTTCTCTAAAAGTTTTGAAAACATCACCAAGAGCTATTAAGCCAGACGAGACGTTAGGGGAGGGAACTAATATATCATCCAAGTATGCCAGTGCCGTGGAAAATCTTATTGAACCCAAAATGTGGTTTATTGTCCTCTGGAATCTGGCTGGGGCACCAACCAACCCAAATGGCATCCTGAGATATTCGTACTGCCCATCTGGAGTCACGAAGGCTGTTTTATCTATTGATTCCTTGGCGATTGGTATTTGATGGTACCCACTTGTCATATCCAAAGTCGTAAAATAATTACATCCCTTCAAAACCTCCAGATGATCATCAACCCTTGGCAGCGGGTAGCCGTCCTTTATTGTTTTTGCGTCGAGGGCACGATTGTCGACACACATTCTAGTTTCACCGTTATTTTTCTTAACTAGGACTATTGGACTCGAATATGGCGAGCTGGATTCCCGTATAATATTGGCTGAAAGTATTTCGTTCACTATTTGTCTTACATTCTCTCTTTCGCATATCGAGAGTCTGTAAGGTCTGTAGGTAACAGGTTTGTCATCCGACAGGGTAATTTTCATCTCTGCGTCCTTAATAAAACCCAACTCATGTATATCTTCCGCAAAACAGTCACGATATTTGTTTAAAAGCCGCAAAAGATTATTGATATCCGATTGAGATAAATTGGAAGAAACCCGACCATTCAAACTATTCAAAGTAAATTTTGGCAATTCACAAGTATCAACTTTATGACAGATACTTACATTTTCAGATTCGGGACTACATACAACACCTCTTTCCATCACCTGGCCTTGCGTGAAACATATTGACTTCCCTGAAAGATTGAGGATTGAAATCTGCGCTCCCTCTGCCGATATCACCGATATCACACACCTTGGAAGAATATATTCCCTGCCAGAGTCAGTACAATTTCGTGAATCGACGAACACGTCACCGTTGTGGTCATCTTTGGACAAAACGCTCACAAATCCAATGTGATTTGATGGAATTTCTGTCGTAACTTTTGTTGTTAATACTGATTTTTTTGGTGGAAGTTCATCAAGTTCGGGTAGCTTTGAAAATTCATTGTTGAAAAGCCTCACAGTTGCTTTTCGTACTACAGTTACGGCGTCGTTCTTATTCAATACTGATCTGCCAATCAGGACCGGCATTGTTTGCAAATCATCTCGCACAACAAACACTGGTACTTCAGCTTCGAACAAATCTACTCTAAGATAAGTCTTGGCAGTACCCAGAACCTTGCAAACAGCACCTCCATAACCAGTCAGGTGAATTTCACTTTCAGTCCAAGTCAGACCAGCTGATCTCGCATTGCTCTCGCGAATCAAAACCTCTTCGCATCCTGAGTCGATAAAACCTCGCAAACTCTGTCCATTAACGTTGCAGGTTGCAGGTAACATAATAACCCTGGTTTCCTGATTTGTTAGGCTTGGTTTCGCAAATCAAGGCTTTGTGAAAGTTATTTGGTTTACTTTTGCGGCAGTTGGCGGCCAGATGTCCTAGCTGTTTGCAATATGTACATTGGGCCTTTGGTTTTGGACAATCTTTAAACATGTGGCCGTATTCCCTGCAATTGAAACATCTTGACCTTTTAACTTTCTGTCCAAGATCGGGTTTGTATGGATTTTGCCTAGGATTTTCCACGCGCTGTTCGTGTCTTCTAGGTTGTTCCAGATGTTCTTTAATAGGCACTGATGAACAAGTAGACAGGTATTCCTTGAAAAGTTGTTCGGGAGTAGAATATCTGCCCACCTTCGCTCCAGCTTGTATGGTTTTATCGGGAATGCCATCAATAATCATAGCTACCGCATTTTTACCCGATATTTCACATCGTCGAAGTAGTTGCATTTTATTGAAATAATACCCCGTCCATGACTCATCTCGCAACTTTTTGCGTTCAATCAGGTTCCTAATGGCGGTAGGAAAATCATGATGGTCGGGAAAAGCCTGGATGAGCCGACTCTTCCACTCACTCCAGGTATGCCTATAATCATCCAAACCGTTGTACCAAGTTTTTGCCAAGCCCTCTAGCCTGGTCTGCATATGGAAAATTTTCAAGTTGTCGTCCCAGTTGATCAATTTTATCCAACCATTTGATGCAACTTATTTGTGACTCATCACTTGGGTTAAATTCCGGAATACAGTTTGGGTTGACAGTAACCTTGTTGCGATTATTGCCACTAGAATTATCCAATAATTGATTCACTAGATCCTCCAGATGTCTGATTCGCCTATGCGAATCATCTTCCTCAACAACTAAACCACTACTTTTTGACGTAACGTTTACATCTGTAGCCTGTTCAATTTTATCGAGGTCTGGCTGTTTCCCACGCTGAATATTAGTAGTGACATGCTCTACAGTACGACAACCCTTTCAACATTAGGCCGTATTTGTGCGTTTCTACCCAAATTAATGTCTTTCGTACTCACGGTTTTTCTATATTTCCTGCTTTTTCTCTTATATCGTCCTATATTATCCTCACTCGAAGACGAGGAACTCGACGATGAATCACACGAAGTACTTCTTTCTCTTTCATTTCTCCCCATTTTCAGTTATCGGCGAAACCAACAAAAACTTATGATAACTTTAATAAACAAAACAATTCAACCGAATAAAGAACAATAACTTATGACCAGTCTATTCGTAAGGAGTTTGAACAATCCTACCGCTGCACTATAAAGGTCGTTACCAATAGCACAATAATTAATTTAAATAACTGAATATATTCCCAATCGAAAAATCAAATACAATAATAATGCCGCCTCAAAAGTAACGACTCGACTCCCTTTCCCTGGATTCCGCGCTATCTCGATCGTCCGATATCTCGACGGTTGCGGTGACTCACACGTTTTTGTGCCGAGATATTTGTCACCATAACAACTCTTTATGCTCGGGGATGTTTGGTTTGTCACATACGGCTGAATATTTATAATTTTTTTATATATTTTTTTTTGTGGCGGCTCATTGAGAATCAAATTTTCTATTTACTGATTACTGATTACTGAAGTACAGGCGCTACGAGTTTCGGGCTGTTGGCCCCGACACCGCAGCCTCTAGTTGGGCTTATCGTATCTTCTCTGTGCCTGTCTCTCAGTCGAAGAGCTCCATTGCCCGAATAAGGTTTATAACTTGTTCTACTGTTTCCCTGTCCGGCCTTTGAGAAGCGGTTGTAAATTCCCCGTTATCTCTTCTCCAGTACGCCAGCGCTTCATATTCAAATACAATGTGGGAGGCTGTTTCCTCCTTCTCGTTGCACAACCTACATAATAATATGGGTTCCTCGTTAAAAAGATCCATGATATGCATGTGTTTCCTTAGAGTTCAGTGTCCAGTTAATATACCTGTTACTTTCCTAAGCTGATTCCTGCTGAGTTTCAGTATGCTTCCAGAAAATGATGGTTCAATCTCGTCTGCCATTATTAATTTACTGTGTTTCAGTCCTGGTGATTGGCACCATCTAGCTTTCTGTTGTTTTTGGGCCAACAGTTCAGCCAACCTCTGAGGATTTTGTAATACCAATGGCAGGTTCTGGACCCAGAAGTGGTGTGTTTGCGGCTTTGTGTGCTAGTAGATCCGCCCGCTCGTTTCCAGCTATCCCTGTGTGTCCTGGTATCCATCCAAGAATAACATCGTTAGATAGTACCAGTGTGACAAGGTTTTGCTGACAGTCCATGACTTGTTTGGATTTGGTTTCCCGACAGGAGATGGTTTTGATTGCAGCTTGACTGTCACTAAGGATAAGGATTTTCCCTCCTCTGTAGCCTCTCCTGAGATTCTTTTGCACGCATATATTCATGTACTTCTGCCTGGAGAACTGTAGCGTACATCCCAAGTGGTTCATTTGTTTCCCACTTTGGATATTCTCCTACGATTCCGGCACCAGTTCCTGGCATGTTTTGGAATCGCCTGTGTACCATAGTGCCCCATTTGCCATCCGGAGTTGTTTCACCGTTTCCTCTTCCCATATTAGCTTGGTCTTGGGAGAAGTGCTGAAGTTAATATTTTTCAACATGATATCACTCCTGATTGTTACTAAGTGGTTCGTGATTCTGCTGGAAATCTTAGTGTGTCCTTGGAGAAGGAGGTATGATCAAATGCTCCTTCTATATCAAGGAATGCAGCTTGTGCAATTCCTTGGCTGTTTAGTGGTTGCTCTATTTTATGAACCAGTTCATGCAGTGCAGTTTCACATGATTAACCCGGTTGATAGGCGTTTTGGTTTTTGTGTAGTGGCCTCTCTATTAGGGTGGCTTCCCTAATGTGCCTCACAATCACTTTCTCCATCGTTTTGAGTAGAAACGACAAGAGATTTATTGGTCTGAATGCCTTGGGCTGAGAGCTATCTATTCCGGGATCCGGTATAAAGACCACTCGTGAGAGTTTCCAGATCATGGGTATGTGTCCCGTTGCCAGGCTTGCTCTGACTAGTTGGCAAAGCATCGATATGAGTTGGGCAGTGCCCTGCTGCAGGGGTATTATCCCATCGCATCCAGGTGCTCGGCTTTGTATGGTTTGGATGAGTTTATAGCCCATTCAATTCTATTTGGTGTCACAATTTGTCGGGCTGTGACCCAATCATCTCTTGATCCTCTCATCAGGAGGATCTCAGGAGATAGGGCGTTGGTTCTCTCTTGCGAGTTGATTATAGTCCAGTCTGGAAAGTGTGCCCTGAGTAGTGTCTCAATGGTTTCTTCGCCATTTTTCGTGTATTCCCCATTTGGTTTCTTTACTGTTCTCATTGGTGGAAGGGGATCTTTAGCTAGGATTCTCTGAAGGCGTGCACCTTCCGAGGTTTTTTCGACCTCAGTGCAAAACTTCCTCCAGGAGTTCCTCTTAGCTTCCCTTACTTCTTTATTGTATTTCGTCAGACATGGTGGTATTCATCCCATTCACCGGTTTTCTTGGCCACATTGAAAAGTCTGCGTGTTTCCCCCTTCATCTTGTCAAGTCTCTCGTTCCACTAGGTTGTGTCCTTGCACGAAGAACGCCGGATTAACGGACAACTTTGATTGTAAAAGTGAATTATGGCGTTTTGTAGTTGTACCGCTACCACCTCAACATCAAATGTGTTACGCATACGTTCCTCAACCCCGCCTCCAGCTCCTCCTGGTATTAATTTTCTATTTAGGAATAGTAGATAAGTATTTTATTATTTTATAATAAATTAAACCATTAGAGTAAAAATATTATTATTTAGAAAAAAAATATTGGAATAAAATGTATTGATTAATTGAATATACTGCTTAATATTTAAAATTCTATATACTATGCACCATTTTCACTACCTTTTGTATGTCTGAAGTTCGTTGCCGTGAAGATATTGCCTTGATCTGACCATTTGATTTTTCCATCCATTGTCCAGACGTTTTTATGTCTATATGTCTATATTTGTCTGCTACATATTTTAAGAGCTTGAGTCTCCTGCTGGTAAGATCCTCCCTGATCGTAATTTTTGTCCCTTCTAGTTTCTTCTTTCTGGCAAAAATCTCCTGCTTGTGATGATTTTTGAAGGAAATGAATATGAAACGTGGATTATCCCCTTTATCACCAATTCGGTAACACTTTTCCATGTCCTCTCCTGTTATATGCACCTTTAGTTTTTTTTTACAGAGCTGCACAATTACTTCGGTTGTTTTTTTTATTTGATTCCGGCAATCCAGAGATTCCTAGATTGGTTCGTTTGGCGTATTGTTCCAGTTTATCCATTTTGAGGTGTATAGCGGAAATGTCCTCTGTATTTTTTCGTGTGGGATTCTCAGTTCGATTTATTCACTGGACAGAACATCCAGCTTCTTTTTTAGGTCGGCAATTCCTTTATTTGTTTCTGCAGAATTCACTAATATCTGGTTCAACTTATCGTCATTGTTTACAGGCTTCGTTATCGGTTCCCAGCCGTCAACGTTTTTGCATTGTTGTTTCCGTGTCATCATGATGCTGGCCCGTTTTTTTGCCTAGCTCGTGTGTGGTACGGGTTAAGTTGGACTAATTATCGAATCATTGCAGAAATCCGATAATCTTATTCCGTAGAATGTAGCTTTTTATATGCACAGACACTTTTGTTAAGCACTGGTAAACACTTTGGGTATTTTGTTTGTAATGAGCCACCGCAAAATGTTAATTTATCGGAGCCGACGTACCGTGTGTGTTACTGGTACACTAGCGCCATCGCAGTGTACCAGTGTAAATGATGTAACTTGTTGATCCACTTACAATAGATGAGCGCACATCACACTGGAGATCTAAATGCTCATGAGTGTGGAGTGTTGGAAACGTTTGCTTTAATACTTCCTAACAGTCTATCCAAAATACGTTATCCGCAATTCGCAGGTATATTATGACACCAACTACAAGCTTTGACATCGGATCACGACCCTATCGATATCATCATCAGTCACCTCGAGTCTACTTCATCGTCAGCCAAGAATTTACATACTTCGTTCAATTATTGGTAGTTGGTATTGGTATGGGTGGGGGGCAAACCACTGCCCGGCGAGTAAGCCTTAAAGGCCCTTTTCGCCAACCTTAGGACCATTAGAGTTCTAACTAAGTAGATGATGGAGAACATCACCTAGTTAATTTGAACTAGCGGGACCAATTAATTTAGGATAATTATTTGAACTTTTTGACTGTCAGTAATTGATAATACTGCAGTCCTCAGTAACGTTAGCCAGTGAGAGTACCACTAAATGTCGAACAGAAATTGTTCCTTCTCACTCGGGACTCGAACCATCACCGCGAACTACCTCTCCGGTGACTTCCTTCGAATGGCGCACCACTCGGCCTCCTATTCGTTCTTCGTTCAATTAAAAAAAGATACTGAAAAGTAGGATATTGTACATAAATCTCAAAATATTCCTGAAATTGATGAGTCAATTAATTTACCAAATAACTCAATTCATGGATCTACAGCAGAAGCTATCACCAACACTACTGAGAAACCGATATATTATGCACTCTAGTTACAGTATGTAGTTTCAGAGTGAAGCAACTTTTCACAAATCACCAAGGCACAAGATATTTTCAGAAGTGTTCAACAAAATGAAAAGCCTATAAAATGTGATTGTATGATGAATGGACGAGAATTTGTTCGGTTTTTTATTTCAAAAACGGAGAAAGATACGACAACAATTCAACAGATCTTGATCTAAAAAAATTATTGAAATCAGGAAAGTCAGTGACAACAATTTTTTCACAATAATTTGTAAATTCAAACTAGTTGGAGCATAATTGAAAAAAATGATCGAATCATATTTTGTATATTTTTGGAAAACCTATATCTTGAAAAGATTTTATGTAATTTCAAGCCTGATTAGTTGATTGAATTGGACTAACTAATAAGTTTTCATAAAAGAGGCTGAATAATAACCTCTTACCTCATTTTCTTCAAACACCAGCATGGACTGAGCAGTCCACATGTCTTTTTTGCACGAGAACCTATGCGCATAGCAATCCAATTTGCTAGAGATGAATGAGCTCATTAGAGTGGATTAATGATCAATATGTGTTAGATTGGGTGAATTTACGAGCCATGGGGCATCTAAGCCATAATGAACAACCTAATTAAAATTTGACGCCCTCACAAAGCTATTCAATCAAGAAAGAAAACCTTCTATTGTTATAAGCTAGAGGAAGATCATTAAGACGTTGCAGTTATTTGGGATATGAATAATTTATCACCAAAATCATAATAATATATAATCGGTGTTGGCCTAGAAGGATATTTTGAACGAAACTGATTATTTTAGACTTTTCTTGATATCTAATCTCTGATGATTATGAATTAACTAAACAGACGATTGGATACCTTCGAGCAATTTAAAAACGTTTGAGAAACCGTAGCATTGACAACTTCAAATCAAAATTCACTAGTCCCAATTTGAAATTGATTAGTCCCAAATTGCATATGACTATTACCAATTTGATCTTGTTAATTCCCAACTTGAAGTTTTTTAGTCCCAATTTGAAGTTGAAAAGGTATAGAGCAGATCTAAATAATGTCTTAATGTGAGGGTAAACGTATGTCCTGTTGAATATAGGTAGCGGTTGTTTCTTCAATATTCAATATCGAGGATAGAAATAAGCCAAGCTGTGATTGCAGTGGAACTGTGACAAGAAATGAATGCTGAACTCATGATATTGTCAATGTCATTAGATAAAATGCCGTTTAAGTCTAGTAAAACGACTGTAAATGGAAAAAGATTTGTACAAAAATGTATCAAATTCCGAACTGTGTAGTTAAATCATCACCCAGATAAAATAATATGTGATTGTTGATAATATTGGATTAAAAATTCCCATCAGTTTTCAAGAGAGACCTAGGCAGAGCATCAGAAAAGAAAATGATATCAAAACTATAAGTATTGTGCAAGCATACAAAGCAGAAGCATGAATATCCAAGTACATAATATTAGAAAATTCTACTCTAAATAGAATGACATTGAAACATTTTCCGCCGCACCCGCCATTTTTGACATAATAAGTCACAGACTTGGACTTTTTCAAATGAAAACCATAATGAATTTCATCCTTATTCGATAAAGAATTCTTGAGATATATCATAATATGATAGAGTTGTTTTTAAAAATTAGGTTTTATATGGGCATTTTTTGTTTTTTTTCTGATTCATGTTTTACCTCAACGTAGTTAATCTAGTTACCCATGGAAAAAGATTATCACATGAAATAAATCATAGATGCGTACGGTTACCATGATTATTGATTTAGTTTTCACCTCGGTTTTCACAAAGTATTTTTGAGAATTCCACCGTAATAACGTTGATGCTAAGTCGAACGTTGCATCTTTTCAAAACTGAATCAGTTGCCTTTCTCAGTTATCCATCAATATTATTGAAAGCTTCAATCACAGCAGCTGAAAGTTCATCTATTGTAGTAGTTTTTTTGTTGACTTTGTTTTTCACAGCGCCTCACAAAAAAAAATCTAAAACCAAAAAATCGGAAGATCGTGGTGGCCATAATTAAGAGTAATCCTTAGCTGATCTTACAGCATGTTTATTGGATTTTATGTAGCATTTCACAATGTCGCGTTTGTCTGAATTGGAAAACTCCAGTTTAGCAAAAAACTGTCTGAATCAAGTAAATTTCCAAAATAATACAATATTGTTTTGTGTCGATCAGTATTTATTCTTTATTCCATTTAATGGTATTTTTCTATAGATAACTAGATCAACTACGTCGAGGTATGTTACGTTCACAGTAAAAAATGCCATTGAGTAACTGCCTGAAAGTTATTGAGTAAATTTGAATCGGTGTGAAATTTGGAGTTAATTCACGATATTTAGTCAATTTTTCCATATATGTACTCATAATTTTGTTAATTTACACATTAATTGGTATATAGTACTAAAAAATAATATGAAGACAAAAAAGCGCACAATATTCACAGTTCTTTTCTCAGTAGTGTGTAAAGATGTGACTCTTGGTGGGAATGTTGACAATTTGTTGCGTTTCAGTAACAATACTTTAGTGTGATCATAATGATCGATCAGGACGGTCCGCTGGTTGGATAAAAGTTCTGGCAAATGGGATAAGAGAAGAGAAATTGAGTCGACTTACTAATTTAACACAAAACCTACATTATTTTGTGGTTTGAAAGTGATAATATGTTGCCGTCATGGCTAAACCAACTAATTCAAATTGCTATTTGGACCAAAAAAAGGGTGATGCCGTTGTTCAAAAGAGCAATCATTATGATTTGGATTTCTTCACACAATGAGTAGCTAAGTAAAAACTAATTCTATTTTTTTTTCTGGTTGTAGTGTCTCTAATTGGCTCTCTAGTGGGTACGTAGGTATTTGTAAGCGTAAATAAGTAGATTGCATTAATATTGTGTCAAATGAGGGAGGATATTTTTGGGTTGCCCACAATATTGGAATGTATAATATGATTACTATAAGAGGAAGCACATGCTAAGAAAAATAATCGCGTAATAATGGAGTAATGGCGACGTGACGTCACGTTGCCCTGATTTACACATACTTGAGTTAGGCTTGCACCAAAAAGAAGCTCATTAATTACCCACTTCTTTATATATTATTTCGTAAATGTTTGTTAGTATGCAGTAGTTATTGCACATGATTGACGTAACTTGGAAAAGTACTGAGAGAGTGAACTTAAAAACCAACGAACTTGCCATAAAGACTTTTTTGCACATAGCATAGTGATATTTGACAATAAAATCCCACTACGGAGTGGAAAAACATACTGATTCCACTGGCTGCGGTTTTCAAGTACAAGAGTGATATTTGATAGCCCAAATCCAATAAATTATTTCAAAAAAAAAAACAATACTTTGGTTTAGCTGTATGGAAGTGATTCCCAAGAAAATATAAGTAGTATGTGCACCCTTGCCAAATTGTTTATTCGACATTGTTTTTTTTTCAGAATAATATTCCAATCATCATGGATATCTTGTGCAGGTAGCAGAAACAGCCATATTTGATCGCAGAAGAAGAAACGTTGGACTGAATGTAAATAGTGTGAAATCTGCTCAATTAAAGTGGAAATTAAGAAAATATTGAGTGAAATTGTAACAACATACTGAGTGAAGAGCTAAAATAAAACACGTTTTTGATTAGAAATTGTGTATTTGTTGTGTGTAAATTGAGTCAGATTTGAGTAAAAGATATAAATTTTGAGTAGGTTAAGTCAAAGAGCAACACACAAAATAGTATTTTTGTTGTGAGAATTGTGTTAATTTTGACACAAATGTGAGTTACCATTCACTCAGAACTGAGTAAAGTTTTGCACAAAAAAATGAATTGAAAAGCTACTCAATATTGTGCGGTCGCGTTTTGACAAACTCTTGAGTGTTTTTTGAGTTGATTTTGACTCAAAATTTTTCAGAATTCAAAGAGGGTCAGTAAAAATGTTTCAAGATAATCTAACGGTTATATTCCGTAAAACGTAAATAATTGTCGAAAAAGCTAACTCCCCACTTAAAGAATGATTCGTGAAAATGCAACGGGTCTAATAATTTGCGTCAAATTACTAAAATCTCTCCAAATTTTCTCATTGTTCCATTAGTATTCAAAAGTGGACATCGAATTCGACGTTCTTATCTCCGTTTCTGTAAGAAGTAAATATCCCTTCAGAATAAGTTGGCTGTCTCGAGTAGAAGAAAACTATACAAAGCCTGAATTTCTGGAATTTTCCTTCATTCCATACATAATCCCACTATTTTCGTAAAAATCGTCGGAGGTGTTTAATAACCATTGAGTTTACCGTATGGTAATTTGGAGGTTATAGGATTATCGTATTGTCAAAATTGACTTTTGGAACCGACTTTTCAAAATACCGAGGCAGTGTTGCAGTGTTGCCTAGTTTCCAGCAGTGAATCCCGGAAATAAATTACTAGACAAAATTTGGTTTATTCTAGTTTGTTCATCATAAACCCTTGATCTATGGAAATGAACATCTCCCGGGTAAATGAATGTATCCCTACACGATGATTTAACCCTGTTTCTCCAGTCAAATCGTTCTGCTTGCGTGAACACAAAAAGTTCTTCTTGTGAATTGAAATTTCTCGCCTCTGATGGTGGTTCTCTATAGCTTTGGCAAGTTATTCTACGGAAGTCTTTTTATTTTGTTGTCCTCATCTTGAACGTCCCAGCCTAAACGAACAGAGCCATTTTTTTGTGTGCTGTGTGAAGTGAATCTGTTCAGTTTCCAAGTTTGTCACCTACCGAAATATCATGTAAGTTTGATTCATCCTTGGTCTTCATATTTATGGAAAATATCTCCTGAATTTGTATCGATTGGCTGGATGATGCACAATTCATGTTTCACAGACCTTTTTGCCCGATTCGCACACTATACTTTCAAGCCATAGTCAGTGATGGAGGTAGCTGTACCACCGCTTACCCTAATTAAATCGGCCGTTCAAAGAACCCACGTAGGCACCTTTTTCCATTTTGTGTTCCGAAGCACCTTCGATTTTCCTAGGGTTTTATATGGCAGACTATTTGTCAGACAATAACATCATGGGCAAGGCCGTGCCAATCCCATCATGTTCTGTCGCATGACTATGTGAAGTTTTCGTCCGAGGGGTGAACCACCTTCGATAGTAGGTGTACAAGCTTTGGTAATAATTACGTGATAAACAGTAATAAGAAGTAATAATTCCGTAATATCGGTAATAGAACGTAATAACGCGTAATAACACGTAATAAAACGTAATAAATGCGTATTAATATGTAATAGACACGTAATAACTGTGATAAATATGTAATAACTAGTGATCATTGAGTATTATTCCTCAAAATTCTTCAAAATATTTTGGTCTCATTTTGTTACGTGAGACAAAAATCTCGCAAAAAAAAACAATATAAACCTTCTACTGTCAAACTAATTTGTGAATTACCAAGAACGAAGAAATCACCGATTTGTCAATTGGCCTTTACCACAGTTTGCCAAAATTCCTAGAATCATAAACAAACTCCGACTGAAAACCGGCCCGGAACAAGTTTTACGAGGAAGACAAGTTGGAAAAAGGCGATCGATTTCCAAGCGGTGTACGAAACTCCAACGACGAATCTCAGCCGGAATTTTCGATCGGCGACACCTGGTATGCTATTTGGACCAAGGCGGGGCTGGGAATGCGGCGAGCCGGAGTCACTTTTGACGACGAGTGAACCTTCTTGTCTTCCACACACATCCGAAAGTCTTGAAACCCTCATGTTTTTTTCCCAATTTCTAAAATATTAAAAATCTGGTCACATGAATAAGTACTCTATCCCCAGACTTTTTCTTTTTTGAAATGTCATTGTGCCTTTTTGACCTCTGAGAGAAAAAAAGCCACTATTGCCGGTTTTTCAAAGTGGTTTTAGAAAAAAAACGGATAAATTTATACGAAAGAGGGGCAAATATTATATCGATCCTGTAAATTACACTACGATTGACAATTTTATAGCTTAGATATGCGGTTCTAAAGTTGCTTTAAGCGATACATTTCAAATAGGGAAAAATCATTAGCGTCCAAGATGTTTGGAGGTGTGTGTATCATGTAAGGTTTAGATTGAATTTCACTTCGAAGTGGAACTGTCAAATTTCCGCTTGGCAAACGGAAATCTTAATAGGTCTGTTCCTCGGTCTGTTCGTAGAACAATCACAAACCAGTCAGAGCCAATCAGCATTCAGCATTTGCAGTTTGCAAACTATTTCTGATTATTTCGACCAATCGATAAAGCGCTGACTGATTTGTGATTGTTCTACGAACAGACCAAATATGTTATCATCCACAATAAATTTGTGTTCAAAGTCACGCTCATGCCAAATTCAATGTGGATGGAAACATATGATTCCCATTTGGCAAGCGGAAATCTGTCAATTCCGATTACAAGTGAAATTGAATGTAAACCAGGCATTAAACAGGGTGTCGCAGATTTGAGTGTATGCATGCCGCTACTTCCAAAGATAATCTAAAGAAAAACTAGTTCATGCAAATACGTTTTTATTATTTCCTGAGTTTGTTTGGAAAGAGCCAGGACCGTATTTAAAAAAATAAAGTTGATGATCACCACTCAACCACGAAACGTCAGATTTTCAATTTGATACAACCATCTTGTAGAGGAGAAAAAGTGGCAATGACAAGTGTAATAAATATCTATTGAAACAAAAATACGTTTTTTTTTTGAATAGGTATCGGAAGCAGTCGGAGTGTTTTGATTTTTCAAATGACATTTTGTTGAGTATGTGCTACTTTGCCTCCATTCAACCAACCCTATATATTTTAAAATAACGGAGATCCCCATGCATTCACTCGAGTCTGTGGTACCCTGTAGGTAGATAAATATGTGGTACCCTGTATATAAATCTTGATATAAATATATAGTCAAAGTAAAACCGTTTTAATTTTCGGACGGCAGCTTGAGAAATAAGAAATAAGATGAAAATGAATATAAGTTCGAAGACACATCTTTCGTTGTTTTTCAAACTGCCCCTTTCTTGAATGCGTAATAATTTGAAAAAAAATACAATCTTGAATTCATCCCTACTCTCGTCCCTACTTGAAGTTTTGGAAACTATCCTTGGACAAAATTCAGATCATATATTTATTCTAAATCTTTGATCAAAAATGAAAAATGAAGGTAGAGCTTTTGATTTTACTCGAGAGATGTATTTTTTTGATATACAGGGTTTTTCACTTAAAACTCCGCACGTCGATATCTCGGAAACGAATGGGAATATTTGATTTCTGTAAAAAGTAGTCGATGTATGGGGTCGAGTAGTTATTTTTCACAGTTAAAAAAATTCGACGCCTACCAAGAGTAAAGCGTCGCGACGCATCGAAAATATTAATCGATTGCAGGGACTTTGAAATTACGCGCATGCTAAAGTACATGTTATTTATAAACTTTTTTGTTATTCAGTCGAACTCATTTATTCTACTCAGTTTTGAGATATACAGTGTGTCCAAGATAAGGATGTCTATCATGGGGATCTTGAAAACCGTGAGAGATACAAGGTCGGTTAAATGAAGGCAAAGTTGCGTATTTTGATGCTTAACAAAATGCCGTTTCAAAAGCCAAGAAATTCCGACTAAGTCCGAAATTATCCAAAAAAAACCGAAATTTTTCAAAATTGTTTTTATTTTTTTCTGACCACATTTGAAGAGATATTTTGAAATGAATGGAACTTTTCCATTGCCACTTTTTGCCCTTTACAAGATAGCGTTATTAAATTGAAGAACCGACGTTTCGTCTATGAGCAGCCATCATCAACTTTGTTTTTTTAAATACGGTCCTGGATTTTTTCCAATTAAAACAATGTAACTTTGATTTGCCATTACCTTATGGCCGACCCTGTATATTCCAATTCATCACGGATATGTAGATTCCATAAAGCCTCACAACTTTTATATGAGACATTTTTTCTTCAACTCGTGTATCTTTTGAAATAATCGACCATTCTTGTTATTTCTCCTAACCCTGTATGTGTCCAGGAGTGTTTCTACTATATTGGTAATAACTCTTAATAGATGGTAATAACACGTGATATTCTGAAATAACACGTAATATTCCGTAATAACTCGTAATATTCGGTAATATCACGTAATAATCGGTAATAACACGTAATAGAACATAATAATTACGTAATAAATCGTAATAGCAGTAGTGATTACGTTATAAATCGTAATAGGTGTACAAATTTTGATGAGTGGTTGACCCCTCGTTTCTGTCCAATCATGGATCTCTCAACATCTCGAGGAATCACAATTCTTCACCTCAACTCGAGATCCAGGAGTGTGGAGGAGGCATGCCTAGTCCTCAAACACCGAGGCAAACACCGTACCCGCCGTCATTTCGCAGTAAGTGTAACTTGAAACATGTCCACATTCGCGTACCTACTTGATGTCTACAATTATCATTTTTCACTACGTTTTCACATTAACCTGCTGACATTCTCAATAATCAACCATCATTATGTTTAATTTTACCAAATTCGTTATAGCACTCATTCGTTTGTTTCAATTCATTCATTGAGTATTGTATATTTGATCTACCGTTCATGAACCAATAGTCAATAACTCCGTACCTCCTATGGTTATGGAGATTTCACGGATTCATTTGCTAGAGATTGCTTGCAAAAAAACAGTTTACTTTCGCATATAAATTTCAACAATCCGCAACCGCCATGCTGAGAAAATATTTGGCTCATAAAAAGATCAGTATGCCGAGTTAAATTTATTAGTCATTTTCTTTTATCATATTCTTTTTTGTATTTATTAATCATATATTCTTTATTTGATGATCAACATTATTTTGAAACCATACTGTAAAAATGTGCCGTGATGCGAATTGTTTACATTTAGAGCGCATATCATAGATGTAGATATTTAATTTTTAACTCTATTTTCCCTATTATACATCATACCCCGTTGTTTATAGAATGCATATTGTTCTTGAGTGTTTATCAACTTTTACTGTGATTAAGTTGATTGATATTGATAATAGTTTTTTTTTTATCTTGATATTATTTGCCAAGTTTGAACTCCGTCTGGAAAAGTAAACTTACCCCTTCCCTTCAGGTCATACTATTCATTTGAGTTTTTTTTTTGTTAAATAAATGGTTAAATGTGCATTTGAGATTTTCTTTTCCATCATCTACTCTAAAAAAACTGATCTTGTGAAGAACGAAGAACCCAACCCGTCTTCACTGAGGTGGTCAAGTGTTTGGTTCCATTTTGACTTTAGGGGCAGAGAACCAAGCACTCTAAACTTTATCACTTTTCACAAAATTAACAAAATATCCAGATCCCATCTGGATGCATCCCGGTCGTGAAAGGAACAACTTGAATCAGAAAAAAAAACAAAAAATGCCCATAAAAAACTTTATTTTCCAAATGATGTATCATATGATACATCGTTAGAAACGTAATAAAATTTTCTTTTGAAGAAGGATAAAATTTAATATGGTTTCTATTAAAAAAAAAATGAGTTTATGCCATATGTCAAAAATGACGGGTGTGACAAAAAATGTTTTGAAGTCATTTTATACAGAGCAAAATTTCCTAATACTCTTGTATTCAACATTTTTCCCTACTTGATTGTAGGATCTAGGAGCGTTGTAGAAAATCGCTGAAAATCATTTTTTTTTTGAATACTTATCTTTTAACAGCTGTCAAATGTTTCAAAATTCAAAATGGTTTTGAGTAGAGCTTACAAAACTGCAAATCCTTTTCCATTTAAACTTTCTCGTGTCTGCTGTAGTTTCCGAGATACCTATGCAGCATAGGTATCTCGGAAACTACAGCAAGTTCCTTTTTTTCTTCTTCATGTCTAGCAAAGGCTATGCTAGACATGAAAAGAAAGTCACCCTGTAGATAGGTACTTATGTAAAAACCATTATTAATTATAACCGTGAGATGACACCAGTCAAACCAAGCTACCACCAAAGTTATCTAAATCATGTATTCTTCTTATCCAATATCTCTGGACCGGTTTTGAGTCCGGTAAATGTAACTTAGCAGTACAGTATGAATAAAATCATTTGACTTTGTTAGCTATCCATAGCAGACCACTTATTGAAGCCGGAAGATTTTCATCTTCAAAAAGTTACTTGGAAAGTTTCTTTTCTCTTTTCGATGATTTTTTCATCGTTCCAGAGAGGTGCGGTTTTTCTTTTTGATTTTGTACTTTGATTGATCTCCATCAGTCATCTTCCGAAAAGGTCTTCTTTTTATCACTTATTTATGTTTTATTTCATTCTTTCTGAATATTACTTGTACACTAACTTGCACAAAAAATGCGTACATTGAAATGATGGAATTGCTTTGGTTTGAGCAGTGTATGAAGGTGACGAGTAAACGTCAAGTTTTGTCAGTTGCAATGATAATCCACTTTTGTGAAAACACAAATTTATACACTTCAGTGAAGACCTATTGTCGGTGAGAAGAACTTAAAATAACTAAATGACTCAATAACCAGATCCACATCCGATGGAGAATGTGTGGGGACCATTGGTGAAAATTATTTATCAAAAAAACTGGAGGCCTCAGCTCAGAATCAGGCAGAATTATTAGACGCCATTCTTACTGCGTGGAATGAGCCGCCAATGATGTTATTGATGTTCAATATTGTCAAAATTTATCAAAATCCATGGTTCGACGACTTCAAGAAGTTTTGGTTAGAAATGGTTCTGCTACCGGATTTTGAGGAAAATAATCTACATTTTCCTTAGCGATCTTGTGAGTGAATGAATTCAGTCGTAACCCCCCAATATATCGTTTTCATTGAAAAAAAATAAAAAGTTCAAGTGCATGGCATGTATATATTTTGATAGCCTATTGCACTGCTCAAAAAAAACATGATTTTACTGTCTGTGTACGCATTTTTTGTGCAAGTTAGTGTACAGTCTAGATTTTTCAATTTATAAAACAAGGTACCTTTGTCGTAATCTAACTCAAAACACCGATATACCTATTCCAAGTAAATCCGTTCAATAATTGCCCTGTACCATCAATATACCGAAACCATTATTGGAGAAATTGAACGCAAGACCTTCGATTTTTTTTGGTCTTCAGATATCAGGATTAAATGTTTTTGAATTTCTCTTTTATCTCTTGTCCAATATATTATTAAATTTATTTACTTCTTGAATGGGTATTACAAAATGCTGAATTTGATAGTCATGTTTAATTTTCCGTTTACAACGATTTTGAAGAGTAAGAGAGATCTACAGAGAGTTGGAAGAGTAGTAAGGCTACTATGCTGCCGGTATCTGCATTCTGTTTTTTTTTATTATCAACATGTCACACTGAATACAAGTTTTAGTTGCGTACAAAGATTGCAAGATCCAAGTTGCAATTTTTCAACGGGCTTGTTATACTGAGGGCCAATATTTCAGTGTCCATTTGAGATTAAGGTACACTGAAAGGTTATTTTAAACCTTGAATTTGTCCCCCGTGAATGCTGCGTTTCAATTGCAACACTCACATTGGATCCTTGCTAAATGGAAGACGTGGCACAATTGGAAAACGTCACTTTCGGTGACCAATTTCAAAATTCACATGAACTTTATATATACCTTAGCTAAAGTATCACTTGAGGTGACATTGAAATATCGGCCCTAAATCTCATAGACATTAATAATAATTTATAATGTATAGTCGTTTCGGATATGATATCCAGATAATAATTGTATTGTCTCATACGATCATAAAAACATGTAAGATCAGACAGCTGACCCAGCGCTCTAACTAGTTTTCTAATATATTGACCACCTGACTCCTCGACAAGCTTCTAATATGGAGGCTTTTGAACGTGGAAAAACTTGAGAAGTTTAGTAATATCTCGCCTCAGCGACAATTCCACAGAACAAACACGGTCGGTAACAGATGCTCTCTCGAGAGAAACTTAACATTTTCTATATTGACATATGAATTAGATTCCAGGAGATATAGGAGTTTTCAATCTGCCACGCTGAGATGACAATATTACAAATAGTTTATGACAGCAGATGATGGCAAATCTATATTCTTGAAATAGTGATGGTTTTATGAATTGACATTTGATCAATCGAATGAATACATATCCTTGATGAAAGCATTTAAAATGAGTATAATATAACGAATCTGATTTTCTGTAGATCGAACATGATGGTTCGCTATTATTGAAGCTTTTGCATAATAATGATTCGCAATATGTTTATTGAGTTGAGCGACAAGAGTGCCTGGATGACTGGGATGAGTTGGTCCACAGATATTTCATCAGTTGTATCGTAATTCTTTCAAAATAATTGTCAGTAACAAAAGAGAGTCCAATATCCAAGTAAGGCGCTCACACTGGTATTGCTTGTAAAAAGAAGTATTGGACGTCTTTTGGGTGAACTCAACTCATCATGATTCAATACCTCATAATAGTCTAAATCATTAAAAGGTAAAATGTACCAACCACCTATAAAGTCCGTTTCACGAGGGTTTATACTCACGTCATTGATTGTCTCTACTTTTCTAACTCATGGAGAGGTGTAAAACCTCGTGTAAAACCGACTGAATCAGAATCAATGACGTCATAAACATCGGTCGTTACTAAAATCCATAATGGCCGCCGAGCAACATCTGATTTCTATCATCTCAGAAAAATGATAACCTAAAATTTGGTTATGTAATCAAGTAATTAATCGAAACAATCTTGTTGTCAAAACACAAGTCAGTTAACTTCTCTAATGTCACAGTTTTGTTGTGTAGAATGCCTCGTCGGTATTCAGAATGTGAACAAAATACGATAAAAAAGCTTGTGGTCTACTTTAGGAAGGATGGAGATGCTGGAAAACCTCTGTTACCACTTGAGGCAGTTTTGGAGGTAAGTTGTTTCATAAGACTAGTTATTTGTACCTATTCATTTCCTATTCAATCTCCTGAACTTTTGTAGACAGTGTCTGATGCCCTGTGAATTGGAATTACAACTCTTAAAAAGATCAGTTCTTATGGAATCAGAATTGATGAGGACTTTGAGGCATCCACGTCAACTGCAGTCGAGAGATCAGAAAGATAAATGGATAAATGGAGCAGTCATGGGTTGTTGAGAGAAGAAAGAAAGGGCTAGTATTGTAATTGAATGAATTTTGAGCAGGCAGAATTTGACATTATTTTAGTTTATATTTATAGTTCGTGTTTTTGATTTCAAGTTTCTCATACATGTTCCGCTGGTACTTTCAGGTGATAAAATCACGTTTATTATTTTCTTCTCCCATAGTTGAGGTATGTGACTTATTTATCACCTTATGATTGGACAGGAGGTGATATTTTGCAGATGATAACTGATCCAAAAAATATTTCTTTATAATTTGTCACCCCCCTAAAATGGTCGTTATTTCATGAGTTGTAAAAAAATTATTAATAATTTATCATTTTTTTCATAACTCAAAGTCACGGCTATTTTCGTGGTTGGCAAATTACATGGAAAATCCTGTACACGCGCGCATTCTCAAAAAACACAATAGTTTGATGTGTTGTTCTTTTTGACACTATCATAAAACGTGGAAAAATACAAACACTGTAGAATCAAAATATACACTCACGGTCGGATGAACAGCACATGCCTGAAATTTGATAAAACTTTGATATTATAATGTAATATAATATAATATAATATAATATAATATAATATAATATAATATAATATAATATAATATAATATGATATAATATAATAAAATATAATTTAATATAATATAATAAAATATAATATAATATAATATATTATAATATAATATAATCGTTTATTAAGCTTATAAGCTTCACATAGGCATCCTCTGCATCCGTTATCAAAGAATTATTGGTGCATTAAAATAGTTCAATCAATCTGTCAGTTGATGGGTCGTGGTGATTTTATTCAAAATAATGTTTCGGGCCCTCTTTCACATTAAAAAAAATATTTTTTTTTAATAAGTTTTGTAAAAATTTGCCAGCACCATCCGAAAAAGTAATTGTGTGTAGCTTATGAAAATTGAAAAAAATCGCTGGTTTAGTGAACTGACAAATGGATTAAAGTTCTTTTATGCCATTACATCTTTAACTGTTGCAGGATCAAAGTTTTATCACGTTTTAGGCTGTCAATCTACTTTCGGACACCAAAGTGGTGTATTAAATTTCGTTTACCCAATAATACATTGAAAAAAATGCTGACTAGTTAATTTCTCGTGGGTTGATGGTCGTCCACTGATGAGGAAACGTCCACTGATGACAATAAAACCGGAGAGATCACAATTGTGGGTTTTTGCAATAGGCGTGCTCTCTTAGTTTTTTGTTAAAAAGTGTCTATATTGGAACGATTGCTTATCAGTACACTGAGAGAAGACCATTTCGTGAACTATTATAAATAGAAGACAACCCTTTGTAAAAATCCACAATTGTGATCTCTTCGGTTTCACAATCAATGGACCTTCCCCGATTAACCCCAAAAGGATCAGCTTCTCAGCAGTTCTCTTCTTTAATAATTATATTTTTACTGGACTACTATATGAATGTATTTTTTCACTCTCTAGAGCTTGCAATCCCTTTATGTGAGGATTTCTCAAAAACTACCTTTCTTTAAAGTTTACTAATAATAAACAGTTGGACCACATTCGAAAACGCCCGAAACCGGCTCCACCCTTCCACTTCGTTTCTCTCGGATAGCCCAGGACCCATTATTTCGGAACGTTTGTCGGCCACTTCAAACAATTCTCGCCGGCAGTGGCGGCTCGTGCCGCCTATATTTGGGTAGGCGGAATCCTGTGGCGTAGCGTGACTGAATGTTGTTGGTTCAGAAGGCGCCGCAGGCGAAAAATTTCGTGGTTGTATTTCCCCTCCTTTATAATTAATTTTCCCTCATTTCTGGTAGGGGAAGTTCCGTTCTATAGTAAGGGATATTTGGGCTGAGTTTGATTCCACTTGCTCTTCGATTTGATTCTTTGTTTTCAGTTTTTTAAAATAACTGAGAATAGTATTTCCTGCTGGAGCAGCTCTTTCCTCCGATCCCTAAGACATTTCACATTCCAATTCTCTATATATTGGAGAACTGAACAACTCTACAACACAACACAACAGAGGGAAAAAAACAACTTTAACTTTAATCTTAAATAAAGAGTCTGTAGACAAAGATTTTCTATTCGATGATTGACGCGAATAAATTAGCGCGGAGCGCAGCACAGTCAAAAGAGCAGCGAAAAGTTGAAGCGCGCTTCATCTAGGTATACCTTGCTTTTGGCGCGCGATATAAATGACATGCGATGATGCCGGCTTGTAGTTAAAGTTCTGGGTTGAAAATACCGACAGATTGTAATTCCGAGGTTGCCAGATTGTAAAGATGGCAAGTATTTGAAAATAGTTAACGATTTATTAGATTATAGTGTAAATTACTACTAGTACTTGTAGATGTTATTTGTTTATGAAAAATATTTTGTGACAATATATAAGTAAGTCTCTTAGTGCGACGACTGGAGACTGGGCCCAGGGCCCCCCAACCTCACGGGCCCCCGGGCTTCGCCTCGAATTGTTCTATTATAGTTCCGCCACTGCGCCGCAGGCGAATTTTTCGTGAGGTTTCTCCTCATTTATAAATAATTTCCCCTCATATCCAGTAAGTGGAGAATGCGCAGCAGACAAATCATTGTTCGAGACCCTGCCCAAACTTTGACTAATAATTTATATTGCGGTCATTTTATTTTAATTTTGAAATATTACAAAGAATGTATCTTGATTGCAAAAAATAAGGCCTCCTCCTCCCCATACAGCCTTCCTGAACCTCACCATACACTAATATTATCATAGAAAAAAAAGAATTTATTTTTTATAAATTAGATTTATTCTCCTATCCTTAAGAAGCGAAAATTTCTGGATTATATCAGCTTCAAAACTTTCACTGGCCTGGATTTTAAGAAACAATTCTTTTTCTATAGCTAACAATGCCAGTGAAGACAAACGTTCATTTCTCATGGAGTTACGACTGTATGTTTTGATACGTTTAAGGCACGAGAAATGACGCTCAACAGCGACGCTTGTTACGGGAATCGTGGCAATCAAAACAAACATTTTATAGGCCTCAGAAAATATTTGTCGAAGTTCGTTATTGACCAGGTTTTGTAAAATTGATTCTAAATTTAACTTTTCGAATTGTTCATCCTGATAGATAACAGACAACTCATTTATTAATCTTTGTTTATCAAAAACATCTTTATAAAAATCGACCAAACCAGTAACCAAATCATGGGGAAAGTTATTAATAAAATGTTTAAATTTTGACGAGTCAGCTAACGCAAAAAATGTCATTTGTGACAAATCCGCAAATCGCACCTCTATTTGCGTTACGACGTTATCTAAGATTTCATAAAATAGAATACGCAATGAGGCTTTTTTGTTATCTGGAATAGCATCAGATATTCTAGCTCGTTTTTGTGCAGGTGGTGAGCACGCAGATTTATTTATTCTCCCCTCCGCTTTTTCAAAAATCTCGTTAAACTTCTCTTCAGTTCTCAGCAGTTTTATGCGATCCCTGGCAGAAAAAACTTGATTTTTGCAGTAAGTTATATCCAAAGACTTTTTTTGTAAAATGTCAAATAATAAATCGGTAATATCAAATATATTTTTGAAAGCAGCCGTTAAAAATGAAAATTCAATATCTTCTAAAAAATTTAAGTAGCCCCTTGCGCCAAAAATGGACTCTTTTCCTGATGACGTATCGTTAATAATTTCAGTAAAAACTGTACGCAAATTTTCCCACTCTGAATCTATGATATTGATGGTTTTAGAGCGGGAGGACCACCTTGTTTCCACAGAGGAAGGAATTCTCCTAGCCATTACCGAATCTAAAACAAATGTTCGTTTCGCTGATTGATTGAAAAATCCCGGTAATGAAGTAGCGCTGGCAAAATAGATACAACAGCTTTTAATGCTTTTTGTTCCGTCTTGCAAAACTAAATTTAATCTATGAGCGCTGCAGTGTGTAAATAAAGCGTTTGGTGCATCAGATTTGATTTTCATCTGTAAGCCATTTAATGAACCAGCCATGACACTCGCACCATCGTAACACTGACCAACTAACTTGGCTTTATAGTCATACGGACGCAAAACCGCCGATACCAGTTCGTACATTGCAAGAGCAGTTCTATCTTGGCTCACGTCATAAAATCCTAAAAATCTTTCTTGAATTTTTCCCGATTCATTGACAAAACGAACCGAAATTGCACACTGCGATTTTTCAACTATATCGGTTGTATCATCCGCCTGTACCGCAAAAAAAATAGAATCTTTGATTTCCCGGTTAATGTGTTCCATAAGATGCTCGGAAATGCATACAATTAAATCATTCTGAATAGTTTTAGATAATCCCGAAAATATGTTACCAATTTTTTTCAAATGTTCTTGCATCTCCACATCGCGTTTAATCAGAACCTTGAAAAATTCTTTAAAATTTCCAACGTTTGAAGATTCATTTTTCTCGTTATGTCCCCTAAATGCCAATTCTTGCTTTGCAAGTAAACATGTTACGTCTATTAGATACATCATCAAATTTCTATTTTTTCGAACGTCTTCGTTATAAAGTTTCAAAGAAAGAGCGGTTTGAATTTGAAGAGCGTCTTTTATCGTTGAAGAATTTGTCTGTAATCGTTTTAAAGTCAAGTAACTGCTCAGATGTTCTTTAGAGCTGTCATGTTTTCTAATACTTGCAGACAAATTGTTCAAATCTGTATATCCTTGCAGTACCCAAACGTTATTTCTTCCTTTCGCGAGCAATAAACAGGGCCAACAAAAAAGGCTCTGTTTATAGAAACTACCGCATAACCATCCGTGGCTTTTATACCATTGGGTGTTAAAAGTGCGAGAAAAATGTTGCCCTTGTTTTTTATCCGGTTTCAAAATGTCAAGTGAGGGTGTAGGGCGACCTACAGCGATTATTTGATTTCGATCTTCAACCTCAAGCCTAGAAAACGGTTCCTCCAATAAGGAACAAATAACGTCATGAGCTGGCAAAGTCATTTTGAAAATAAAAAGAACTTACGTAAAAATGCCAAAAATAAATAATGAATATCCTGAAAAAACGACAACTACTAAACAAACTAAACTCTACCTCTATGTGTGGACAAATCCTGTCCCAAAAAATGAGAATATCAAAACAGAAATTCTAATTTACTAATTTCTAAAACTTATCTGATAATCTGTGATTATATCAATAATTGTAGTGTAGTTATCCAAATCTTGGCAAAATCACAAAACACCGCCACCTGATAAGTATATCAATACAGTCTAATTTAGTTTGGTTTTTCTCGGGCTCAAGGCCTAGGATGGATAATCGCAATCGATATCCCCAATAACGACTATTTATTGCAGTCATCACTGCAATTGCATAAAAAAGAGTATAGATAGAATAATGCTCGGGCTAGCTTTTTTATGCCAAAAGTGTTTTTAAAAAAGTTTGATAATCTGTATTGATGAATCAATTCATATTCGCTAGATGGGTAAAGAGTATCGACTGTCGTTTTTATACGTTTCAATCGTCTCATCCCTATGCTTCATGCTTCATGTCATGACCGTTTCGCGCGTCGACACCGAAAACACACGAACACGCGACGAAGGCGGAAATCGTGTCGCCTATATTTTCCTTATATTCGCCGTTGCCCCACTCTCAAGATTACCCCTTCTCATGTGCATAAAATACCACGCGAGAACAGAGAGAAAAGGCAACCGGGACGGCCGCCTATTTTGAATGCACCAGCGGTCAACGGCTAGGACTTGGTCCTCTTGTGGGTGTTTAGGAATGAGTTTCGCACCACTGGTAGGTAGAAGTAATGAAGAATATAATAAGCATTGTTTTTAAATGGAAATCTTCTTGATTAATTGTGATTCAATTATTCAGTTCACAATAATAATTTATTTTGGTATTTACTATTTACTGCGGTAAGGCGGCGCCTACCTTGCCTACCCCGACCAGCCGCCACTGCCGGGCGGGCTTCTTTGAATGGCATGCTTTGACGCGTGGCCGCTTGTGATTCGGGTTTTTAAAATGAGCCGACGTCAAGTGACTTGACTTATTGTATATTAGTAAACTTTGATATCTCGCAATTCCATTCTACATGATTTGCTCAATTCACAAACAGAAGCGACCTGGAATAGCGTTGAGTCTTATGGTAGAGTCACATGCTATCAGTTGCCTAGTCTAACGATCGCTCGCATCCGGATGGCGGATATACACGCGACTACGCTTCCAATGGATGATCAGCCTGAATCCAAAATCTAAATAGAAAACAATTCTGAACGTGTTCTGGAGAGCATTTTGAAACATACTTGTTCGGCTTCAATACAATATTTGACCGCTCTTGAAATTATATGAACTAGCTTCGACATACGTTTTTTCCAAGTATTGACGTCATCGATGACGTGAGTACCCTCGTGAAACGGACTTGTACAATGGATCGTTTCCAAGTACGTCACGAATCTCAGCTGATTCCTGAAAATGACACATTAAAATCAATGTGACATATTTGAAAATTTAAGGTTTAAGTTATGCCTGAGTTAAATTCAATTTGATTTCGAAGTGGAACTGTCAAATTTCCGCTTGACAAACAGGAGTCATATGCTACCATCCGCATTGAATTAGGCGTAAGCGTGACTTTGACAACCTTGGCGACTTCAACCTAAAATTTTGAACTGTCACTGTTCTTCCAAAAAAAAATTACTGTAAACGTGTAACATGCTTTTTCAGGAATCAGAAATTTTCTACGTCACATGGAATCGGTCTATAACTTCTATATAAGAAGGACTAAGTGCTCCCAAAATTTTCGGGTGTGACGTCACCTATGTATGCCCCGAAGTACGCCCATATCAATTCATCATATTTCCGTCTCTTTATTGTAGGCCAGGCAACCCAATCAATCATGTTTGTGTATGTTCTTGTCAAAGCAATCCAAATGTCTTTCAGTTTTAATGATTTTTGAGCGTTGAAGGCTACACACACAAAGAAAGCAGATTTTGCAGCGCATTTTTGTGCTGAACACTGGTGTCGGTTTTTCCGTCGGATATATACCAGGTAATGGTAGTAAAAAAAGAAGATTTAGGCATGTATTCTCCGATCTACAGATAAACGCATCCAACTAAACGCGTTTAAATAGTTCAACGTCCTCGACTTTTTCTTGGTATGCACCGTGCTAATTTTCGCAACGTTTAGTAAAACCTAGAGAAAAGTCGGCAACGTCGGAAATTTGGAAACATTTTGGTGGTATTCAAGTTGATTGGAGACCGTATGATTTTGACAGTTGACATTGATGCCTGGTTCACATTCAATTTCACTTCTAAGTGCAAGTGATAAATTTCCCCTTGCCAAACGAGAGTCATATGCTACCATCTTCATTGTTTTGGCGCGAGCGTGTCTTTGAACACATATTCGATGTAGATGGTACCATATGATTCCCGTTTGGCTAGCGGAAATCTGTCACTTTCTCTTCGAGGTGAAATTGAATATAAACTTTACATAATGCATGGTATAATATTCGAAATATTTGGAATAGTTTTTGATAAATAATTATTGTTCTAATATATGGACGTAGATATGCAGAAAGGAACGAAACGAAGAATCACCAGAACCACACAAAAATCTCAAAGGCATCCATATGGTTGAAGATTATTTTCTTATTATTATATTGAATTATTTCCGCCATATAAAGTTCAAACCTATAGTTTTTTCCAAGTTTAATATTTGTGTCTGCGTCAATTTCCGTAAGTGTTTAGGTACGCATAGAATTATTTTTTTTATGATACCTACGCGATTTTGGCTTGATTTTTCTTGTCCCTTCAGGACTACCTATAGAACCAATAATTTCAGTCCTATTGATAAAATGATATGATACGGGAAAAAGACAGGAAGCTAATTCATTTAAATTAAAATCACGTGGTGAATTATTCTCTTACGGACATCCCAAAACGTGATATTATTTGAATAAAACCATTTTGTACTCTAATTATTTCATCAATTATTATTGCAAATGGCATTTTGATTTATCTTGAATCCACACTATGGCATCGCTGACTTTGTAGATCACACAAAAAAAATGAAATCTCCTGAAAATTGACATAACGTTAAAATGGTCCGCCCGCTTATAGTATTTTTTATTTTTATGTAAATCCATGCAAAAACTATTATTAGGTCGAGAATATCGGCTTCAAGAAGTAATTCGTCTTCAGACTCCTCCTAGTAACAAATAAAATAGACACACTCACAGTGGGATGAAAAACAATTAGGTATCAGCACCAAATATCCATTATTTATAATAAATAATATGTTCGGTGGTATTAGTTCATATTATGTCAAGATATATTTTTTCAAGACGCACGCATCTTCCGCCACAATTGAAGCCGTTTAAATCCTCAAACGCTCCAAACCGGGCGTTTAACTTTGAATGCGTTTAACCGACTTGAACGTGTCTAGTTTCGCCTGTGCATACGAAATCTTGTAGTTAAACGCTGAAACGAGCTTAAGTACGAACGGAGAATACGGGCCTTAGTGAATGCAAGATGTCCAGCTCCTCCTCCGACGGAGAATTTGTGCTACTTACTAGAAAACGTTTTTCAAACATACAAAGATCAATTCAAAGCTCACGCAGATACAGTAAATGAAGAGCGAGTATAGTTTATGCTCTTCACTGGAGGCAGGTATATCAAATCTGTTTATCGAGAAGACCCCTTCCAATTCCCCACAGACGCCCGAGCATGTTGGGCTCGTCATGAGCCCAACATTATTTTCAAAAAAGTATAATTCACACACTTTTGAAAGTTTTGAAATGACAGTATTTGACGTTTGGCAGTTTGTCGTAGATTGCATTTCTTTATGGTAGATTGATCCGAAAGACCCTCGTCCAGACGTACGTGATTTTTTTTTAATGTGTAAAAGAGAGACGGAAAAATATGACGTAACCGCAGGAAAGCCATGAATAGACAGTACATCAAACTGCACCCAAAAAAAAAATAAAGTTGATACAGTGGAAAAGTTGATGTCTGGTAGCTACATGAAAGTTTTGAGGCGTATTTTTTTTCATGTAAACCGAACCATAGATCTGGCTGATTCCAAAGACTCAATAGGTTTGGGACAAAAACACATTTCATCAAAAAATACAGAATGATATTAGACCGGACCACTTATCCAGCTATCCTCACTGCGGTCACTGCAGATGTTTCTTTGAGTTTTGAATTACTGAGATGCATTATTGATCAATGTGAAATATTATTAATTATTACAAGAATCATCGCAAATGTATATTTACTTTGAAGTCTAGACGAACATTTGCGATCGGTATGCACTGCACCTTCAGGCAGATATAAGAATAGCAGCAACTCGGAATCGTTAGCGTACGATGCCATATATCCCATTAGTGAAAGATAAAATGTTTACTGCTTCGTGAAACGACCTCTTATTGTGTGTATCCGTTCTAAATCATATTGGATGAAGCGTGAAAAGACGAGAAAGTCAGTTTATATTTACTGCAGTGGATTTGCAGGGAACCTAACGAGTTAACGAGTGGTAAATGTTATAAAGAATGAAGAAGCTGAAACTGACGTATCATAACCTGAACCTATGAAAAAAGGGATCACGAGAATCATTACCAAATAGGGGACATGATACCGTATTCTTGAGTTAAAAGGGTAGATGATCTTAAAGGTTTGTTCCAACCCTCCCTACAACCGTTCTATATTCCGGACAAGACATAACATTTCACCTTACTCTTCTGTGTGGACTGAAACACGAAAGTGAAAACTTGCAGTTTCTACGCAAGTCTCTTAACCGTCATACCTGAACTTTCTAAATGATATGCAAACTTAAGAAGAATGTTATGTATGGACCGGGCTTAAGACTATAGTTTAAATTTAATATAATTATTGACTTCAGAACAGATACTCATTCTAGAGTGAGTAGTCGTTCAATCTCATTCTAATTAGTAAAAGGAGGTTTGAACTAATTTGCCGGTTGACATTACCTCTGGCTTCTGGGTGTGTTCTCCGTTTAAGTTTAAAGCTTTTAACAGCCAGTGACATAGAAAGTGATATCTGGTGATTGAAAATCGAAATTAGTTTGGTGGTTGTCACCAGTCTGGAAAAAAGACTTATAACAAGAAGCAACTGAGAACACATACTATGACAGAGTAAGGATCGAAGGTTTGCGAACTCACACTCTTTTGAGTGATTGCCTTTTCACACTTGATGTTGTGTGCATCCTCGATTGCTAATATTTCACTTTTATTGATTATAGATAATTATCGATTTTTTATTTTTTTATCATTCATTCACACAAGAAAATCTGTCGTTTCTTCAAAGACAAACGCTTCGAGTCAATGAGATTGCACATTCAGTATTTCTCAATCACAGCGATGTTTCATCCAATTGAAAGTTTATATTTGGTAATCAATCATATCGTATTATCGATTAATGAACAATTCAATTACAGCCTTTCATTGAATCAAACATATGTTTTGTGATTTCTTCTAAGATACTTCTTTTTCCTTCAACTAACATTCTTTTTAACAGGACAGCATATCGACTTTTTTGGAGGCGCCATGTTCTTGGAGAAATTGCGAATGTTTTACCTTGTTGAATATTAAACTACATCTGTATTTGGATGTTTCTTGATTTTTCAATTGCGTTAGTATTTGATTCAATCTTAAAGAATGGTTTTTTGAAATAGAATTGGTGATTTTTATTTTTCTACGCTATAATTGCATAACTTATCGGTATATTTTTAAAAGTGTTCACAACAATTGAGATAGGGCAATGATCTCTTTATTGTCAGACAAGTCTTTTGAATTTGGAAGAATAAGATATGTTATTTATTTACACAAAATTGAATTTTTCCAGTGGACTAAGAAGTTTACCATTTTTCAAATTATTTTGATCAAATTATTGAAAATAGTCTAAGAATAGAGAAGATACTTGAATTGGCAATGGCATGGTCCTATCGCAATTAGTTTTGTTACCACTTTAAAAAATAAATATTTTCGATTAGGTATACAATAGTTATAGCGAATAAAAAAATCTCAGTTCTGATTCAAAAAATGTTTCTCCAACATTGCACTTCTATATTTTTTGCATTTTTGAAAGCAATCTGAGAATTTAACAAAAGAAATTGGTGGAAACCGGCGACAAGGAAACGCGGTTTCTATTTAAACATTTTAATATAAGATTTTCATAGAAATAAAATCAAATTATTATAAATTATCAGATAAAGACTTTCGGAGATGGAAGAACACATACATAGCTTCTCTGTAGCTTGTAGCGTGCTTAGAGATGGAAGCTGCTTTTGAAAATTAATCATAAAAAATCATAGTATCATAGTATCACTGAACAAGTTCGTAAAAATGTGACAGGAAGAAAAAGTTTCCGGATCTTTCTTCATTGCAAAGCTTTGGGTGAAGATGATAATTCTTTGATGAGTTTCATTTGAGAAGCATGAAATAGGTGCTGAAAGTTTCTTTCATATTATAAAAACAGAATTAATGTATCAACATAAATTTAAAACAAGGGAAGAAGCAAAACATGAGTTCATCGGAAAGATCTTGGATATCTTCTGATGTGGTACTATTGTCTATAATATTTGAAAAACATTCAATTACTTGGATTTGTATATAATTTTGTTGCATCTTTACCTGATATAACTCTCTGACCTAATCTAAAACGTACATTCAAAGGTAGGTATTAGCTTTTCTAGGCTCCACTTCCTTCATTCCATTGTCTAGGAACCAACAGAAACAGATCAAAACACTGTACACTGGTACACCATACACAAAATCAACAACGCTGATGCAATATGCAATACCCAGTGCAATCAAATCAAGTTTGACCAGTCTGACAATGACACTGACACTACTGTTTTTTTTTTAAAGCCGGAGCCGAGTACAGTGCACTAATTGAATTAACTACAAGGATCATTGAATTCAATTCAACAGATTTTCCTATAATAGTTGCGTTGTAGACAAAATGATTTTTTATCAAAATAATTATTATGAATTATTGCTATTGGAAGAATAATTTTATTCATCAAATGAATTGTATGTTGTTCTCAAATGAATCAAAGACTATATATCAAAAACAACAAAATGCTCTAATTCCATTATATGCTTATAGTATTATTGGAAAAAGAATACATATAATTATTAGAAAAAATATAAACTATTTGAAATTTATTGACTTATCTGGAATCACTTCGAACCTAAGGAACAAATTGTTTCGATGACATAGATTTAAAACTATTGGAGATATATTTGAAGCAATGGAGAAGCGTCCGAATACAGACAATCAATTGAAAACATGGCAGTATTTTTTTGTGTGTTCAGACTTTTCAAAAAGAACGTTAACTTGAATTACATATCTTTCCAAATCAATGTTGTTCTTCATACGGATCTTATTCAATGTAAGGTATATTATTTATTTTATATCAACCTGACTTTGGAATTATTATTGAGAGAATCAGATGGTGGTCACCTTGGAAAAATAATATTTTATACATACCGGTTGTTTTTATACATTGACCATCTATGTCCTGCTCATTCTGAACATAAATCACAAGTATTTTTGAATACCAATAATTTATTTGTGCCTTACATTTGAGAAAAATCTAAACAATCAAGAACCTTTCATTTCTTTTTCTGATGCTCCTTTTCGGAAGGTGCCGGAAAGTTAATTTTACTTGAAAAAGAGCGATCTCGATGCTCTTCATAGGTCGGTGAAACACTCGCTATTCATAATCAAGCAATCAAGGCAATAGAGCAGCCTCTTATCGTAATTTGGCTCCTCTCAATTGTATAGGAAACTGTACCGTAACAGAAAACCATTTTCACGACGTACTTGGGGAAAAGGCCGGAAGGAAAATTGCTTCACCAGCTGGAAGCTAGTCTGTACATTTGAATAATTAGACTGCAATATGTTAGCATGTTGAATATTGTGATTACGATTAGAGAAAATGGTTTGCGATGGCAAGACTAAGTTTCCATGTATTTGAGAAAATTGATACTACTCAAACACTTCGGTTGTAAGTTCAACCTATTCAGAATTCAAAAAATTCGCCAAACTATTTGTGTATGTGCCAAAAAACCATTTTTTCATGTTGACTCGTACAGTCAATGCAAAATCTTCTTCGGGAACCAAAAAACTCTTATACTCAAAGGGGCTTTCTATGATCAAAATCCAAACAAGCTTATAGTTTTTAGAAAATACGGGACCTTGAAGCACCACTTTTGACAATGTTCATAACTTCATATCATATCATAATATCATTTTATAGTTTCCTGGTAAAGTTTTGGATACCAGGGCTTGGCAATATAGATAATATAATGAGTTCTCGATATTGACGAAGTAAGGAGGTCTTTTCTGTTTTATGGATGTTTTATTCTCGATGTTGATCCCAACAATGCAGGAGCATATTAAGCAACACGTTTTGCTGATCGTTGGTCCCGAGACCAACGGAAACATGTATTTTATTTTCACCGGATGAAATACGATGCAACTTGTTTCACAAAAGAATGACCAAAAAATCATAGCTTCCCAGGACTAAGACTCTATAATTCTTATTCTTAACTATAGCAATAAGTATAGAGAAGCGAAGTGATCGTTGTCGCTTCTGAAGACTGTAATTCGTAACTGGACCACTTAGCTGGTCGAAATCGTTCGTGAGTTCTGCCTCGAATGATCGCTGACAGCTGCTGATACTGTCCGTCCGTCCTGACCAAGGATGTTGAATGAAGGGGATAAGACCACAAAACATCCCCACTGATTTCCTGATACGACATTCCAGTCTGACAACGGTGCCACTTTCACCATGTTGGTGCGAGTTTGACGTGTGTCATTTGTTGACGTTGTGTGTTGCTGTTTTGTTGAAATTGAGCTTTTATTGGGAACATTTTGAATATTTGTTGAGAAATTCCAACATATAGCGACAGCTCCATATACCTGTGGTCAAATCTCATAATGTCTCAATGACAAAAATTCTCCTCATTTATACACTGCTAACATTATGAAATGTAAAATAGTTTTCTAAATCAAGATTTTGAAACTTCGCATAACTATTTAGACATACTGGATCGTACTGTATAATTTGATAGGTAATTCACCCATGTGTCAGTATCACTGAAGTGATATTCATATTAGGCGGATTTTGGCGTTAACCAGGTAACGATTTGTTGTTAACAGGTTTGGTAAGTAATTGGTTATTGTATCAATACCAGCTCGGGATCAAACCCCAAAACGTTCTGGTTACTAAAAGTATTATTTATAGTATAACGTAACTACTTAATTAGGTACCTCCCGAGAGATTTGCCCCTACTACGAAGAAAAGTTAGGTTAGAAAACTCGTAACCTGGTTAACGCCAAAATCCGCCTATTATATGTTAGCAGTTTATAAATGAGGCAAATTTTTGTCAAAATAGGGCCCCACACACGGAGCGACATTTTGAGCGACTTGGTATTGAGCGGACAGTGTCTGTCTAATTTTGCATACTTCGACCGCCCGTCAGTGTGGAACGACGGACCCGGTCGGTGAAATACGTCGTCGGTGAAAGACCTTGTCACATTACTCTACAGTCAAATTTTTATTAACAACTAACGTAAAGACCAAGCCGTTACGCCCGTTGTTTGATCGATATTCAATTTTTGTTTATGTAGGGCTCTATTAAGGGGTGGTGTCCGTGCAAGAACAGATCGTTTGATAAATCGCGGACCAGGTATGTCCGTGTGTGGACACGACAAATCAGATCGCTCACAGACCAAGTCGTCGGATATGGTATGGCAGACCTGGTCGACCGACCTCGTCGTTCCGTGTGTGGGGCCCTTGAGACGTGAGCTGTCGCTACTTTTTGTTTATTATACTATGGCAGTGCCAAATTTTTGATAACTTTCTGTACATACAAGTATTATACTTTATGATTTTCTTTTTCTGTAAATTTATAACAATCTGTTTTATGTAATAGGGTGAAGTGGGGTAAGTGTGATTGTTTAATCAGCATTAAACATGCATTATTTTCTATGTTTAATACATTTCCAATTTTTAATAATTTCATGATAGGTTATGAACCCACTCAAGTTCAATGTCAGATAGGTAGGAAAACTAATTAATCATCACGTTCCCGAATCATGGTCGGTCGCTCGGTCATGATATGATTATTTTGCCGACGAAAGCACGAAAGGAAGTGCATAGTAGAATTATGTTTACTACAATATTTGGATAACATCATTGTGTATACTATAACAATCAATCATATATAAGCAAGTCGTGGGAAATCAAGGATCAGTATTCAACAACTACTCAAAACGTTGTTTTACTCAACAAATGTACTGTGCCCAAGCCCACTTGGCCATAGCAGAGAGTGAGGCTGCTCTCTGGCAGTAAACTCTATATTTTCCGCTGCTCAACCGAACCAACCCAAGTAGCACAGAATCTTGGCCAAACACTGTTTTTATCTTGGGCCTATATTGATTCATTGTCATCGTTATCACAACCAATTCCCAATATTGATACAATGTTGTGTATATATTGGCAAATACAATATTGTCCGAAAATATCAAGCCAATATTGACTCACTAGATATAGACAATAACAAGGATTAGCTATATTGGCTAATATTGGTTAGAAAACTACATTTTTTTCTCAATATTGCCACAACATTAAATGTTGAGATTGCACCAATATGAAAAAACAATGTCACTACAATATTATCTTTATATTGTTCTACCAATATTATAAATTCACGAATAAATAATATTGGACCAATATCGTAACATCCAACATTTTCCAATAATTGATTTACTGAATAATACAATACAAAACCAATATTGTTCCGTTTTATTTGGCCATTGTTGAAGTTTCTATTAGGTATACAGGGTGTTTATTAATTGAATGCCGATACTCAAGGGTGATAATCCTTGAATGATTTTAAGGCAAAAAGTTCATATGGACATAGGTCCGCAAGAGCCTAATTTTCAAGATACAGGGTGTTGAAATTTTAAAAAATAAATGAATTTTTTATAACTACATTGAGACTTTTCCAGATATCTTTATGAAATTTGGTACACGTCTTTCATGCAACAATATGCATTTTGTGATGTACAAACAATTTTATTATTTTTACCAGTGGCGTCCGTACGGGTTTTGCACTCAATTTTTTTGGAGAAAAAACTTGTACGGCACTGCTCTCTTTCAAAATAAAAACTATTTTTGAAATCTCTATTTATTTCTGAGCCAATTTGTTCTCTTGATTTTTTTTCGTTCGGCGCATGGTTATCGCTTAGAAAAATAAAATCTACTTAATTGCATTTACCGAGGCATTGACTCCCTGCTGTGTGGCTGTGTCTTCCAATATTTTTAAATCAGTGGCGCCCTCTCTAACATTCCCATGCATATTGATGCATAGAAGACGTGTACCAAATTTCAAAAATATATCTGGAATAGTATGATGAATGAGTAATGATATTTTTTTTATTTTTTTTTAAATTTCAACACCCTGTATATTAAAATCTAGGCTTTTGCGGACTCATGTCCATATGAACTTTTTGTCTTAAAATCATGCAGGGATTATCACCCTCAAGTATCGGCATTCAATTAATAAACACCCTGTATAGAGGAGCAATATCGTTTGGATTTTTTTTTCATCACTCTCTGATTGGTGTAGGTATGAACAAAATCCCATTTACACAAGACGATACGAAAGCTGTACCTAGGTAGGTAGATCATGTGCGGTATGAGTAGCAGTCGTATGGGAGGTAACTGAGTAGTAGGTACCTATCTCGTCAACAACGTGTTAGTTTTGCCTTTGGGACTGGACATAATACCTATGAATGTTTATAATTTTAATGTTTTTCAAGTACCTCTACTTACGTAGGTATAGTTGTTCACAGTGCTCATATTTTTTTGGACCAGCTCTTATCATTTCTTAATATACCTACCTACCTAGGCTACTATACCTACTACATTTAGGTACCGGTTCTGTAGCAGACTTCTTTCAAGAAATTGTGTTTTCAAACAGACAATATTATTCATATTTGCAAAATAATGCGTCTATATAATGCCAAATTTGGTATGTATGAATTTGAATACCTATGTACCTAGTAAACGAGAACCTGTTTTACCGAGTACCTAGGTACCTATACCTACAATCCTACACGCTTGGAAAATTGTAGGCTACGGCTACGATTTACTTTCTATAGAATAAGATAGGTACTTGTCATCTTGTCAGTATGTATTATATTTCCACATAATCCGTTTAGAAAGCTTTGCCAAATTTTGCTACCTATTTTGTCCAAGGTTAATTTAATTGAATGTTGTTATGTTGTCAATGTTTTTACATGTTTTTTATTCCTAATACAAAAATTGGCACTGTTGCCAAATACTCATATCCTCTTTAAAAGTGTCCCGGGAGACTACTTTCATAAGACTAATAAGAAGATACCATATCGCTTGTGAATCATATTCCTTATTTTTTCAATAATGCACAATTTTAGTATTGGTCAACTCGATCAAATAAAGTGGTTTGAAATATCTGATCACAGAAGATTTCAAATCACTCGATCATATTTCTAGCTCTGACAACATCGCTCTCAAGAGAAGACGCACGCATGAGGACGAGGACGCCAACCGCCAACACATAACATAACCTCTCTTTTTGTATTATGTTATACAATTTACTGCGTTTTTACCGGGCATTCAGTATTCAGTTTCGTCGTGTTTTACGTGGTTTTATTCTCATATAGAGCTCCAAATATTCTGTGAAGTGCCAAAGACTAACCACTAGCTGTATTATCAATTTCCATCATCTAATTTTTGCACTGGTAAGTACCTACCCTCACTAAACTTCCTGTTTACAATCATTACATTTAGCCCTCGATTTAGCCTCATGAATAAAAGCAAGCAAATGCTTTTCCTTGAATTTTTTTGGAATAGACTCAATACACTTCATAAACACTTGACAAATACCTATATAGTATTATAGTCTCGATTATAGTAAAAGACAAGGTAAAAGCAATTGCTAAATTTTATTCCGAGTTTTATTCATCAAGTATTTCATCTCTTGAGTGATCCATCGATCTCAGCATCGATATTGTTTAATCAGTCAATATAATATGCCTCGTAATATGCCCAATGGCGAAAAACTTTTCACAGATATTGATTTAGGTGAAAAGCTAGTTTTTCATGACCTCAACCACGTGTCCCCCCTTCCATAACCGGCCTTAATAACCCTTTTCAAATCACAAATTTGTCTTGTGGGAAAATGGAATAAAAATTTGGTTAAGAGGTTGGTTTTGGTAATTTGATTTAGTTTCCATTTATAACGAAAAAGTGTATTTAAACTTTGATAAATTAAGTCAATAATATGTCTGTGTAGATTAATAATTGGCAATAGGTAGGTACTCAGTTTGTCAAAAGCTTTCAAAGAGCCCCACAAGACAGGTTGGTTTTTGAAGATTGATAAGTGGGGAAGGTACCAGGTACTTTGAAAATAAATGCCTCTAAATATCATAAAATTAAGTAGATTTTAACCAAAATCAAACGATTGTTTGTGAAAGGACACGACACTCAGGGGATAGGGTCTAATTTCACACAATTTTCGACGGTTTCTCTACTTTTGGCCGATACTTTATGTATTTCCAGAGGCCGCATCTTTTGCAAAATATACTAATTTTAATTTCTAAAAATTTATGTAGATAATGAGCTACGTTTTATCACATGTTTTGGAATGTTTTTTTTGTCTTATTTTAGATGCTGTGAAAATTAATTTTGAAGCGACAACAGACCTAGAGGCCACCCAATTTTTGGGCATCTCATTAGCGACAGCTGGGGATAGAGATGGTGGGAGGACCTCCAGATTGCCAGGTTAGTCTAATACCTATTTCTTTTCATTCTCAGTATTACAAACATTGAAATTTAAGAAGGTGATAAACCATTTTATTGTCAAGATATCCAATTATCAAGTGTCTGGTTCATTTTAAACCCTTTTTTTCCCTTTATTATTCATGTGTTGCAATACTTGCTTGTTTTATTATTCATTTTGCATTTTTCAAGAAAACATACATACTTCAAAATAATAATAGCCATTTATTTTTGAATAAGCCGGGGAATAAGCATGTCATTCTTTTTTTCAGGGCAATCCAACTTGCGTCGTGATGTGCATTAGACTGTCATGAACTGAATCATCCATTTAATATGCGTATAGAAGATTGGTTTATTTTGTTTATAGAAGACTGCTTTATTTTGTTCCTTATGTTCATTCGAATATGATATTATTTTTTATTGTTGGAATGATGGAATATATTACATGTTAATTTTTTTTATTGTTGGAATATATTAAATGTTTATTTTTCTTTAAATTTACACTTTCATTCATTCAGTTTCACAATTTTAATTGCGTTTTAGGCCCTTTTTATATTTGAGTTGGGGAACTTAAGCTTCGGAAACACATAACTTGAAGGTGCAGAATACATGCGTGTGTTCCTAAAGAGTGAGCTAAAGAGAGAGAAATGTTTAAACATTATAATGCAAAATCCCAAGCTTGAAAAAAAGCTGTCTCCAAATCTTCGAAAGGTGTACCTACTGCATATGTATACACAGTGGGTACGAAAAACTTCCCATCCAGGTTTTTTCACAGGTGAAATTTGCTCGGGCAAGTCAAATGTTGTTTAAACCTGGGTGAGAAATTTTTTGTGCCCCACCGTTTATGCAAACACAGTAAATAGAATATTGTGCCAACATAAGCAAACAAAATATTGGGCCAATAATTTATAAATGACATTGGAAGAATATCAGCATCACTATCTTAGAACAATATTGATAGTCAAATATAAAGCCAACATCGGTTAATCTATATTGCAGTAATATTACTATTTGTGATTGTAACAATATTGCACAATGTCCACATTTTTTACTGGCCCAATATCAGTAAATGTTTTTGGGCCAATATATCTCGAATATTGTTCCAATATTGGCACAATAAATCTGTGCTTCTTGGGAAGTTGAGCAAGTGTAATCTACGAGCTAAACCTAGCTTGTACATTGGTCCTTCGAGCCGGATAAGCCACAATGGAAAACAAGAACGAACTTGATCGCCTAGCAGAAGAGCAAGAAAAGGTGGGAATGCAGATCGTCCAGATACTAAGCAACAGCAAAAACGACTCACAAAACGGAAAAACGGATTACTACATACACAAACATTTATCCCACCTGGAGAGATTATGGCAAAATGCCCTCAAGAACGACAGAGCAATCAATAGACTGAAGGACTCCTTCGACCATCCCTACAACACTAGATCATACTTCCACTACATAGCTGCCGAACATGCCCCAAAGCCGAACAATCAAGCCCTACCATCAACAGCCAACAAAAGCGACTTAAAATACAAGAGTTCACAATAGAACAACTAAAAGACCTATTTACGGAAATACAGTCAGAGTTGGAACTAGACAAAGGAGAGTATCGCTACAATTTCCTTATGGAAAGAGTTCACAAGCAGTGGGAGAGGATCCAGGACATCCACGAAGAAATCTTATTCTACGAAGAAGAACATGAAAATGCATATCTCGCTCATAACATGTACAAAGAAATCCGCAGACAATTTGATCAAGTTGTAAACGACCAAAACCAACCTACACTTCGTGATACTTCCAAAAGTAACGACCAAAACCAACCTACATTTCCTGATACTTCCAAAAGCAACGACCAAAACCAGCCTACATTTTGTGATACTTCCAAAACCAAGACCCATGAAAACTCTGCATTAACCAACACAAACGAACTGAACTACTTGGAGACACCGACCAAAGAAGAAACAAACAAGCCAATAGAACAGCTGGAATCAATCGCAAGCAACCACTACTCAGCATGAGATCTGATTCAAAAAAGTGACGAGAACAAACTACTAGACTAGCTGCCAGACTAACCAGAAATATCCTGTCCAAGGGTAGAACGACAGTCAAGTTCAGTGAGTGAGGAAACAATTGTACACAATAATTGGATAGTTACGGCAAACCCGACAGCAACACTCGCTGTAATCTGTCCAGGCGCCCGGGAAGATGTTGTATTAAATACAACCGGAATGACTGCAACCGTTCCTGCTCTAGCCAGACACTCCGAAACATTGCCCATCATCTTCGATACCAGCCTGATTAACCATGATTCTCCGTACAAAGCCACCGAGCCCATACACTCCAAGACATTGCCCATCATCTCCGATACCAGCCTGATTAACCATGATTCTCCGTACAAAGCCAGCGAGCCCATACACTCCAAGACATTGCCCGTCATCCTCAATACCAGCCCGATCAATGATGAACCTTCATATCAAGCCACCGAGCCGATACTCAGGCAAACAAATTGCTCTACAGAGCTAAGACAAGAAGAGAGGGACCTCAAAGATAGGATCCATGACACGGGATGGCGCAGCATTCATCAGCACGCAGTCATCATGAGCAGCATCACGACAATACTCATTATGGTGATTCTAGGTTGGCGTACAAGGGACACGCATCATCAGGAGAAGACCGAAGAGGCAAAACTAGGAAGTGGACAAACAACAAGGCCAAAACGAAGACATAGAGTTGATGTCTCTACGTTCGTCCATCGTGGAGAGGCGGCAGAATGTTTAATCACCATTAAACATGCATTATTTTCTGAGTTTAATACATTTCCAATTTTTAATAATTTCATGATATGTTATGAACCCACTCAAGTTCAATGTCAGATAGGTAGGGAAACTAATTAATCATCACGTTCCCGAACCATGGTCGGTCACTCGGTCATGATATGATTATTTTGCCGACGAAAGCACGAACGGAAGTGCATAGTAGAATTATGTTCACTACAATATTTGGATAACATCATTGTGTACTATAACAATAATTAATCATATATAAGCAAGTCGTGAAAAATAAACGATCAGTATTCAACAACTACTCAAAACGTTGTTTTACTCAACAAATGTACTGTGCCCAAGCCCACTTGGCCATAGCAGAGAGTGATGCTGCTCTGTGGCAGTAAACTCTATATTTTCCGCTGCTCAACGGAACCGAGTTGAGCAAGTGTAATCTACGAGCTAAACCTAGCTTGTACAGTGATAAAAAAAAGATAGATGAACTTCAAACTGTTATATCAAGAGAATCCATAAAGATATCGGTTTCGGTTTTTTGTCAAAACAAAGCTTGTCTTATTCTATAATAAATATAGTATTTATCCATTTCGATACGTCTTATATTTTATTTGTATGCAAAAATAATAAAAAAAAATATGTCAGCGGATTACACTTGCCCCGGTAAATGGGGTAAATGTAGTCACGGCTTGGAAAGGCCATATGCAAACTGTGCATATGGATCCGAGACAAGTATATTATAGACTGGAACATTCGTGTTTGAACAAAAAAAAAATCACCGAGATATCTTGATTTATAAGGGAGTTATGACTGTTTTGTGGGCCAATGACAAGGAATTGGAACTAATAAATTTTTTTTAAAAAGTATACCCATCATGTGGGTATTTCAGCGAAATATAACGTAAAATGCATTTTTTTTTTCAATCTACTTCATAAGGTAGGCAAAGGATACCGGAAAAACTATCATTTCTGCCCTTGGTCCTAAAATGGGTTCTGATAAAACTGGCTTTATATCCGATGCAGCCACTGTATCATGATCCTCTAGTTCCAAGTCTTGTTCATGCGAGGGAAAAACTGTGGGGTAAATGTAATCACTCGTGGAAAAAATCGATTGTGAAAGGTATGGCCAACAGAAAGTTGAATTTGACAGTTCATTGGATTGCCTCATTATTAAAAATAATATGTAAACCGCTTAATTCTATAAATCTTATTAGCTAAAAAAAAACACGCAAACCGAAAGTATTTTCCATTATATCATTGTTATTATGTTTTTCTTTATACCAATCCAGCATCAAGCCCATTCTTAGCCCTTTTTGTGTGACATTCTGGTCCCTAGTCGCCGCTTAAGTTGGCAACACTGGACATGACGTCTTTCCTTTATTCAATCTTTTTGGTCCTGACAATCCTGAACATTTAGCTTGATGTCAGCGGCCGAGCGGCCAGCGTTCAAATTCGAAAAGGAAAAGAAAGTGTGGTTAGATAATATGAATCTATTGAAAATCAGTCACAAATATGACACTAGACCTAGAGAGAACTCTGTTGGTATTTCCAGAAGAAAAACAAAACGATAGTTCAGAGAAAAGCGGATCATTTGGCAACTTACCCAAAATTATTAAACCTTTTGTCAACAGAACTTAGAATTATGATGTTCAAAACAAATAAATTCAAAACTATGATCAAGAGTTGGTAACTAGGAATGGATAGATGTATTCTGAATGGTATTATATTGGATGAACTAAACCTACATTGAGAAAATAGTGAAACTCAAACCTAGTTATGACTTTTAACCCGATTGTGTCTTGAAAAACTTGATTGTGACTTTCATAATGTATTTTCACCCAATATATGAATTTGAACCCGACCTTGACTATTCATAGACGTTTTCATTAGCGCACTAACAAGCAGGTTAAAAACTGCTTCTGTTTAATTTCTGTTTATTTTTTCTACATAGATGTAAAGCTCGCTAGCTTGTCATTTCTGTACAAATTGTTATCAATGTTGAATTTGAATAAACATTAAATTTATTATTTATTATTGTGATGGAGTTGTTTTGATTGTTGGATGGCGCAAAACTTTAGACATGATCTAGACATATTTTCAATAAATTTTATGTGATTGTTATGCAATTTTTATCATATTTTTTGTTGTCTTCTCAAGTCCAAAGCAGTGATAACGAAACAAATATTGGAGTTTTTAATAATAATGCGTTGTTTTATTTTGACAGATCTCTTCGAAGCAATAATTTTTTTAAATAATTCATAGTTTTCTTGCTCGATACAGCTCTTTCCTTTGGACTTTTGTCGGACTCAGACATCAGACCCAATAGTTGAACTTCTCAAGTAACATTTTCTCCAAAACTCGATAACAAAGGCTAAATAAAGAAATCAAATAAGTGTATTTCATACGTGAAAGAAACTGAAATTTAATAATCTATTGGGATACAGGAAAAGTTTGGTTTTGGTATTGAGAACGCGGCAGAAGAGATTCGAGAAAAACGTTCGCATCTCACGGGGCATGCACAAACTCGTGGATACGCCGTGTGACAGTTGGTGTTAACTAATCCAATGGTGACAATTTTAAAGAGTTTCTCCTTTAGGCTTTACATTTGAATAATGATTTTTTGTTAGAATTTCAACTTCTTTCCCGTATCAAATACAGTTCTCGCACAGGGACTTGTTTGGTTTCTTGATTTAGCCATATCTTTTTTCTATTAAAGTTTTTGAGAAAATGGTATTAAAGAAATTTACATCTTTTCTCAAGTCCTGTCCCATGTTGATAAGAAGACCCCAACTCAAAAAACACCATATATAATTGAAACATAGGTAAAAATCATGAAACTAAAACACACAAGGTGAGCTCACTAGCTCGACAAAATTAAAACCGATTCGCGCATCACCTAGGAAAGATATGGAAAAATGGCTGTCGGGCACCGAAAACCCTATGCATTTTAGATGAGGGGTCACCGGAGAAGATGCTCAAGCTTGAATTGTTTGTTGTAGTATCATCATCACACGAAAATGTTAGTATAAAAACATGAATCTCATCCGTATTCCTCCAATTTCGAATCACTTTTACGACAAGGATAAACAACCGTTGGTTAAGAAAAACATATTCTTATGTGAAAAAAACACCGGTATCACTTTCACAGGTAGTACAGGTACCTCTATTTGTATCCGGCTATAATCGTCTCGTTGCGGAAAGGATCGAAATCGCGTATAGAGCACCGAATAGTGAAAAGCGATTCTCTATCGTTATATTGCTGACAAAGTTCCACTCCAGTAGGCTTTCGAAAGAGTCCGGGTCAAGTTGAATGGAAAAAATAGTGAGCTGGGTGCATATTCTATTGAAATTGACGATAACACTAAACTATACAGATTCTGGATAAATTAGCAGAAGCTATCGAGGGGGAATGGAAGACTCATAGGTTCATAAGTCTACAGATGCTTGGTTTTTACACTCTATATTATGTTTCCGTTCAATTTGATCATCGCTTATATATAGTTCTTTTTTTTACGACTGTCAAGGAATGTCACTATTGTGAAATCGATATCGATTCGGAAACGTAGCACATTGTGCAACCGTAGGAAATGAAACCATTCCCTACACGTTGCCTAGCAACCGTGGGAAATGGTTTCATTTCCTACGGTGTGCTACGTTTACACCCAATATCGATCTATCATTACACGATAATGATATTAATTGACAATCGTAGAAAAAGAATAGTGCGAAACTCGCATGGAATGACCATTTCCTACTCGTATAAATTGCTGCACTCGCCTTCGGCTCGTGCTACAAACCTTCATACCCGTAGGAAATGAGTATCATTCCATGCTTGTTGTACAATATACTATTGTCGATAAAATTTGCTACAATTTCATTTATACCGTGTTTCCTTTGAAATATATGATTTGTTTGGAAAAATATCCACTTGATATGTCTTGTTATTCAGATTGAAGGTTAATGGTGTTCAATTATGTCGATAAATAAGTTGTATTTTTTCGATAAATGCATAGAGTAGAGATGTATTATTTCCTAGAAACGAATGCAGGTTGATTTTCTAGATAAGAAAACTGCACAAATAAATTTAAGTTATGTCTTTTCAAAACACGCAGAACAACCAAAGTATATTTTTGTTAATATTATTCAATTTTTACAGGTTTTTATTGTGGTGATTTTCGTCGCTGCATGTTTCAGATGTTTGAAAAGGCATCTTATTCAGCGTATTTGGCCTTAATTTTTTGTTTTCCAATCCCTCTGCGGAACAGTCATCTAGTTCTAGTCTCGGTTCTCGTTCTAGTGTGATGAAAATAAAAAACTTTTTAATTACTGTGGCTTCTTCAGATCCAGTTTACCTGGATGAATGTCATCGATAAGTGAATTGTCTTCCATAAGTGTACAAAATAATAACATACATACCTGATGTGTTTTGGAGGCATTATTCAAGAGATATACTTGCATTCAATAACTTGAAACACATTTTATTCGAAACATGCACGAACTTAGTTCTGACTTGAAATGATGACTGCGAACTAAAATCTAAAATCAGAGTCTTCTTCGATTGAATATGAAAGTGTGGCCAAGATCTCGACGCGGAAGTTGAGTCGTCAGGGAGTGGTATAGGCGGATCCTGAACCGGAAACACGTTTTTCGTTTCGCTACCCATCGATTTTCTTCATTCTATTTATCTATTCTGAATAAATCAGCGCCTTTTCCTTTTACTTGGAAAGAGTGAACGGAACATTAGTCTATTTTTTTAATTGCAGAATCTTTTCTGAAAAACTAAAAACAACAAACCCAAACGAAAGGTTGATACAGAGCTGTAGTAGGCGACGGAAATTAGATTTGTGTGAGTGGCATACTCCTGATACCGATTTTATCCCAAATAGCATGGCACCACGGAGGCAAATATACAGAGTGACGTATTGCGAGATATTTTGAGGACGGTTGGTAGGAACAAAAGACCAAAAAGTTCAATAAAATATTTTGAAAAGACCCTTCCTTTTCTTTTGAATATTTATTCAAGAACTAGACATGAAACTTTTGTGCATATTATAAAAATATAGCAGTTGTTGAATCATTGCTTCCGAATATACACGACAAAATATGGTATTTCTTTTATATATATATTACAGCATATTATAATTTGTATCTGCACATGCATCATTTTTCTTTTTAACATCCATTTGGAGTCTATATTTCGATAATGGAAAAGCACAATAACTTGTTTTGTTTATGCGCTTTGATGAAGATTAAGATAAAAATATATATTTGCCTGCGCAGGTTTCATTGCAGCGATTTCTAATCAAGGGGATGGTATAAATATTTAGTCGGTATAATAGGTCTTCACGAATGCTGATGTTCTGGCGACGAATATTACAAACTTCTCACAATAACTCAAGACTGTTCACAAATGCATACTAGATTCACATCTTGGCTAAACTTTTTGGTGGCAGAGATACGCCTTCCACGTTGAATGAGGAGCTGAAGAAGCAAACCGTACCGATATTTTTTCGAGTGCGCTGTGGAGACTAATGTTGAACTTCTGAACGTATTCTGACTTTTCTCTCATTTTGAAAATATGAATATGTATAATATCATCAACAACATCGAAAACAGACTGGTTCGGTTTCCTCTCTTGTATATCTTGTCAGTCTTTTGACTATGAATTTGTTTTAAGCAACAACATCAATCTATCAGAAATATTTCGATGTTATTTTATTAAACCGTAAATGTAGTCACACCAAGGCAAATAAAGTCATTCGTCGTAAAAGACCAATATAGATGGTGGCACTTTCCAGTGACGTTAAATCAGGTGTGAAATTAAAACTGAATTTCAACACTCCGTTTATTGCTTAAGGGGCAATTGACGGTCTGCACCCGCCTGTCTGATTATTTCTATTTGCGGATATTCGGGATAAATCCAGAATGTCTTGGAAAATGGTTCTTATACAGAGGTCGTTTTATTTTGATATAGGCTTCATCGAATTGGCTATATCGATTGGACTACATTATAAGAGTATTATTGATTTCAAGTATTTTATTCATTTATATTTTAGTTACAATAACACATTATCTAGGTAGTTCATAAATGCTAGAGAATAATGTATGTGATTTCCACATTGTGTGCACGACGTTCTACTCAGAATAATTCGATAACATATAGTGAAAGGAGTCGGGAGCTTTCAAGAAAACATGTCCCATGTAATTTTTTCTGATGAATTATGTATTCCGTCTGACTTGAAAACAACAGAAAAATTAGCACTATTATAAAAATATTTTTTCTATTTTCATCACTTTACATAAAAGAGATGATGAATCTAGAACATTCAATATTCTTAGAAAATACAGTGTTAGTTTTTTAAACCTGACAAAGGCCAACTTTTTAATTTCGAGAGATAGACTAGTACTTTCTAGAGAAAAGTTGTGTAAAATGACCTAACTAAGAAAAATGGAGGGAAAAAAGAATGTCAGCGTTGCCAGATTTCACAGCAGACGCGAACACGATATTCTCTTAAATGGCAACATGGCATTGTTTTCACACAGTGTTGTAGATCTCGAAATTCTGAATGAAAATTGTTATACACGTAATGTTCCTAAACTCATCCGTTTTCAAGTTGTCGCGTTTTATAAATGACATTTTTGCATGTTTGACATGCTTCAAAACTCAAACGGCTGCTCAACAAACAAAGAAAAGTGATGTACACTCTCTCATCTAAACTTCTCGAATGATTTGAATAGGAGGTACTATCAACTGCCAATATTTCTCGAGACCTTTCGACAAGAATTGATTCTATATCTATAGATGGCTCTTGCAAAGTTAGGACTAAAAAGTGCAAACCGTTTCTCTCTATCTTGAATAGTTTGAGTTTTAAAGCATGTCAAAGATGCAAAAAATGTCATAATCACGATAACTCGATAACGACTGAGTTTAGGAACATTATAACATGATGTTATACATTGTGTATAGATAAGAGTTCTTGATCAGGATCTCAAGATCTATAACACTGTTGAAAAAAAATGCTATGTTGCCATTCAAGAAAATCACTTTTCTTAGTTAAGACATTTCACACAACTTTTAATTCGGAAGTACTAGTCTATCACTCCAAATAAAAAAAAATGGTCTTTGTCAGGTTTGGAAAAACTGACACTGTATATCTATCTCCATTTGTATCTACCTACGTAGTTTTTAGTGATTCTTACCATATCATAGTAGGAACTTAGTATGGTCACTTGGGCGATTATTGTTTTACCTGAAACAAAAAAGAATAACAATAAAGATCTATGATCGATCATGATAATAATAATAGACAGTTTTCGTTGCTCAAAAAATGCAGCTCCGACTAACGCTAATTGACAACTTTGACATTTGGATGTCATTTATCGTATATCGATACCGATAAATGCCGGTTGTTAACGGACGATAGTCATAGCGGTTAACGCAGCGGAACGCATGCGCAGTAGAAGAAAATATATCATTTGACATTTGATTGTCAATGTTTTGAGAATTGATTTTAATGTTTTTATTCATACTTTCGCTAGATTCAAGACCAAGACAATTTACGCGATGAATCCAAATCAAGAGACAGCAAGTTTTTTAAAAACAATCAGAGTTTGGTTTACCGATGAAGATGACCAGATCTTACTCTCTGAAATACTGGCAAATAATCCTTATGGGGATGGATCTGATGGATCTGAATAGAGTGTGGTTGTTTCCAAGTTTTTGGAGGTCACTGGGGCTGGGAGAGAGGTGTCTGTGGGGGGAGTTGAAGAACATATTACATATGTTTTGAAAACGTTTGGGGAAAAGGAAAAGGTCAACGATTTTTCTAAAGTATCAGATGATGTGAATGTCTGCTCTATATTGGATGGCGTTGTTGTTCATACTTCTAATAAAATGTCATCTTCAAAATCAGAATCTGATTCGTCACTGGAGTCCAATAATACCATATCATTTCAATCATTTTGGAAAAATAACACATAAACATCAGCAAAACAAGACTGCGATGTCATTTGCCAATAAGTTTGGTTAGGGTTGGGGGTTGGGGTTAAACGTAACGTTAAGCGGATTTGTTTCTAGCTCCCATCGAAAACTATATTTTTATCTGTCAAATAGCGACTATCGCTACGGCTTTCGTAACCGCTACCGGTGAAATTTTTAGAAGCAACGAAAACTGTCTGATAGTACATAACATATAGAATATAGACCATGAGCCCAATTAAGTTGGAACATAATGTGATCGTTAATATTTTTGTCATTTGTATATGGATCTTGATTATTTTTTGGTATGATATCGGCCAATATGTTTGTGGGATGTTCCTCCAAACTTGAGGTGTCGAATTTTGGTCAGGACCGGACTTAAAACGTTTTTATGATATCTGTGCATTCAACCTCGTTCCAAAAACGAACTATGGTACTACCAGACCAACTGATATATTTTTTGAGGAGGGGATGAGTGGGAAAAAGTATCCTAAAATTATCAATATTTTAGGACCCTAACCTAAGAGACGATGTTTTTTTTTGTATGATGGTGCTTGTCGGAATCAGAGCCATTTCACTTCGATCAACGTTTAGTCCATAGCAACCTAGTTTGTTGAGCATTTTCAAAATTTTCTAGATTCTAGAATTTGCCTGTTTGATTACAAATAAGTAGACATGGTTCAATCTTTGGAAGATAAAATATTGATCAAACGATTGATGGAAAAAATATGGGGGCACAAAAATGTTCGCCCCTTCAAATTTTGGAGTAAAATTTTATTAAATTTGTTTAATCAAAAAATAATCATTACTAGATGGTTTCTATTTTTTTGAGTTTTAAAAATTCCAAAATGTCAAACATTCGACAAATCATAAACAAACAAACCAACAACGTTGACTTGAAATAGTTTCACTGCCAGCAACTAGCATCATCATACAAAAAAATCTATCGTTTCTCAGGTTATGGTTCTAAAATATCCATATCTTCAGGATAACTTTCCTCACAGATGCCCTTCTTAAAAAATATATCAGTTAGTCTGTGAGTGGCCCAGATCAGTTTTGCAATGCGCTGAAATGCACCAATTTCATAAAAACCTCGCAAGTCCGGTCCAAGCCAAAATTTGAATGCTCAATCTCGGGGTGCAAACAAAAAAGTTATTAAGGGTCAAATTATGTTCTTGATATTGGCCCACAGTGTTTGTTTGTATATCGACCATCAAAAGAATATTCAACATAATCGTCTCATATCATAAATCCAACATCTACCCCAATTAAGCAATTTTTCACCCAGTGGATAATATTATATCTAAAACCTTAATTTGCTGAAGTAGTTCTCTTGAATTTATAGCAATCAAGACTGCGGTAAACTTCCAATTGGCCGATCAGAAGTTACTTATAGCCAAGTTCTCGCAGAGCTATACATAAAGTAATGGCATAATTACTTTCATCAAAATCATGGAGATTTGGTGGTGCGCAAAAATGAGCATTGCCAAAATGTTTATGGAGTACTTCAATTATAATCCTACATTCTCAGTTATCTAGAAAATTGATCTTTATATTGCAAAAGATAAGCATTCTCTTGTAAAAACATACTAAATGTGATTTCACCTCACCAATAACCATAAAATAGGTCTTTATTATAAACATCTCTCTCAATATGCATTTCGATTTCCAAAATAAATTAGATAAATCTAAATAAAGGTATAGATATCTTATGAGCTCAAGATGCAACGATCAATCTACAATAACAACATCATCATCTCAAAATATGCATGCCTTTACTAGTTTGACTTAACTTTAAAGTTCTTTCGAAATATAATTATATGTATTTGATGACAAGTATGTGATAGTCACGAGAATCTTTTTCATTCAATACGTATGTATAGCCAATACAAAATAAAATCTCACAATTAAACATTCGCAGTGATGCCACTACAGAAAAACAATAGAGATAAGATGTTTTCCATTGCGGTTTAAATTGCCCGCCCCTTGCCCTTATTAGGTTGTTAGCGTGAACGGCGATGCCATGTGATGTTTTCATTTTGGAGTTGTGAATTTGTGTTTGAACAGTGTTCAATGACGATCCAGATAGTTGGCCACTCAAACTTGCGAGAACGGTTTAGACATCAGCTCTGTTTCCATGTTGTTTCTATTGGGATCGTGGTAACTTGAATATACATTGACCAGCCAAAATATGAAACAAATTCATTTTAAATTCAGGGTTTTGATTATTTGAAAAATGCGCGTACACTTCGATTTTTGTTTTTAGACGCGGTTTTTTTTTTCATAACAAATTCATGTAAACAGAGTCCACCAAAAGTAAGTTACGACTATCAACTTCTTTTTTTCAAATGGAAAAACCTATTTCTTATTTCATTTTTTAATTTTGCGTGGAATTCGGAGTATATTTCAAATAATATACCCTCGAATATACCCCATACTTATATCCAACCATTTTCGGGAAAATTGCCTTATAAATCCATGATATTTTCATTTAACCCTTTTGCGACGACACGTTGATTCTGAAAATGTTCCCTCTGTTACGATTGTCGGATATCTTTACTCGCATTGTATATCAAAATTTTTCGTAATGTATCGTGACAAATCAAAATATATTTAAGAAAAAAATACAGAAAGAATAATAAAATCAAACGCTAAATTTTAACAAATGGTTAAAACATAATGGGAACAAAAAATTATAAAAAAGTTACAGAAACTGCTAAAAACTAAAAGAAGTATCACATCATAAATATTTAAAAATTTCGATTGTCGAGTATGTCCGACAAGACCGGAGTACTTCGACATCAGTCGCTGAGCCAAGTCTAATGGTGACAGAATCACTCGACATCTGTACAGGGTGTCCCAACGATAGAGTAAAGTAGGTTTTATCATATAGGATATGAAAAATATCAATATCAATATGCGTTACGGTTAGGGGTTAAATCTCCTTGAATAGCTCTTGAAAAGTTAAGATAGGAATGTGCAATCCATTTTTCTCTAACTTGAATAGTTTGAGTTTTATAGCATGTCAAAGTTGCAAAAATGCCATTTTTAAAACGCGATATCTCGATAACGGTTGAATTTAGGAACATTAGTTGTATCACAATTTTTGTTCCAAATTGAAGAAAGAATTGAAATATCAAATTAATATACAGGGGGTTCCATTTAAAAAAATCATACTTTTTCGTGCCATACTTTTGTGACGCACCCTGTATGTTTCCAAATATTTTCAGAATGTGCGCTATTTACACCCCTAACCTGTGACGCATATTGATATTGATATTTTTCATATCCTTTATGATAAAACCTACTTTACTCTATCGTTGGGACACCCTGTACTGGATATATAATGAATTTTAAAAGCGGTCGGATTAAGACGACATACGCTTGAATAAGTAGCAAACGTACAAGTTTTTTGTTACCGCGTATATCCGACGACCGTCGCGAAAGGTTGAAAAACAGTTTATTCTTCTTATTGGTTCAATAATTGAATTGAATGTTCAATAAGCACCGTGAACAAGTAGTAAGTAAGCAACTCAAACAAACAGAATCGCGTAGTGTCCTTTTATTATATTCACCGCTAAGAGGCAGCAATATAAACAAATATACCCGCGCGATCATGTTTTTTCTTATGAGTTGATCACGACTCATTTACATTACAGAGGGCCTATCTATCAATTGAGTTAACGCAATAACCTTAGGATAACCTCAAAATGTTTGACGTTTGTTCATTTGGTAGGGACTAAGCCTACCCATGGGTTAACTCTCAATTTATATACAGCCCCTGAATGAACATCTATTCCGGTTTATTAACCAATAAAAATGAAAACCAGTTTTTAGATAATTAATATTATGGATCTAAAATGTCATTTTCTCGAAAAACGGTTGGATATAGATATGGAGTACCCCGAGTACCTATCTTGCATGAAATGTACTCCAGGATTTCACGCAGAATTAAAAAAAAAAATAAAAAGCACATGTTTCCTTTTGGAACAGAGTGTTGATGGTCGTAACTAATTTTTGGTTCAACCTGTATATAGTAAACGCCAAACAACTTTCGATCTACGTCATCGTTGCCACCAAGCTCGTTGTTATGAAGTTTGCTGGTGGCCAAATTTGGTCACCTGCAAATCACATAAGAATTCGCTTGGTGGCAATTATGACGTGAATCGAAACCTGTTTGGCATTTGCAGTACATCAATTTGTCATTGAAAAAACCGCATCCACAAATAAAAATCGACGTGACCGAACGTTTTCCAAAAAAATCAAAACCCTGAATTTAAAATGGATTTGTTCCATATTTAGGCCGGTCGCTGTATACAGGGTGTTTCAGAAACATGTTGCCAAACTTTGAGGAGTTTCAGCTTACACAAAAATATAACGATAGAAGCCAACTTGCCTATACCGAAAGATGATATTAACAGGGATACAGGTTGTTGAATTTGAATTTAAATTTTTGATTTGTTTGCACAATACCATAAGATATTGGTGATGAATAGTGTTGATTATAGATGATGATTTTTGGTGTCGATCATTTATAGAAATTGTTATTTTTTAGAATAAATTGATTCCAGTTTTCTTCACGATGGTTATTTTTTGAGTTGGCATAATCGCACTGCATATTTCTGATATAGGTGGTGTCTGAGAAATACCTTAAATTTTACTGACATTGGAGGTTTTCACTCAGTTTCACAAGTTTGGATCCTTTTTGGGCTCAACATGCTGTCTTTGGGATTAGTAGTCTAAGTATGTCCGTGGACTGTACGTTTGAGCTTTCTGTATCAATGAATGGGATTCAAGTACTTTCTATTTTCCACTGCTAGACTTGATTTCACGGCGAGCCGTGTGGGATGTGCTGATTATATATCGACAAATTCGGTTGAGCGGCTATCGCACCTTCGGTGGAACAAGGGCACATTTGCTATGTAATTCAAATGAGAGATGTGGCCTTGTTGCACCGAAGGTGCGCTATGTACGTTGAAGATTAGAAGATCGATTGTAGCACAATTATATGTTGAACCCCTTTCAAAGTTCTAATTTTGCTTCTTCACTTAGGAATAAACTGAGCCTTGTGATCCTTCATACAGTTGAATCGGCAGTGTTTTCCTCCGTATTTTCACTGGGTTAAAAGTGAAGTAGAAAACTTCATATTTGCACAGAATAGATTTATTTGAGCTTGAATCATTATATACTTTGAATTCCAAGTGCCGTGGTTATCGATTGTTCAAGGTAACACAAATTCCTATGGGAATTTTGAAAAGTCGCACCACAGAACTATGGAGTACTGTAACTGGGAGACAAATCGCAATGCATTGAAAGTGGTCCAGTTTTCAAATTGTAATTCGGGTTTCGAATGTTACCGCTAGATGTCTGAGTGACGCAAGTGAGGTCATGCATTTTAAAGATTCTTTATTTTTTTACGCGCGCAGACTGTTAAAATGCATGAACGATCGTTTCAAATGATGCTCATATGTAACCGTTAGATAAATTATTGTACTGCAGACTCAATAAAGGCAAAATACAATCGGAGTAAACACCTTAGTAAGACAAACTTTCTAAAAATTATTAAACGCTTATGGATTTTATTATGGTATAATAATGAATATAAATACTTTGTGTTAAAAAAAAATCATAATATATAAATCTAACTTACAGTGTCAAGTTTCTACCATTCCGTTACAAAAAATATATATTCTTTTTGTCATTTTCTAGCCAAAATAAATTGAATGTCAAAGTTGAGATTGAGTATAGTATAGAGTTAGGAGAAGGGGTACTTGAAGGGAATCAAACAATCATGTTTCTAACAATTTTCTGCTCAGATCTTTCAGATTTGAATTTATGATCAGAAACTAAAATTATACTGACAAATAGATCGCCGTTGACAGGCTAAAAGTCTGCTTGCTATAAAAATAGAAGCTACGATGAGAAAATTGATTTTTATTATACTGGGCGTCTCAAATATGTGAAAACATAAAATTAAACGAGAGCATACAGTCATTTCTTGGCCTTTTAACGTTAAATAATAAATGAAAAACTTGCTCCAAAGTTACTGCCAACCCTAAAACCAAAGTTACTGGAGAAAACTTGAATCTTTGGAAAATTAAAAAAATTGAACAATTATGAAAGTCAGCATTTTACTACTTCCATATTATGGCTTTTATATCTACAACAGGTAATCATGTGCGGGTATAAAAGTCATAATAGGCAAGTGGTCGATTGCAAAATTGTTTAATTTTTCAAAAATTTTATAAATTGAAATTTTCATCAGTAAGATCGGAATCAGGGTTTTGACTGGATTTGGAGCAAATTTTGTATTTATCATTTCACGTTAAAAGGCCAAAAAATGACGGTTTGCTCGTTTTCAATTTTATGTTTTTATGTTTTTACATTACATTATAACATTATGATAAAAATCAATTTTCTCATCTTAGATCCTATTTTTTCAGTAAGCAGACTTTTTATCAGTCAATTAATGGTGCATTTCACCTTCACAAAATGAGGGTGGTCACAAGAGCAAAAAACTTTCTGCCAGATAGACAAATGGGATTGCGCCCAGAGTATTCCACAACATATCAAACAGTAAGGCTGAGAGACACCATCCTGAATAGGTCGAACAAAAGGGAAGAAACAGAAGAAGTGTTCCTTGAGAAGGTTCGTGATAGCCCAGCCGTCCTTCGCCACATGGAGCCATGCATCGCTTCCCCGGACCTCCAGGGTAAATGGCATTTTTTCATAGTCACCATCCAGAGGGTCAGCGCCCCGCAGTGTTGAACACATGAACAAGGGAACCCCACACTGACCCCATCCCCAGATGGTTTAGGGCATCCAAGAAAAAAACGAAAAAACTACATTTATTCAAAGTTTTTGCCTTTATTCAGCAAATAAAGACAGTTTCAAAGTCTTAGTCAAAGTCAGTGCTTTTATGTATAGAAATCTGTATAATATATTACAGAAATCTTTAATAATACATTATCCAAGTCCGATAGTTCGATTCGCATCCACTGCATTCCGTGGCGCATTGTTCCGTGACATTTTATACGTCAGTTTGTCTTTTATGTGTTCTGTGAGTCGTACTTGGACGAAATACAATGATTCGACTATGAAACATTTTTACATCAAGCTACCTAGAGAGACACGTACATCTCTTGAGATTGTTACGTGCGATTTGTACGAGCGTTTTTATGGTTTGGAAATTTTGAATGGCAAAAATTACGTTTTCTCATTTTCAATCGGTGTCGTATGTCGAGTACTTGGTTGTCGGAAACGATAGAGCCCAATTTCTTTTTCCTAATAAAACATAACACAAAACTTCATATTGGATAATATTCTGTTCTATCTACTGATGCTACTAATGAAATTCAGTCTATGTGTGTGTGATGTCGAATAAAAACTATAAGGCCCACTACCGACTATCAATATTTCACTTGGGAAGTTTACATTACCATACTTGCACCTCGTAAAATGCAATAACGTAAACAACGGGGAATCAACTCTTTCGAAATTCAAAGGCGCTTCTTATCTATACTCTCCGTTGCATAAACTATTAAGATCTTGAAAATATGGCCTCCGATCTTAATACGCATTAACATAAACCGTTGTCTCTATAAATTTAAATGCCTATATTTAACGCACATTGTTGAAATCATATGGGTGTGTAGAGACATGTTTGGCACCTCAGCTATTCATATATAGATGCAATGAACTTTATGCTGCAACTACAGATATAATGTTATACTTTTGTTATTTGATCTTGTACCCGTCCTCTAGTTCCTACTGGAATAGATTTTAGATTTTCAAAGTTATGATCGTGAAAGAATTTGCACTTATTTTGTTGCAGGATTCTTTAACCCGTTCTTTTATCTCTTTTGTTGAAAGAGTAGATAAATTTTGAATGAATTTAATGTTGCTGAAATCAAGCTTTTGGAGGAACATCCGTGGGTAAAGTACTTTTGCAAGGAAAACGCCGTTACTCTTGGTATATTTCCCCATTCTAGAAGATCAGCATAGTACCTATTCTCATCCAAATTTTCATGTTGGTATCATTTTCTCAACAGATTTTTCATCGCGTTGACGGCAACTTTTGCTTTGACCATCACTTTGAGGATAATGACGGATTTTTGGTGAAAACTGTACGCTTCAAATCTTTAGAGAATTCTTCAATGTATATGAATAAAAATGTGATCCATAGTCAGAACGAATAGGTACTCCATGCAGAATCTGGAAATATTCTTCCTACACGATCAATCATATGTATAGGGTTGTTTGGATCTCTTATTCCAAAAGGACAAATGATTGGCCATCCAGATAACCGATCCACGCATATACCAGGAGGTGTTTGCCACAATGGATAAACAAATTCAATGATACTTCTTGAAATGGATATGTGAAAGGAGGTTTTGTCATCATTGTTTCTCTTGCCAAAAAGACTTGATATAATTGACATGGTTCAAAATGATTTTCCACGGTTCTTTTTATATGTATCACTCTCAAGCCACTATACAATCAGACCAGTCAAAAGTAAAACTGTTTTCTAGATTTTTCAACAAATATGTATATCATTTGAATATACACACGGCATTTCAAAGGCAAAATAATTGAAAACCCCTTCAATACTGTGGTAATCAATATTCCATTGTCCAAATGGAACATACCACACAATCCAAATGAATTGAAGCTGATATTGATTGATATGAACATAGACAAGTAGAAGTCTGCCAAATCTCATGAATTTTTATATTGGTCATCCGGACAACGTGAAAAGCAATCATATGATATGAGCCAACCCCAATGAAGTATTCACAAATGTAAAATTAGAACGTGTAAATCCTTGTTATCGGTTGAAGGTTTAAAACATCAGCAATAATCGGTTTAAATGTGAAGCCCTATAAATTGACTTCAACTTTGTTTATTCTATCGGAGAGCATTCCAGACTTGCCGGATGATAAATATTTACATTCAGAGGTATAGACGCTTTAATGGATATTTGCTGCTGCTGAGGGTTGGTTTGATCGTATTATCATCAATAATTCCTCTATTCAACAGAGTATTTTTTGTAGTGACCTTTTCAGGAACCATCGAAAAATCAGATTCCGCTTCAATGTCACATGAGATAATTTGATATTTTTGCGGTTATTGGAAATAAAACTCAGCTAATGGGACCCTTGGTGATATCCAACCTGATTTGTGAAAAAAGCAACCCAGACGACACAATTGATTTTGTTCGTAGAGGCTGTTGCTCATTTTTCCTATAGAATCGATAGTAAACGCGTATACAGGTTGAGTCTCTGAAATAAGTGCGTATTTTGTCATGGTGAATAGAGTATAGCACGATAATCACTTTTTGCAGACGAACATGTCGTCCCCTCTATCACGTATGGGCGTATCTGAATATGGTAAATTTTCAAGCCACCTTGCCAGATCAAAGTAGTCTCTAGGACAGAAGGACTCCAAAATTGGCATAAATGAGATTATTGATTATGCGCAAGATACGCCCATACGTGATGATGGGGACGATGTGTCCGAAAATGAGTTGTTAAGAAAATAATGATAATGATAATGGAAATTTCGATTTGTTGTCTGTAGATTCAAAAATTCTCAAGCTAGTTCCATCAACCTTTCAAATGCCTGCTTTTTTTCTCTTGAAGAAGTTTCTCGTTCTATCTCTTGTACTGTGAGGCACACGTATCAGGGAATTTTTTTTTTATGTGAAGTGTTGATAAAAATGGTGACAAATTAAAAAAGATCTTCGAAATTTCAAAACCAAAATTTATAGAAAACCAACCCACACAAATAGATATCTCAATTTCAATTCCAATCATCCATTGAATATTAAAAAGGGTGTGATGGAAAGTTTATATGATCGAGCAAAAATAATTTGTGATAATGACGATTTTGAATCCGAAAAAGATTTCATAAGAGATGTTTTGTCAAAAAATAATTATCTCGTAAATTTTATTAAAAAGTGTTTTGATAGTTTTGAACAACCTAGACAAGGAGATAAGAATATACCTATAACTAATTTAATTATTCCATACATACCTGGAATTTCTCATAAACTGAAACGTTTAGGTCAAACATATAATATACGGACCATTTTCAAAACTAATAACACACTTCGCTCTAATTTAACAAATACTCGACCTGATAATATTAATGAGTCCACTAAAAATGTAATTTATAAAATTCCTTGTGAATGTAATATATTTTATATTGGAGAGACCTCACGACCCTCAAAAAAGAGAATTGAAGAACATAAATCATACATGAAAAAAAGGGAATTTCATAGATCGGGAATTTGTCAACGGGCATTTGATAATAATCATAGAATAAATTGGGATAATTCAAAAATCTTAACAAAAGAACCATGTTCTAAAAAACGTAAACTTAAAGAAAGTGCATATATAATGTTAAATTCTAACGAATGTGTAGCAACTTGCTCTGTAAATCTAAGTAATACATGGTTACCTTTATCAAGAAATTGAACATAGCCCAAAAAAATGAATTATAAATACTGAACATAATATATAAAGTTAAACAATCAACACCAAACATTTCAATGTCAGTAAAAGTGACATTTTGTGCCAAAAACACAAAAAAACACAATCTTTTACTGCGAAATCCTGAAAAAAACGTAGAATAATTTTTGAATTTGAATTAATTGTTTCTTTTTTAGGTTCCACTGACGACAAAAGCAGATTCGCTTTTGAAACGTTTGATATTGTTAGGTTTTATTGTTTTCTGATAGAATTTTTTTCAGGTAATATTATAGAAGATCCGGTATATTACCACTAGTTTGATTGTTTTTTGATAGGGTGTGGCGAAATACCCAAAAAAATCAGGTAAATTATCGTTGATGCAATACTTTTTTTTTCGCTTTCTGATAGTTGGAGTATAGGCTAGATTTGAACTCACTGCTAGATTTGAACTCACTCAATTACCGCCAGCAATGTAACAGTACAACAGTACTTGTCTGCAGGCATACTCACCACCGCCAAAAAAAATATATCTGGATTCTTTTCAAGGTCACAAAAAAATTAAACGTTTCATTCTGTAGTGCAGATTATGCTCTTTCGAATGAGCCCGAGCTCGTTAAAATCGGCCAGGTAAAACAGGAGAAATCTTCGTTTGTTTAAACAAATAATTGAACTTTTCCCACCGCTTCATTTTGATAGATAGTAAAAACGTTATAGACATAAAATGTAGGTAAAGTCAGTTATTATGACAATAATATCATCGATATATTTTCATTGGGCAAAATTCCATAAAAATCGTATTTTCTACTTGGTGTTGGTTGTTACGCCCTCTCGCGATCATTTCAGAAACTTGAAAATATTTTCCATGTATTTCTCATGGCCGTTTAAGTAATAATTTTTTTTATCGCAAGCTTCTATGATGGCTGGTTTCCCAAATAGAGTACCTCGCATTCTTTGTTGCCCACCCTCCACATCATCCTTTATTTGTGGCGCACTCATTTGCTTAATATCTTCGGCATGCACTGAAATATGCATGCAAAAAAACTAAACAATTGACAAACCCCGCCGGCTAAATGTAGACAGACAAAATAATAGACGTCAAATGACAAAAAAGTGCCAAGCTTGTAAAAATATGCCGAGATTACCTTGATACGGCTGACTTCATTCGTGACGTAATAAAGTCGAGCACAAACGTTATCAATGTTAGCCTTATCAAACGAGGCAAATGTTCATACGCAGAAGTCAAAATAATGCTAGCATAACTACTGCTAGATCTTATTTAATTATCAATAACTCTCTATTATCAGATTGTGAAAGTGTGTCTGTGTAAAGGTGCGTCCCCACTTGCAACAAAGCAGAGAACCGAACGCCGTCGCGAACCCCGTCCCAAACACTGTCGCGCAACTAAGTAAACATCATGGCGTTTTACCAGTTGTGGTTCTTTTGGCGATATCGATCGCTGCATTGTTGTTTGTAGCAAGATGGAGAATCGGGAACGGACAGATTGGAAGTTAAATTTTCTAGCGTCAGTTAGTTGGTTTATAGCTTTATTGCAGTGCAGTAAATAGGTTGTTTCCAGTGTTTCGTATCCGATTTGATTATTGATGAAATGGACTCAAGAGACCATGATTGAACGATTGGGAGTTGTGAAAAGAAAGAACTTTAAGAGATGCATCAAAATGAAATTGAAAACAATGATGCACGAGGAAAAATATCGTCCAAGATAAATGTTTCAACTGGCCAATGGAAGAAGAAGGTAACTGTCTTATAATCGTCATTGCGAAGAGAAAAGGCGAAGATGAAATAAAACTTTTGTTACTGGAGCAGGTAAGTAAAGAAAGCGAATTGGTCAAGATTGCATTGTATACATTTCTCCCGTGAAATGTCAAAACCTACTGAAGTGGGTACCTACTTGAATACACATTCATAACCATTATTGGTTCAGAAAGTATCATGTTTATAACATTCACGTGTGAAATGATAATGTCCCACCTACTCAATTTGACCCGGCCCTTCTGATAGAATAATAGATTGAATTAGTATAAATGAATATAATACGTTAAATTGCAGTACACGACGACCCACTCAATAAAATCAAAAACAACGGAATGTCGTGATGTTCGCTACTTTGTTGCGCGACTGTGATCGGGACGGGGTTTGCAACGGCGCTCGCGACGGGGTTCGCGACGGCGTTTGGTTCGCTGTTTTGTTGAAAGTGGGGACGCACCTTAAGGTTGGAAACTGCTTGTGTGAGTTTCCTCATAATTTTTGAGAAAATTTAAACAGTACGATTCGTTTGTAGAAACAGTATATCAACCATGAAATATTTTATGAGTATTAAAAGATGATAAAACATACCAAGCAGATTTCTCCGATGAACACAAAAAGAATTTGTAGAGCTAGTTGCAGTTTGTGTTTTGTAAACTTCCAAAGTTTCATAAACTTGAAAATATATTCTAGGTTTTTCTCTTGGCCGTTTTAGTGATAAAATTTTTTGCCGCAAGCCTCTACGATTAATAGTTTCCGAGATATGACCGCTCGCTATCCTTAACTGATCACCCTGTACATGATAAAAGTAATGCGGAATCACATTCCCAGCAACTTTTTTCCACTTATTTCAATGTTTGCTGGGATTTTTATTCTGCAACTTCCGTCCAGTACGACTCTTTCCACCATCGTATCACCCTGTGGATTTTTAACTACTGATTTTAGAAAAAAAAAGTCTTATAGAAAAGTTATTGAGAATGTAGATTCGAACAATTTTTGTTCAATGATATTTTACCGTTAGTCTAAAATAGGAACGGATAAAAGATATAGCGCCCTCATTTTCAAGATGACGGGAAAAGCTCACTTTAGATTTTTCCGAAAACTCATAGTTAAGCTACTGGGAGCCCAGCAATGATTTTAAAAACGAATGTTTGCGTTTTTCTCGAAATTCTCAGGTGGCGCTATTCTAAGCTTGAATCTACTGTACTGAGTAGGTAGATTTGTTTCATTTCGATAGGGATAAGGATTTGAATCAAAACTGGGTTTTGCCTGGGCTGCTCGGAGAGCGGGTAATTCAGGTCATAGTATAAAAAGAACACCCATTCAATATACCATTCACGTCTTGGTTGTTCCAATAATTACTTTCAGTATATAGAAAAGCTCGCCTATCTTCTGATTTTTAAAAGATTCGGAACAAGATTTGCTCCTTGAAAAACCTTTTACACCAAGTGGAAAAATATGATTTTTATGGATTTTGTCCAATAAAAATATATCGATGAACTCATTTTCAGATTTACTGACTATCTACCTCGAGATCTACCTACACTTTTTGTCAAAAACTTTTTTTGTTATCCATCATAATGAAGTGGTGGGAGAAGTTCAATTGTTTTTTTAAACAAACGGAGTATTCTCCCGTTTCGCTTTACCGATTTTAACGAACTTGAGCTCATATGAAAGAGAATGATCTGCGCTATAAAAATGCTAAGATGGTATATTCATTTTTATATATTTTTAAAGGGGATACAGTTTGCTATCAGAAAATTGAGAAAAAACAACAAAAAATGTAATGATTTGTTTTTTTAAAAAATGTTTAATAAAAATTTATCCACATTTAAAATATAAAAAAATTAATATACCATTACATTTGATTTTCTTGGAAAAAACTCAAAAATATGCTACCATTTCAGTTAACGCCATCTAGCGGGGACGGCGAATGTCACAAATTAAAAAGCAAATAAGCATTTTATAGCGCAGATTATTCTCTTTCATATGAGCCCAAGTTCGTTAAAATCGGTCAAGCGAAACGGGAGAAATCTCCGCTTGTTTAAAAAAACAATTGAACGTTCCCCACCACTTTATTATGATAGGTAGAAAAAAACGTTTTCGACAAAAAGTGTAGGTAAATAGTCAGTTAATCTGAAAATGAGTTACGATATATTTTTATTGGGCAAAATTCCATTAAAATCCTATTTTTCTACTTGCTGTTGGTTGTTACGCCCACAAGCGACCATTTCAGAAACTTGAATATATTTTCCAGGTTTTTCTCTTAGCTGTTTTATTTATCAAATTTTTCTCCGCAAGCCTCTACGATAAATAGTTTGCGAGGTATGGTCGCTCGCTATCCTTAACTGATCACCCTGTACGATTTTTTCTCAAATTCCATATAAAAGAATCACCCTGTAGATGTTTTATCTTTGATATAAGAGAAAAAGGTTTGGAATAAAAGTTCTAGGGAATATGATTCTGCATATCTTTGGTGATATGATATTTTATCGTTATTCTGATAGGAACCGAGAAAATAAACGCGCCCTTATTTTCAAGATAGTTACCACGCCATCACCTTCGATTTTTCCAAAAGCTCAGAGGTAAGCCATTGAGAACCCCCTTCACAAGTTGAAAAAATATTTTTGCGTATTTCCCAAAATTCTCAGGAAAAGCACGGATTTACCGTACTAACTAATTATCGTTACCGCTGGGATTCCAAATTAACACATCACAATCTTAAAACCATCCAACAGATCACCGTCGGCGTCATCTGCTCTGATGATGCACAATAATGTGAAATATCCTCAATCAGAAGAAAAAACACGAAATCGAAAACCAAAGTGGAACATTCTAATCATATCTAATCGAAACCAAACAAATCTACCTACTAATTATTATCAATAATGCAGGGACTCCAAAATAACACAACACGATCGAAAACTCATCCAACAAATCACCGTCATCCGACGTGGATTTGCTTCTATTGGAAATCGCCAATCAAGAATGATTAATGTCAATTATTATTGCAATGTACTTCTTTTCTTTTTCTTCAATTCTTAAGGACGATTTATTATTATTATCATTATTATTATTTTAATAAATCCAAAAGCGAATGGAATGAGATTCGAAGTGAAACGCTTAAAAAACAGATAATCTGTTTTTACATCAAATCATTGGGAAGCTCTTTTTAGAATTATTTCATTTTAATGGGTTTGTACTCACTATAGTCGTCGATGTAGAGAAATTGGTCCAGCCGGTTGATATTGTGCCACAAAGAGACGAAAACTATCATCATAATAATACAGTGAAGATGTGATCATAAACAAATAAACATAACCCAAGTCAAGCGAGATTCGAAAAAGCGTCGATTTTTTACGCTAAGCAAAAAACGCAGTCGCTGACGAGACGCTTTACAACAGCATTACGTTCAGGTGGGCTTCTTATCAAGCAGTTTAAGCTGCTGGGACCACCTGAATGCAGCGATTGTTACTTCGGCGATCACCATGGCAACGCCATGTCAACCAATCTGACCAATCAGAGATTGCGAGAATGAAAATGAAGCCTTCTCTCTCCCTCATTAAATACAAACATCATGCTATATCTTTTTCACGGACAAACAAACTTTCCCTTTTATAAATGTATAATTAATCTATTAACAAAAAGCTTTTTGCTTTTTCAGCATCATACGCGATATTTCTTTGTTCTGTTGCTTATAAGGATTAAGTTGACCTTCCCAGAGATTTTTTTTTGTCATTATTCTTGAAAATTAAAAAAAAAAAAGATTATGTGGGTTTGGGGCGATGAGGCTTGTTTTTTTCAAGTCAATTCTAAGTTAGCAGTTTTTGTTATGTTGAGTTAATTTTTTGACAAAAATGGATGTCGAATAAATTTTCAAAAATAGATTTCCGACAAATATCATGAATGTATTGAAGTTGATGGGGATTTAAAAACCAAGATGGTCTTTTTCAGTTTAAAGGGCAGTTTTTTTGAACCACGGCTGTGATTTTGTCCCCCATAAAAATACTAGAACATTCGAAGTTTTTGCTGTGAAACAAATCCTTGCCAAAAAAAAATGATAGCTGATTTTGAAGATCCATCTCTCATCATATCTCCTTAGTATAAAGAATCTAACTCTTGCGGTTAATTAAGTCAATCAAAAACATGGAAGACAACATTTTGAAATGTGATATCAACAGGAATGACAGCAGAGACTTTTAACTCGGCAGTTGTAATCAGGGTCAAAGGACCTTCAAAATGATGTATTACTCCATTCAACATTATGGGTGTGAATTTCACCAACGATCAGGGGGTGATGTAGCAAAGTTTCCAAAACGGACAAAATGTTTTCCTCTCAAGAAAAAAAATCGACGGATCCTAGCGTTTTTTCTTTTGCTTTTTCAGTTCCGTTATTCAGGGTGGCAGGTTATGAAATTGGCACACTGTAGCTACTGTGTTCATAGATTGAGTTTTCGTAAGGTGTAAATGGAAAAAATTCTCGAGTTGGATTACGATTTTCCAGAAATCCTGCATCATGTGAAAAGAATGAGTCGTTATGACTGAATCTCAATTGTTACACAAATTGGCCTGTTTCGTTTTTTTTTTCGGGACTTGATTTTTCTCACCAAAAAAATCAAAATTGGTATTCGGCAATTACTTTTTTATTATAAACAACTTTCTTTCATAACTTTTTCAATATTCCTTGAAACAAAGGTCATTTACTCTTAGTCATTCATAAAAAAACACACTGTATAATAGTATTTTACTAATTCTTTTCACGTCTTAGTTTCGGATCATGCAGGAGCGATTCCCAGAAAATCGTAGTCCAACTCGAATTTTGTTAGTCATATTATACACCTCACGAAAACTCAATCCTTGGATACAGTGTATATTTATCATGACATTATGGATTTGATAATGGATATTGCTCGATCATATATTTTTTTACATTTTGGCCTTTTTATTTCTACATTTTGACCTATTGATTCATATATCAAAAGAAAATCAAATTGAAATTGAACGTTTATGATAACACATTCCTAGTAATGATGATTATGTCTGGATGGTCAGTAAATCGCGAACGAAAAGTTGAATTTTCAATATATTTTTTCCGAACAACTTTTCACTACACTATCTTTCCTATTTTTAACTCTGAGTGACGTCCAGACAAACATCAAAAACTACAGCCAAAATAAACTTCCAAATTCTTCCTATTTGGAAATTTCACAAGACGTAAAAGCAGAATGGCCAATAAAATATATACACTGTGAGCCAAATTAAGTTAGAACATAATTTGACGCTTGATATATTTTTTGTTTGTTCATGGATTTTCATGATTTTTGGATATAATATTAGCCAATATGTTCTGATTATTACTCTAAAATTGAGCTTCCGAATTTAGGCGAGGATCGGACTTGGAACGTTTTTAAGGAATTGGTGCATTCAAGCTCGTTCCAAAACAAACGTGGATTGTTTGTAAGAGATTTGACGATTTTTTCACATTTTAGAATTTTTTATTTGGAAACAAAAATAAATTATTGATAATTGATTTTTTTTCTCGTTAAATAACTTTTACTCGATAATTTGAAAGAGGCCTCGAATTCAGGTGCATCCATATTCTTTTTCATTATTCGTTTAATCGAGATCCTTCAAAGATAGAACCATGTCTACTTATTCAAAATCAAACAGGCAAACCCTGGAATCTCAAAAATGTTATAAAATTTCTACCAACAACCCACGTTGCTATGGAACTTCAAGAAACATTGATCTCAAAGAAATAGTTTTGATGCCGACAAGCACCTTCATACAGAAAAAAACATCGTTTCTTGGGTCGTGGTTCTAAAATATAGATATTATCAGGATACCTATGCCCACAAATGTACTTCTCAAAAAATATATCAGTTGGTCTGTAAGTAGCGCAGTTCATTTTTGCAACGAGCTCAAGTGCACCAATTCCATAAAAACGTCGTAAGTCCGGCCCTGTCCAAAATTCGGAAACTCAGTCTTGGAAGAACATCCAGAACATATCGAAAATTCATCTCAATCCATAAACAAGCAGAAAGGTTATTAAGGATCAAACTATGTTCTAACTTAATTTGGCCCATAGTTTAATGTAGTGGCGCCCATAATATTTACGACTTATACAATTAACCGAAGAGGCCATAACACCACTTAGAAGGTGGTCACTATTTCCAATATCAAACGACAACGGCTCTGGGGCGGTATATCTTTGAAAATATCAAGATTCCAGAATATCTCTGTCATTCAATCATTTCAAAATAGTCTATTAATTTCGACAAAGACAAACATATGTGTGAGCTTTCACGACAAATTGTGGTGTCATATTAATCAAGCCACATCACAGAAACTTTCCTAAATAGATCTTTCATCTCTGATCTCAAGCGTTACATGGTGGAAAAAGATATGCGACATTTAAGTTTGTAGAGATCGAGAGTACTTTGTATTGTTATTGTTATTTGTTGTTGCCTCAGGTCTTCATACTTGGGCCCATCTTGTTCCTCTTATATATCAACGATCTACCTGAAATCAGGGGCAGCGAGGCATATACACTCTATGCAGATGACACAACAATTTTGGTCATTGGAAGAAGCTTAGATGATGTTTTGACCGAACATAGAAGAGAAACATAGAAGAGACACTTAGAGTTAGGGATGGTGTCTTCGGGTTCCTGGTTGTACAGCTGGATGAGGGACTCGGACTGCGGTGGAATATCCATAGAAATAGGATGTTTGCAAAGATTGATCTCACAGTTATGCCACAACTTCCATTAACTTGTTCAACCTTATGTTATAACATAATAAAATATTGAAATCAGTATAAAAAAGCTCCATTCAATTTACCATTTACGACTTGTTTGTTCCAGTAATTACATTCAGTATATAGAAAAGCTCGCCTATCTTTCGGTTCTCAAAAGATTCGAAACAAGATTCGGCACTTTAGCGACATTGAAGTCACTTTATTAGCGGCGTTTGCGGCTTGTGAACTGTCTGTCTTATTTTATTTTCAAAACTGTTTCGAAACCAGAGTTTAGAAGTTAACTTGAGTTGATTGAGAACGAGGATGAAAGAATCAGCAATTATGTTCAAGATGAGATGTTGAAAGTGTCGGATTGGATATCTTAATTATACCAAATAACGTGTTTTTCATTTTTTGTACTGCTTTATTTGATGGTACATTTCACGGAACTTTTCACAGTACCAATAAGCCGGTAAAATATTAGTACTTTTCTAGAAAAAAATATATTGCAAGTATAGTTACAAGCTTGCAAGTATCTAGTTTCAACAAATCTCTTTCAGAATACACTGTTCTTCGCTAGTGATCCACACAAAGCTCAATTACAGTGAAGAGTTTACTCGATAGTTGGAAGCGTCATTGATCGCCCAGTACCCAGTGTTCCGTGGTTTCTACAACCTACATTTTTCAATTTCTCAGGAGAAAACCTAGCTCTGTGAATTATTTTCCACTCCAAATCAAGCCTATTTAGTGTTTTATTGATAAGACAATGACTCAAAAGTCTGAAGTGTGTGGCCAGAAAGCAAAGTCAGGTGGAATTTCATCGGTAAGTTAACAGAAACAAACCCGGCCTCTTTAATCATTGTGCTCGGATCAAAACATTCAATTCTAAGATAAAGGCGTTATGTGTCTTGTTATTGTGAGTCAATGATAACAACCATAAAAATCTACGTTTCGCAAATTATCATGATAACCATAGAAACTGAAATACAGATGACATCACTGCGCAATAGAAACAAATTTTGTTTGCGAGGCTGACATACCGTGTTTACGTGTATAATAGTCTATATCAAAATCAAAATCAAATCAAAATCAAAGGATATATTACTAATTAATAGGCAGTAATTACATAATACATAATATTTAATTACAGAAATGTTAGCACCTAAGCTGAGCTTGTATTGTGCCCAGGGTTTAATTTATATGAATACAAATTATTTTAAATACTTGAAACATGCTTATAGAACTGAATCTAAATCCATACAAAATTGCTAAACTAGACAATAGTGTTAAGGAGGATGAAAGAATCAGCAAGAGTCAGCATATGGTAAAGGAAGGATAGTTGGACCAATTGGACTACTGCTAATAAAATCCAAGATAAAGCAACAATGTAGTGACACCGATGACAGTAGCTTCATTTGAGCATATTTGTGTTAGACTGAACAACAGCTGACTTGTTTCGATAAAGACGGGCGTGGTGACGCTCTGAATCACGGGTTAAACGTGTCGAGTTCACCAACTTGGCGCAAAGAATTCGTTTGGCGATGTGAATGCTGGAGCAGGACACTTTCTGGATTATCCACTCAGGACAACACTAAGACGTTGGCGGATCATCTAGCAAGAGCCTCTGATGGGGAGAATCCAGACGTCATGCCATTCCCGAATGGTGTAACGGAGTCAGTGAAAAAACTAACAGCCGTTGACACTGTTCCAGATGTTGTTCAAATTCTGGTGTTTTCTTCATAGCTCGCCAGAATAATTAAGACACTCGCGAGTTCGCGAGCAATAACAGGAAACAACTGTGTGGACAACATACTATTGGAAAAACTCCCTCGGCTTTTGTACAGTCTATGTAGTTGATCAACAGTTTGCTGCGAGTGCGGCACTTTCCATGCGCATGGAATGATGGCTGTGATTTTGCCAATTCAGAAACTGGGTAAAGATCCCTTTGAAGCGCAGTCCCATCGTCCTATTGCACTATTTAGCAGCTTGTCAAATGTTGCCGTATGTGGAAAACACTGGTCATTCCACAAACTTCACTTGCTTGGCAATATCCCATATTTTAAATTTGGTAACCAGAAGGAACTTTCCGCCTCCCTTGCGGTGGCCAAAGTCGTGCAAGAGTCCATGAACGGGTTCAACAAGAAGCAAAACACCGTCATGCTGACTTTGGATATCGCGCAAGCGTTCGACACGGTCTGGCATGTCGGTCTTCTGTGGAAATTGTTCCACATCCATAAATTCCACGTTTCCTGGGCAAACATATTTGAACCTACCTTAAAAACCGCTCCATTAAGGTCCACTTAGAGGAGTCGTTATCTGCCTCACGAAATCTCCACGCGGAAGTTCCCTAGGGTACAGTTTTATCACCAGATTCATTGAAGTGAAAACGTTACCAAAATGTGTTTGAACGATTGTGTTCACAAATACAAGAGTTGGAGTTGGCCAATAAAAATGACATAGGGGTAGACGTTCGTTCCTCAAAACGCAAAAAAAGCTGAAAACTCTTCGTTCAAGTTCTCAAGGTATATATGCTGTCTATTTTTATTTATTTATGTCAAGACAAATAGATGTTGATGGTTTTTGACTTGTAGGTTGTCATTTACTCTATAGTTATTTATACTCACACCCACTAACACATGAACACAAAAAAACACACACATCTTTCGTTTTTCCCAGAACCCAGAGTAGATAGGTATGATCTTGGGGCTTTTACGTTTTGGTTATTAATAATGATTTATGGCTGTTGAGAATAATGAATGGAATTATTCTTCATGTGACATTATTTGGTCAAGTGTGCGAATTTTGATAAAATGGTGAAGGCGCAGACCAAACATTTTTCGCCTCTGGCGCTAAATGATTTTTGCCTGGGGCTTAAGCCCCCCCTAATATGAAGACCTAACTTCGCCTATGGTATAAACCCTCGTGAACGGGCTTTACTTCTATTTGAAAGTTGTGAACAACATAAAAGTAAGTCATGAAATCCAATCTTTATAATGCAAATAGACAAAGTATCGACCATATCGAGAAAAACCTGAATACTGAGATTGAAACATTCAATTTTCAAAGGCAGTCAAATTTCACATATAATCCGAAAATAGGAAACTATTTGAAAACTTTTGAAGAAACAGCCATTTGTGCAAAGAACATTTTTAAAGGCGGTATATACCGCCCCATTAAACCAAATTTACAGCCTCAATAAACCATATTATAACGTGAAGAAACCGGAAGTATTACAGAATGAGAAAATATACGGTTGCTCAACTTTTCCATATGGCAGTTTTATTGCCGCTTTTCTAATAATTCAACTTCGCGGAAACATTGCCGAAACGAGAGTATGAAAAATAAGGAAATGTCATGTGTTAAGTTTCATGTCTGAAGGAATCTTACATTTTCAAAGCCTAAAGTACATGTACAATGAACTTAGGTCGTAACTTAGGGGAGGGACATCATTTATGAGTTTACTTCACTAACTCCAAAAGTTGATCTGGACAAGAGATTTATACATCTTTCGTGCAAGCCTTCCAATGATCCCCGACAGGAATCTATTTTTCTATAAAGTATCAAGGCATATAAAACTGAAGCTTGCTCACGAAAATGAACAATTTTAATGACAAAATAAAATGGGCAAGAATGCGGCTACAAACCAGGAAGTGAATAATCAGATTAATATTTCGAGGAATTATTAGGGTTTGAAACTAATTAACACTAATTTGATCTTAGAAATTACGGTTTGTCTTTTCTTCTGTGTCAGTTGACATGTTTCTGAATAGAAAAACAAGAAATCTTTATTTTATACCTAGTGGAAGTGTTGAATATACGTTGTGAGTATCCAAAGAGCAGATTGGCAAAATATTTACACAGAGTGTGCTGACTTGCAATGACAAGAACACGTGGCTTTGCCATTTTAAGGGCGAGTTCTTCAAAGTGTTTTTTTTGACGTGATTATCTCACGAGGGACACATTTCACGATTACAGTGAAGTTTCCATGGTAACGCATGCAAGATAACTGTAATACAGGGATAATTCAATTAAACAATGTTTAACATAATTCCGTAACCAGTAGAGCAATTTGGAAAAAAAAGTAAACAGATCACATATTTTATGTAGTTTCGTATTTTAAAATGAAAATACATAATTTCATTTGAAATTCGATGGTGACTCCCCACCCTTTCCAAGTGGGTGAAGGGACAAAAAATGTGAAAAATATCCTAAAATGTGTCTCCCTCGAAATTATCACGTCACCAAAATGTAGGTAAAAATTGAAGCCGTTTTTGACATATCGCATTGTAACACTTCAAAAAATCCACCCTGTATAAGCAAAGCTGGTAAATGTTGTGACAGTTATATTCAAGTCATCATCGAAACCAAGTCAATATTCAAACTCCCTACCCACTTCTTAATCAAACACACAGACACATGTCGGTTTTAGAAAGTTTTTCGACAAAATGGATTGTTCCCACGTACAGCTGCGGATTATGGAGTCTCTAATGTATAGTATAGTCACTATAAACTTCGATTCAGGCTCACGTTAAAAGAGTGTTTGTTCGCATTTTTGAAGCTTTTACCCTGAAGAAGGCGTAATAATAGGCCAGAACGTTGGTTTCAGTTTTCACCAACCCAGTTATTTTCCAAAACACTCCATAACTCGCGTGTGGAGATGCTACAATGTACTAATCAACCGATTTGATAGTATGATGCCAATATTGGAAAGTTGAATAATTTTATAGCAACAATTTTATTTTTGTTTACAATAAATGGGACGTCTCTATTTTAGACTAATAATCAAATGGAAAGAGTAGTTTGCATTAAAATTATTCATTGTTGGCTTATTCTTATCCATTTTAGCAGATGTAAGGGTAGGTGACTTTTGGAAATTCTCATCAGATTTGAAGTAGACTGTCTAACCTGACTATTATACCCCAGTCATATTAGGGGTCCACTGCGGAATGAGATATCATAAGCTGTAAACCCGTATACACTCTAATTTTAGCATTCTTAAAGTCTCATAAAATCTCGTGTCGGCGTCTTGAGATATCCAGGGTCAAAGGTCACAAAAATCAGTTTTTCGTCAATATCTCGCTCCCTATGGTTCCAATCTCATTTGCATCTGTTACAAAAATTGTGAAGCATATGATTCTCTTTTAATTGGATTTGAATTTTTTTTTTATACGGTCAACCGTTTTCGAGATAGACCGCGGAGAGCGCGATGCGCTCAACCATAGGGTGTCCCAGCAAGGGTGGCCACCGGCCATATCTCAGAAACTACTGGACCTAAAAGTTCAGGAAAAAAAAAATTATCACTAAAGTGGCCACGAGAAAATGCTGGGAAATATTTATAACTTCGAAATTTTTCCGCTAGGGGGCGCAATCAAAGCTTAAATATTAAAATTCGAAATTTCTCCGGAAATTCTCAGATTGAGGTATATCTTTATCAACATGGTTAGAAAACCTAGACAATTTCACGTCTTTTTGGTACAGGGCTCATTGGCGTACCGATCCTCGTGTGAGTAGGGGAAGGTAGTGAAAGTGTAATTGTTCAAGTGGCTGTAACTTATAAACGACTTGTCCGATTTTGTTGCGTATAGGCTTGTTTGGAAGATGAATGTGAGTACTTTCGTATATCGTATCCAGTGATGCGTGATTGTCTCCAGAAAAGTTGCTAGAAGGCGTAATTTGAATTGAAAACTGTTATTTTCGTTTCACCGCAAAAATTTAAATGGTGCGGTATAATTCTGATAACAGAATCGAAATGAAGATCAAATTCACAAGAAAAAACCTCCAAACCGCAGGTTGATATCTTTTCTCGTTTTCGAGTTATGGCCGAGAAAATAATTTTTGACACTCGAAAAGTTGTTTGTTGTGTAGTTTTATTTAACTTTATAAATGTTCGAATTGTCCTCCATCTTGTAAAATACATTTCTCAATTCTGTGCCTACAAATAGAAACAGCTGTTTCTATTTCAATTGGTGCAATGGAATGTATAGCATTCTCAATCCGCTCAATCATATTTTCTCTTGTGGTGGGACGAGTTTTGTAAACGATGACCTTGATTCGTCCCCACAAGTAATAGTCCAACACAGTTAAATCGGCGGATCTCGGTGACCATGGGAACAAACTGCCCCTTCCAATCCAGCGATCTGGATAACGGTTGTTTAAAAAATCACGAACTCTCCGTGCATAATGAGCTGGGCAACCGTCATGTTGGTACCACATGGACATCCTAAGACCAATGGGAACATCTTCTAAAAGTATTTGCAAGTCATTTTCTAAAAAGTTTAAATATGATTCACCATTTAAATGGCCATCAATAATATACGGCCCAATAATTTTGTTTCCTAACACTCCGCACCAGACGTTTACACTCCACCTGTTTTGATGATCCACTTCCCGCATCCAGTGTGGGTTTTCCCGCGACCAAAAGTGCATGTTATGCAAATTAACATTTCCAGAACTAGAGAAACGGGCTTTATCGGTCCATAAAATTTTGGAGAGGAATGGAGGATGTTCGTTGCACATTTCTCGAAGCCAATAGCAATGGTCTAGTCGCCTGTTGAAATCATCTTCTGATAGAGCTTGGTGTAAGGAAAGATGATATGGACGAAGTTTGAAGTCTCTTAAAATTCGGAGCACTGAAGAACGACTTAATCCTAGATGGTGGGAAATTTCTCTTGTGCTCAAATGCGGTGAAGCTTCCACGTAAGCGAGAACGTTTATAATATTGTCTTCATGGTTTCTTACCGGACGTCTTCTGATTGGAACTGGATTGAGCTGTACACTTCCCGTTGTTCTTAAACGTATTGCCATTCGCCGAAATACCTTTCTGCTGTTGTGCCTTCGTTCAGGATACCTTGCAGCGTATTCACGTGCCGCAATCGGAGCATTTCCAAAACATTGAAAATATACGGCGAGTATATCAAAAGCCTCGGCATTGGTGTAAGACATTTTAACAGAGAATGTTAAAATGATAATTAAGAGATTGTTATGATTGCAATATCTGTTTCAATTATCTCCATGAAAACCCGCCGATGTTTTTCCACAGCTACCTAGATTTTTTTTCAACCCATCATTGCAATATTTAATACATAATTAGATTGGGATTTATGCTCATCAAAATATTTTTCATTTATTATGAGTTTTGTTCTATTGAAATAACAAATGGAAACATTAAATTTTACATAATTTGGACTAGTTATTATTATTGAAGCCAAAAAAAAAAAGCAGGTTGCAATAGAACTACACAACAAACAACTTTTCGAGTGTCAAAAACTCTTTTCTCGGCAATAACTCGAAAACGAAAAAAGATATCCACCTGCGTTTCGAAGGTTTTTTCTTGTAAATTTATTGTACCTTTCGATGCTCTTATCAGAATTATACCATACCATTTAAATTTTTGCGGTAAAATGAAAAACACTGTTTTTAATTCAAGTTACCCCTTCTAGCAACTTTTCTGGAGACAATCACGCATCACTGGATACGATATACGAAAGTTCTCACATTTATCTTCCAAACAAGCCTATACGCAACAAAATCGGACAAGTCGTTTATAAGTTACAGCCACTTGAACAATTACACTTTCACTACCTTTCCCTACTCACACGAAGATCGGTACGCCAATGAGCCCTGTACCAAAAAGACGTGAAATTATCTAGGTTTTCTAACCATGTTGATAAAGATATACCTCAATCTGAGAATTTCCGGAGAAATTTCGAATTTTAATATTTAAGCTTTGATTGCGCCCCCTAGTGGAAAAATTTCGAAGTTATAAATATTTCCCAGCATTTTCTCGTGGCCACTTTTGTGATAATTTTTTTTTTCCTGAACTTTTAGGTCCAGTAGTTTCTGAGATATGGCCGGTGGCCACCCTTGCTGGGACACCCTACATATACAGGGTGTCCGGGAAAATGTGGGAGATCTCTCGGATTTAGATAGAACATTAAAAAATAAGATGACAAGTTCCCATAATTTTTTTTCCTAGCGGCCCTCCCTACGGAGATACGGCCCCCTAAAGGACCCCACTAGAAATCGGTTTTTCTTGAATAACTTTTAAACGACTCAATATAATTCAATGAAAATCTAATATGATAAACAGTAGTAGGGACCTCTCAAAATGCTTCCCTTAAAACATAATTAGCTTGTTTAGTTTACCAGGGACGGACTAGATTGTATATTTTAACGCTCAAATTTTTAACACCCTGTATGATAAGGAGTTAAAAAAAATAAATTTGGATACCTTGAACATTGAGCTAAAGAAAAGGTACTCTTGTTCATTGTCGATAAAATGAACCATTTTCGAGAAAAAACAATTTTTATTAAACAAAACCTCGAAAAAAGCCATGACGAAGTGGTGCTCTTGACGAAATTGTGAACCTAACGCTAGGAAAAAAATTTATGGGAACTTGTCATCTTATTCTTTAATATTCTATCAGAATCCGAGAGATCTCCCACATTTTCCCGGACACCCTGTATATAGCAATGCAAGGTCAGGCGTAAGTCCCGGTGAATAATAATAGATATAGTACATGAATCACTCAGGCATTTTTGATTTTGAATAGTTTGTATTGATGCATAATGTTTGATGATATTTTTTCAATTCAGGGAATATTTTATTTGCTCAATAATACCTCTTGTCAAGTGATGTTCCAATAATTATTATATAACATTTGAATATAATAATATTATCCTGATGATATTCCAAGTAGAAAAAGAAAAGAGTACATACATTTATAATGGACAATTTGCACATTTTTTGGAAATAAGAAAAATATAAGGATTAGTAAGTACTGATGCCATTGATGTTTAAAAAATCAACCTACGAGCTCTAATAATGTAGTAATCAAGGATTAAAGAGCGCCAATCAACATCCAATACGTCACAGAATACACTATCTATCTCCGTCTGACGTATTGACTGAGATGACTCTCTCTCTCGGGAGGGTAATATGGCCCCACCCCTTTTGCGAACATGTAGAGAAATTCGCGTCTTCTTTTTCATTCATTTAGTATATTTTTGGGTATATCGGACAAATTTTTTTGCAGGTGACCTTCAAATAATGTCTAGAATATGTATATAAAATTTCAAGTCATTTGAAAATGTATGCAAATTGTCAATTGTATCGTTTCTTACCAATAGCTCATTTTTCTTCACCATCATCGTCGTTCAAGAGATATTTGCATTTCAATCTTCAAGGAATTCGGGGTGTAATGTATAGATACTTTCTTTATCAAGATCGCTCTGTTGCGATGAAACATTGGGCAAGCTTGTCGATTCCGTTGATCACAAGCTGCAGGATATTGGATTCTCGATTTTCTGCATCCGTAGCGCGAGCAACAACAATTCTTCATTCTTGTAGTTGCAAAATAGCGTGTTAAGCAATTCATCCTGATGCTGAATAATGTGGTTATCGGTTCCAGGAGTTCATTTTGAATTACCCATCAACCTTATTCCTGGGGTTCTCAATCATTCCCTGACGAAGTTTGGATTTGGTAATGGTAATATACCTATACACTCCTTTTATGTGGATGAGACGCCGCATTTGTTGGTGGAAAATAAGCTTACTTTGAAGGTTAATTTTTTATCTTTTTGACCAGATGAATTGGATATACAGTAAACGCCAAACAACTATCGATCTTCGTCATCAATGCCACAAAGTGCGTTGTTATGTGATGACTTGCCAACAAAATGTAAAAATTTTAGAGGCAGTTTTCTTCTCAAAATACTTGAGCCAGTTGATCAACATTCAGAAGTTCCTCTCTCAGTAATTTCAAGATGACCCATGTTCCACCTGAGAAAGGCATCAAGACCTGTCAAATTGAGGGAATGCCATTTTGAACAAAGTTAATCATTCATAATTGGGAATGTTTCAGTGATTTAGCAACTTCATACAACGTGTTATTTACCGGCAATCACGCATGGCCTTGCATTGCTATGTATGAATGAGCGCAGCGCGCTCTCCGCGATCTATCTCAAAAACGATTAGCCGTTTAAAAAAAGTTTTGAACTAGGGTTATAGAAAATTTTATGCTTTACAATTTTTGTAATAGATGCAAATAAGTTCAAATCTTAGAACATTGAACCACTAGAACAAGCATAGCACCCCGAACGTACACGATTTGTTTGAGTCGATAACATTCTGTTTTTGTTTATATTTATGTAATGTTATCTTGAGACATTTGTGATTAGATCTCTACAATCCAACCGTCTATGAAAAAGCTCCACACTAAATCCTCTTCTCGAGCACAAATAAATCATTTTCAACTGGAAAATGACAACAACCGTCACTTTGAAGCATCTATTACCGTCATGGCAACGCATTTCAAATAGCTTGATTGATGCCCAACGTTGCCGTTTCTGAGAAAAATTCCTCTCATCAACTTTTTAGTGTAAAAGATCAAGGAAAATCGTTCGATTATTCAACGACAAGTAGTAATAGCGATGAAAAAAATGTTACACACTCCTTGAATATTGAAGAGAAATATATTTATTTGAACAAGTCATTGTTATTGAATTGGTGACAGAAAATCTGGTGAAAGGAAGTGAATATGGCAAACAAGGAGCTTGCTTCTCCCCTTTCTCCCCATGTTTACATTGACATGTTCGACTCACACAATATTGTTTGTTTATGCTTCTAGTGGTTCAATATTCGAAGGTTTTAATCCATAGGAAGCGAGATATTTACGGAAAACTGATTATTGTAAACTTTGACTTTGGATATCTAAAGACGTCGACATGAGAATTTATGAGACTTTTGAGACAACTTCTAGAATGCCAAAATAAGGGTGTATACGAGATGTATACGAGATTATTTGGATTAAATGACTGGAGTACTAGGGTAGTGGGCTGTCAATACATCATGCTCTTCATTACTCAACCAATCGATAGAAATGCGAAAAAAAGCATAGCGTTAACAACATAAAATGCTGCTATTTTTCCGCATTATCTTTGAAGTTTTTTTCTGCATTACGCTTTCTTATCACGTTCGCAATCAATCCGGTCTTTTATATCATAAAGCTGTCGATAGGAACCGTGCAAATAGATAGTGAAAGGTATAAACCACGTTGATTTCATTGAGATTTTTCACCTCAGGAATTTCCAACGGCAAAGAAAATCTTTTGCGGACTGCCTTGTATTTCCCAGCAGCTTCGAGAGTGGTGAAGTAAATTGCTTGGAGTAGACCTCATTTATCCACGGATGTGCTATATTTGATGAGTGTATCTATTAATACATCACATAAAATCGCCATTTAAGAGATAAATCCATGAACGTTGAGAAACCAATGAGATCTTCATATACACATCCAGCACATTGATATAGATTTTAAGTGAATGATCACTAGAACATGTCAAACGCATTTCTATTTTTTTTGTCTATAATCAACTGAAATAGTGAATAACCCAAAACCCAATACCTGATATCAAACAAGTTTACTGCTCGTAGGTGTTGAACTAGCTTAATCAAACATGAAAATTCAATATACTCATATCATAAGAGGTTCGTTCAAAACAACATTTTACAAATTCGTCCTATTATAAACCCCATAAGGCAAGAAGAGTCGAATAAAAGTTGAATAAGTTAAGATAAGATCTCTTGACGCCCCCGAACTATTCTAATCTCGACGACAAAAGTGCACTTAAACATTGAATTACGGATAATAAACGGGAACTGTACCCACGAGAATTGTTTTTATATCATACAAGATTGTTGCATAAAAGCTTGACGCTTATGAACAAATAGATATTCAATAATAGAGGTTGAACACGACCAGCGTTGGAAATGAATGGAGGAGATTTTTAATCTTGTAGATATAAAGAATGGATAAATCTTGGATGAAATGTCCAGACAACCGACATACAACACGAGTGATTTTTCTCAACTCGGTCGTGGTTCTTATATTAGCCATTCACTGGCAGGTAACTTATGATTATAAATTGAGATTGAAACAGTCGTGGTGACTTTTTGGGATACAATGTATAATTGCAAAATTCCCAATTTGTTAGATTTCTTGAAGACCTGCAACTTTTATAACAGGAGTTTTTTCGTGTTGTGCACTTTTCCGAAATAATTGGCTGTTCCGGGACTGGTGAGTGGAAAGTCATATAACTATTTCTGAAACTGATGGGATTAGACATGTGACAATGACATGTTGAATATTTGTTGTTAAGAATATTTAGAGGAATCGAAAAATGCGATTGAAAAAGGGTCATTCCATTAAAAGACAAATTTAGACCACGACTTTTTGCGATAACCTGTATAATCGCAAGAGATCTAGTTTGATAGATTTCTTCGTGTTCCTCAACTTTTAAATCGGCAGTCTTCTGTATTGTACACAATCTCCAACATAATTGACTTTTCTGGGACATTTTACATACATTGTAAAGAAAACTAAAGAGCCTATTTAATTTCAAGCACAACTTTTGAATGTGGAGTTCAGGAGCTAATGTTGAGCTAGCCCCACTAGCTCGACAATCAGAGCAGTTGCACGAAGACCACTATCCTCTTATGTAACACCAGCATTCTTATATTCTTACACTAGTAGACACGAAAGAATCACTTTTTAACAGCATGCATCGCTATGGCATGTCCATTTCAGTGGAGGATAACATATTATTTTAAACCCGTAGAAGCAAGATCAAATCCACTGTCAAAATACACTTCGTTGATAATTTTTCAAAAGTACCACTTTCCGGACATTTTAGAAAAACGGCTATTACAGTCACGTCGTAGCCAAACAAATTTCTCCTGAACATATCAAGAACACTTCAAACAAGATAGAAAAGCGAGCACGAAAAATACTATTAAGGCCAAAACACGGAGTGGCAGACCGGATAAACCTCCAACTCTTCAAAAGATGACTACTTCTTGCCCTGCAATTATCCCGAGAACCCTTCAAGATGTCAGATCCACAATGGCAAAAGAATATATAAAGTCAGGCTTTTAATGAAACACGCTTTTCAGCCCTTATTGCTTTCACTTTATTATCCGCAGCGACAATGGCAAACAGCTAAGCTGCTTTCCATTTTTTTGCCAGTTACTGTATGGGCATATATTATTCTGTCTTTCTGCGGATACAATTTTATGACTTGATCGTGTCGTACATTTATCCTGCCAAGAATGTTAATTGGATTTCAACAGTGGTCCGATCTTTTTAGCAAAACGAATATAACATTTACAATAGAATGTGTTTGATTAGTCATGAGATCAACCAACAACATCTTTTTTAACGTGTTTCCAACACAACTAGAAGGAAAATCAATACATAGGTATAATAAGTCAACGCTCCTCTGTCTAGTCCTTGACGTGTTTTTAAATGGTTCAATTGGGTCAAAAAATTGGAATATTAGTTTCAGTTTCAAAATAAATAAAATGGTAGATATATACAGGGTATTCACAGCTTAATGGACCCCCCATTAACTTTTTAGTTTGATGTTTGGGAAAAAGATTATTTAAATGAAAGTTCAATGGTTCAGAACGAATTTTGCGAAAACAATGATTTCACATATACAGGGTGTTTCAGGACTTCTGGGCGTGGTCCAACTTTCTTATCTCAAATCACAGCCCTATTTATATAATATATAAATAAATATTATTTGATTTTTGCATTCTCCTAAAAATTTTAAAAATGTTTCATATATCATGCCCTATACCCAAATTCAACCAGTAAGAAGATATTCACGTCAGAAATTTGCAATTTTTTCGAGCGTGTTTTGAAATGTATGATATTATTTGGGAACCTTGGAAATGAAGTAGTTGTTGATAGATGTCATCTTGTCAAGAATGTTCGAACATGGTATATAACGAAGAGGAAATTATTTAAATATTTCCTTTATACATACAGAGTGACCTAGTTTTATCCTACAATATCCAAAATTTAGATTCTACTCATCAAAATGGACAATTTTTATTAAAAGTGGATATAACCCCTATTGTTTTAGTGGTTTTTGTCATGGTTTCGTCACTTTTCAGAACAATTGTTCATAGAATAAAGATTGTTCATTTTTATTGGTAGAATCTGGATTTTAAATAGTGCTGGATAAAACTGGGCCACACTGTATAAATTAGGAATATATTTAAAAAAAAATCCTTTTCGCAATATACCATGTTCAAATCTTTTTTTGAGAAGTTGACATCTATTAACAGTTACTTTGTTTCCAAGGTTTCCAAATAATACCATACATTTTGAAACATGCTCGGAAAAATTGCAAATGCTATATTAAAAATGTTTAGAATATTCAGGAGAATGCAAAAATCAAATGAGAAAATAGGATTGTAATAGGCACCTTGCATGTGATTTAATTTCCACCTGAAAACCTTTCAAAACCCTTCTAAAATGTGAGAGATATTCCTTTCCAATATTTTTTCTTAATAAAGTCTTCGAATTACTATAAAATTGTTAAGTTAAAGTCCACTCGGGACCTTTAAATTTCACGTGACACGGAAACACTATGCTATTGGTCCAAAGCCGGTGACGTCAAACCGGACTTGGATCCGTTGTCTACAGTTATCAGCTGGAGTGACTAACTGAGTATTTTATTGGTTTAAATGATTTGTGTATCATGATCTTTCTTATTGTTATCCTACTAACCTTTTTGCTTCAACTCTCCGATGTTTAGCACATGTAAAGAAATCATTTTTGGCAAAAAATCACCACAACATCATTTTGCCTTCACAAATCCTTCAGACATTATCGATAATAATTTTCTTATAATATTGTTTGGACATGACGAATGACGAAACTACACTAAAAAATCACGAAATGTAATGAAATTCAAAAAAGTTGCGTGTAAGTGACAGCCCACATAATAGGTGTGTCCGAGGGTGTGTCTGTTATGCTCCACTAGTGCACACTTTTCCACACTACAACACTCAGTGTGGCTTTGTTTGTGAAATGTTTGTCTGTTTTTTGGGATAGAATATCTTCAATAAACTAGTAAAGATATTTTATCCTAAAAAACAGACAAACATTTCACAAACAAAGCCACACTGAGTGTTGTAGAGTAGAAAAGTGTGCACTTGTGGAGCATAACAAACACACCTAATATTCGCAAGTTAAATGTCATGTCTATGCAGGGACGGATTTTGATCGCGGTTGGGCAACAATGTTGCCGTTTCTCTGTTCGTTGTGTCTGTTGGTGTTGGGATAGGATTGTTAAGGTGAGTGGAGGAGGTTGTTTGTCTATTTTGATATTTTAATTCAAGAGTCTTGTATCTCATCGGAATCCAGAATCATCATAAAAAATATTTTTGTTTCGTGATTTGATTTTATAATTGAACATAAATCCAAGATGGATGATAAATATAATAATTATTCTGCAGTGTGCTGTGTGTTACAAGTCAAAACACATTTTCAACTAAAGGGAACCTAGTGTACATGGTACAGTGTGGTCAATTTATCTTGTCCACGTTTTAAACCTGTCTTGCTCGTCATATAGTATCTTATCGAAGTGAACCAAAGAATATGTTGTAGGGCTACCTGCCAAGTTTTTATTCTGATATCGAAACCAATGATATACAGGGATTTCAAAAAGTTATTCACCTAACCAACTTTTTTTCAAATGGAAAGGAGAGTAGAGTGATAGCTCATTTTGAAGGTTTTTACATCCTTATTACACCCTGAAAGTTTGAGGTCGCTGTTGCGTTCCAATTTTTCAATTTTGGACCAGTATTCTTTTCCAAAATGACACTCAATTGACGTTTTGGCATTCTCAGCTGTCACAACTGTGTTGAGAAATGAAGAACGTCCTCAAATATTTTGTTTTGGTAATAGGCCCCTTGTATGTGTTTTAATTTCCACCTGAAAACCTTTTAAAAACCTTCTAAAATATAAGAGATATCCCTTTTCAATATTTTTTCTTAATAAAATCTTCGAATTACTATAAAATTGTTAAATTGAACTTCACACGAGACCTTTAAATTTCACGTGACCAAGCCTATGACGTCAAACCGGAGTTGGATCCGTTGTCCACTATCAGCTGGCGTGAATAAGTGAGTATTTTATTGCTTTAAATGGTTTGTGTATCATGATCTTTCTTATTGTAATCCTACTAACCTTTTCAACTCTTCGATGTTTAGCACATGTAAAGGACTCATTTTTGGCAAAAAATCACTACACCATTAATAAATCCATCAAAGGCAAATTTTCCGATTTTGCTTTAATAAATCCTTCAGAAATAATCGATAATAATTTTCTCATAATACTTTTTGGCTATGAGGATTGACACGGACGAGAGTACACTCAAAAATCACGAGAATTTCAAGTCAAGAATGACAAACGTCACGACAGGGCCGGATTTTTCGTAGTAGGTATCAATGAACTCGTTTGTCAACATTCGTAGATGATCATGAAAAATGTTTGTTGGTTTTTGGGTTAAAATATCTGCACTAAATGTACTTACGTGTTTGGTGAATCTCCTTTACATTGGTAGCCATAAGTTACACAATCAATCTGCATTACACTGTATAGGAATACCGAACTAACAAACACACCTATCTATAATGAACAAAAATCCGGCCCTGTAAGACATGCGAAACGACAGCTGAACGAACCTCCCACTCTCCATAGGGCCGATTGCGTCACTCACTCATTGCGACGTTAATATTTATCGTATGCAAAAAAAAATTGTAGGGATACATTTCCAGTCTAATAGATTATTTTGATGCAATAAAAAAAATACGTACAAGGGGCCCATTAAATCATCAAGGACACGAAGTACTATTCACATGAATATTTATAATTTTCATTTCAATCAAAGTTGAACAATATTTCAATCCCCAATATATGAGAACGGTCTGCATTTCTCAACCAGTAGTGACAGATGAGAATGTCGCATTGTTATCAGTTATCACTTGAAACGCCAATATCTGGAAAACAATGAATCAAGGCAAAATAATACCTCTAATGGAGAAAAATAAGTGAATTATATTTTTTCATTGACTAGACTGAATTTTACACCCAATATCGATTTTGTCAAATGAATAAAATAGAGATTGTCCGTTATTTGTAACCAATAATGTGTAAATCACGCCAAGCACATCAAATTTTTGCATTTCGAATTTTGACGTCCGCTTCAAAATAAAGGAAAATTTTATTTTTTTATGAAAAGAGAAAAAATAAGTTTCTTTATTTAAAAGAAAAACAGACTCAAGAGCAGGGTATGTTATTATATCAAATTCACAGTTTCAAGTCATTCACACATTAATAGTTGAATAATCTAGATTCTGAATACAAAAAAAAAAAAAATAATGTGCAGCATCGTACACGTGGCAGAAGAGAAACTTCTTTCCTCACTATTTGATATTCTTTCAAATTTTTTGATCGGATTCCAAATAGAACCTATATACCTAATTTGAACATGATCCTTTGGAAAATAACAAAACTATGCAAACATAACCTAACTACCTATATATTTTTTTCAATTCCTTGATCAGATCCCAAATAGAACCTACATAACTAATTTGAATAAAATCTTTTGGAAAATAACAAAACCATGTAAACATAACCTCACTAAGTTATTTCCTAATATTTTGATCAGATCCCAAATAGAGCCTTCATACCTAATTTGGACAAAATCCTTTGGAAAATATAAAACTATGCAAACATAACCTAACTACCTATGTATTTTTTTTTAATCCCTCAATCAGATCCCAAATAGAACCTACATACCTAATTTTATCAAAATCCTTTGGAAAATAACAAAACTATGTGAACATAAACTCACAAAGTTATTTTCTTTTTAATGTTTTGATCAAATCCCAAATAGAGCCTTCATATCAAATTTGAACAAAATCCTTTGGAAAATAACAAAACTATGCAAACATAACCTGACTATGTAATTGTTGTAAACATTTCTTGATCAAATCCCAAATAGAACCTCCATACCCAATATAAACAAAATCCTTAGGAAAATAGCAAAACTATGTAAACATAACCTCACAAAGTTATTTTTTTTAAATTTCTTGATCAAATTCGAAACTAGAACCTACATACCTAATTTGAACCAAATCCTTCAAAAAATAACAAAACTATGCTCTCTGAGAGCGTTACATCGTTACATTTGCGTTACTTTTTTTGCAGTTCACTTCCCATTGCCGACAAAATATCAGAACGCCGCAAAAGAAGTTTCGCTTCAAAAATAGATGCAAAGACAAAATAAAACGAAAAAAAAAAATCGCATAAACAAATTGAATTAATTTTCTTTTTATTCAATTATTGACTTCAATTATCAAAAAATCATTGTTCAATATACATTTTTTTCTCGCATTCTCTAAAAAAGGCTGGCGTTTTATGGCTAATAACCAGCTTTCTCTTTGTTTATCTTCGTTTGATCGGTTTTTATAGGAGTGAAAGATGTTGTATTTCCACAATCTGGCACGATACAATACTTATAAACCATTATAAAACTCGACTTAAAATCAAACACGAACCACAAAACACATACCAATAATAATAACCAGTTTCCAAGAGAAACATAATGAACAAAAACTGTACACGGAAAAATCCGACCCTGGACGACACGCCAAACGTCAGCAATCCGCTGATAAAAAAACCTCCCACCCTAACCCGGAATGCAACTTGGGCCGATTGCGTCACTCGCCGTTTTCGCGGGTATTTGGCCAGTTTGAACTTTAGTTATTTATAGCGACGTTGATATTTTCCGTATGCAAAAAAAAATCAAGAATACTTTCCAAGTCTGATTGATCATTTTCATGCAATAAAAAAAATACGTGCAAGGGGCCTATTGGAAAGTTGGACCACACCCAGATGTTCTGAAACACCCTGAATATGTGAAAACATTTTTCTCACAAAATTCATTAAAACTTTAACCATCAAACTTTCTTCTCAAACATTAAATTTAATTAAATTAATGGGGGGGTCAATTTAGCTGCGAAGACCTTGTACAACCAAGCGCTATCCTTGCCAGACGTTATTTTTCAGTCCATACAAATGGATGGCGATAATAAAATTAAAAAAATATGTTTCTTGACTTATACGACGTCAACAATAATTGCTAAAAATGGAAGTATGGTTTGAAGACGGAATCAGCAGAAATTGAATCAAAACTGGCACAGACAGTTATGCGTGGTATCTTCTGCACATCCCAAAATAATTTCTGCCTTGCTAACATATACACTTATACATTTTTCACTGAGAGAAGTAACTACTAACTGCACTTTAACTGGCGAGAAAGATGTTGCTCATTTGTTTGCCAGACAGTTTCAGAGTGTTTTCAAGGGAGGACTTAAGCCATATGCCCAACTTGGATCCTGATTCATTCTGTCCTAACTCAATGGAAACTTCTTCACACCTGTGAAATTGAAGACCGTACTCAAGTCATTGAAGCCAGATTCTAGTCGAGGAGAGCATGAGATCCCTGCTGTCTTTCTGAAGAAGTGTGCTGCAGTACTATCGCATTCTCTCTCAGCTTTGATGAACAATCTTCTTGAGCAAGTTAAAATACCAAAGGAATGGAAGAATGCTGTTGAAGTGCCCATTTACAAGAAAGGAAACAAACATCTACCTGAAAACTATAGGCTCGTCGATCCCCGCGGTGGGCAGAAATTATTTTCTGTTCTGTATTTAGTGGCACTCTCACTGGCTAACGCTACTGAGTAGACTGCAGTATTATCAATTACTGACAGTCGAAAAGTTTAATAGTTAGCCTAAATTAATTGGTCCTGCTAGTTCAATATATAACTAGGTGATGTTCTCCATCATCAACTTAGTTAGAACTGCAATGGTCCTGGGGTTGGCGAAAAGGGCCTTCAAGGCCTACTCGCCAGGCAGTGGTTTGCCCCCCCAACCATACCAATACCATACCAATAACAAATAGGCCCGTCAGCTTAACAAGCCACATTCGCAACAAATGCATGGAGAGCGTTCTGGTATCTGAGACGATTGGATTTCTGCTTGAAAATGGAATCATCCCTTCCTCTTAGGATGGATCTTTTTCTAGAAGATCCACTTTTACAAACCTGCTCAACAAGGATTATGACTGGATAAAAGAGCAGATGACTCTGACCTTTCTATAGATGCTTTTAACCTTGATTTTGAAAGAGCAGAGTACGATTTGCACGGCTTCACCATAAACCTCATCACTATGGTATCAGGGGTCATCTACTGACTTTGATCCACGATTTCGCACGGTATCATAAAGAAATCAAACTCCATCATTTACCTGATTTCTAAAGGCGGGTTTCCACCAAACGGACAAAACCGCAACAAAACAGCAACTGTGTCGATTTTGACAAAACAACAACTTTTGTTGTCAAAATAAAGGCGGGTTTTCACCAAACGGACCAAACCGCATCAAAACAGCAACTGTGTCGATTTCTACAAAACAACAACTTTTGTTATCGAAAATAAGCAACACTTTGTATACTCTCTGTCGCCAGTTCGTGTTTTCGTCAACAACGAAAAGTCCCGTCACCAGGCGGAAAAGATCAAAAGGTTTCGTGTTTTGTCTGTGTTTTTGTAAACAGAGTCCGCTATGTGGAAACGGTCAGCGACAACAGTTCACTATTTTGTTCTGGTATGTTGACTTTGAGAATTCATCATACATTTTTAATAAAGTGTTGTGGTTTGTTGTCACTACCCAGGGTATATTTATTAATTTGTTCTTTATTTCGGTATTTATGCAGTATACGGTTTTCTATTGTTTTTGAAATTTTTGAAAAAAATCTTTTACAGGCAGGTTTTGGGGTCCCTCTAGAGTAGTATAGAGCATGAATCCGCCTGCGCCGATTATAAAAAAACCGCACGCCATTATAAAAACATCGTCTGGAGAAGGCATGATGAAAACTGTTCGTGTAGTGGAAATGACAGAAAACACTTTAAAACCAAACACGCGACAAAGTGATTATTCTGTTTGTTTGGTGAAAATCAAGTTTCGAGTTTGTTTTCGAAACCACAAGTTTTTTGTTTCTGTTTTTGAAACTGTAAACTTGTCGCAAGCGAGTCCGTTTGGTGGAAATCAGCATCAAGTCAGTCTAAGATCCTACACCCGAGATGTCTGTAAAGCTGTACAAGGCTTACATAAGACCTAGGCTGGAGTATGGACAGAGCATATGGAGTCCTTATTATGCCAAGGACATTGAAGCACTCAAGAAAGTCCAGCGCAGAACAACTAAAATTCCCCCAGCTCTTTGTAATCTTTCATATCAACAAAAGCCAGTTGAGCGTGTTCGAGCTCAGTCACAATCAACATCTCACGGGACACAACAAGAAATTCTGTGAGAAGAGATGCGACAGGATTTCGCGCAGAAATTTTTTGTCTAATCGCGTGGGTTGCAATTAGACAATTTGGAACACTATTGATGCACTTTCAGTGGATCTGTTCAAAAATAGACCAAGCAAGGAGATGACGGAATGCAAGGATAGTTATAGACTCAAAACAATAATCTCATCAGTTTACTTTTACCGCTTACTTTTGTAATGATGAAGATAATGAGATAATAATAATTTTCACAATACCAAAGCTTTAGTCTGAGTGGATAGAATGAAAATATGTCTCTTTGCCACCGACAAAATTAACTTCACGCTTATACTTGTACAAGCATACAACTCTAGTCAAGGAGTGGGAAGAGCAGTGTCAAGTCCTCTCTCCATCCACAGTCTCCACAAGCAGTGCCAGTCGCAAGAGAACAAGACCTCTCGTATTCATGCTACACTTTTGCCACTGCAACGAATCTACAGTCAAGACCCGGACTGGCTAAGATCCAACATGCTCATCCCACTGTATGTGCTGTAGGCTGTATTTGAAGGGACAGTAGATGGATGCGCTTATGTTTTACCCCTAGTTTTCCTTCCGTCTGACTGCTAAGCCTTTAGAGCGCGATGGGTGAGGGTCCAGTCGAAGACACAATCCAACGACTATTGTCAAAATATTATAGTTTAAGTTCCACTTGCTTAAAAAGCTGAAAACCAAGAAGGTAGATGATCTTTATTATTATTATGCAGGGTAGTACAAATTCGATCATAATTGGTATCTTGAAAACGGTATTGGAAATACAGAAAAATATAAATCATAACCCAGTTTCACATTTTGGAACTCAATAAAATGCAGTTGCGATATTCAAAAAAATCCGGATACGAAATTTTGTGAAAGGGTTTGTATGTTTTCCTAGGCCAATTTAAAGAAATATTTCAAAATAAATGACATATCTCCACAGTCATATTTTTATCCGACGTCACGTTAGTTCGAGAATAAGCGCTACGGGTACCACATCCAAGAAACATTACGCTGGAATCGCAGATCTATGGATAAGTTGTTTCGAATATTCAAAATCAGGTCATATCAATCCTCATTTCTTTAACGACCAAGTCCGTATCATCTCTATGATTATAACATACGTATACCTCGAAGAAATAAGTATCCAATATGCAATCACTGATTTAGAACGATGTGTAAAATAGCAAAAAAAATGATGATAATTTATAAGCAACGCAATTTACATCGACGTTTACATGGTAGTAAATTTGAACCAGACATAGTATTGTTATCGATCAATTATGAAATATGGCTGTAATAGCCTAATGTACCTTTGTAAATAATGTTGAATGTTGGATCACGGAAGAATAAATTCTGACAACGCAGCGTGACAAAACAATACATAGTGGTTCAAGTTAATTACTTCATTAGTATTTTGGATTTTGCTTCATCAACCTATTTTTTTTTGTTTTAGTTTTGTTGCGCAGAAGTTGACTCATTTGCAATAAAGCATTGACATTTTTGAAAAATAAAATGTTCTCCTTATCCAAGAAGTTTCTAGTTTATATGATGAATCAAACGCAAATAATTATTCCCAGAATTTAATCAATTTCGTCTCTTTTACGTTCTTTCAAACCAATTCCAGAGCCCCTGGAAGCTAGACGAAGTGCTGATCCAAATTCTGAAAATTTATAAAGGTTTTTTCTGGCCAATTTTCATCATCAATCAGGTATCCAGCGGGATGTGTATTGGAAATGTCTTTTTCTTTTGGACGTGAAAGATAAGGTACTTTGTCCAATTTCTGATTTTCAAAATGTTTGACTTACTAGAACCTCTCTGATGGTTTAGAATAATTTGACTACCTTTATCCCAAATGGGATATATCATTAATTTGAAGATACAAAAAAAGTACGCTCATATTAAAAATGCGATTCCAGTGTACTTGTCACGATGAACGCAAGACCAAATTGACTGAATCTGAATGATATTTTTGATAAACAAAAGTATGATTTTCAGTTTTGTATCCGCAGACTATTCATTTGATCAATTTGCTTTTAATCAGTTTTCCTGATCTCTATTTAGAGATCTGATGAAATTGTTTGATGAATACGTTTTTGAAAAGGACTGATATTTATTTCTTAAAATGAAAACTAGAGAAGTTTTTCCACAAGCGTGCGGGAAATGACTTTTTTCGCATTATTTTCTGTACGGAAAGGTATTTTTTCCGTTCTGATGCGGGAAGAGTTTGCAGTTGACATAATCACTGTAACAACGGATAATTATATAGTTGACTAACCCATGCTACCGATTATTTCTATGACAAGCTTTCATCAATCTTCAATTTGCAAAATAGTGTATTGTTTCAAATAACTATAACACGAGATTCCAAAAGAAATTTTGGGATCTCAATTATTTGGGAATGAAATGTCTTCAGAAAAAAAAATGACAGTGGAAACGTTTATTACCGTTACGTCGAAAAATGGAGCAGTAAGATGAGGGCGAGCCCTCAATAATGTCTTTTCGTAAAAACCTTGAGGATACATTGAAAAATGAAATAATAAGATAAGATAAGGGCAATTCCTCAATAAGTGTTTATTCCAAAAACAATTCGTCAAATAATACACAAAGACCAGAAAGTAAGTAGTTCAAGAAATTGTTTGGCCCGTTTGCTCACCTTATTCTGCTTTGACCTTTCATATTCATCATATACCTTATCAGTGTGGCAAACGGATCTGTAACGACGGATTCATATAAAAAAACGATATTGCCATATTCAACCACCAAAATGCAAAACCTGTTGCTTCGTGAAACAAAGCTCATTCAAAATCGATTTTTATAATTACAAATATTGACAAGGAAAGTTCAAAGTATATTAACGTATTTTTTTTAATCTATTTTCAATTAATAACTAGTTTTTCCAAGACCTAATCTTAGAGTGGGTAGAATTTTTTCCAAATATTATTATGGGCATCGGAGAAGCGGCAACACGACTCGAAAATAGTCGAAAGGCGTATCTTGAAGAAGTCTTATTGATTGTCTAATGTGATCACACTTTTCTGATAAATGAAAGTGAGTAGCGTGACAATTTTCAGCGTATCATAACAAACCAGCACAATAGCAAATATTGAGACATTTAGTGGTGGTGCTATATAATCTGCGAATTCTGAGCTTTGAGGATAGTTGCGAAAAAGTTATTGTTGTTGTTGATTATTGACATTATTGTCACCAAGTTATTGCTGTTGATGTTCTGGTTGTTCTTGTTGTCGTTGTTGTTGTTGATTATTGTTATCGCTGTTATTATCTGTTTGAAGTAGTGAAAAAATATACTCACGGCAAAATACTGCATAGCCAAGCAAGAGAAGTGATAGCGAACGTTTAGAGGTATATACCTAATTGATATTGAGGATAATTCGCTCAAATTGCCTCTCAAACGTAGGCTAGATCGAGTGTTCCTTTATACTGGTATCGGCGCCGGCGTATCAACTGTGAGACAAATTTGGAAGGAGGATAAAGAAAGGATAAGAAATAACCCGAATAAAATGTTATGCAGTCCTGGAAAGAAAAGATCGCGTCAATCACTGGTCGAAAAAAATGATGATTTTGATTTCCAAATGATACGAAATATGATGCACATATTTTATCTTGAATTTAAAGTTGTCTCGACCACCAGGAAGTTACTACAAAAATTGCAGGAAGAGTAAGATTTTCCATATTCGAGTGAAACGCTCAGGGGTTTGCTAAAATCAAATGGATTTTTTGGCGTGAGTGCCAAAATAAACGAAAATTTCTGATGGAGCGGCCCAACCTATTGCATTGGAGGTACAAAAGAACAAAGAACAGTAGGTAGCTACTGCTAGTTCGTCATATTAAAAAGGTATTTATTATGTTTTGAATTTTTGAACTGAACCTGATTTTTTTAAAATCTTGTTTTGAGTAAATCAAGTCACCAAAAAAGTTTTTCTTTGCAAATATTGTGACAATGAAAAATCAACAAAACTTCTCCCTCATTATTCTTTAGACAAAAATATTCTTTAACATTAGCAATCACCACGCCACTGGGTTTTTCATGAATGAAACCAGCCATGTTTTGATACTATTTCGTTCCCCTTACCGATGCCCCACTGTCACAGATCCATTTGCCACACTGTACACGATACACCGCGTCGCCAAATCGCAAATCTGGATATCAGATCATTCAAATCTTATTGGTGGAATCTCTGCGCCCCCGCTACCCTGCAAGCGTCTAGCAACGTCCTGTCTCAAGCTGGCTCGTGTGCACATGTCATTTGTGCACCTGCAGTTCATGAAAGAAACTATTGTCGTCGTATCGGAAAGTTTTCTTTTAACGAGTTCAGAAGTATTAAAAATAAGAGATATCAGCGTTCAATATTTAAACATAATTAGATGTTCTACGCTTTCGGTGAAAAAGAAAAATCAATCAAGAAACGGCAGTCGTCCTAAACCAAATTATAAAGACTACGAATGAAACAAAAAATTCAAATGTCGTGAATATAAACTAACTTTTAAAATAAAAACCAACTGGCTGTGCGGGTGATGGTCTTCGGTGCTTTCCGTGTTTACTAAATATTCAAATGCGATGAAGCATCATAATGAACAAGATCTGCAATTGAAGATTGAATTATTTTTTTCGAAAAAAATTGAAAGCATCCACATCCAAAGTCATATTTATCTGCCAAATTTTGATTTGATTTATTGGAAAAACAAGTTGATGGTTAAATGTGTTTTTGTTTGATAATCGTTCAATCGTTCATTTTTATTCTATGACACATTCATTCAAAGTTTCCCTTCTGTGTGAGTGCTACGTCCCTAGCGCACAAAAGGGGTGGGGTACAGTTGAAGACCCTACAAGCCCTTATTGTGACATTTGGTGGAGGCGCCTAACGATCATCTCTCGCACGCCAAGCGTGTATAGTGTACAGAGTGAGTACAGGATGATCTACGGCCCAGAATTGAGGATGGCGTACCAGAAGGCGTCTGAACGAGTTCAAGAAGTAACACAGCAGCGGGGAAAAAAGCAATAGGAAGCTTGACTGACACTACCAACCTCCTGGTGTTTGTATATATTGTGTTTTTATTATTTTGAGATATCCATATATTTTTTTTTGTTTCTTTCATAGAGCATTCAATGTCTGCTTCCGGTCCTCCGATACCCAGCTGAAGAGTATGGTTCCATGATCGGAAATACAGGTCACTCCGGACTGAGTAGGAGTGTCAGGTGTCACCCTGTAGTCCCATACTTACGAAACACCACCAACAAGGTCAAGCTGCAATTGCAAAACCCTGATGAGCCAGCCAGCAAATCTTCGCACCGTCAGCGAAGATCAGAAATTGGGGGAACGGTGACCGCTGACAATAGATTGCAATTGTAGGTGTTTTGCTGTTGGTGATGGTCAGGGACAAAACCATACTCAGCAGATTGACATAATGTAACACAGGACCGGAGCAAGTTTATTATTGTTTTAAGTTTTAAGTCATGTTATGTAAGGGGATGGAGCATGTTGTCAGTTAGCATTGGGGGCCAATGCTCGCGGGGAAGGGGCATAATATGTCATCGTAATAATGGGGTGGAAAGTACGCTGAATAAATCCACTCATTTATGTTACGATGATGTTATGACGCATGACCTACAATTCTAACCCAACAGTTTTTTTATATAAATTCGGCCACGGAACGATGGTTCGGGAGGAGGAAAAAGTAGTGTCAGTCAGGCTTCTAGCTTGGCAAGAATTCCTATTCTTCCTCTGAGCCAGCGGCCCATGCTCATCCCCCGGCTGTAATTGTTAACCTTCAAAGAAAATAGAGATGTTGTGAAGTAACACGAGTTTCCCTTCTGTGCGAGTGTTACGTCCCTAGCGCACAATAGGGGTGGGGTACAGTTGAAGACCCCACAAGCCCTTATTGTGACATTATGATCCATTGCTGGACGAAATTAGAACCAAGCCGCGCATGTCGTCAGTGCAAGCCACAAGTGAGGTTAGATGTAAAATATCAATACCGTAACCTAGCCTAGTAACCATTTGCTGATTGAAATATGAACTGGCTCACGCATGACGTCCCCACGTGATATTGATTGCATAGGTTTGAGGTAGGTCACGTGATGACAACTAAGGGGGATGTGCGAGAGTTATTGTGTTATGACGTGAGTTTATCTTGTTTTTTTTTAGTATCATGGTAACCCAGTTATCCAGGTAACCTATGAATTTTGAGGTTTGGACACGCAATGACGTCAGCGAAACCTGCGCGTGATCATATCTTGTCTGTTTTGGTATCATGGGCCTGAGTGATTCAAATCAGAGTAACTTTTTTTTCATCGTACCCCTTGTATATCATTACATTGTTCCTTCGTCAATTTCAGTTTGACCTTATGTACCATACATGGAATCTTGGACAAATCGTTAATCCGCAAATCGTATTTTTTAAAAAAAGTTTATGTTAAAAAAGAATTTGAATATCGCATTGATCCAAAGAGTGAGAGAGTTGCGGAATTTCTGGTATTACCTACCATGAAATAGTTTAATAAACACCTTTCTTACAAGCTTGAATCATTTTCATGTAATGAAAAGTTTTTTTGGCAATTTAGAAAATTTCATTCAGGGATGAAATATTTTTTTCTATGACTATTTAATAATAGATGTATTTTACATCCACTTTCTATTGGTAAATGTAACTCGTTACTCATACCAGTGACTCCATTACTCAATTGTTTTTAACCAATGAAATGATCTCATTCTCATTACTCCACTGTATAAGAGCCAATCAGAACATTCGACAAAATGTCAACCTTCAAATACATCATTTTGAAACAGCTCATTTGACCGTCCATACTTGTTTTATAGTCATTGTCACATTGTGTTATCAACCTAACCCCACTTCAAGTAGACCAGTTTTCAAAAAGTGCCGTCAAATGAAATTAAATATTTCAAAGATCGCTTCAATTATTGGATAATCATAGAAAAAGAATATCCACAATTTCCCGCTCGTTGAATAATATACTATTTTTTATCGGAACTAACTACTTTTTTCATGCTATCGAATGAAGAATGTTACAAGATTTTTGACGATATAAGGTATAGTTTTCTTTATTGCAATGAATGAAGCAGCCACTCTACTTCAAAGAATGGACCGTATTATAACGCAAGAAGTCACAATCTATGTACAGAGTGACCCATCTGAAAGCGGGCCACCATCTAAACATTTTTATTTATGGAGATACGATTTTTTTTTCAATGTAGAGACGGAAAAGGTGTATTTTGAGGCCACTAGATCATATTCAGGGGCTGAAAAATCCAGAATCTATATCAGGGTTTTTTTTGTGAGAAAATTTGTCTACGCCACTGGTTTTGTCATCATCTAATATGGATCTCTACCAATTTCTATGAAAAAAATATACATTGTCCTGGATCAGGATCAAAAAAGTCCTCCTATGCTGGGTTCCTCGACATAGCAATATCAAAGGAAACACAATAGCCAAAATTTGGACTGAGAAAAGGACGATGCCGGAATGGAAAACACATCTCTACTGACGATCAAACTATTTGAGGTTACAGTAGAGAAAACCATGATAAAGCTGCAAAGCGACAGATGGAAATAAATGTAATTATGGTAACCATAAAAACTGCGTAATTGCGAGAAAAAAACGAATTTTGTTAACGGGGCTGACAGGGTGTTTAGGTGAAACGTGGAGATAACTAAAGCAGAGAGCATTCTACTGGTAATAATCACAGGACACCAAGATCGGAAACATGCTCCGAAAATGGAACCTAGGGATCGCTGATCTCTCCAGGGGCCAGATTTTTGAAAACCGGGGAGTAGAACAGCCAACAGAAGCCTACTAGTTATAGCCTACTTTCTCTCGGCTGTTCTACTCCCCGGTTTTCAAAAATCCGGCCCCAGGGATGCATCGAGGGGGATGAAATTATAGAACACCTGATATGTCCCGGTCCAGCTCTAAAAGAAAGACGTCTCATGAATATGAGACAAAACTATCTTGAAGAATTGGAAGAAGTGACAAACAAAGATATTTTGCAAATTCTGAACTTCGTAAAAACCATGGGTTGGTTCTTAACAAAGCCATGAACTCCCAGTGGGTGCAATACTAGGTCACCGGAGGTTATCCCGGTAAATCAAAAGGTGGAACCAAGTTTTCAGAGGCAGCAAGGTTGATCGGTTATTTGAACCAAGAAGGCGGTACCTAGGATTGAGATAAAAGTAGGTAGTCCCCAGTACAGCGTGGTATTTTCGAAGTGATATATAGTCGTGAATCTTTGTGAATTGCTTCCTTATGTCAAGTGAACTAAACCCTGAAAATAGTAACTTTGGGGGTGGCCATGTCTCCGCACACGCAACCTCTTAATTTTTATCACCTGACGGTATTACGAGACGATATATATTCTGGTGGCCAAGTACAACATTCTTTCAAAAACAATATAATGAATCAATTTTGACGAAAATATTTGGCCACAAAAAATCACGCATGGTTTGATGGCTACCGAAACTTCAATTTGTTAAACATCTTGAGGTTAGGGAATTACATACATATGGTTCTGATTTTTTCAAAAATTGTTCTCTATATTTCTTCTGAAAGAATGATATACTCGGCCACCAAAATATATATCGCCTCGTAATACTATCAGGTGTTGAAAATTGAGAAGTTGCGTGTGCGAAGACATAGCCACCCCCAAAGTAACTATTTTCAGCGGTTAGTACACTTGACATAACGAAGCAACTCACAAAGTTTCACGACTATATGTATCACTTCGAAAATACCACGTTGTACTGAGGACAAGGGTTGAGTTTGATTGTTTTGCAAATCAAATGTATTGACTATACTTGAATTTCTTTCTATTTATGTTGAGTTATGTGAATTCTCGAGACCTCTACTTATCATTGCAAATGTTATGTTTTATTTATTAGATGTAAGTTATTATATTATTTATTTAGATATTTCAGTAAGTATTCCAAATTATTTTCCAGGTCTCAAACTCATGATACATTAGCCGAAACGGGTAAACTTTCATTAAACTTTGTGAGGACTTTTGGATCCCTTTTTCAACTAGGTATGGAACCTGATAGATTATTATAAATACGTGCAATAAAATAATATCTTAAAAAACAGTTCCACACGTGAGTCGTTCCATATGACCACCCACTTTCTTTTCTTCACAACCTAAAATTAGCTGTAATAACATAATCTACTTAAACTGTTGTAAGGCAACCTAGTATTTGCGTGATGGCATTTCTTTGCCTCTTCGCTTTGGCTTTAAATAGCGGATCTGCAGACAAAGAAAAACCGCTTGATTTGCAAAGCAAACCTGTTCGCATTGTGTGTAATAAGATTTTCTGCCCTCTGTTATGTCTACAGAACTGTCTAGCAATGTTTTCATTTGTGTTGCTGAAATAGGTTTACCAAAATACAATGCACAAAAGAATAATAATTTTTAGAGAAATCAAATCTGTTGATTGACTTTTAACATTTTTCTTTTCACTTCTGATCGCATTTCCAAGAAATATAGGTTCTTGGATCCAACTTTTCTTAAAACCTCTCAAAAATATGTTATATAAAACATATTCAACATTCAGTCATCATCTTCATTCAAACTTTTGGGAAATTCATTCAATAGAAAAAATATGCACTGTCAGTCAAAAACGTGGTTGCCTCTAAATATAAATGCACACAATAGAAAATCGTGGAAAGTGATCGATATTGATGTCGTATCTGTGTGACAGATTTTCCAGGAGTTCGAGGGACGAAGACCTCTATCGAATTTAATCCAAAAAGTGTGAAAACGTGTTTCGTCGATGGAAGATTAGTTTTATATAGAATATTGAAGCTTTTAGATTCTCAATCGAATGGTCACAGCATTTTGATTCATCACCTAGTAGCTGTCTTTTCTCGCTTTACATATTCTTGAACACTTGATCAATCAAAGGTTCAATCATACAAGAGGAGAATGAGCAAATTGGAGTACTTCTCAATCTTTTCAGGTGCATGAAGACACAATATCTTTGACTTCTGGAATGTATAAGTAAAATATTAATATTCCAATTCGAATATTACTATGAAAAAACAGCAAAGTGAAAAGCATAAACACCTCGATAAACACCGATTGGCTGACTGACAAATGTAGGGGTTATTCCTTATTTCGTCATGCTTAAAAATAAATTAGAACGTGTGGACATAAAACAAATAAATATTGTTCATGTACCAAAATAGATGAAAGAGAAATCGTTCAGAAACAGTTATTAGTTACTTACTTCCTTAACTCGGCACCCAAACTTTCTTTTTTTTCCAGCCATCTTCTATCCATTGCATGGATATAAGCCTTTCTCATGTTTGACCATAAACCTCTATTTTCTGCTCTCTGGTAACAGTTCAGCCCAGCGAATTTTTTCAGATCATCGTACCATCTCTGTTGTGGTCTGCCGATACTTCTCCGTTCTCTCCAAAGTTTTCATCTAGTGATGTGTCCACTCCAATTCTCTCTGTGTCTTGCAACATGTCCTGCCCATTGCCACTTTAAGGAGCTAATTCTCTGTATAACGTCGGTTACTTTTGTCCTTTCTCGTAACCAATGGTTTGTTTTGTGGTCTCTCAATGATATTCCCAGTATTCTTCTCTCTATAGCCCTCTGATGTATTCCTAGTTTGTTAATAATCCTTCTAGTCAGGACCCAGGTCTCAGATCCGTATGTGGTGACTGGGAGAATGCATTCGTTGTGGATTTTTGTTTTTAATGCCATGGGGATTTTCATGTTGAAAGCATACCTTAATCTACCGTAGGCAGCCCATCCCAATCTGACACTTCTGCTGATCTCAATTTCTTGGTTTTGTTTACTTAGTGTCACTAATTGTCCAAGATATATGTATGATTGTGTTTTGTTTATAGTTTGTCCATGAAACGTAATGGATTGGTTTGCGTCAGGAACGTTTATCATAAATTGTGTTTTTGCATTATTCATATGTAGTCCAATTTTGGCAGCTTCTACATGTAGTTCTTCCAGCATTTTAGTTAGTTCTTGTTTATCTCCCAAACAGAACGATATCATCAGCAAACCTTAAATTGCTTAGGTATTCACCATGGATGTTTATTTCCTTTTCTCTTCAATCTACTTTCTTGAAGACATCCTCCAAAACCAGAGTAAACAATTTTGGCGGAATAACATCCCCCTGTCTGACGCCTCGTTTGGATTCTATTTTATTTGTCTGTTCGTGAATAGTGTGATAGTCATTGTAGAAGTTTTGAATATATTTTCTATTAGGTTGATGTATCTTTGATCCACTCTGGCATTTCTCATAGATCTTATTGTTTTCCAGGTTTCTATAGTGTCGAATGCCTTTCTGAGGTCTACGAACACCATCCATATTGGTATATTATATTCTGATGCCCTCTCTATAAGTTGCTTTACTGTATGGAGGTGTTCGGTAGTGCTGTATTGACTTCTAAATCCAGCCTGTTCTCTTGGTTGGTATGTCTCAAGTTATCGCTCTAACCTGTTTGTAATTATTCTGATAAACAATTTGTACACCTGTGACAGCAGACTGATTGGCCTGTAGTTTTCGAGGTCCGACGGATCTTATTTCTTGTATATAAGAACAACCACTGCATTTCCCCAGTCATGAGGAATGCATTCTTGCGCCAAGCAGGTATTAAATAGTTTTACTAGTTCTTCCTTAGTTTTTCTAACGCTTTCTTTTAGAATCTTCGGCAGTATGCTATCTTCTCCTGCCACTCGTCCGTTCTTCATTTGCAACAGAGCCTTTTCCAGTTCTTCGGCGTCTATTTCTGGCATTTCCTCTGAATTTACATGAATAATTTTATTGTTTTTGTTCTTATTCTCTTCCTTCACTGTTTCGTTTAGTATTTTTGATTCATATAAGTCCGTGTAAAACAGTTCCCCTTCTCTCAGTATTTGTGCTCTATCTACTAATATATTATTCGCTTTGTCTTCTATTCTCGTTATTTCCTTTTTCCACGTGTTTTGTCTTCCAAATATCTTCAGACCATTATTGTTTTGTAGTAAGGATTGTACCTGCTTTGTTTTGTGACCCAGGATGTCCCGCTTTGCCATTTTTCTTGCTGTTTTATTGATTTCTACATATTCTATTGTGTCTTTCTCTCCACTTCTTATGGGTTCTTTTCTTTTTTCTAATAGTTTTTTAGTTTCGTTGGTCAATTTATTATCAGGTTTTTTCGAAGGTTTGGATATGTGTTCTGCAGCTTCTTTTATTGCTTTTATTATTCTTCTGTTAGCTTCCTCTATGGTTTCATTTGGTTGTACTGGGTTTTTAGAGAAATTTTCTCTAACTCTAGTTGTCCCATAAACAAAAACAATGTTACCTTCCATAAATTCGACATACTTTCACATTATTTCATCTTTTGAGTAATTTGTTCTTGCTTTTCCAAATAAGAATGCTCAGCTGAGAAGTCGCAAACCAAATTTTATGATCAAGAATATGAATGGAAGTTGAAAAACTTCTGAAGCGTTTCAGACAGCTTCAAGATTCATATTCAGTATTGTATTCACTATATTGAGCTTCAGATGTAGTTTGCATTTTACACCCCACCAAGTTCTTGGTTATTCTTTCTGAAATTTCAGATTTAACAGAATCTTTGAGAGTTTTCATATTGATCATAAACTTTTTTGGAATTTGCACTCCTGTGATGTGTTCAAATCAGCTGACAAAACATACAGCGCCCCTTACCCACTCACTTTTTAAGCATGTTCCGCACTTGAACATTGGAAAGTGATAGGCTATCGAATACCACCCACCTATATTCCTACATATTATCACTATTTGTTACATACAAAAAATGTAAACGTGTATTTTGGAACTCCTTATCAAAAATTTGCCAACTATTCGACACGTTTATTACGTCTCCGTCAGACGTTATTTTTCAAACAGAGTTCACTTGTCAAGATAAAAGAAAGAATAATCCCTCATCATACAAACGAAAGAGAAAAGAAAAATCTTAAGGTAGGTACAAGGGTTTTAAACCAAAAACTTGTTGTTGAAATTTTATTTTCTTTTTTTTTCACAATAAATTCTAAATAGTTAGGAATTATAGAATGGGATTCGAAGGATTGTTTGAGGTGGAGAAATCAAATTCGTCCATGCATTTGGAGTCATCAAGAGGGGGCGCCATCCATGACACATCGAGCTTGTTTTAAAGAACACAACAATTTTGTGGTTCACTGTATTGCTTTGACCATCAAATACATCGATTCATTCCCAATTTACACGAAAGAAAACACTTTGTTGAAATCCCTGGGATCAACCGTGTCTGAGATTATCAACTCGTCATTTCAAGGACAGCGTACATCACTATTTTTGATGATTCGTTTAAAAAATGACTTCTCGGGAAATCTGCGAACAACACAACGCATAGGAGCACTTCGTGATCCTCACTAGTGAAGATTTGTACATCAAGTGATCGAAGTGAATTTCCAACGTAATAATCGTCAATTTCCGATTTTTCCATTTGTCTTACTATTATTGTTGAATCTACATAACAGTATTCAATTCATGGAGTTTTCCATCCATTCCATTTTTAGAGAAATAATAAAGAAGTTTTTTGGGAAAATCAAGACTTTTCAACACCTCCCCCTTTTTTATAACAGTATTCGTTTATATCGATCTTTTCGAGTACGCTTGGATTAATAGGTTTAATGAGCTCATCGGCGGGGTGATCAGGGAAATAAATACGCGAGAATAAGCCCAAAACGAATTTGAGAAGTTCAAGTCAAGCACAAAATATTTCGAGAATAACTTGAAAAAAGCTGCTTTGACTTGCGATATTAGCACATCAAGTTCGCTTGAAGTAAGTGGATTGTCTGCTTCGGCTATGTTCATACCAGTGCTTGACAGAACAAAGCATGTATACGTATTATTGATCCTTCTGACTTCTGACAGTCTGTCTTTTAAGTCTTAGACCACCAACTTCCTACCCCCGCTAGTTTTCTGAGAGACACACTCATTTTCAAAAATTCTTACCACTCTACTGTTGGGGCCATGAAGAGCATTGGGCTTTCAAATCTCAAAAGGTTCACGCGTGAGCTAGGTAGTATTTTGATGTAAATTTCACCACCGCGCAGGGGATCAAGATGCGGAGTCCAAGACTTTTTTTATTGGGGGCCCATTATTTTAGGTGGATTCTTCAGTCTGGAACACCCTGTATTGTCACGATTAATTCTTTAACAGACAGAACATTATTCTGATACATTCAAGTGAATGAAAAATGATAAGCACGTTTCAGGTATACAGGTGTTATTCGAGAATTCTGCTCATGTATTTCATAGCTTATCAATTACATTTCTGAAGCGCGGCAAAACTGCGCCTGAGATGCGAATGTTGAGCAAATAATTTTCTTAGCAAATGAAACGATAGTTCCTATTATGAACTGATCGACTATCAAACTTATCCCAGTTTGAAAAGAGATTCAGCAGGCCTTGGAAATGGTGGGTTGAAAAGAGCATAATTCAAACATCATCTGACTTAAATGATCATCAGAGATACAACAGATGTCAGAAAGTCGTTGATGAGCCCATAACGCATTTTTTTTTACAAAATACCCAAAAATATACTAAATAAATAAAAAAGAAAACACAAATATCACTATATGATCGAAAACGAGGCGGAGCTTAAACAATCACCCTTCACTCCCCCTTTCTCATTAAAGAAATATACGCCAGACGGAGATTGATAATGCATTCTGGTGACGTCAGCAGTAGCATTATATTGGGTTTATGTCCAGAACGGTCGAATTATTGAAAAGATACACGAGTTAGATAAAGCAGTCTCACATAAAAGTTGTTGGGCATTTATAAATCAGCATATACAGGGTGCCCATTTGAAAACGAAACAGAGCTAATTTTGGGCGCCCCAAGACATTTAAGAAAAAACCCTCGGACCCGTCGATTTTTGATTTAAGGAGAAACCAGTTTTTTCGTATTTTCATCTTATGAATGGCAAAGCCGTAGCGGGGGTGACAAGGGCCCCCAAAATTTTAAATGGCATGAGGGGCCAAGTGATACCTTATTTTGAAGGTATTTTTATGTAGATTATAACCTCCAAGTTTCACACTGGTAATATCTAACTAGTCATTACAGGAGCTATCTAAAGTTACCAACAAATGTACATTTTGAAGCATTTGTGAGGTGATTTGACGACATTCATCAACTATTCGTTGTTGCAGGTCTTCCACAGATATTGGATGGATCGCATTAATTTTAGTTTTCAAATAACCCCATAAGACAAATCTAATGGGCTCAAATCTGGAAAACGTGGAGGCCACTCAATAGCTCCTTTTCTTCCAATATCCATTGTCTTGGAAAAGTTTGGTCTAAATATCGACGAAAAAGGCATAGGGGAGTGGAGTGGCGCACATCTTGCGATGGTTTTTGAACACTTTTTTTGTAACTTTAATTAACCCCTGTAATGGCTGCGGTGTAAAATTCGCAGGTTATAATCTACATAAAAATACCTTTAAAATAAGGTTTCACTCAACCCCTCATGCCATTTAAAATTTTGGGGGCCCTTGCCACCCCCGCTACGGCATGCGAAAAAAATGGTTCCCCCTCAAATTAAAAATCGACGGGTCCGAGGGTTTTTTCCTGAATGTTTTGGGGCGCCCAAAATTAGCTCTGTCTCGTTTTCAAATGGCCACCCTGTATGTTTTAAGTCGGGGGTCGTGCACAAGGTTATGGCAGTCAAAAGTTGCATTTTTTAAATGGAACCCCCAATGTATTAATGTATATTCAAATTCTTCCTCCAATTTTGAGCAAAAATTGTGATAATGTATTGTTTCAAAATTCATTAAAGATATCTTGATTTAAAAATGTCATTTTTGCACCTCTGACATGCTATAAAACTTAAACGGTATAAGATAGAGAAGAATGGTCTGCATTTTCTTATCTCAACTTTTCAAGAGCTATTGAGCTATTCTGTCATTTGAAAAGGAGGTACTGTCAACTGTCAATTTTTTCGACACATTTTTCACTTAATTTGGCAAGAATTAATCTATTATCCTTGCATAGGAAAGTCAAGACTAGAAAGTGCACAACGTTTTTCTCTATTTTAAACCGTTTGGGTTTTATAGCATGTCAAAAATATGTAGAAATGTCATAATTTATAAAACGCAATAACTCGAAAATAGCTGGATTTGGAAACATCATGTTTATTACAATATTTGATCTAATATTGAGGATGAATTGAAATATTGATTAATATGGAGGGGGCTCCATCTAGAAAAAATGCAACTTTGATCTGCCATAACCCTATGCCAAATCCTGTATACTCCAATCTATCGCAGATATACAGATTTTTGAAAGCCTCTCTACTTTTATATGAGATATTTTTTTCCAACTCATGTACGTTTTGAAATAATTGACCGTTCTGGTAATTTCTCCTAACCGAGTATGGTGATTGGCGGTTCTTTAGTCGTTGATCACTATATGTATTAATAGAGAGCGTATGTTGATTTTTTAAACATTTATGGCTCATCAGTAGATACTTAATAATCTTGATATTCTTCATATTTCCTAAAAAGTGCAAATTGTCCAATGATTTCAGTAAGAAAAATATCTTTATGGAAAATTGAATCTTCTCGGATCAATTGTTAAATAATAGATTGAAATATGGAATAATGAGTGGTATTAATAAAGATAAGTAAATGCTTTCACGCCAGTGCTATTTTGTCAATCACCCGATGTCTCGGAATTTCTCGATAAAAAAATAAACTGATTTTTAATTTAAATCAAGCTATAGTTTTGGAATGGTCGTGGTGTATTTTATATCAAGGTGTTTCATTATTGCGCCAAAAAAAAAAACAGGATAAGTTTCCCTGCTTAAAAATAAGAGAAAACGTTCTTGAAAACATGCGTGCCTTGTTACAGAGTGTGTAATTTTGTTTTCATGATTTGTTTTTCCCAAGTATTACTTAAAATAAAGTCGATATTTTGATGCAGCTAAGTATTTTGTGTTAGTTTGAGTTGTGATTACTTGTAATTACATATTTTTCAAGTGCTGAACAGATTTCTCCATTATTTTTTTGGGGAAAGAATATACCTAGTGAAAGTCACCACCAGCAACCATTGAGATATTTGGATTTGAAATAATCGTCGATACGTCATATGATTTCAAAATAATGGCACAGATATCTACACTTCTAGAAGTCAAACATTTTCTCCTGTTATTGCTTCATATATTCTTCAGTACAAAATCAAATCAATATTCAACTACCTAGTAAAACATTATTTAGGCAAAACAAAAATTAAAATTTAAATTCCAGAAATATTTCGGATTATCCATGAAATAACCTGCATAGTCGACGTACCGTATTTGAAACAAAACGAACCTACATTGATGAAACTTCAAATCAATATTCAAATACCTAGTGAAATATTATCTAGGCAAAACAAAAATTAAAATTAAATTCCAGAAATATTTCGGATTATCCATGAAATAACCGCATAGTCGACGTACCGTATTTGAAACAAAACGAACCAACATTGATGAAACTTCGTCAATCATCTCTACTCATTTAACCTATTCTGCAATTTCTTAAGCTTTATTAAGTCACAGATGCGTGTGCTTTACGAAGTTGATTAATGTAGAATGTAGCCACTTAACTGCATTCATTCAAGTCAGCTGAATTATTGTGGTTCGGTCACCGCAGTCATATCCATTTGTTTCTAGAGCAATATCTTTCACGTCACTGGGTCAAATATGGATGCGGGAAATTGGAGGTCTTTTTGTCCTGCTCACCGCATATTTCGACTGAATGTGTGAGTGGTTTATCTTTTTAATTGCGGTCTAGATGCTTGATCCATGAACCATCGAGAGCATATATGAGTGTTTGTTTTTGACGTATACAAGTTGGAGGCTAATTGACCTATGAAGTCGTCGCCTGTCTATCTTGATATACAGCTGTAGTGAATGGAATTCTGTTTTAGTTAAGCGCCTTTTATTGGTTCAGTTGATGTATTTGTTTAGTAACAAATTAGGCAAATTCGCTCTTAGCTTGAGAAAGGCATTACTTGGAATTTATGACTTAAGCTGGCTTTATAGATTCGGTAAAACGTAAGGAGTATGCGTTAAAGTGCAATGCTTAGGAAAGCATTTCATTTCAACTCTTCTCGTAATGACCGGAAAGCACATGGACATTCAGAATGCACACCATAATTCCATATTCCATAATATACTTTAACACAAGAGCAAAACAAAACTTATTGAGGTTATATGCTGATTCCGGCTGATTGATATTTTGATACTCGAAAAACGCAATACGGGAGCGCGAACCTTACGCCTTACGTATAACTTAAATCGACACCTGAAAATTACCGCCGCTATTCTTGTTGCGGCTCACGTTACGGCATACGCCTTACGTCTTACTGAATCTATGAATCCTGCTTTAAAGGGCTTGCGATGAAATGATCCTCATTTTCTGCAGCCTTGACGTCTGTGTCATGGTAAAAGAATGCACGATAGTTTTTTGTGAAGATATAAAAATCTCACATAGGAACTTGAAGTGTTGCTGTTCACTTCTTTATTTCAATTATCTATACCCAAGGCCATTGAAATCCAAAAACATCTTCCTCTTCTCGATACAAATAATTTTGTAGCAATGTTGTAAATATAGTTTATAACTATTCTTGATCAATGATAAAAGTGGGGGATAAAGTGTATCGGTGGCAAAGAAGTTAAGAAATAGAAATTGACCAACATACTATTATTATTGATATTAATAAAATGAAGGTTGTTGAAAATAATAATACCTGACCTTTGACTTGACCGCACAATTCTAACTTAATGATAACTTTGGTCCAATTGAAGAATTCTACTAGCAGCTTCGAATTTTTTTTTTGTTATTCAATCTTTTATCCGATTTCAATGACACAATTTGGTCAATACGCTTGATATTTTAGAAAAATGTTAACTTTTCATGAATAACGCACCTTGGTATATAGAACACCAGAAAGCAATATGCGTTTTTTTTTTAAATTGTATTCAACAAGGACACTTCTCCAATGCTTTTATATTAGGCACCACAATAAAAAATGTTCAACAAAAAAAAAACCGGTAACATAGAGTTATGCCATCGTGGTGAAGGTAGTCTCTTCCCCATCGCAATTGAGAAATTATCTTAAATGTGACAGTATAAGGTTTCTCTTGTTCTATTTCCCCAACAGGATTTTTGTTTAAACTCTAACAACTACTTAACTATCATTACTTCCTGGGATACGGCACCTAGACCTACTCAATATGAAATACTCTGTTGTCAAATATAACGGGAAAATGTAACACGTAACCCTAAATGAAGTGATACAAACAAAATAATGATTGTTGATTCATAGTCTTGTCAAAATTAATCACAACGTTCGATGCCATCTCAGTTTTTGTTAAATTGATTGGGCACCTTTGAATTGATTAACTGTTATCAATATAATTTTATGTCAATTTTTCTATGGGCACACGTGATAACTTTGCATCTCTATACACCAACACGCCAACACCTGACAGCCAACATGCAGCATGTTTTTGAGCAAGCACTTTTCCAAACAGTTATTGTTCAATATCATTTATGGTGCATACCACAAGTGAAACTACATCAAAACATTATTGGTAGCGTAAGTCCCAAGGATGCCCGTTCGAGTCCCGATAAAGAGTTCTTGAGAGTCTATGAGAGTCTTGAACCATTCCCTGCTTATAAGAGTGCTTGTTCTGCATTAACCACGTATCGAAATGGAAAAAACGAAACACTTCGGAAGTCAGAATGAATAATTATTATGCGTTGGTGTGTAGCTGCCGCTTGATGTTACTACTTGTTGGTAAAGGACTAATGATTGGCTATATGATTTTACGGATTCGTGTACTGAACGAAAGGAAAACTACTGGTGATAAATTTAAAAGATGTTTGAGCAATAATAGTCGTGGAATAAAACATTGCTCTTCAAATAACTCTGTATAAACATATAGCATCTGAACAAGCATCGCAGAAACAAAATGGCAATATTCTATTGAGAAACATTGTGAATGATTAAATCTAATATGATTTATACCCCGTGCCAATGTGATGAGATATACATATGACGGAAAGTTTAGGTAATATCACAGTTTATACAGGGTGACCGGTACTCACTTATAATTATGTGGCATAATTTTGTGAGGAGCGTATATAGGGGAAGTAAACATAACCCGTTTGTCATGAAACTTTTTTTCTTACGTGCCTCCCAACGGAGATAAAGAGCCCCATCGATTTAATTTTTTAGCTCTGACTTTTGAACCGGTATATTGATAAAATTTTAGTATGTTGTGTAGGCTATGAAGACTCATAAAACCATAGTGAAGTTAATATTTTAAATTGTAGGGGGAACCAGGAACAGACTGGCTACCAAACCTTTTGGGCCCAATTTTTGACAGATGTCATTTTACAGAGCTAAAAACTACTTTTTTAAATACTCTGAGTTTTTTTCATCAAAAAGGTGCTCCGATGAAACCCACTGTTTTCGAGAAAAATAGGTTTTTGTTGCACACGTTATTGCAATAATACACCAAAATACTACGGCGAGGCACCAGTTGTTCTTATTGTTGGTTTTGAAAATTCCGCAAATATTAATCAGAAAAACATAGATGATATACAAAATTTAACAAATGTTATCAAAATGTGTGGATCCCTCCATCTGCAAAAAGACGTAAGCGCCTCAAAACATAAATTACACAAAAAACGTATATTTTATTGATATTGCGAACCTACATTAACTAGTTCACGGCTTAAAAGCAAAGTATGGCTGGACTGGGCGCACAATTTGTTCAGCCATTGTTTACTACGGTACAGACCAAATGCGCTACATGTAATGAATAGGTACATTCATGGTGGGAATGGATTTGTTCACTCAATTCATTAATTATTATCGTTTACTAGGTACGATATATAAAGAAAATTGATTACATACATATGTATATAAAAATTATCTATTATAAAGGTGAATCTTGAAAAAGCCTACTTTATCATATTAATGAGACGATGTGTGCGATGGCTTCACGGAGCCATTTTTAATTTCGCAAATAAGAACTAAGAAATGTTTCAACAACAATAATCTGCGTCTACACAGAGTGTTACTCAATGAAAGGCCGTAATTCCAAAGACGACGCATTCCTGAACCAAATTCAAGTAGAAAAGCAGAAAAGGTCTTATAAGCTAACATACCGTCATTAATTGTGTCTTGAAAAAGAATATTCTGGTTTTCGAGATACAGGTTTAGAAAAAAATCGGATTTATTATCAGTAAATCGAGTCAACTTTGCTCGTTGCTATATTTGTTGTTATGGAAATGATCTTTTTGACTTTCCTTCACGCCCTATGATTTTTCATGTGGTCAAAAAGTAGACCTCCAACACACTGTATCTTGAAAACCAGACTATTTAGGACACATGATTATCTAAAATTGGTTCAAAAATGCGTCTCTGTAACTATGGCCTATCGTTGAATAAAACCCTGTCTAGGCTTATTTGAAGCACACCATTCATGCGGATTTAATTTAATAGCGTGAAATTCAATGTTCAGGATTTAAATACCTACTTACATTATCATTATGCGTAAAAATAAAACTATGCTTTTCTCACCAGTACAATTCATTTTTACCGCGTACAGGGATAGTTTGATTTGGTCTTATAAAGTCGACTCTATCTTCATTTCGTAAAGTTCATGTGACGGAAAAGTAACGCAGTTAGTACATAGTATTGAACAGCTGAGAATTTCGGTAAACAATAATAATCCAATGAAATTTTAACGTCAAAAAAAAAACGGGAAAGCTGATTTTCTTCAGAATTTGTCAGTAACTGCCTACTAATTAGCAAAATCGAAAATTTTCCTCCTGCGGATTTTGAGCAAAAAGTGTGGTTATTTTTAAATGTGCTACAACAAAATAGTAATAGTTAGACGTATATTGTACAGGGTGTTCTCGTATATTTTGGCCAATTGCTATCTTCGTTAATAATAACCCTGGAGAGTGGTTCAAATGAGCATAATTGTAGTAATTTTTCTGAATTATCAGAATTTGTTATCAGAAAAAACAATTGAGTATCAGAAGTCAAAAAAAATCAGTCTTCCTCATTTTTGAGGACACCCTGTATTTTATCCCATAGTTCGATAGAGAATTAATTTTTCCTTGATTTCAAGTGTTGGTGGTTTTATCTCTAACGGTTATAAAGATTTTAACATTTTTCTATACAAGGAATAATCAGCCAACTATTCTATGTATAGAAAAACGTTGATATCCTCATAATGAATTTCACCGGGAGGATCATCCACGAACTTCTTGTAGACGATATGGCGACCAATGGTAGTAGTCTTTCATTAGATTGATGGGTGTTGTGATTTGAAACAAAATACTATTTTGCTTTTCAGCCGATTCTGTCCTGCGAATATTTAGTTAATTAGTTTATTAGTTAGTTTATTTTTGGATTGTGTTTCGTTCACATGTGCATGTTGTTGTTTTGCGTTGTTGCATCTAAGCAGTGTTCACCGGTTGTATGTGTGATGACATTGATTGTCATTTGCGGAATGCACTTTCGATTGTGAGAGGAGAGGGCTGTAAAAACAATTGAATTGTAACTAATAGAAAAAAAATGTTGTTGTTGTCAATAAAAGAATAAAAAAAGCTCATGAAAAACCTTCTGTTAAAAAACCAATTTTCAGCAAAATATAATACATTGAAACACTTTTGGTGTATTAATCATACACACCAGGTGCCTATGGACATACAGATCAATTACTTAAATCAATCAAATTAGTTTATTGGTTTAATTTGGGTTTCCTCTACCTGAGGATGGTTCTTCGAAGGAACAAGGAATAAGGAAATAAATGTACTAATTGGTACATATTTTGGCCAGCTGCGAGCCGGATATTGAAGTTTGGGTTGTTTGAAGTGGAAAACAATAATTGGCTGAAACTTATGGGATTTGCTGAATACTGGGTTGCTGCGTAGAAGGTGAAAGGTCAAGGTGATACCAAAACAAGAAGGATTTGGATCAAACAAGGTCAGACTGTTTTATACTATACTTTCTGTGGACTTTGCGAAATCGTGTTGTGTTAGCAGACCAACAGTGTTTTTATTGAATTTTCATCATGGAAGACCTCAAGAAAGAGCGTACAAAGGTTAAAAGGGCCATAACTAGGATAGAAAATTTCGTAAATACTAATGAAAATGACGTTAATGTAAATATTAATGAACTTGCTGTGAGGGACACTCATTTAAATAAGAATTTTGAGAATTATTGTACAATTCAAACAAAAATTGAGGATTTGGATGAGGCTGAAGAGGCTGATAGAGTTTTGATAGAGAATCAATATTTTAAAATTTTGGCTAAAATTAAAACCGTCGTACAAACTCATTTAAATACAACTAGTGTCAATAATTCTTTTAGTAATTCACAACAACCTACTCTGCAAACACATAGCGATTCGATAAGTAGAGTAAAGTTGCCAAATTCAAATACTCCCTTGTTCTCGGGTAAATATGAGGATTGGAAGTCATTTATTGATTTATTCACTGCTCTCATTGATGACAGTACTCAATTGACTGACGTCCAGAAATTTTTATATTTAAAAGGCGCTTTATCCAATGAAGCTTTGAATTTGGTTAATGATTTGTCATTGACGCATGATAATTACTCAATTGCATTGGATATATTGAAGAAAAGGTATGACAACAACCTTGTCATTGTCAATACACATATTAAAGGGTTATTGGATACTCCTGTCATAACAAAGGGTGATGGGGTTCAGCTTAGAGCATTTTTGACAAATATAAGGCAACATCTAAATTCATTGAAAGCATTAAAATTGCCCGTTGATAGTTGGGACGTGTTACTTGTCTATATATTTTCACAGAAACTTGATTTTCAATCACTTAGGACTTATGAGCTTGAAAAAGATAGCACAGCGTTGCCAAATTTGGCTAAGTTTCTTGATTTTCTTGAAAAACGGTGCTGTGCGTTTGAAAGTATGCCTGGGAGTAACAAAAGTTTTAATTTTAAACAGATGAAATCTACTTTAGTAACCACTCAAGAGAATTTAAGGGCTGATTTTAGAAATAAAAAATCTTGCTTATTTTGTAATAAGGATGGGTACAAAATAGGCAACTGTTTTAAATTCAAGGACTGTTCTATAACAGATAAACGGAAGTTTGTGCAACAAAACAAATTGTGTTACAACTGTTTGGATTCAAAGCACACAGTTTCACAGTGTCAGTCAAATAAATGTAAAGTTTGTAATGGTAAACATCATTCATTACTTCATAGCGATGAAAGATATGTAAAAGAAAATTCCTTCACAGGAAGTCAAAGGGAGCCTGAGGTTGCTAGGGAAAATTTTGATAGGAATAGGCAGGGTCATAAGGGTTCAAACGAAAACTATGTTACAAGTCAACTTCCTACTTCAAATGAAACTCCTATTGATAATGCAAGTCTTCTGTCTATGGGATGGAAATCACAAATATTACTAGCAACTGCAAGAGTGCATTTGATAAATAGACAAGGAGAAAGGGTAGCTGTTCGTGCTCTTCTAGATTCCGGGTCACAGATTCCCTTTATTAGCACAAGGGTGCTAAAGCTTTTGAATTTAGATTTTTACAATAGAGCATTGACTGTAGGAGGTATTGGGAATACTGCTTCAAAGGTAAATAAAATGGTTGATCTCATTTTGGAATCGAGGTACGAAAGCTCACAGAATTTTAGAATTTCTTGCTGTGTTTTGGATAAAATCACTTGTTCATTGCCTCATGCTTTGGTTGATACAAGCAAAATAAGTTTGCCGGATAACATAACATTGGCGGATCCATGTTATTTTAGGCCTTCGGAAATTGACATGCTAATTTCAGCAGATTTATATTTTGATCTGTTGCTTCCTGGGATAATCAAGTTAGGTGCAAATTTGCCTGTGTTACAGAACACAAAATTGGGATGGTTAGTTTGTGGCAGCGCACCCATAAAGTCTTCTTTCAACAACAAAGTCTTCACTAATTTAAATGTGTCACTATTTTGTCAAAATCTAGACAATGTCAATGATATAATTCCAAGGTTCTGGCAGTTAGAAGAAGTGACAAATAAACACTATTTGTCACCAGAGGATAAGGTTTGTGAACAATATTTCATATCTACGGTACAAAGGTTGGAAAACGGACAATTTCAAGTTGATTTACCTTTGCGTTCACCTAAAGAACATTGTAAACTGGGAAATTCACTCGGTTCAGCTATAAAAAGGTTTCAGTTTCTAGAGAAAAGGTTTCAACATAACAAACAATTGTTCACGGATTATTCCAAGTTTATTAATGAATACATTTCATTGGGACATGGTAAAGTGGTACCTTTTGACTTTAATAATGCTGGGATTAAGAATATGAATTTTCGAGTGTTTTTGCCTCACCATTGCGTGGTTAGGGAAAATAGTTCAACTACAAAATTAAGAGTTGTTTTTGACGCTTCCTCAAGAACCTCTACAGGTGTTTCACTCAATAACATCATGTATAAGGGATTCACTGTTCAACCAGAGCTATTTGAAATTTTGTGTCGTTTTCGCAGTTTCATGTTTGTTCTTGTTGCTGATATTGAGAAAATGTACCGAATGGTGATGGTGAACCCTAATCAAAGGCATCTTCAGAACATTATATGGAGAGAGTCAAGTCATGACGAATTCAAATGCATTGAACTTCAAACTGTGACTTATGGTACCAACTCGGCGCCTTACCTGGCAACTCGGTGTTTGAATCAATTGGGTTTTGATGAGGCTACTATTTTTCCATTAGCTTCAAAAGCCATCCTTAATCAATGCTATGTTGATGATATTTTGTCAGGGGCTAATACTAAAGAGGAAGCATTAGAATTGAAAGACCAACTGATAAAAATGTTGAGTAGTGCTGGTTTTAAACTTCACAAGTGGAGTTCCAATGATAAGTCTTTAATCAATGAGATTGAGGAAATAAAAGGAAAGGAACGAGATATTTTGGATGAGACTGTTTCTAATAAGGTTTTGGGTATTAGTTGGAACCCGTCCGACGATATTTTCAAGATTTCAATTCCTGATATTGACTGTTTTGGCTGTTTTACAAAAAGGAGAGTCCTGTCTCATATTGCTCAAATGTTTGACTCTTTAGGTTTGGTAGGGCCTGTTATAGTGTTGGCAAAAATTTTAATGCAGGAAATTTGGGCTAGAAAAATAGATTGGGATGAGGAGCTTCCTGCAGATTTAAAAGAAAAATGGTTGACTCTAGCTAATAACTTATCAAGCTTGAAGTTATTGAAAATTCCTCGTAACTTGTTTACAGGAAAGTCGTTGGTTGAGATCCAGTATCACGGATATGCAGATGCGTCTGTAGCTGCGTATGCTGCTTGTATATATGTTAGGAGTGTTTATTCTGATGGTAGTGTTACTTGTAATTTGTTGTGCTCTAAGTCACGTGTTGCACCACTCAAGACAGTTTCACTTCCAAGGCTGGAGTTATGTGGCGCATTACTTTTGTCCAGGCTTGTACATAAAGTTGTTTCTATTATGGGTTTGAATACTACAAAGATCTATCTGTAGACACAGATTCTAAAATAGTTCTTTGTTGGTTAGGAGGTTCACCGTCTAGATGGACCACATTTGTTGCAAATAGAGTGTCCGAAATACAAGAGCTCACCTCGAATTTTGAATGGTGTCATACTAGGTCGGAATACAACGCAGCTGATGGGCTATCTAGGGGGATTTTTCCTAGTAATTTGATTGATAATTCCTTTTGGTGGAATGGTCCAAAAAATATTTTAGATCCAAGTTACTCAGTGATGCCTGTTGGTGCAATTGAATTGGACTCAATTTCTGAACAGAAAAAGGTTGTTTGTGCTCAATATACTCAAAATTTCGAGCCTGTTATTGATTGGTCACGGTTTTCAAACTTTTCACGTCTACAACGTGCAGTTGCGTTCTGTCTAAGGTTTGTTACCAATACTCAGAAAAGGTCAGATAATATGTTACATGGTTCTCTTGCGGTATCTGAATTAAATAGTGCTAGGTTAAAAATTGTACAGTTAGTTCAGCGAGATTCATTTTTCAGGGAAATTGAAGATTTGCAGTGTCAAATTGATAAAAATAAAAGTCATAAAGATCAGTTAGTTCTTAAGGACAGCAAATTACGTTGCTTAAATCCATTCATTGATGGTCAGGGTTTGCTGAGAGTAAATGGTCGAATTTCAAACGCAGAAGTCCTTTACGATCAAAGGTATCCTCTGTTGCTACCAGCAAAACATCACGTTACGAAATTATTAATTAAGTTAGAGCATATTCGACTTGCCCATGCTGGAGCACAAGCTGTCTTGGCTTCGTTAAGGCTAAGATATTGGCCGATAAATGGGTTAAATTTTGTAAAAAGTGTGTTACATCATTGTACAGTTTGTTATAGGTTTAAAGCAAAGGTGTCATCACAATTAATGGGGACATTACCGGTGGATCGGGTATCAGTAGCTCGACCATTTCTCAAGGTTGGGATAGATTTTGGTGGTCCGCTTTTTATTAGGCAATCGAGACTAAGAAAATCTCCCAAATCTAAAGCATACATTGCACTGTTTGTGTGTATGACTACGAAAGCCATGCATATTGAGGTTGTGAGTAGTCTCACAACAGAAGCATTCATGTTTACTCTAAAAAGGTTCATTGCTAGGCGTGGCAATCCCATCACTATTTATAGCGATAATGCCACAGATTTTAAGGGTACATCTAATGAGTTGAACGAATTGTACAAATTTTTTAGGTCAGATGTAAATAAAACAGAAATTTTGAATTTCACTGGTACTAAAGAAATAGAGTGGCGTTTTATACCACCGCTCAGCCCACACTGGGGTGGTTTATGGGAGGCTGGCATAAAATCTGCCAAATCACATTTACGTAAAATTATTGGCGACTCATGTATGACATTTGAAGAGCTGAGTACATTATTAGCTCAAATAGAGGCTATTCTTATCTCGCGCCCACTGTGTCCGGTATCAGTAGATCCTAACGATTTAACTTGTTTGACTCCAGGGCATTTTATAATAGGCGAACCACTTACAAGTTTTCCCGAAATTGACATCTCAAACTTAAATGAAAATAGGCTGTCTTTTTGGCAAAGGTGCTCTAAGATGCGCCAAAACTTTTGGACTCGTTGGTCTACTGAGTATTTAAATAGGTTACAGAAAAGACCGAAATGGTTCCAATCCTCGAAAAATCTAGAGGTAAACTCTATTGTTTTGGTAAAAGAGGACAATTTGCCTCCGTTGAAATGGCAACTTGCTCGAATTATGGAATTGCTACCAGGCAAAGACAAAAGGGCTCGAATTGCTCGAATTCAAACTAAAGAAGGAATTTTTATACGACCTATTACGAAATTATGTCCTTTGCCATTTGAAACTTAGTTGAGGACGTTGCCTCAAGGGGGGGAGGATGTTGTGATTTGAAACAAAATACTATTTTGCTTTTCAGCCGATTCTGTCCTGCGAATTTTTAGTTAATTAGTTTATTAGTTAGTTTATTTTTGGATTGTGTTTCGTTCACATGTGCATGTTGTTGTTTTGCGTTGTTGCATCTAAGCAGTGTTCACCGGTTGTATGTGTGATGACATTGATTGTCATTTGCGGAATGCACTTTCGATTGTGAGAGGAGAGGGCTGTAAAAACAATTGAATTGTAACTAATAGAAAAAAAATGTTGTGGTTGTCAATAAAAGAATAAAAAAAGCTCATGAAAAACCTTCTGTTAAAAAACCAATTTTCAGCAAAATATAATACATTGAAACACTTTTGGTGTATTAATCATACACACCAGGTGCCTATGGACATACAGATCAATTACTTGAATCAATCAAATTAGTTTATTGGTTTAATTTGGGTTTCCTCTACCTGAGGATGGTTCTTCGAAGGAACAAGGAATAAGGAAATAAATGTACTAATTGGTACAATGGGAATTTCCATCCTAAGATTGACAAATCCTGCCGATAGATGGCGCTATGTACTACAACAGTTAACATTTCATCTACTTGTCAGCTCGACACTAACCCACTTGCTTCTTGCTTGGATTTCACCGGTAGGATCATCCACGAACTTGTAGGCGATATGGCGACCAATGCTAGTAGTCTTTTACTAGATTGATGGAAATTTCCATCCTAAGATTGACAAATCCTGCCGATAGATGGCGCTATGTACTACAACAGTTAACATCCTCATAACCGTTAAAGATAACACCCCCAACTCTTATATATTTGAATTTGAAATCAGGAAATCTCTATCGGAGTAAGTTCCACTTATTTACGTTGCTGAATGAAAATTCATTTCAATTTTGCAACCAATAACCAATAGAAACATCAACCAGTTTTAGAATGATTGAAATTATGGATTTAAAATGCCATTTTCTCAAAAACGGTTAGATATAGGTATGGGGTATATTCGAGGGTATATTGCATAACATATACACAGAATTCACGCAGAATTCAAATATGAAATAAAAAAATACATGTTTCCATTTGAAACAAAGAAAGTGATGGTCGTAACTTATTTTTGGTTGACCCTGTATACCATGAAACTGTCACTAAATAAATCGCATCCACAGATAAAAACAACATGTTTGAACGTTTTCCAAAAAATCGAAACCCTGAATTTAAAATAACTGTGCTCCATATTGAGCCACAATAGACCTACTAGTGATCGCGGTGGAATGGAGCCATGTGCGCCCGCTCACAAATCGAAATCACGAAAAAATCACAAATCATATTTTAGCCGGTCACAGTATATGTAATTTTATCACGAACATCTTCAATTTGGCAAATTTACAGAACTAGACAACAATAACGAAACAACCCCAATTCCATGAACTGGGCTATCTTCAAAAATAATCAAGTGACAAAGGCCATGAGGAGAAGTTGCTTCACCATTTATTATGAACCACTTTCATTATGGATCAATTGAGGGCAAACTAACTTTTTGAAATCACCCCAAATACGGCTCATGCAGCGGCCGCTAAGTCCGGAAATGATAAAATTCAAAAAAAAATCATGAGGTAAAGTTATGAAGAGTTTTCTCATGTACGATTTTAGTATAATCATTTTGTTGTAGCACAATTCAAAAGAACCACCCCTATTGCACAAAAACCGCACGGGAAAAATTTCCGATTTTCCTAATTTTACACTCAGGAGACCGTCGTTGACAAACTTTGAAAAATACATCTTGCCCAATTTTTTTTCAACTTTGAATTTTATTGGACTATATTGTTTACCGAAATTCAAAACTGTTCAATATCCATATATTTATTAAATATATGTCAATATCACGTACTAACTACGTAACCTTTCCGTCACATGATCACACAATTTGACAAAATGAGGATATAGAGTCCACTTTTTAAGACTAACCCAAACCATGCCTGTGAACTGTAAATAGATTGTGTACTGTTGACTGTAGGATAGTATTATTTTCACTCATAATGATAATGTGAGTATTTTAATTCGAAACTTTGAGTTCTACGCTAATAAATTGAATCCGCATGTTTTGGCGTGCTTCTAATGAGCCTATAAGAAGTTTTACTCAATAATAGACCATAGTTTGAGAGACGCATTCCTGAACCAATTTCAAGATAATCATGTGTCGTGTCCTGAATGGTGTGGTTTGGTTTTCGAGATACAGTGTTGTTGGAGGGTTAGAAAAAAATCTACTTTTTGACCACATGAAAAATCATAGGCTGTCAAGAAAATTCAAAAACATTGTCCCCATAACAACAAATATAGCAAAAAGCGAAAGTTACTGGATTCACTAATCTCGAAAAGCATAATATTTATATTCAAGACACAATGACAATAGTTTTACCAATAAGACCTTTTCTACTTGGGTTTAGTTCAGGAATGCGTCTTTGCGGCCTATCATTGGGTTTCACCACAGAATGTCGCTCCGTAAAGCCATTATACACATCATCACATCAAAATTATATATAGATTCACCTTTATAATAGATAATTTTCATATACATATGTATGTAATTAATTTCCATTATTATATAGTAGGTAGTGAACGATAATAATCAATAAATTGAGTGAACAAATTCATTCGAACCATATACTTTTCTTCCATACAGCGCATTCGATCTGTACCGTAGTAAACAATGGCTGAACCAATTGTGCGCCCAGTCCAGCAATACTTTACTGCGATACAGCTCATCTATGCTCTGTAGCGTAGTAAGGAATGCCAATACGCGTCCGTGCCTGGTTTCCCCTACAATTTAAAATATTGGCTTCACTATGGTTCAATGAGTCTTCGTGGCCTACATGGCATACCAAAATGTCATCAAATTATACATGCCTGCTCCAAAGTTGGAGCTAAAAAATTAAATCGATGGGTGCCCCCTTGGGGCTCTGTATCTCCGTTAGGATGGACTTTAGAAAAACAAATTTAATGACAAACTGGTGTTATTTTGACCTCCCCTTTACGCTTCCGAAATTATGCCATATACTCACAAGGCACCCTGTATAATATACAGTTGGTTCACTCCCTTTCGGCTCTTTGAAAATCGTGTGTCTAAAGCGATTTTCCGAAATTCCTGAAATCATAAACAAAATCCGGCTGAAGACCGGCCCAGAACAGGTTTTACGAAGGAAACAAGTAGGAAAAAGGCTTTCGATTTCCAAGCGGTTTACGAAACTCGACGTATCTCAGACGGAATTTCCGCGGCAAGCCGGAGCACTTTTGATGACGAGTGAACCTTCTTGTCTTTGGTTAATATTCGGTGGTAATAGTGTAGAATGATACGAATTATTGTCGCGATTGTCAAAGTGAATATCAAGATAAAGTTGACCAGAGAGCTTTGTCTTCGACCATTTTGAATAACAGTCATCCATTTACAGTCAATGACAAATGTTACCATGGGTCAAATTTCGTGTACCAGAGAAATTCTTGCAACACGTCGCTTTCCCATCATTTTAGACAAAGAGCGACGTGTCGCACTGGAATTCCACAGTACACGGAATCCGACCCCAGGATCCGGACTATCAAAAAAGAAATATATCCGAAAGTGAACATTTTGCAGTCATGGATTTGAACAACGAATGTTCACTCACAAAAGTCTGATGGATAATCATTGAAGTGATCATCTCCAGTCAACCTGTGACAAAATTATTGAATTGCAGCTCTTACGTGATTCTGAATGTATAACTTCTTTGTATATTTTGATCGAGCGCTGTGTGATGAAATAGTTTCATCACTTAAAGCTACGAAATGTTTGTATAAATTGACAGTGTGATGTAGTTTAGCTTGATAAAAATGCAAAACAAACACTAAGACTTCTCTGAACAAAAAAACGAGGCTTTGCATATTACATTTTTATTGTACACTATCCCCATGCTAATATCTGTTGGTTGTTCAGTCTTTAATGCTACTAATTTATTAAATTTAAGACGTGGTTAAATGAAGCATTTTATTGTGAATTTTTATTGCCAATCAACAATAATTGAAGTCAGGCGAACGACTCTAAAGTAACTCATCCTGTGTCTCGCAAACTAAAAAGAAATGCAACAGAGAGCAGGGATCATGATATAAGAGCATCAAAAACGACAATTTTTCTCTCATTTAACTTACCTTGTAGCACTTAACCTTTCGAAGATAAAAGAGGTACAAGGTACTATTCGGGAGACCCTGTATATAAAAATAAACTCTTTATATCTTCTAGTAGTTTGAAACAACATTCCTAAAATCAATCCTGAATAGGATATGAGGTCATATAAAATTTTTAGGACCACAATATGACGTAAACTCTCCTCGCCAGTGAAAATAAAAATAAAATTGTATTGCTGGCAAATAGACCATCTACGTGAGAAAGTATTTTCACTTCAATTTATAGCCTCCAGCAGATTGCAGAGCGAAAAGAATATTGTTCCAGTAGAAAACTACTTTTCTAAATCGAGTTTTCTCTCAAGTTCTTGGTGATGATCCTCATGGTTTGATGAATTCCATTTCCATTTCAGCGGACGCCGTCATATGATAATTGGAAATGCTATAGTTAAGTACGGAAAAGCGCGCTAATTTTATATGATGTTTCTTTCAAAAATACTTCAATTCCCCGGACAAATTTAAACTGAAACTACGACTAACAACCAAAACCCGACAATTAGCCCACAGCATGCTCTCGAATGATGAGTTTATGTCCCGTGAGAAATTTAGATCGTTATCTCTAACGGTGCATGCATGCAGGATGCATGTAGTTGAAGCAGATAACATGTTGTATCAAAATCGTGTTATTTTCGGAATTAACGTAAAGTCGTACACAAGGGATCTTGAGGATATTCGGATATTCAATGTTGAATTTGATCAGATAACTTGATTAGTAATAGAATTGGTGCCAACGCCATGATTCATTATTATAATCCTTATTTTTCTGACAAATAAGTGGAGCAGATAGTACTTTGAATCATTGTGGGGAAGGAAGGAGCATCCCATTATGTCCATGATATTAACTTCAATTGTGGAGTCATAAATTTAGTGGAAATATCCGCATGGTAACTATTTTTCTGTTTGGTGTTGGTTGTTACGCCCCCTAGCGACCATTTCAGAAACTTGAAAATATTTTCCAGGAATTTCCCTTGGCCGTTTTATTGATGGATTTTTTTGCCACAAGCCTCTACGATGAATAGTTGTCCAGATAAAGTACCTGGCATTCTAAGTTGCCCACCCGGTACATACATACATACAAATAATATACAGGGTATAAATGAAGTACTTGTAAAAACATTAAGGGGTGATTCTTTGACTAATTTTAAGACGAAAAGTTCATATGAGCATGAGTCCACAACGGCTTGGTTTCTGAGACACAGGGCGTCAAAAGAAACTATTTTATTAGGTTTTTTGATTATATTTTTGTTAATCATCATGGAAATTCAACGAAATTGGGGATATTGATGACGAGAAAGTTCAATATTAATTTTGTTTTTTGTTCGTTTAATGTTAGAGGACGCCACATAGAGTGTTGGTTCTGAATTTTGAATAACCGTAACTTTTTTGTGTCACATTGTATATCATTTCTGACTAGGTAGCACAATGCGACACAAAAAGTTATGGTCAATTAAATTCAGAATCAACACTGTATGTGGCGCCCTCTATCATTGAACAAAAACCTAAGTTATTATTCGAGTTTCTCGGCAACAAAATCCCCAGTATCCCGAATTTTGTTCAATTGCCATGTTACTTGACAAAAATATAAGCAAAATACCAAATAATTGTCTCAAAATCATTTAAAGATCCACTTTTTAAAAATTTCACAAGTACTTAATTTACAACCTGTACAAAATTCACAAGTTATGGACTATCACAAACAGTTTAAAATTGATTTGTATAAAGGGAGAAATTAAAGCTACGCATTTTTACAACAAAGAAAAAACCATCAGACTATTATCTCCTCTATTTCTAGACTACTGCACTGAGCTTTCTAAAGACATTTTCAGTCATAACAAAATAATTTTATAATGTTTGGAAGTGACCTTAGAATAATCTAATCTGTGAAAAAGAAATGATTTATTTCATTTGATAGAGTAGTTTGGAGACTGCCATCTCTATTATTCCGAATAATAGTCATACATACATAATATATCAAAATTGTTCCGTTTACCATTAACCACTTGTGTCATAATAAACCTAGTTACATGCATTCCACTTACCAGGATTAGTTGAACAATAGAGGACTGATGTACTTACCTGAAACAAAAAACTGTAGTAAGTTCTGAGAGTCTTGAAACATTCTAAAAAAAAGTTCTTATCGATAGTATTCTCTGTGTATAATTTTTCCTTTTGATTCACCACAACTTATCGAGATAAATTCAGTAACTAACAATTTATTCTCTACCAATCATTAGAAACGATTAACACTTAACTTCACGATGTGAAAAAAAAACTGCAATTAGTCATTTCGCCCCAGCTGTGCGGCAAGGATCAAAAGTTTTCACGTTGTTCTCAAAAGTTTGTGCCGCTATGCAGGCCTGAGCGATTTTCCTTCCGAAACATACAATATAATTCCAGAAGTTTTCTTGTCAGTTCCAAGTGAGAATGCTGACAATTTGATGCATCTGTTCCTTATTAGGTTGACCTGAGCAAAGTTATTTTCATAACATCTTGGGATGTTGGAATTAACAGCATGCTGTATTTCAATGGAGCACAGAATACCAAATCTTCATTGTTTCAAAAATTGAGTAGGTATTACATCATTCATCTGCAATGGCTTTAGGTATATTTTTGAAAAGGTGCACCGAAAGGAGTTAATTAAGATAACAGAATGTGTATAGTGAATAAAGTGTTGTTAGTATTGTTAACGTTGGCACGCTAAATAAATTTACATTCGCGTGAGACTTATCTCCGATATTTGCTGCACACAAACAGCTAGCAAAACATAGAGCTTGTTAACAGTTCACTTTTGTTTCTGCGATGGTAATAACACGCATTATGCTACGAATTGAATTTACCGGTTGTAGAGAAAATGCCTATATGTGCATGTAATATGTAATCGGTAGTTTCATGTACACTGCAAATATTGATTTGATACTTTTTTGAAATATTTGAGAAACACTTCAGTACACATAATAAATAAAATAAACAAGGTTCTATGATAATAATACGTTATTTCATGATGAAAGTTAATATCCGTTCCGTGGTGATTAAAGAATACGAATTTGATCCCAAATAATGGGTCCTATATGATTTGACGTTCACGTTAACTTAACGTGTCTGTTAGGATTGTTTACTAATGCAAAACAGCGTTACCATGGTGAAATGGACATGTTAAGATTGTTCACGAATGCAAATCTTCCATTTGCTAACAGCGTTACCATGGTGCAATGGACATGTTAAGTTAACGTAAACGTTCAATCATAGCCCCCAATATCTTTCACAATCGTAAACAGGAACAACCATTGCAGGAGAAAGTTCCTAAACTAACATTTCATGTTGACATTTTGAAAATGTTTACGTTCCAAATCTGCATATCACAGATTTGTTAGCGTCACTGTCATCGAATACCGAAATACCGATTGCATTTCTTTTAGATAAGTTTCACAGTAATTGTGTTTCCGTTCTATTCACATTATCATTTTATCGGTTGAAACTTTCGAAATTTGGTTCCGTTGTTTGGAGAACTGCGATGGTTTATTTTGTGGGATTTGTTTTGTTTATGGAAAAGGAGATACGGTTTTTTCGTTGTGAATAGTTCGATAATATGGATGCTGTTTTAGGAAGAAGACTGTTTGGAAATAACGAGAGAAAATTGTGTGTCGTCTCTAATGTGATCAAGGGAATCTTTATAAACCTATCGGAATCTCACTGTGGGCCGAAATAAATGAGTACATTTTTTAATTGAAAATATATTTTTTGATTTTTGGACGATTTAATTTCTTTTTGCAGGACTAATAACCTAACATGTCCTCAACATGACTCTGAATTAGAAAGCAAAAATAATGCACAGGGTCGAACTTATAAAAAAAATTATATAACAGTGAATTTGAAGTCGTTGCAAATGAAAACTGTCTTAGCTAAAATTGTACTAATATGCTTTTTCGGTAGATAAACTATCCAGAACACTTCAGTAAAAAGAAAATTTTCCAAAATTACCGGATTCGCGAAATACCATTTTTTTATTAAATCACTTTTTAACAAATAACACATTTATGAAAACAGTTTAGTAATTTTCAAACTTGGAGTAAAATATTATGGATGTGGCCACCATTATTGTTTACCACTTCTTGAAGTCGTCTGCACCATAAATTGATAGCCCCATTTATTGCACCCTGTTCAAAATTGTTCCAAACAAACTGCATTTTTTTCTTTAAGCAGCTGGATTGTTTCAAATTGTTGTCCGTCATACAAATTTTGTTCGAAAATTCCCCAAATTGAATAATCAACTGGATTTAATTCTGGGCTGTTAGGTGGCCACATTTCTGGCTCAATATAATCCGGGCAATTTTCACTCAAGAACATCCTTGTACTGTGGGAAGTGTGCGAGGGAGCACCATCCTGTTGGAAAGTTTAATCGTAACAAACATCTTCAATTTCTGGTAATAGGTGCTGCAAGATTTGTTCTTGATACGTTTCTGAATTGAGTTTTACCCCAGCATCAACAAAAATTAGACGAGATTTTCCCAACATGGATACTGCAACAGAGACCATTACACCTTTTGAGAAATGACTTCTTTCAATCAAAAAATGCTCTAAAGGTATTTCTCTCTTAAATTGTACGTGATACTATTATTCTGGGTATTTTTAGGTGGCCTTAAATAAAACATTTTTTCATCTGAAAACCATATTTTTCTAATGTCTTCGCGGGAGCGGAATCTTCGTAATAGCAAATTACATCTTTCCAATCAATTTTCTCTTACATTGGCCGTAAGTCTTTGACAGTAAACTTTTTTAAATATTTTAAGATGGCAGTCTTCTTTAATGATTCTTCGAACTGACGTACGGGAAATCCTAGTTATTTTTGCGATTTTCCTTGTTCCAACAGTTTGGCCAGGTTGCAAATTTCCTCAAACAACCCTTACTTTACCAATATTTTCTTCAGTTCTCGAGCTTCCCCAAGAAGCACACATTTATTGTGCCAATATTGGAACAATATTCGAGATATATTGGCCCAAAAACATTTACTGATATTGGGCCAGTAAAAAATGTGGACATTGTGCAATATTGTTACAATCACAAATAGTAATATTACTGCAATATAGATTAACCGATGTTGGCTTTATATTTGACTATCAATATTGTTCTAAGATAATGATGCTGATATTCTTCCAATGTCATTTATAAATTATTGGCCCAATATTTTGTTTGCTTATGTTGGCACAATATTCTATTTACTGTGTTTGCATAAACGGTGGGGCACAAAAAATTTCTCACCCAGGTTTAAACAACATTTGACTTGCCCGAGCAAATTTCACCTGTGGAAAAACCTGGATGGGAAGTTTTTCGTACCCACTGTGTATACATATGCAGTAGGTACACCTGTCGAAGATTTGGAGACAGCTTTTTTTCAAGCTTGGGATTTTGCATTATAATGTTTAAACATTTCTCTCTCTTCAGCTCACTCTTTAGGAACACACGCATGTATTCTGCACCTTCAAGTTATGTGTTTCCGAAGCTTAAGTTCCCCAACTCAAATATAAAAAGGGCCTAAAACGCAGTTAAAATTGTGAAACTGAATGAATGAAAGTGTGAATTTAAAGAAAAATAAACATTTAATATATTCCAACAATAAAAAAAATTAACATGTAATATATTCCATCATTCCAACAATAAAAAATAATATCATATTCGAATGAACATAAGGAACAAAATAAAGCAGTCTTCTATAAACAAAATAAACCAATCTTCTATACGCATATTAAATGGATGATTCAGTTCATGACAGTCTAATGCATATCACGACGCAAGTTGGATTGCCCTGAAAAAAAAAATGACATGCTTATTTCTCGGCTTATTCAAAAATAAATGGCTATTATTATTTTGAAGTATGTATGTTTTCTTGAAAAATGCAAAATGAATAATAAAACAATCAAGTATTGCAACACATGAATAATAAAGGGAAAAAAAGGGTTTAAAATGAACCAGACACTTGATAATTGGATATTTTGACAATAAAATGGTTTATCACCTTCTTAAATTTCAATGTTTGTGATACTGAGAATGAAAAGAAATAGGTATTAGACTAACCTGACAATTTGGAGGTCCTCCCACCATCTCTATCCCCAGCTGTCGCTAATGAGATGCCCAAAAATTGGGTGGCCTCTAGGTCTGTTGTCGCTTCAAAATTAATTTTCACAGCATCTAAAATAAGACAAAAAAAACATTCCAAAACATGTGATAAAACGTAGCTCATTATCTACATAAATTTTTAGAAATTAAAATTAGTATATTTTGCAAAAGATGCGGCCTGTGGAAATACATAAAGTATCGGCCAAAAGTAGAGAAACCGTCAAAAATTGTGTAAAATTAGACCCTATCCCCTGAGTGTCGTGTCCTTTCACAAACAATCGTTTGATTTTGGATAAAATCTACTTAATTTTATGATATTTAGAGGCATTTATTTTCAAAGTACCTGGTACCTTCCCCACTTATCAACCTTCAAAAACCAACCTGTCTTGTGGGGCTCTTTGAAAGCTTTTGACAAACTGAGTACCTACCTATTGCCAATTATTAATCTACACAGACATATTATTGATTTAATTTATCAAAGTTTAAATACACTTTTTCGTTATAAATGGAAACTAAATCAAATTACCAAAACCAACCTCTTGACCAAATTTTTATTCCATTTTCCCACAAGACAAATTTGTGATTTGAAAAGGGTTATCAAGGCCGGTTATGGAAGGGGGGACACGTGGTTGAGGTCATGAAAAACTAGCTTTTCACCTAAATCAATATCTGTGAAAACTTTTTCACCATTGGGCATATTACGAGGCATATTATATTGACTGATTAAAAAATATCGATGCTGAGATCGATGGATCACTCAAGAGATGAAATACTTGATGAATAAAACTCGGAATAAAATTTAGCAATTGCTTTTACCTTGTCTTTTACTATAATCGAGACTATAATACTATATAGGTAGGTATTTGTCAAGTGTTTATGAAGTGTATTGAGTCTATTCCAAAAAAATTCAAGGAAAAGCATTTGCTTGCTTTTATTCATGAGGCTAAATCGAGGGCTAAATGTAATGATTGTAAACAGGAAGTTTAGTGAGGGTACTTACCAGTGCAAAAATTAGATGATGGTAATTGATAATACAGCTAGTGGTTAGTCGTTGGCACTTCACAGAATATTTGGAGCTCTATATGAGAATAAAACCACGTTAAACACGACGAAACTGAATACTGAATGCCCGGTAAAAACGCAGTAAATTGTATAACATAATACAAAAAGAGAGGTTATGTTATGTGTTGGCGGTTGGCGTCCTCGTCCTCATGCGTGCGTCTTCTCTTGAGAGCGATGTTGTCAGAGCTAGAAATATGATCGAGTGATTTGAAATCTCCTGTGATCAGATATTTCAAACCACTTTATTTGATCGAGTTGACCAATACTAAAATTGTGCATTATTGAAAAAATAAGGAATATGATTCACAAGCGATATGGTATCTTCTTATTAGTCTTATGAAAGTAGTCTCCCGGGAAACTTTTAAAGAGGATATGAGTATTTGGCAACAGTGCCAATTTTTGTATTAGGAATAAAAAACATGTAAAAACATTGACAACATAACAACATTCAATCAAATTAACCTTGGACAAAATAGGTAGCAAAATTTGGCAAAGCTTTCTAAACGGATTATGTGGAAATATAATACATACTGACAAGATGACAAGTACCTATCTTATTTTATAAAAAGTAGATCGTAGCCGTAGCCTACAATTTTCCAAGCGTGTAGGATTGTAGGTATAGGTACCTAGGTACTCGGTAAAACAGGTTCTCGTTTACTAGGTACATAGGTATTCAAATTCATACATACCAAATTTGGCATTATATAGACGCATTATTTTGCAAATATGAATAATATTGTCTGTTTGAAAACACAATTTCTTGAAAGAAGTCTGCTACAGAACCGGTACCTAAATGTAGTAGGTATAGTAGCCTAGGTAGGTAGGTATATTGAGAAATGATAAGAGCTGGTCCAAAAAAATATGAGCACTGTGAACAACTATACCTACGTAAGTAGAGGTACTTGAAAAACATTAAAATTATAAACATTCATAGGTATTATGTCCAATCCCAAAGGCAAAACTAACACGTTGTTGACGAGATAGGTACCTACTACTCAGTTACCTCCCATACGACTGCTACTCATACCGCACATGATCTACCTACCTAGGTACAGCTTTCGTATCGTCTTGTGTAAATGGGATTTTGTTCATACCTACACCAATCAGTAAAAAGAGTGATGAAAAAAAAAATCCAAACGATATTGCTCCTCTATACAGGGTGTTTATTAATTGAATGCCGATACTTGAGGGTGATAATCCTTGCATGATTTTAAGACAAAAAGTTCATATGGACATGAGTCCGCAAAAGCCTAGATTTTAATATACAGGGTTTTGAAATTTAAAAAAAAATAAAAAAAATATCATTACTCATTCATCATACTATTCCAGATATATTTTTGAAATTTGGCACACGTCTTCTATGCATCAATATGCATGGAAATGTTAGAGAGGGCGCCACTGATTTGAAAATATTGGAAGACACAACCACACAGCAGGGAGTCAATGCCTCGGTAAATGCAATTAAGTAGATTTAATTTTTCTAAGCGATAACCATGCGCCGAACGAAAAAAAATCAAAACAACAAATTGGCTCAGAAATAAATAGAGATTTCAAAAATAGTTTTTATTTTGAAAGAGAGCAGTGCCGTACAAGTTTTTTCTCCAAAAAAATTGAGTGCAAAACCCGTACGGACGCCACTGGTAAAAATAATAAAATTGTTTGTACATCATAAAATGCATATTGATGCATGAAAGACGTGTACCAAATTTCATAAAGATATCTGGAATAGTCTCAATGTAGTTATAAGAAATTCATTTATTTTTTAAAATTTCAACACCCTGTATCTTGAAAATTAGGCTCTTGCGGACCTATGTCCATATGAACTTTTTGCCTTAAAATCATTCAAGGATTATCACCCTTAGGTATCGGCATTCAATTTATAAACACCCTGTATACCTAATAGAAACTTCAACAATGGCCAAATAAAACGGAACAATATTGGTTTTGTATTGTATTATTCAATAAATCAATTATTGGAAAATGTTGGTTGTTACGATATTGGTCCAATATTATTTATTCGTGAATTTATAATATTGGTAGAACAATATAAAGATAATATTGTAGTGACATTGTTTTTTCATATTGGTGCAATCTCAACATTTAATGTTGTGGCAATATTGAGAAAAAAATGTAGTTTTCTAACCAATATTAGCCAATATAGCTAATCCTTGTTATTGTCTATATCTAGTGAGTCAATATTGGATTGATATTTTCGGACAATATTGTATTTGCCAATATATACACAACATTGTATCAATATTGGGAATTGGTTGTGATAACGATGACAATGAATCAATATAGGCCCAAGATGAAAACAGTGTTTGGCCAAGATTCTGTGCTACTTGGGTTCGCTTCCTTCCTCTTCCACTTTTATTTTCAATAGACCCATCGTTTTCCCTTAGATGTCTTAAGAACTTTCCTATCGTTCCAATATGCCAATTTTTCTCGGGAAATTCATTTACAATTTTTCTTGCACCATAATCTGTCCTCTTTGCTCAAAAGTGGCATTATCAACTGACTTATTTACTTATTTAGCTGTAAATGTCAAACAAATTCCATGGCAACCTGAGCAGTATGGCCTACTAAGTAAAATTGACATAAAAGAAGTGGTGAACAATAATGGTGGCCACATTCATAATATTTTACTCTAAGTTTTGAAATTACTAAACTGTTTTCATAAATGTGTTATTGGTTAAAATGTTATTTAATAAAAAAATGGTATTTCGCGAATCCGATAATTTCGGAAGATTTCCTTTTTACTGAAGTGTTCCGGATAGTTTATCTACCGAAAAAGCATATTAGTACAATTTTAGCTAAGACAGTTTTCATTTGCAACGAGCTCAAATGCACTGTTATATATATTTTTTTATAAGTCCCACCCTGTACATTATTTTTGCTTTCAAATTTACAGTCATGTTGAGGACATGTTAGGTTATTAGCCCTGCAAAAAGAATTAAATCGCCAAAAAATAAAAAATATATTTTCAATTAAAAAATGTACTTCTTTATTTTGGCCCACAGTGTATCTAACATGTTATTATAAAAAGTGTATTAGAATGATTGTAATTCTCAAACTCAATATACTATATATGACTATATTTGGAATGCAGTTCACTACAACATGATAAAGTTTTTTCTAAAATGCTATAAGTGCACAAACACTAAAAAAAGGTGATATGCAAAGAATGGAAATGTATGATTAGATTCAGTTAAATCGTTAGGCGCAGGGTTCTGGAAGCTGCCTTCAGTTGACAGAATCAGATAATATGCAGCATCTTTAGCGTTGAAGTTGGGATTCCGATGACTTGAGAACCTTTACATCGTGATGGCAGTCCCAAATTCGAGTGAATTGTCTACATCTACATCCTTGGATACATACGTATCTACTTTATTAACAAGAATATAGTCGAAGGATGAAGGGCCTCCACATGTTGCGACAGTTTTCAAGCCAACGAACCCCTCTTGAAACCCATTACAAACTATTCCAAGTAGGTACTTTGTGAGATTTTTCAGCAAATACAGAATGGATTGATCAACGCATTCGGCGAAAAAATCATTGCAAACAGACTGCACATAACACCTACAATATAAAGGAAAGTCAAATGGCAATTTGTGACATGTTTTTAGCCAGCAACCAGTAACATGGAAATGCGTATTTCGCCAAACATCCGCCAAGGCGCTAGAATTTGTTTGCTTTGTTGAAGTACATTTTTTGAAAATGGAGTGTAATGAGAAGCGTCGTTATAACAGCTTTTGTGTTATTTCTAATTGTCATTATTTAACAAGTAGGGGACCTGATGATAATGCGGAACTTTTCGCAAAGTGGATTTGTGAAGTGCGGAATCCATCACTGTGGATACATTTTGAAATGAATATTCAGATACTTCCACTTATCTGGGTATTATCATCATGTAATATTCAAAAAAAGTGAAAACGTCATAAACAACTTTCTCCAAACCATTCATCATTAAAATGGTGTTCAGAAAGTTTTGATTGAAAACGTATCTATTCCGAAATTTGAGTTGAATATACATACATATTTTAAAACCAGGAACAAAAGCTCAAACAAATCAAAAGCATTTGAAATTTCCGCAGAAATATAGCTGCGACAAAAACCTGCAGATGACGCTGTATGCTGATGTAGATTTCTGTTTTACCATATCCAGTCATGTGGTTTATGTGGTTATCCAAACAACCATTGTAGGGCGCCACTTGATAACGTCAAAACTCTCCAACAACCTTTATCATTGCAGTTTCCATTATATTGTTTCTTTGTAGGTGTTATGTGACAGACTGTTTCATAGATTGACAGACAGACAGATTCAAAGTGCATGTGCATAGAAAAACCCCTATAGAGCGCCGTCTGACAATAGTGACGTTGGATTATTGTTAGCGCCACCAGTGAAGTGGATAGACTGGGAACTAATGACGCCAAATTTGAATGGGGGATATTATAAATATGAATTTTATAGGTAGTGGAACCATTTTGTGCTTGTAAAGATCTTTTTTATGGATACAAGGAAAAAATAATTCTTATCTCACGTATGAAAGAAAAACAATTTATTCCAAATAAACATCAAAAAGATTTTTGTAGGCACAAAATAATTCACAAAATTATTCATGAGAATACGAACACCCCAAAAATAATTTGCAAATACATACATAGGTATATTTATTCATTTTTCATCATTCATCCATCAAAATTCTACAAAAAAACACAATACAATCCATCATCTAATTATTATAATCAGAACTAGTTATAAAAAAATCCCTCGAAAAATCTCTATGTAAAACTATGTAGTATTTTTGTTCCAATACATATCATTTAATAGGTTAAGAACAGGAACTCACTGGGTTGATACAAGTGGGAACAGCAGTTCTTTTCAAGCCTCTCGTGGTTCCCTGTAATTGAATCCTCAAAAAAATCTTTTTTGTACAACCTACACGTAAAGTCCACTTTTCAATGCATGCAAAGCTGGCGGAAACTCGCTAATCTTGGCAGCCGGGCCTAAAAGTACTTTCGCGCCCGCGGGCGCAAAAGTAGGTCGCTTAGCAACGGTTCCTTGGATCCCAACGCCTCTGAATCTAATAACCACGTGACAGCCTAGCATACTAGAAGGAACTTATCACGTGACAATCTCGGTGACAATGAATCCGCACCACAAGAGAATACGGGAACACACCTATTGTAACCATGATTTGACAGTTGTCATTAAACTTGTCAGTTGTCTGACTTGTCAGCAGTGTAGTGCAGTGTATCGATGATTTATTTTTGATTTTCATAATTATTCTGTTTCAAATTATTACAAACTGGTTGTACAAAAAGCACTGTTTGTACCACGGACGAAAGATGATTTTGACTCGGCTAATATCTGCCCTCGCTTCGCTCGTGCTGCTACTTATACCCTCGTCAAAATCATCTACTTTCCGCCCTTGATACAAAATGTACTATTTCGTAAACTAGGTGTAACTTGTAGATTGTTTCATTGTCCATACACAAGTCTTGAGTTGTTCAGGTCCTCAACCTCTGCCTAAGTGATCCAGGTTCTGATTTAGAAAATCATTGCCTTCTGAATATGCTCACTGCTCACTTCGACTGCTTTCGGGTACGTTTCAGTACTTTTTACAGACACAATGAGGATAACTAATAGTATTTTTTCAAAAATTATGAAATATGGCTGACTGACACTGACAAACTCGAAAACTCAACTTGACATTCACGTGACAATCTTGTCATGAACGGCGACTTGAGCGCTGTATGGTGGATGGACTGGTCCCCAACATAATATCGCCATTGCTCATTTACGAAAAACCTCCATAGGGAATTCTTTATGGTGCATGATATTTTTAGACCCCAGACAACTTTTCAAAATCATATTTGGGTTAGTAAGATAAAAGTAAGATGTGTGTTTTGAATCAATCGAAGGAGTGATGTATACTCTCGTGTATACTAATATTATGTTTCACTTTCTGGTACAAGAGAACGGTGAAAATTAATAAAAATTTATCAGTCTGATTTTGTCATGCGCAACAATTTGCTTGAACAGAAGCGGCAGTTGTTTTCCGATTTCTATAGCGAATCCAGGCCATTTTCCATCTGATGGATTTAGCTATATCGTCCAAATCAACGATATTTCCATTGTTTTCTAATATTATGAACTGGAGAACGGCATTTGGAAGCAGACTGGAAAATTACCACCATTATTTTGAAACCAATACTGTAACATAGTGAATACCATTTTTTTACAATAAAATTCTATTATAAGGTTTTCAATTGAAATTATTTCAATGTAAAATAGTGAAGAAAGGTTAAAATGCAAAATATTTTCACGAAACTCTTCGATCCTCTGTCAACGTTTCATCGTCTTGTCGTTGTAAAAAAAAATTATTGACCAAATGGGTATAGGTATACAAAATTGAAAAAGAGGGTATAGAAAGGGTAGACACTCAGGGTTATCATATCAGATTGATTGAAAAAAATGAACTGAATATAGTGATAAAACGTTTTTATCTAGTTTTGACTAATTCGAATTTCAAAAAGTTATATATAGGAAAGCATTTTTTCATAATATGTACCTCTTCTAGTACTATATTAAAGCAACAAGCTATCAACTTGTGAATTGTCTATATGCTTGGATACATACGCATCTACTTTATTAACAAGAATATAGTCGAAGGATGTAGGGCCTCCACTGTTGCGACAGTTTTCAAGCCAACGAACCTCTCTTGAAACCCATTTCAAACTATTCTAAGTAGGTAATTTGTGAGATTTTTCCCCAAATACAGAATGGATTGATCAAAGCGTTCGACGGAAAAATTATTGCAAACAGACTGCACATAACACCCACAATATAAATGGCAACTTGTGACATGTTTTTAGCCAGCAACCAGTAATACATGGAAATGCGTATTTCGCCAAACATCCGCCGCGGCGCTGGAATTTGTTTGCTGTCTTGTCCCTGATTGGTTGATCGGTTGTTAAGAAAAGTTTGTTGTCATTGTCAAAAGCTCTTGTTATAAGCTTATTAAATTTCATCTTTGTTGAAGTAAACTTTTTGAAAATGGAGTGTAATCAGAAGCGTCGTTATAACACCTTTTGTGTTATTCCTCTAATTGTCATTATTTAGCAAGTGAGGGACCTGAGGATAATGCGGAACTTTTCGCAAAGTGGATTTGTGAAGTGCGGAATCCATCACTGTGGATACATTTTGAAATGAATATTCAGATACTTCCACTCCTGTGAGTATTATCACCATGTAATAGTCAAAAAAAGTGAAAACGCCATAAAAACAACTTTCTCCAAACCATTCATCATTAAAATAGTGTTTAGAAAGTTTTGATTGAAAACGTATCTATTTCGAAATTGGGTTAAATATACATACATATTTTGAAACCAGGAACAAAAGCTCAAACAAATTATAAGCATTTGAAATTGCCGCAGAAATATAGCTGCGACAAAAACCTGCAGATGGCGCTGTATGCTGATGTAGATTTCTGTTTTACCATATCCTGTCATGTGGTTTATGTGGTTATCCAAACAACCATTGTAGGGCGCCACTTGATAACGTCAAAACTCTCCAACAACCTTTATCATTGCAGTTTCCATTATATTGTAGGTATTATGTGACAGATTGTTTGATAGATTGACAGACAGACAGATTCAAAGTGCATGATCATAAAGAAACCCCTATAGAGCGCCGTCTGACAATAGTGACGTTGGATTATTGTTATGCGCCACTAGTGAAGTGGATGGACTGGGAACTAATGGCGCCAAATTTGAATGGGGGATATTATAAATATGAATTTTATAGGTAGTGGAACCATTTTGTGCTTGTAAAGATCTTTTTTATGGATACAAGGAAATAATAATTCTTATCTCACGTATGAAAGAAAAACAATTTATTCCAAATAAACATCAAAAAGATTTTTGTAAGCACAACATAATTCACAAAATTATTCATGGTAATACGAACATCCCAGAAATAATTTGCAAATACATACATAGGTATATTTATTCATTTTTCATCATTCATCCATTAACATTTTACAAAAAAAAACAATACAAAAGTGAATCATCTGATTATTATAATCAGAACAAGTTATAAAAAAATCCCTATCCAACCTTGATAACTCTGGAGAACTCATTCAAAAATATGCTACCTACATGGCACTCTCCATGTAAAACTAGTACTTTTGTTCCAATACATATTCATTTAATAGGTTAAGATCAGGAACTCACTAGGTTGATACGAGTAGGAACAGCAGTTCTTTTCAAGCCTCTCCTGGTTCCCTGTAATTGAATCCTCAAAAAAATCTTTTTCGTAAACTAGGTGTAAATTGTACATTGTTTCATTGTCCATACACAAGTCTTGAGTTGTTCAGGTTCTCAACCTCTGCCTAAGTGATCCAGGTTCTGATTTAGAAAATCATTGCCTTCCAAATATGCTCACTGCCCACTTCGAGGGCTTTCGGGTACGTTTCAGTACTTTTTACAGACACAATGAGGATTACTAATAGTATTTTTTCAAAAATTATGAAATATGGCTGACTGACACTGACAAACTCGAAAATTCAACTTGACATTCACGTGACAATCTTGTCATGAACGGCGACTTGGGCGCTGTATGGTGGATGGACTGGTCCCCAACATAATATCGCCATTGCTCATTTACGAAAAACCTCTATAGGGAATTCTTTATGGTGCATTATATTTTTAGACCCCAGAGAACTTTCTAAAATCATATTTGGGTTAGTAAGATAAAAGTAAGATGTGTGTTTTGAATCAATCAAAGGAGTGATGTATACTAATATTATGTTTTACTTTCTGGTACAAGAGAACGTTGAAAATGAATTAAAATTTATCAGTCTGATTTTGTCATGCGCAACAGTTTTTTTTTCGATTTCTATAGCGAATCCAGGCCATTTGCCAGCTGATGGATTTAGCTATATCGTCCAAATCAACGATATTTCCATTGTTTTCCAATATTATGAACTAGAGAACGGCGTTTGAAAGCAGACTAGAAAATTACCACCATTATTTTGAAACCAATACTGTAACATGGTGAATACCATTTTTTAACAATAAAATTCTATTATAAGGTTTTCAATTAAAATTATTTCAATGTAAAATAGTGAAGAAAGATTAAAATGCAAAATATTTTCCCAAAACTCTTCGATACTCTGTTAACGTTTCAACGTCTTGTCGTTGTAAAAAGAAATTATTGACCAAATGAGTAAAAGTATACAGAATTTAAAAAGAGGGTATAGAAAGGGTAGATACTTAGGGTTATCATATCAGATTGATTGAAAAAAATGAACTGAATATAGTGATAAAACGTTTTTATCTAGTTGCAACTAATTCGAATTTCAAAAAGTTATAAGAATGCACTAACCCAAACTAACCCGAGTGACGCTGATGTACACTCCTCAATATTCTTCTGTGTATCTTTAGGATCCAGATTCATCATTACTATTATTCATTCAACGATTCAATATCTCATTATAATATTGTAGAAGCAATGTCATGTGCTTACCTATTGGAACGTAATGCTTTGGCTTATGTTGATCGAAAAAATGTACCTCAGAACATTGATGAGGGATAGGAAAAAGGAGTGGTTATAAGAAGGAAGTGATTCTTCGTGAGTTTTAAATTTATCCACTATGAAACATCTTTGTGTTGACTTATTGACGGAAATCGTCAATATTGTAGGATCTACATGGAATCTGTCTTCCTTAGTCAGTAGTAATACGTAATACTTATACGTAAGATAAAAGAAAAGAGCCGCTTGCTTGTCCCGTTCGCGGTGGGTAATCAACCATGCTTATTGTTGGTCTACCGGATACATTAACCGGTATGTTACACCCCAGAAAATAACATTCTGATTGCAAAGGGGCTATACCCCTTAATAATATTCTGGGGCTGGTCTGTCTGCGTGCACCGACGCGAGGATATCGGAACCAGTCGCATGGTTTGTCACCAGACGTGCATGAAAGGGATGGTCCGGATCCGGAAATGTGATAGATGGTGAACAATGTAGATAACAATAAGCAGTTTTTTACTGCAGAGATATTGAAAACCGAATTTGAATATCCCATCAATGTTCGTGTCCGCACCTTTATCATACTTTTCGTTTTGTTTTTCTGTTTTTTTTTTTTTTTTTGAGGTATGTGGACATACCCACCATATTGTTAAACCAATATTTGCTTTTCAAAATCCCATAAAAAACTTCTTTTAATCACCATTGAGAATTTCGAGTTAGTGGGAAGTTTTGGGCAAAGTGGCTTCACGCACTAACCAACCCAAACAATAACTCTTTCGACGGTCTGACTTGAAGTTATTTTTATTGTGTTGTGTTATTTAAAAAACTTTGTGGCAAAATGAAAACCATTTTTACAAATTATGCTTTTCTCATCACTGCTATGGTCTCTAATTGGGATAAATACGTCTGCTTGTAGTGCTTGTTCACATCGTTGTTCACCCTACGAATTCGTATAAATATAACTTTTTTTTATCATGGTGGTAGTGCGGTGCCGTTGCCTTGCGGTGCAGAGCGTTGTAGTGAGAAAAATTTGGGGTTTGCTAACCTTTCCACAAGTTGGAACTACACTGCACCGTATATGCCACCGCTCACGGCGCCGGCGCTTATTCAAATGCTTCAATTCAAATGTTTGATTCAAACTTTTGAACAACGGCATCGCAAGGTTTCCTCTCACCCCTCCTAAGGGGGTTAAGGGACAAATGTGAAAAAAAACGTAAAATCTTCCTCCCATGAACTTATCACGTCACCAAAATTTAAAAAATAAATAAATTTGGAGCCGCTGTCGACATATCGCATTGTTACACTTTAAATTACTCCCCCTTTATATTTGAGTATTATGCAAATAAAATCAGTCACTCATGTCATAATATGAATGTAGTTTTGAGTGTGAACTCTCTGCCAAATATAACCAGCCCTAATGATATGTACCGCACTAGAAACAATGGAAAGTTATGATGTTATTTTGTTCATGAATTTCCCACACAATACACTAATTTCCATCTGAACATTGTTAGATTAATAATAATTTCCTATAACGAAACTTCTCAAAACACTTTTATACCATCAGTGTCTTCTCAACCCAAGTGAAGAGTTGATAATCAAAATTCCGTCTCACTCTTTAAATCAATCTTCAACATAAATAGAATAGTGGTCGATTCTCTATAATACTTTATCAAAAGTTTATTATAAAACTTAAACTTCGAGTTCATCTACGTGTCACTGTCGTGAAAAACACTTGATCAAATTCAAAACAAAATTAGGAACACAGATTTTCAACTGCATCGGTCACGGTTCAACTGGCAAACTGATTGTTAAAGTTCAAACATACATCCGCTAAATTAACATGAACATTGTAATTTTCGCTGAAGAAAGAAGACTTGCGGGCGCCAACTTCTCGGAAAACTTCCGCAAAGTCTTTTCCGAAAGTGGTGGAAACTTTCAACAGTTCGACTCCCATTGTCGTAAATACCAGACAGAGTTGCAAAATGGTGATAGGAGCAAAACACTCCATGTTGCGGGAGTAATTGCTTGTGAAAATTGTGGGTAACGAGCGAAAATCGGTTGCTGCATTGTATGTAGTTTTATTTTTTCTTTGCTGATACAAGGATTACATTCTGTATTCTACAAATAATACATTTTTTCAGATTAGTTGACCAATGTTGAGTTTGGTATTGTGAATCAGTAGCCACTATAATAATCGATTTTTTCATGACATCCTTCGAAGGTGTTCGGTTGTATTGATAAAGCAAAGTGAATTATTATATTACATATTATTATGTTTGTCAGTTGTTTATAAAGGGTATAAATGGACTCAGTTATGAACTCGGTTATGACTATTTGAATAAGTGAAAAGGTGTGGAAGTGGCGCTTCCTAAAGGCCAGATATAAATTTTGCGTGTCAAATCACCGTTATACAGGGTGTCCCTGAAATGACTGTACAACGCTTAACCACAAATTCCTTGACCAAAAATAAGGTGATCTAGGCAATTTTACCTATATCCAAAATTGCTTCGTTAAGTCTACAGAGGGCGTCAAAGATTTTAAAAAATAGTATATTATTCAATGAGCATGTAATGACAGCTATTAGTAATTGTCATTACATGCGAGTAGAATACTATACTTTTTCTACGGCCTTTATACCGGGTGTCCAAAAAAATCTGCACATAATTTGAAAAGTAAGATCATGTGACAACCAAACCCGTGAGTAATGACCCGTGAGTAATGAATCATTACTTATAAGCCTATTATTAAACGGTCGTAGAAAAAATTGTTTTTTTCTACATTATTCAAAAACATGCAAATCAATCTTGATAATTTTTGGTACCTAGTCTTGGATCATGAAATTACGTTTTTTGTTTCTATAGCGACCCGTTGAAATCAACCGGAAGTGTTATAGAGAGGACGTCATATGTAGTTATTTCTTTTGATTTTTTTTGGCATTGACTTTTTGATAATTTGGCTGTTTTTATCTAAAAGTTAAATACATTAGGGAGTTTTTCTCTCTCTTAAAAAACTGTGCTAAGATGAGTGGTATAGCCAGAAAAAAATTTTTTCAACTAGCTTCACAGATATTTTATTATTGATTTATTTTTTTCTAGCATGACTACTTAACTCAGCATATGTTTTCGATAGAGGAAAAAACTCTCTTACACACTAGGTTATTGAATGAAAACGTCTGAATTATCAGAAAGTCAATTCCACAAAAAATCCGTGACGTCATATGCAGCTATATCTTTTGATTTTTTATGGAATTGACTATGATAATTCAGATGTTTTCATCTAATAACCCAGTGTGTAAGAAAGTCTTTTCCTGTCTTGAAAAAAATTGCTGGTATAAGTAGTTATGCTAGAAAAAATAATCCAATAATAAAATATCTGTATACTTGATTGAAAATATTTTTTTTCTGGCAAAACCACTTATTCCAGCAAAATTTCTCAAGAAAGAGAAAAACTCCACAATACATTGAACTGTTAGATAAAAGCATCTGAATTAACAAGAAGTCGATTACAAAAAAAAATAAAAGAAATAGCAACATGTGATGTCACCTTTATAACACTTCCGGTTAATCGTAATTTCATGGTTCTAAACTAGGTACCAAAAATTATCAAAATCGATTTGTACGATATACCAAATTTTCTTTGAATTTGTGTAAGTTTGCCTAGATCGCCTTATTTTTGGTCAAGGAATTTATGGTTAAGCGTTGTACAGTCATTTCAGGGACACCCTGTATACCAGTTTCATCGGAATAATTTAATTATTTGAAAAGTTATGCAAAAATATCAAACATTTAACTTTGACACCCTGATGTATATCTCTCTTAATATCAACTTTCGGAATACTCGGGATAGTCAATTACTGGTCTATCGCAATATTTTCTTGTAAGGAATCTGCTGTTACCCCATGCCCCATGCTTTTTGAGTCACCCTGTATAGAAGATCCAGCATTGAATATTGATGGAACATTAATTTCTGCACAAAATGTTCTTCTCAATCAAACGGTGTTATTACGCTTTGACTTGATGGTATTAGATTAGATGTCTCAACTCACCGGTTTCACTTTATTTACCATGTTCACGACGAGCATCATAAAAGCCAAGATGACAAGTCAAGATACAATGCTGCTTCTAATGCGGAATTTTATAGCCCATGTAATCGGCAGCCGCGGCAATAAGGAAATTATTATTATTCTAATTCTGAATAAAACTCGTTGAGAGAAAATGGAAGACCTCTTTCCATAAGGAAAGTGTCCAGAAATGTATTCAGCTGTAAATGGGCACATCATAGATATGCCTGTGAATATCTCTGCCAAAAATATTATCAGCAGACTCTGGCAGTGCGGAATGTCATATCAAACATAGCAGATGTTATTTTTATATGTTTAATTTTGAGAGAAATACCTGGAAAATATTTTCAAGTTTCTGAAATGTTCGCTAGGGGGCGTAACAACCAACACCATGTAAAAAAATGAGATTTCGATAGGATATATCGATGATATAATTTTCATATTAACTGAGTATTTACCAACACTTTTTGTCTATAACGTTTTTTCTATCTATCAAAATAAAGCGGTGGGGGAAGTTCAATTGTTTTTTTAAACAAACGGAGATTTCTTCCGTTTCGCTAGACCGATTTCAACTAACTTGGGCTCATATGAAAGAGCATAATCTGGCACTACAAAATTCTTATCTGCTTTTGAATTTTGACCTTGAAAAATAAAAAATAAAAAATTATTTAATTTTTTGTTTTTTTTTAAATTTTTCAATAGAAAATTGCTAAGTTTTTTTTGTGTTCAGAAGTATCTATCCAGAGTTTTGAAGTCATGTCCCTCGAATTTGTCTGTGTATTGGCGAATTAGAATCAGAATCGGAATACGTCGATCAATAAGTTATTGATTTTATGATGTTATAGTTACATTCAAATAATATAATATACAGTTATATCATATTAAAATTGATTAAAAGAAACTACATTTTTGAGATGTGACATAATGAAAAGATTAATGTTGTTTCCAAAATTTCACAATGAGTAAAAACAAACATGAATCAAACTTCAAAAAGCGTTGTCAATCAACTTGACAACCCCAATCATGGAAAGTGGAAACCAATTCGCAGGCAACAATAGAGAATAACATTTCATTGTAGACAGCGAACAGACCGGAAATAGCAGCCCATACTCTATACACTAAATGAGTATGTCGAGTGTAGCCTTTGTACATTATATTTGATAGAAATAGATGACGGTCTGTCACATAATGTATTGAATAAAATGTTGCACATTCACTTTTTTTTTTTAATATAGGGATATTCATTAAAACGATTAAATAAATCAACTTGAATATAAAACATAAAAAATAAACTAATTCTCTAGGCATTAAATTAAAGATAGGAAACTCCGTCCGAAGGCTGTAGGTCGGGAAGTGTACCCAGGACAGAGGCAGCGTTACCTCTCTGAATGGCAAGGCTAATCCTCTGCATCAAAAAATAAGAGGATCTAGGCTCGTTTATTGACGAGTAAATTTTGGCACCACGTTCTTTAACGAATAATTTAGCTTTTTCTCCACATGACCCAAAAGATTCAACACAAAAAGGGATGAACAAATAATTGGAAGAAATTTCAGAATACTTTTTAATTTTGACTTGATAAGAATGTTTTGCTGCTTCATCAGCTTTTTTTGAGGTTGAATTCAGATAAGAAGCTGCCATTGTGTCAGAGCAAGTTGCGTCCCACACCAATGGTCTTCCTCTAGACCATGGAATCAGTGAAAGTCCATCGGCTCTTTTACCATCGGACCTACAAATTCCAGGAGGTTCTAAAATAGCAGGAATATCTGCAGATACCAGGACGCGTTTTAATTAATCATTGAGGCAACGATGCCGAGACCATCTACCTGCACTTTTCCGGCAGGAAAGGCCATGTAGACCGTTTGGAAGAACAGTTTCACCACATGAGCAGGTATGAGATTCGCACACAGGTAACCCATTGCGAAGAGCGATAGAAATTCGAAAAGAGGTATCATCAAGATAAGTACCTAAACAGTAAAAGGAAAGAGCATCAAGCCAAACATTACTTTCTCTTTCTTGAAGGGCGAGGATTCGGGCCCTATCTTTAAGATCAATAGTGTTTTTCAAAATTTGGTCTAAAAGAAAATTACAAAGTTTTTCATCCAAGTATTTTTGCTTCAAGAAGTTAGTCGGTGAAATTTCATTTCCGCAAAGAATTGACCAGTTTTCAGAAACTTCATAAAAACATAGATCTGGTGAGTTTTGAATATCTAAGGGAAGAATAGCTTTAATAATATATGCAACGTCATTATTTGAAGCAATAAAAGCAGAAAAGCATAAAGATGAGATGTCGCGTATTCCTAAGCCTCCAAATTTTACAGCTAACTTACAAAACGACCAAGCGGAAGAATTGAAATTACAACGACCTCACAAGTGTTTTTTAAAATAAGATCGTAATTGTTCAAAACATCAGACTCTTCCCAACATGTTGCACATATAATAAGGTGTGTCATTCTAGGGATCGCAAAGGATTTTTTCAGTCAATAGAAAGCGGAATGAGATGATAGGATTTTTAAATTTTCGGAAAACTTTTTTATAGTAGAATTTTTTTTTCTAAATCACTAATTAAACTAGATTTCCCAAGAGGACAACCTCACAAATTGAGTTGATCTTGTGTGACTATTTTTAAACCTGGAGCAAAGGAAATGAACTTCTGAAAATATGAAATATCATGACTAGGAAAGTTTGAGGTGGAAATCAAAAATAATTCACACTTCCCGAAATTTATTTCCATACCGATTTTTAGACAATGTTCAGTTAAATATTTGAAATCATCCAACACATTATCATGATCGCCACAAAGTGTACCATCATCAAGGTACCACAAATTAAGGTCACTTTTTAAAGATGACAGTATTGGATGTAAACTTAAAGAAAACAAAGCTGGACCCAAAGGATCCCCTTGTTGTACTCCACGCTGGAAAAGGATGATATGATCATTGAAGGAAAGTAAAGATGGATAAAAGTAAGACTGAAAAATAAAGTTGTGGAAATCTGGAATGATTTCGGAAACTTCTGATAAAAGATAATTTCTGGAAAGCATGTTGAAAGCATTTAAAAAATCTATTTTTATTGAAAATTTTGGAGTTTGATGATCGAAAGAAATAAAACGACGGGTTGCATGAACAACGGTCTCTATGCCGCATTTGGTGCCAAAACCTAACTGAATTGGACGTAAATAGTTACCTAAGATGTCACCTATCCTCGAACACACAATCTTAGCAATGAGCCTTCTGAGGGTACAACCAAGAGCTATTGGACGCAGTCCACCATCCTTTTTATTTAGAGCACAAAGTGATGCTCCAAAGAAAACTGGTCTAATTTCAATAGGAACTTCACGTACAATTAAAATATTAAAGATTTTGGATAAGTTATGTGAAAGGGAAGACGATGCATCTCCAATGGCTTCATTTGTCATATCTTTTATGTGCTGAGGGCTAAGAGAGTCTATTCCTCCTACAGAGCCAGGCTTAAAGGACGAAATTGCTAGCTTGATTTCTTTCTCAATAATTTTTATGTGGCGAGCCAGAGTATCGTCACTGCAAAGAAGACGAACAGCACCCTGGACGTCACCAAAAGCAAGTTTGTTTTCAATCTTCCTAGCCAAGTTTATCGGATTTTCATTTTTTTGTTTAAAATTTCTGATAACTTTTGGCATATATTTTCCAAACAATGAAAAAACTGTCAGTTTTTTGTTCGTTTGCCAAATGACCAAATTTTGTTTACATAGAAACGTTAGAGATTTTTCGGTTTTTGTTCTTTCTGGTACACGTAGCGCGGCATAGGGGAATACAAAAAGACGAATCCAACTGCTAACTGAATTTTCTTTCCAGCAGTCCTTTATTAATTCATTGAATTCTTGTGCAAAAACTCTTCTGGCGCTTTTCGGAATTATTGCTAAAATTGGAACATTTTTTCGAAGTAGGGACAAATAGTTACATATGGACCTGTCAGTTATTTCAAAATTACACTCTTGGGGACTATTATTGTTGGCGTTGCTGAACAAATCCATGGAGTGACTGACTATCTTCATTGTTGGCAAAATGTGGGTTATACTTGTGCATAACTTTCAAGTGACGCTTCAGGCCATTGTCACCACAAAACATTTTCTTGCAAAATGTACATTGTTTATTTCTCGGCTCTCTTCTGAAACTGGAGCATGTGAATTCGAAGTTTGTGGATCATAAATAGGTGAGTTTTGGCTAATGCTTTTGTGGGAACGTGAAACATGGATGCTCAAGCCTTTATGGTTTTTGAAAGATCTATCGCATAACTTGCAAACACAGAATTCCAAAGTATCATCGTAGGGCCGCAGAAGATCGTAATGTCCTGAATCCGTGCTACCAAAAAAAAGCAAATTAATGGAATTTTGGAATATTGATTTGCTCACCGTGTTGGGGTTGTTTGGAAAGAACAAAACATCATTTTTATCGGATATGTCTGGAGATCGGAAGATTTTGAAATTTAATTCGAGAAGTTCTGAAATAGCGAGAACTTCAGTAGAAGTTGCAAAAGAACCATTACTTTGCATAAGATTCTTATAGTCTTCTTTGCTTAAATTTTGGTGGTGAATGAAACATTTCAAATATTGCCAGTGTTCATAAACATAATTAGAAGCTTGAATACGAAGTTCTGTAGTAGAGCTTACATTGATTTTGGATTTTCTCGAATACTCGCTTACGCAATGGAAAAAACAATTTCCATCTTTTGGACAAGGAATTTTCTTGGATTTTGACATCACAACATTGTGAAATTTGCTTTGATCTCCCTAAATTTTTTAAAAAATTTGTTTTGCAGGATGAATATAAATTTTGAAGTTGACGAAATCAAAAATGTCACTTTCACCAATATTGATATATTCTTCTTTTCTTTTCTTTTCTACCATGCACTGTGGATTATCTTTCTTCAACTGTACAACACCTATTATGATTATGGGATGAAATTACAGGAATTCAAGATTATTTTTGTGTGGTTCTGGACAAAAATTTTAGATTTTTTTGAGGAGCTGAAATCTATCGACACTGACAGATCAGTCACAAATCTATATTATAATAATAAGAATTAATTAAGTTATATTTATTGTTCTGTTTTGTTATGAATTTGAGAGTATTCACGATGATTACGATGATTGATACAAAAATAAAAAGGAACACCTATTCTTTTTCAAACTAATCAATCAGAAGAATGTGAGTTATGAAATAGTTGATAGTTTTTCAAAACCTCTGCGTATGGGTGCTAATACATAAATCAAAAAGCATTTTTGGTATTAGGTAGTTAGTTTGAAACTTCAGTATTGTATGAAATAACAGAATATCTCAGACAGCGACGACCTGATAGGTTCACCCAACTGAGTCTCTACATCGCGTTAATACTCCTCATTCAAAATATGAATCACTCGACCTCTAGTCCCTATATGTGTGTATACTACGGAATGGACAATTTGCACATTTTTTTGAATTATGAAAAATATAAGGATTAGTAAGTACTGATGCCATTGATGTTTAAAAAATCATCCTACGACCTCTAATAATGTGGTAATCACCGATTAAAGAGCGCCAATCAACATCCAATACGTCACACAATACACTATCTATCTCCGTCTGACGTATTGACTGAGATGACTCTGTCTCTCTCGGGAGGGTAATATGGCCCCACCCCTTTTGCGATCATGCAGTGAAATTTGCGTCTTCTTTTTCATTTATTTAGTATATTTTTGGGTATTTTGGAAAAAAATTTTCGCTGGTGACTTTCATATAATGTCTAGAATACGTATATAAAATTTCGAGTCAATTGAAAATGTATGCAAATTGTCCATTGCATGAGTTTTTGGGTATTTCGCCACACCCTATCAGAAAAATAATCAAACTATACAGGGTGTCCGGAAATGATGAGAAAAAATTCAGGTGAGAATTCTAAACAAAAAATAAATGCTACCTTTTCCTTTAATATTTTTTTGAAAACTGATTATGGACGGAGTTACAGGGTGATAAAGTTGCATTTTATTTGCAGTTTTTTGGCAATACCTTCTGCCACGCTTATAATTTTTTGACGAAATCTCGTATTTGAGGCTCTATCGGGATGAGAAATTCAAATTTGCCCACCGTTTTTTCGCATTTTGTAGAGGGCGCCACATACGAACCAATACTTTGATTTGAATGGTTTTCACTTTTTTGTGCAACACTGTGTGTGACTTTTGATCAAATATTATTATTCTCTTGACCTTTTGAAATAAGGAAGGGATACTTCTTTTGTTGCGATAAACCTAACCGTTTTCGAGAAAATCGCTAAAATAACTTCGCTTGCATGTAATGAATACGAAATCATTCTAATTTATTTTCAACCTTGAGCATAGCATGCTTTGGAAACAAGTGCTATAGTTTCCGTGGAGATAAGTTTCGGAAAAATTAGTTTTGAAAGTTTGTAATTTTTTGAAAATTTGTTGTTACGCTGATGGTGCTCAAAAACAAAAATACTGAAAATACAAAAAATTGAAAAATGTGAAAAATCACCAACTGATTCTGATCAAATTTAATTCTACGGCAACTTATAGCGTTTGATTCCAAAGCATGCTGTGTTAAAAGTTGAAAAAAAGTTAAAATAATCTCGTACTGATCACATCCAAGCAAAGTCATTTTAGCGTATTTCTCGAAAACGGTTAGATTCATGGAAACAAAACGAGGATTCCTTTTTTATGTCAAAAGATTGGGAGAATAAAATCATCCACCCAAAAGTCGCAAACAGTGTAGCACAAGAAAGTTAGGACCATTCAAATCAAAGTATAGGTTCGTATGTGGCGCCCTCTACAGAATGCGTAAAAACAGTGGGCAAATTTGAATTCCTCATCCCAAAGAAGCCCCAAATACAACATTTCGTCAAAATATCATGAGCGTGGCAAAAGGCACGGCCAAAAAAACTGCGAAAAAAATAAGTTCAACAACCTTTAAGATTCTACAAACTTCTCTTTCGACTTCCTAAAATTCTCTTCCATTTTTCTAGAGTTCTCTTGCCAAGCTCTTGACAATTTCTCAACTGCGTCGGGATCAGGCATCTCGAATTGGAACGTATCGGGATCAATACACTTTTCCACTAAGGCCTCAGGAAGCCTTTGTTGTGAATCAGCTTTCTTCCCACTTGTATCCAAATCACGCTCCTCCAGCTATCTCATCAACTCGGCAACCTTCAATCTGGTTAAAAGCACTAGTTTCGTAACAACATTATAGAATATTTAGGTCCGTTTCTAGAGTCCGTTTCTATAGTACAGAATAAATCCCACTTCTGACACCAATGTTGCGTTTTTCCGCTATAGAAACACTTGTCCAACCTTAACTAGTTTATCAACTGACAATTATTTATGTAGAGTCACTTATTTATGTTTTTGAACTGCACGTTCACAAATTATTGTTCACGACCAAAACCAACACACAACTACTCTCTCTATGGCGGAGAGTATCTTTTTGTATCCCAGCGGTCCCTTTCGCCGAAACAGCCAGAGAAGTGTCGATCTTTCAAGAACAATCGATAAGCTTTCACCGCATTCGCGCACCAACACCGCGTTGGAGGGCAAATATCGGCGACCAAATTAAATGATGTCTTGCCACAAAAGATTCAAAAATATCTGTAGTATTGCAATATGCAACAACTCACTTGAAGTGCTTTCTTTATTCAGTTATTTAAAAGGACCTCAAACATACAACTGTGCGTTAAAAACGATTTCAGGGAAATCTCGATTTTTTTATTTTCTCCACCCCTTTCTTCAAGATCAACCCTGTTTGCTCGTTTGTACCTGTAGGTATGAGAATTTCTTGTGCATTGACCCATCGAAATCGGTTTTTTTCACAAATTATACGAGCTAACTAACAGGTTAACAAAGGGATCCCTATACTAAGGTCTCCCTTCAGGACGAAATTAGAACCTTCAAACAACAATTTATCGTTTCTTAATAACTTTGATTCGAATAATTCTGGCTAGCCCATATGGGTCGGGTACAAGGCTTATAAGGAAAACCAAATGGAGGATGTAGTTGATCGAGCAGAAAACAGATGTACGTGAAGACATGAATTGCGTTTTAGAACCAACGCACGATGTTATATTTCACGATCACTGTTACCGAAACGTCAATCTAACATGAGCGATCTAGATTCCCTCCATATCGCATATACGGATAATGTGGAAATATAAGATTATCAAGATTTCGTTAAGAATTATGGAATTATTTTAGAATGTGACTTGACGGAAACCTTTGATGAAAGTCTTGACAATAGCTTTTGGTCCAATAAAAAATAATGTCGAATATCCCACCAGAAGATGATTGATACTGAATATACTGAATATAGAACCATTGCATATGAATCATAAAGATATTCCCACTTTCAAAAACCGCTTGAATCGTATAATACGGCAAACTCATAGAAAACAGGAGTAACTTCCGAGAAGATTTCTTCGTCTAAGGCGCTCGCATAAATCAAAGGAAATATTTAAGTGTGGCTCGTAAAGAGCAACTTTGTGATCGCTTTTTGCGGAAGCTACCTGAATTCAGCTTGTAGTACATTCTATGAGATTGTGTTCGACAATGAAACCGCGCCCGTTTAAGGACGTATCATTTTACATATTTATCGGTACCAGAGCATATCGATCGGATTTGGTAACGTTTCAAAAGTCAAGCCTTCTCGAAGTTATTTGATCTGTCTCATGAGAAACGTGTGTTGCAGAAAGAAAGAATTGGACTTGATGTCTTCATATTGTCACAATATATAGGGGCTGATATCATTCTAATTGATGATTTTCACGGTAAATGTTTCACATGCATAACATTGTGTATATACTGCTTTGTTTTGATTTGTCAATAGACCGTGACAGTTTCACAGTCCCAAGATAAATACAAGTTTTGAATTTTATAACTGACAGATGAATTCAATCTACTTAATTAAAGTATGGCAATGATGGGATTTATTCCCAGAAGATTGTTGATCTGATCAGTTGTGCCTAAATAAAAACAGGAGAAGCAAGGAGGCACTTTGAAAAAAAAAATATGACGAACTAGGATTATTTTGATCTTTCCTATACACTCCCAAAATTATGCCATATACTTACCGGACACCCTGTGTAGATAGTTTTTTGTATTGTGTACAATTTCCGAAATAAACGGCTGTTCCAAGACTTCTTACACACAGTGTCCATGAGTCCTTCACTTTCAGATGCTATAGAAACGTAACGTTTCATGATTAAAATTTTTGGAATCCATGGAAGTGAGTCCACCTATATTCAAAGCTTTTTCTGTAATAGGCTTGGGGCTGTAATGATGTCCCCGTTTTTTTCAATGGCAACTGTATTATCACTTCATAAACCTATAATATAATAATAGTTGTAGAATTAGATAGATTGCATCGGAAACATGGGGTTAACGTCGATGTTTAAAAAGTGAATACGGTCCAATAGAGATCGATCGCTAAAAATCTGCGTGACCGTATGCCTACGGACAAGTTTCAATAGGATAAAGGTTGTACTTCTCCAAAGTTGAAACCAATACATCATTTTTGGGGTTATCACTTACACAAAGTGGGGATGTTAAAATATTGGCATTTCATTCAAACTTTATCCGGATAACTGATCAGCATAATATAGAATCTTTGAGGCAGCATTGTCGAGATATAATAAACCGTAATATCGAAAAATAAAGATACCTGCTGCGATAGAAGGAATTTGTTGATGTCCCGTATGATTATGAGTCGAGAGCTGGACATACCTTGCTTGCTTTCGAATTGCATTGTTCGTACCTGATGAAGACTTTGATGGTGAGAACAAACGCAAACTCCGATGATGGGAAACAGAGTGTCTCTACCGACAAGCGGGTAACGATATTAGGAGAACCAATTTCTAGTCCGGTTGTCAGTGCTTACCTTGCTGTGTACATTCCTGATGCGTACTAAATTTGCATAGAATAATAATTAGGTAATATTAATTAGGTATAATAATAAGGCCTGTTATAGCCAGAGGGACGTATTATTTGTGATGGTTCACTGAGTGATATAAATTTGTTGTTCAAAATGGTATAATCAACCCAAAATCTATCTCTAGCATTAGAAATATAATGGTTTATCCACGCATATTTTTCCAACCTCCATCTAATAACTAGGAAGAACTATAAATGAACAAATCAATGTTATCAAACATAGAAACTATGACAATGAATAAGCAAAAAAAATTACCGCAGAGAAATATTCAAAAAGCAGTACATTTTCATAAAAATAGTTGAAACATAAATAATAAGTGGGGCCCAATAATCAAAAATCAAAATGAATCTCATCCACTTCAAAAATAACACTGGTCACCAAAATTTTGCGAAATTTTTGTTGACACGAATTTTGAAAGTTTCAGGCCTGCTTAATTCATAAATGAAAGTGGTTTTCTCCAAATGTCTCTCGTTTTTGAGATAATTTATATCATACATTTTTTTGAAAGTATGTCAAAATATTATGAAAATATCTGCCAAAACCTTTTTGTTTTCGTCTACTCCACTCCTTTTTACTTTTTTTTCGCGTGCTTGTGATCGGCTATACAGGTTGTCTAATTGTAAAAACCGTTAGTTCAGTACAGCAGTTGGCAGTTGTACAATACAAGTGCTTAGTGTCGAGTTTTTTTAGATTTTCTTATCTTCAAATGGGCTCGTTCAGCGTATTTTTTTTACATATTCTAAAAATTTGAAACGCTCGTTCGATGACGTTACTGCACTTTTCGCGTCTAACTCGTTGTTGAGTGAAGACTGAACAGTGTCGCCGGTCGATACAAGCGATGTTTTCAACTGGAATATCAGTTTGGAATATTTTTTGTCGCTTATAAGCACCAATGTTCTGATGGCTTTATTTTTTTTTTAATTGTTTGATCATAGTTATCCAGGTATTTGAAAAACTAGAGTCAATCCAAAAGAACGGACTTCATATTCGTATTCAGAACAACAAAAATCGACTCTTTATCGACCCACTTCAAGATCTCAGCAGTGTTTTATGGTGTCTAGCCGTCATTGACACGATCCGAAATTGGTTCTGTCTACATCAAGGGTATCGATGATACATGTCGCTACCGTCGCTTGAAGTACTCTGATTTGTCACGCGTCGATGTTATTTATTCTCACAGACTACTTCTTAGCCATATTTAAAAAAAGGTAACAGCATCTAACGAAACTGGGGAAAAAAGTATGGTTGCTGAAACGCCACACTTCATTTCAGTGTACTCTATCGGTCATGATGTGATAAAGAACTTATATAAAAACTGATACTCCTTGGAGCAAAGCTAGTATACACAGTCGTCGCATTCAAAAAAAAGTTCGCTAGAAATGATGAGGCAACAAGGTTTTGAGGAAGAAAATGTTTTGCAAATATAAATGCTGCTCAGAGAGGAAAAAGAGAAAAGTAAATTGCTTTTCTATAGAAATAATTCTTTAGTTATCAACTTATAAGCATTGCGAATGGAGCATTGAATGTTACAGAATGCAGGACGAACGATATAAAACGATTCGATGACTTTAACAACAATAAATACTGGTTACGATGAAAGTGAATAAACAAAATTCATGGCTTAGTGATCCAGTATATTGTGATTGAGTTGTGCTTGTGACATTTGAGTAAGTACGTATAATTAACTGGGCAGGTTTTTTTTCAAATGCCTAATTCTGATTTAGACACTTCACAATATTCAAGGTGATCCGTGAGGAATGCGTCACAGTGTACTTGATTGTTTATTCTAGTCATGAAAATATTGCGATCAAGCCAAATTGACCTTCACCGATGAAAACCGAGCTACAGGCTATTTTAACCGAGATACAGGAGATCTCGGTTATTATTGATTTCTACATAGAAATTTCGCCCAATCGCAAAATTTTGACGTCTTCATTATACACTTATAATGTGACGCATCAATCAGGGACCACTTCACCCAGTTTTAGGGTTGCAATATCAAACCGACTATTATGAGATACCAATCAAAGTTTTCCAATTTCATGTGCATATTGGTATAAAATGTTCAAGTCAAAGATTTCTATTTTTTTATAACCGCAGTCTGTGAGCAAAATTAAGAAATGAATAGATCTCACATCCTAGAAAGAAGCCAATTCATGATGGAAAAATCAAAGCAATTATAAACAAGTCAAAGCACGACACAGGTGTACTAATGCAAATCGGTACAGCAGAGAACTGAGGACGGCGACATCAAGCGGTTCACTTTCCGATCCAATCTGGAACATTTATGGAAATTAAACCCTTCAGATTACATTTAGAATTTGAGAGTTCACGGCATTTATGCTAATTAAGGGGATCAGATGAGATGAACGATGCTGCGTTTGGTATCTAGTCCCAGAAAACGACGAAGAGAAAATTGATTTCATGAATCTCTATCCAGATATATCTAGAATATATTTGCATATTTTGATTAGTCGCTACAGGGCGGTCCAGAAAAAAGTTTGAATATTCTAGGTACGTAATCGCGCTTGAATACAGGTTAATTCGGGAGCAGATGGAAATATTTTGAGGATATGTCCAAGAATAATATGCTTTTCGTTTACACGAGCAATCCCCTTTTTGGTTATTTCCCTGAAAGAACTCGAATTGAAGGACCATAGACCTTTGTTTTCAGACTGTATACGATAAGCTGTATATTCTGTTCTCTTTTTTATAAATGTGAGTATGGATAGTACGTGGCGGACTATATCTTGATAATTATTATTATTACCCAAAATCCTTATAAAAAGAGGGGAAGAGAAATGATTGGAGATTCTTTGGAGTGTGTAATACGACTGCCAGGAGGCGTAAGCGTAACTGTTATGAAAAAACTACAGTGGCTCGATTATAAATATTGAAAAATGCATTGGCCTTCCCCTTTCTCATGATGACCGATACGGAAAAAGGTGATCAAGAAAAATGATCCCTTATTACCCAATCTATGATGAGGAATGATCACGTTGTCAAAGTCATAGATCATTGTGTATCCTTCCGAGACAGTGTGAATTTTATGTTTGTTCAAAGAACTTACGCCTCCTAGTGGTTCAATTACGAACTTCAAAATGATTTAGTTATGTCTTTTCTCTTATTTAAATAGTTTTTTTTCCCAAACCTTTAGGGGGAGGATACAGCCTTAGCCGTATACCCTGAACTTTCGCCTACAAAATTTTAGAATCATTTGGCAAACGTCATCAATTTACTCGATTATCCTTTGCTCAATTTTTATAGTATAGTTCTCAGAAAGTACAAAATGTCTGCTCCTCTTTTGAATGATGCCATCCATGCCATTTTTATTGAATATAACACACACAGAGTATTTAAAGAGCCAGGGGGAAGAACGATGGAAGTCCATACGAGGCTCGAAAAAAAGTAATCAGTGCAAAGTATGGTTTTTAACCTATAAGTGCCATGTTTGTTGATACAAAAAAAGCTGACGGTCAAAAGTTTTAACGGATAAAATATTAGAAATGCTAGAAGAAAACGATGAAGATCCATGCGAATAGGCTTCAGAAATATGCTTCTTTCCTAAACGCATTTGATTTTGTCGTGAGATATGTGCAATCAAGCAAAAATATCGCTGATTTTCTTTCAAGATTACCAATTGCCATTGCTGGAGATGATAATGATAACCTTGATGCAATTTGAGTGAACTATTTGAGTCAATGTGAAGAGTTAAAACTAGATTTGTTTAAAATTGAGTCCTCTAATCAAAAAGATAAAACACTTTTTACATTTATTTTGCCAGGTTGGCCAAAAGAAATACTAGATTCAAATATCAAACCGTATCTTCGGAAACAAGAAAAAATCTCAATTATGAACAATGTATTGGCAATCGAGTGATTATTCCGGAGCAATTTCAGCAGGATGTTTTGAATATGCTTCACAATTCACACATGGGTATTGCCTTGCCTCTTATGTTTGGTGGCCTAACTTGAATAAAAACATTGAAAAAATCTGTAATTCTTGCATGGCATGTCAGAGCACTCAGACTAATCCTAGTAGAGGCGCATAACAATCATGGCCAATTGCAGAAAAACCCAGGGACCGTATTCATATTGATTTTATGGGGCCAATTAAGGGTAAATTCTGTCAAATTGTTATAGACGCATTTTCTAAATGGCTAGAAGTTTTTGTGATGTCTAGTATAACCTCTACTCAAACTAAAGATAGATTGAGAGGATTATTTTCAAGATATGGATTACCAAAGACACTGTGCTCTGATAATGAAAGGCAACTGACTTCTGAGGAATCTGAATTTCTTTTGAAACAAAATTGTATAAAATATATAACTTCTCCGACATATCATGCAGCTCAAATGGCGCTGCCAAAAACAGTGCCAAAACAGTAAAAAAAAAATTGATCAAAGAGTTGAATTCTCATAATAACGTGATTGACTCGTTGGATCGTTTTTTCATGACATGATGAAAACTGAGCATTGCTCAACTGGTGAAACTCCATCTCGACTGTTTTTGGGTAGACAAATCAGATCCAGATTTGATTTAATAAATCCTTGTAATAAAAATGAAAAGCCACCTAAAAACATCTCTGAAATCATGAAAATTGCAAAAAGGTTCAAATGAAAAATAAGAAATATTTCAAGGGAGAAAGAGAGGAGAAATTCGTAGTTGGATAATGTGTTTACGCCAGGGATTACAGAAATAATCTTAAACCCATCTGGAAAATTATTTGTCATGTATCTAAAATTATAGGTAAAAATGTTTACTTGGTAAAAGTGCATAAAAGTGATGATCTAGTGTGGAAAAGACATTCGAACCAGTTAAGGAAATGTGAAAAAAATAACATTGATCAACCTGCATATTGTTCAGGGGTCTTGAATTGTAATTCCAGTGAGCGTGTAGATGAAGTGAATGATGATGAGGGCGATGGTGGTTTGGAAACGGGAATGGTCATACATCCTTCTGATGAAGGTACAGTTGAAAATCTGTTAAGTTTGCTTGAAGAATCACAACCTAGCACTTCATCTACACGTATTTTACTCTTTACAAAAAATAGACCTAAACGCACTAGGAGATCGCCTGATCGGCTGAAATATCATTGAACTCAGTTGTATTTGGATTGGTGTCTAGAACTCAAGATCAGTATACAAGAGGCTGCCTCACTTCGCCTGAGGTAAGAGACAGAGGGGGGAAAATATGACGTCATCGGTGTCGAGCGTCTGCAGTAGACTGAATCCTGTCATTCGATTGCATCGGTCTGCATCGTATCATGTCATGTGTCATTCGCAAGGTTGCCAGAACTACTGAGATCCACTGATTTTGCCCATGTGTTCTTGTTCTACTGATTTTGATAGGGATCATTTGGCAACACTGGACATAGATGACGTCATGACCTTGAAAGTGAGGCAACCTGTTATAAACTGATCTAGAACTAACGTTTTCTGTAACCCTAAGAAACTAAGTTTAAAATAAGAAAGAGATAGTGTGGCATATCCACCATGTAAACCTACCCATGCTATGTAGTACTAATGAAATTTGCTCCGCCTCCAACTTCCTTCAATTATAGGTCAGAATATAGGCAGTTGGATGTACGACTTGAAGGTGAACAAACGATCTTGAATATGAGTAACAAGTCATGAGTTTCCTTATCAGTGAGTATGTTACATTTTCAAATACTTATCAATCACACAATCGTCTACTTGAAGAAATCTTTATATTCATTAAAGTGATTTTGAGCTAAGATTAAAATGGGTCACATTTATTAAAAAGCTTGATATTTCATAGAAATAAATTTGGTAAAATACAGCTATTAGTAACAATACATGGAATACTGTATATTTTGATGAGATAATGATATTACAGGAGATATGAGGTACATCTAGACTTTGATCGTCTAATCGTCGGGAAGTTGTAAGGTGGAAAAAAAGGTTTTGAAAAAAAACTGTATTCATATTTTTCCCTGGAAAATGTCAACATATGACTTTGCAATATCCTTGAGAATCATATCCCGCAAGTGATATCTTTGAAAGAAACCTCTTTGTCCACCTTACATCTTCCCGATCCTTAAACATGTTTTTCTTTTAGTTTAGGCTTGTGTTATATTCCATTTCGAAATTTATTTTATCATCCTGTCCTCTCTATCCAATCCTGTTAAGATGTGGTTGTCTAACTATTGACACTCATAAATTTAATCTCTGTTTTCTTGTTGCGGAACTTCTACCTGTGATGTAGAGACGCTAATTTTGCTCATTTGTAGAGCCGCCACTGACTTGATTTATTGAGATTACTAAACTTCTCTCTAGATATACATAAATAAAATACAATATACATGGTCATATGAAAAATGCAAAGAATTTAATGAGGAAACTTGCGATCGAAGTTTTAGGGATGCAACCTAGTCCCCAGTACAACGTGGTATTTTCGAAGTGATACATATAGTTGTGAAACTTTGTGAACTGCTTCCTTATGTCAAGTGTACTAACCCCTGAAAATAGTAAGTTTGGGGTGGCCATGTCTTTGCACACGCAACCTCTTAATTTTTATCACCTGACGGTATTACGAGGCGATTTATATTTTGGTGGCCCGGTATACCATTCTTTCATAAGCAATATTGAGAATAATTTTTGAAAAAATCAGAACTGTATGTATGTAAACTTTTGTTTATTTAACGATCCAGTAATTTTGTAGACGAGTGTGAGTGATTTGTTGGGTTTGAGGATCAGTGAAAAAAAGTCCAGTTAGTTTTAAAGTGGCCGACGTTTCGCAATATATAATTGCATCATCACGGCGCTGAAATCACATATTTATTTTATTTTATTGGAATTTACATTCGGATACAATTCACATGTTACAGACGATAACAAAAAATATTACAGAGGATAAAAAACAAAAACTATTTTCTATTTTTTTTTTTTTTAATATATGAATGCAAATGGGTGGAGCTTAACCCTATCAAAACAGCCATGAAAAAAGAAAGAAAGCAGATCACAAAGAACCTAAGTAATACTCACATTTTAACATCCTGGACTCAAGTCGCAAGAATACTTATTTACACGACACACAAACAGGAAAATTCTTAGATATATGGGACAAAAGATACAAAAAGCTAAATACAGACAACTGGTCTCCATCAAAGGTAGTGCAGTATTGAAGCCTGATAACAGTTTTGGTAATCGAGATTGTCTGTGTTTATTTTGGTAGTTTTTTCCGGTATATTTATATCCGGCGAATTTGATGGGAGTTTTAGTACAGACATATTATTATTCAATTTAACTGATTGAGTATATTGAAATAGGCTGAATTGAGATTTTCTGTATCAGTACTTTTGTTGACGGTGTTATGCCTCTTAATATGGATCATTTTTGAAACTATTCTTTTTTTGTAATTAGTCTTTCCAGAATCGACGTACTTTCAAAATCAAATGAATGCAGGGGCGCTGCAAGCGGCCGTGCAAGGCGTGCAGGGCACGCGGGCGCCCTCTTTGAGGGGCGCTCAAATTTCTGGTTAAATATTATTGTTTAATATTTATTTCAAAAATAACAAAAACAATTATATTTTTTTTATCCTTTTACTTCTTTTTTATAAACAAATAACTCTGGCAAAAGCACCACAAGCGATTACGGCATGCAACCATCATTCTAGAGCTAATTTCAAGGTTAAATTCTTTTACCAATTTTTGAATTAAACTTTATCATCTCGTCACAGCCAGATTGAAGAACTACAAACATTTGACAATATTTTTGGTTTCCTTACCAACTGAGTTAGATACTCTTCGATGGAGAATTGTTGAAATTCTGCAAAGATATACATGTAAAGCTTGAACATGATAGATATGCATTGTAGTTTTTTTTTCAACATGATATCTCACGAATAGTCAGACATTGAAGAGATTGATTTGTTCACTGAAATGAAGGCTTTGGGACTACATTTCACAACGACTAGTCCTCAATAATGAAAGAATCACTCAAAAATTTGGCTATTATTTCAATCTGACATAAAATACTGAATTCATTAAACATGCACCAAACTATATTAGAGTTTTGGGCACTTAAAGCCAGAAAAGTTCGTTTTCGATATTTTTTTTGTGGATTAACCCCTAACAGACAGTGTGATCCATTTGTCTTTGGGTCACCCTAAAAAAAAGTTTATTCGTTGACCGATTTGGCTCGGGTTTCTTCAAAATTGTACAGCTTGACAAACTGTATCTTCTCATCAAAAATTTCTTCGCTCATACAAAATCCAAGGGCAACTATGACAGTTCACATGTGGAGAATTTTGATAATTCAGATCAGCGATCTCATTAGGAAAAATCGAGGAAAAAATCTATCCCCACTTCTGGATTCAGCATCCCCTCAAAACGGGCCCATACCAAATTTTACCGTGAAAAAAAAATAATGTATCAATTTTTTTTTCAATTCGCGCCTATTGTGAAATACCGAATATAATTTTCAATAATCGCAAAAGAAATAAGAAATGATAGGTGTACTGAAGAAAATGGTGGCTTGGTAGAAATTATCAGAATCTTGTTTTTTTCATGACCAACTGTGAAGTTTTGAAAATAAATGGATAATATTTTTTTTTCACGAAATAGTTACCACTCGATACCTTCTGGTGAAAGTTGGTATAGGCCCGTTTTGAAGGATGCTGAATCCAATGGCGTGCACAGTTTTTTTCAAAAAAAAATCGCTAATGTTGTTTGTCACAATTTTGCTCCTGAGAGCTGGCAAAGATGGCCTTGGATTTTGTATGAGCGAGGTTATTTTTGATGAGAAGATACAGTATGTCAAGCTCTACAATTTGAAAATCAATTGAACCAAACCGGTCAATCAATAAACTTTTTTCAGGGTGACCCGAAAACAAATTGGTTACACTGTTAATATTTTGTATTTTTTCATTAATTCATATTACTATTACCGTTGTTTCAATACTCAAACAACATTATCTCTTATAAGTTTATTGGAACTTTTATTTTAAAAAGGATGATTCACCTACTTACATTGGAAAAATTTATTTGTTTAGAATTATAAAATAGAGGGCGGCAAAAAGTTGGTAGCACGCGGGCGCTCTAAGCTCAAGCAGCGCCACTGAATGAGTGTCCCCTTTTTGTGTTGTACTAAGGCTGTAGGATTGGTTTTTGATAAGTAGTTTTTTTCATCATTTTTATGTTCCCTAACTCTGTCATTTAAATATCTAGAGGTTTGTCCTACATAGCATTTATCGCAAGTTTTGCATGGAATACTGTAAATCACATGTGACTTTAAAAGATTTTCACTGCTGGCTTTTAATTTTGAGAAGTAGTTAGTTCGTATGGTGTTACAACATTTTTAGAAATAATAACTTTCTTATTGTCCGTGGTAGAGTAGTTCTCAATTGATCTTCTCAGTTTTTCTGTGAGTCCATGTACATAAGGTAGTCTGAAAAATATCTTCGCATCATTGTTCTGCTGGCCTGTATCCGTGGTTTGATGTAAATCGCGTTGGTCCTGATGTCTGTCGATTATTTTCCTTACAAGCGATTTTGGGTAACCATTGTCCACGAGCATTTTCTCTATATATTCTAAGTTTGGGTCATGATATGCTATTGATGATAGTGCCATTGATCGATGTTTCAAATTTTGATGATGTATATCTTATCTTTCAAAGGATGTAGAGAATGGAAATTGATGTAGCGTTCTGAAAAAGTTGGTTTTTGATACCAGTTGGTTTCGATTATTACTGAGTAAGTATGTATGTAATTCCATAACCTCCAGATGTTTAACATATTGAGGTTTCGGTGGCCATAAAACCATGCGTGATTTTTGGTGCCCAAATATTTTCGTCATAAATGATTCATTATATTGTTTTTGAAAGAATGGTGTACTTGGCCACCAAAATATATATCGCCTCGTAATACCGTATGTTGCGAAAAATTAAGAGGTTGCGTGTGCAAAACATGGCCATCCCCAAAGTTACTATTTTCAGGGGCTACTATCACTTGGCATGAGGAAGCAATCCACAAAGTTTCACGAATGTATCACTTCGAGAATACCACGCTGTACTGGGGACTAACCATCGTTGGCTTGCAATAAAATATTATTATTCATAGGCACATAGGCACTTATCTTGAAACGGTCTGTTCATATACAATCTCTGAAACTGTAAGAGAAAGGTGGTCTGTTAAATGGGAGAAAAAATCCCTGTTTTCATGCTAATTCAAAACCATTCTCTTTGAGTGTTGGTGAATTTCTGTTGGTTTGTGAAAGGGGTAGATGATTTTTGGAAAAGGCCTGGATCTACTACGACGAATATTTCAAAAACTATCGATCTTCGACACATAGTTTGGATTTTATATTAGACATTTCGAAATCGTGCACCTACCTTCAACTTCATTTCTTTCAATACGAATCTGAAATTGTCGGCATCATTTTCAAAACCTTTCTGCGTATACTTTTCAATGAGATGATGTCATGAACATTTCTAACAGGATGAAGCGCGTATCGATATCTATAGCTTAATAAAATATAAGTACAAGCGACTGATTAAAATTGTCTTCAAATACATTCAATTCTGTGAAGATGGCAATTGAATAAATCCATATTATATGCATTGTTAAAATTTGTTTTTTTTTTTATTTAAGAAAGGTGAACAGCTGTGATAGATCTTTTGTACTAAGATCGCAACAGAGCTGCTCGAATATTGAGTAGATTTACAAAGTGTTTATAAAACTTCTATGCATTTACGAGTCCATGCGCATATTGGTGCTACATGCGAGGGACGTAATTATCATATTTATATGGTGGTTTCTTAGGTCAATTTCATAATGTAGTTTTTATTGATCCTACTACGTTCTACTCATCATTTGTCAAATGTGTTCGACAAGTGATAAGGCAGATAATCTTGATAGTTCTTACATATCAGCTTCTTGGAGAACGTGGGCTCATTATTAATGCATATCTTCAAAATCCGATCTTTCAGATCTTGTAGATAAACAACCAAGGTGTCAATTTCAAAACCTCCCACCCTATTTTTTTGGGCCTCCAAGTAAATAAAATAAAAAACGCTCGGACCCATCGATGTTTTATCTTGAGGGAGAAACATTTTGCGTCTATTTTTAACTTTGCAACTTCACCCGGAGGTCAGATTCACTCCCAAAATTTGAAATAAAAGAGGGGTCGAGCGATATCCTATGTTGAAGGCTCTTCGACCCTGATTACAACTAGCTGCATCATAAGGAGATATAATGAGGGACAAAAGATCTTCAAATCTAGCTAAGTATCAAATAATAAAATTCGCCAGAAGGATTTGGTGATGTGATTGCTCATTTTAAAGATCTTTTGTCCCTCATCATATCCCCTTATTTTGAAGAAGCTAACTCTTGTGATCAATTTATCAAATAGAAAAAAAAACATTTTGACAAGCTGTTATATCAATAGAAATTACAGTACAGACTTGAAACTCTGCAGTTGCAACCATGGTTGAAGCACCTTCAAAATGATCGAGATGTCACTCAAGGAAATGAATATCCCCACCGTCCAAGAGGTAGAGTTGCGAAGTTGAAAATAGGTGCAAAGTGTTTTCTTCGAATAATGTTTATGATGCAGTACAGTTGGGCTGAGACTAGTCACGGAAACAGGTGAAGCTCAACACCTTATGGACAGGGGTACTTTTATTTTTAAACATAGAATCATATCAAGACTTCATTGACTGCAGACCGAAGCATTGACGACGCGATACGAAATTCCACATGTCTTTTCTCGAGACTTAATAACTCAGCCCTATTGTCTATTGTACAGTGTAAGTATTCTAGCACTCGATTACGAAAATGTGTTTTGAAAACTGGATACTCAAATTAAATATTACAATAATAATAATTTTCTCAAGAAATTGCTAAACGTATTCTAAAAGACATGATTTTCAATCAACGAGCCAGGATTCAACAGAGTTAATCAAAAAGAATTCAAATCAAAAGTGCTCAACATTCCAAACGAGATAAAGGAAATTAAGTCGAAACATTTTTGACGTTGGCTTTCGTTATGATAATACTGTAATTTCATACAAGGCAACACATTATATGTCATCAGAGAGTGATTGGAAGTTTGGAAATAGCGCTAGCATTATAAGTGCAATTACCTTATTTCAATACTTCTTGACGTTACTGCTTCCGAAAAGAAACAGTTATTGGAGCCTGCATAATTTATGGCTTGTCAGATGTCTCACGGCTCTTTTCGTTATTTCTAACATAACCACAACATAGTTGAGATGTATAAACAGACAAATGGAAATCGTTAGTCTTGTGTTTCACTAGTGTACCTATTTTTATTGTTCTGGTTTATTGTTTTAATTTCTATCGTTTCGGATTTTCAAAACTTCCAATAATTGAGTTTACGCAGATAGGTATATTGATAAATTCACGGAGGAGCACTACATCAATACATCATATCATTGTAACAGAATCGTAGCCGGTTTATTTTTTGCTCACTGATTAAACTTATTTTGATTTATATCCACGGCACATATTGAAAACATGCAGGAAAACCAAAACCTATTATAGATAAAAATTGAAAACCACTCCGTCTAGTTTCAATTGTCAAATGACAAAAAACTGCCAAACTCGTCAAAATAACGCCGAAATTACCTTAATACGGCTCGACTTCATTGGTGCCGTAATAAAGTCGAGCACAAACGTTATTAACGCTAGCCCTATCAAACGATGCAAATGTGAATGCGTAGTTGTCAAAATAATGCTAGCATTATTACTGCTAGACCTTATTTCACTTCCAATAACTCTCTATTGTTTTACCGTAAACCTTTTATCAGTCCTAATCAGGTTGGCTATCAGTGTTCCCAATTGAAAAAAAACAATATTATTGGATCTGTTTTTATGGAAAATGGGTGAAGGTTAATGTATCAGAGATTATCCCGAGGATTATCTAATATAATTTGATATTGTATAGCAGATGTTAGAATGCACTTTTCAATAAAATGATAAATAACGAGAAAGTCATCATTTGGCTATTCCTAAATATCAATCACGGCAAAAACATTCGACTCATGCATGCGAATGCAAATAATAATATGAACATCTTTGAAAAAATGATTCGATACTGAATGTGTTGCAAATGTGGGTACCGGAGACTGAAGCGAGATTGGAAATTCCAATTATATATCGGAGACGACAGCTGTCGATGTTCTTTAACTTTTTTTTAGCTGAGTGATGTCATAGCATCAGTTGCATCGATGAACAAGTATAAATCACGATCTGGAAAAGTAATACGCCATAACAGGCAATAAAGTGACGGATCAATCTGTCGTTTATCAAGAAAGATCAGTATCTGGTTGGCAAGACTGATTTATCCGTATATTTTGAATATTTAATTAAAATCATCAATCTGTGATGAGGAATGAACCTATTGCACGCACCGGAATAAATGTCGGGGAACAGGTATAATGTTGGCACATCATTAAAACGAACATTGATTGAATGAAAACCTTACACCTTGTAATATTAGTTCGGATATTATCAGTACCTTACAATCTGCGTGAGAGTCTACAAAACAACGAATTGATTGCTGTGTTGTGTAGATTGATCCATGTGGCGATCCATAATTGAAAATGAAAAAAAGAAAGAAATCGGGATGTGAACTATTATGTCTAAAGTTCTTATTTTGAGTCAAATTGTACACCAACAATAATTACTGATCTCAAACTAAACATCAAGATTATTATTATTAATTATAGTTTTGTCTTGAAAAAAAAAAGCATTTACTCCATCCTCTAATTCTGGAAAGACCAAAGGTACCTTAATCCTAGGAGGAATTGGTTGAACCTTTGCTTTATTCACTTTGATAGATAAGGTGGTGTGAATAGAGAAGAAGTAAATGCTTTCACATGAATTTCTTGTAATAAACTTATGCTCTTCATAAGAAACTGACAACGATAGTATAATAGAGAAAGTATTTACACATACGAACCTATATATATACTTTGATATGAATGGTCCTAACTTTTTTGTGCTACACTGTATGCGACTTTCAAGTTAATATTTTTATTCTCCCAACCTTTTGACATTAAAAAGTTATACTACTTTTGTTTCGATAAATCTGACCGTTTTCGAGAAATACGCTAAAATAAATTCACTTACTCAGCTCGTAAAATCAGTAACATGCGATTTGCGATCATGCTTACTGTTCATTGTTTCAACGTACCGGGTGACACCGTATAAACTGACACCCCCCTAACTTTTTTATTTTTTATTGTTCAGCAAAAGAAAAAATACTGACTTCAAAAGGAAATTTTTTGCAGTTTATATGTCACTTCTTATTTTCTGTAACTGCAAAGCTATACGGGGGAGCGACAAAGAGTAATTTTTTTAAATGGAAAGCCCCAATTATCTCTATCCAGAATAAAAGATCTTACTTTTCTGATTTCAAAAATAGGTACCATATTTGTTGACATCTCGTTCAGCCGTTTTTGAGATATTCAGTTTTGAATTTCCACCAAATACGCCGTTAGGCTCTATGGCAACCAACGACTTTTCGAAAAGTTGGCCATGGATAAAATGAAAACAACGTATCTGGTGATCATCTTCACTCAAATAATAGTTATTTACTCATTTGATACTTTCAAAAAAAAATTGAAATTTTTGTTCTCTGTGGCAGAAAATAGAAAACGCAGTGAAACATTTTTGAAATCAGTGTATAGAGAGCATAGGGCAATATGGAGAAAATATTCACTCTGATCAGTGTTTTGTTATAGTTCTCTAGTCTCTGTTCTTTTGTAATTTATATTATAATTCAACTTTTGTTCTTGAAAATTCTGGCAAAAATCAATTTTTTTGATTCGCTTCTATGATAACCCTGGCCAACTTTTCAAAAAGTCGTTAGTTCCCATAGAGCGATCATTGTGGCAGCGAAACAAAATCAACAAAATAGAACTTAACGACCTACTTGTTGGAAATTCAAAACTGAATATCTCGAAAACGACTGAACGAAATGTAAAAAAATTGGGTGATTTTGAAATCAGAAAAGTGAGATCTTTCATTCTATGGATAGAAATAATTGGGGCTTTCCATTTAAAAAAAATTACTTTTTGTCGCTCCCCCATATAGCTTTGCAATTACAGACAATGAGAAGTGATATTTAAACTGCAAAATATAAAAAAGTTAGGGGGGTGTCAGTTTATACGGTAGCCGCTTTCCAGCTAGTGCTTCAAGCTCAAGCACCGATTAACACCGTGTTTGGAAAGCAAAAGTAATCCTGGAACACGTTTGAGCTGCTCACATACACAAATGTCAAAACTGTCAATGGAATGTTTGTTTATGTTCGAGCCAAGGCATCTGGACATTGTGATTATTGTGAAAATTTGTGGAAATATTGTTTATAAGACACTCTGAGCTGAATTTTGTATGTTTAAGCACGGATCCAGTCAAAAAAGATAAATCTTGCCAATGTTTTGATTTTGAATATGACAGCATTTGACTGATTTGACGTTTGGCTAGTTTTGCGCTCCAAGCCCACATTTTCCAGGTGGTGCTTCAGGGGAAAGGGGAAGGTAAAGCGGATCTCCAAACGCAATACAGCTGGAACACGCGTTTATTGCTTTTGCGCGCACAAATGCTCGATTGCGTGAACAAAACGGGCAGCTGGAAAGCGGTTGGTGTCACCCGGTACGCGTATTGGCATTCCTTACTACGCTACAGAGCATAGATGAGCTGTATCGCAGTAAAGTATGGCTCGACTGGGCGCACAATTTGTTCGGCCATTGTTTACTACGGTACAGATCAAATGCGCTATTTGGAAGAAAAGTACGGTAGTAATGGATTTATTTACTCAACTCATCAATTATTATCGTTCACCACGGAAATTAATTACAAACATGTATAATCATTTCCTATTATAAAGGTGTTTCTAGAAATATTCTACTATCATTTTAATGTGACAATGTGTACAATGGCTTCATGAAGCCATTTTCAATTCCGCCAATTATTAGTAGTGAACAAAGTTTCAATCTACTCAGGGTATGCTACTCAATGATGGGCCGTAATTTCAAAGACGCATTCCTGAGCCCTGAACCAAATTCAAGTTGTAGAAAAGGTCTTACAGGTAAACATATTGTCATTGTGTCTTGAATATAAATATTCTGGTCTTCGAGTTACAGGTTTAAAAAAATATCGGATTTCTCATAAGTGAATCGAATTAACTTTGCTCGTTGCTATATCTGTTGTTATGGGCATAATGTTTATGACTGTCCTTGCTAGCCTATGATTTTTCATATGGTCAAAAACTAGACATTTTTCTTAACCTCCAGCAACACTGGTATCTCGAAAACCAGACTATTTAGGACACAAGTTTGTCTTGAAACTGGTTCAGAAATGCGTCTTTTGAACTATGGCCTATCATTGAGTGAAACTTTGTATTGGCTAATTAGAGGCACGCCATAACATGCGGATTCAATATAATAGCGTAAACCTCACATTATCATTATGAGTGCAGATAATACTATCCTATACTTAATAGTACACAATGAATTTTTCAGAATTTGTCAACGACGGTCTCTTGAGTGTAAAATTAGCAAAATCGGAAATTTTTCCCCTGTGGTTTTTGTGCAATAGAGGTGGTTCTTTTCAATTGTTCTACAACAAAATAATTATGCTCAAATTGTACATGAGAAAACTCTTCATAACTTTGCATCATGATTTTTTTTTTAATTATTTTATTATTTCCGGCCCATTTGGGGTGATTTCAAAAAGTTAGATTGCTCTCAATTGATATTGATGCATAATGAAAGTGGTTCATAATAAATGGACAAGCAACTTTTCCTCATGGACTTCGTCACTTGATTATTTTTTTAGATAGCCCAGTTCATGGAATTGGAGTAGTTTTGTTATTTTTGTCTAGTTCTGTAAATTTGTCAAATTAAAGGTGTTCGTGATAAAATCACACAGTGATCGGCTAAAATATGGAACACATTTATTTTAAATTCGGGGTTTTAGATTTTTGGAAAACGCTCGGGTATGTTGTTTTTTATTTGTGGATGCGGTCTCTTTAATGACAATTTCTTGTATACAGGTTGAACCAAAAATAAGTTACGATCATCACTTTCCTTGTTTCAAATGGAAACATGTAAGTTCTATTTTAAAATTGAATTACACTAACCGACAATAGTGGAGAAACAGCCTAAAATTTGAGAAACCTTGGATCCTGGATCAGTCATCAAAAAGTGATTTTGCATTTAAAAACTTGAATCTAGTTGTCACTTAAGTTGTCCTGGCGATTAAGAAAAAAAATTGTTTGGTGCCCCTTTTTCACGTTTAAAAAATGGACACCTCTTAAAACTTTTTCCTGTGTAGTTTTCGGAAAAAAAATGGCAAGCACCATTCGAAAGAGGGGCACATTATGTACTTCATGAGAATTTCACAATGATTGAACTTGAATTGAAGGATAGTCTTGTTATAAAATTTTGAACTTGGCAAAAATGACCAATTTTTCATGATTACTTCAAAAAGGTGTCATTTCATAAACATTTTTTTCAAACAATCGTCAGGACTCAACTGACAACTGGATTCAAGTTTTAATGCATCACGTTTTTGATAATAATTGATGCAGGATAAAAGTTTTCTCAAATTTTAGGCGCTTTCTCTACTTTTGTCGGTTAGTGTAGGTATGGGATGTATAACATGACATATATACTCGAATTGCACGCAGAATTCAAAAATGAAATGAAAAATTGGGGTGGAAAAATTTTCATTTTGCTAATTTCACACTCAGTAGGCAGTAGCTGACAAGTTCTGGAAAAATTAGCTTTCCCGTTTTTTTTTCCACGTTGAAATTTTATTGGATTATTATTGTTTACCGAAATTCACAGCTGTAGCAGTACAATGTACAAACTACGTTGATTTGCCGCACATGAAAATTGGGCGTAATGAGGATAGAGTTAACTTTATAAGACCAACTCAAACTTTCCTGTGAGTATAGCATATACTTCGATTTTTACGCATGATGATAATGTGAGTACCTACGTATTTTGATTCGAAACATTGAGTTTTACGCTATCAAATTGAATCCTAGTGCGTGCTTCTAATAAGCCAATACAGGGTTTTATTAAATGATAAGCCATAGTTACAAAGACGTATTCCTGAACCAATTTCAAGATGAACATGTGTCTTGAATAGTGTGCTTTTCAAGATACATTGTGTTGGAGGTCTACTTCTTGACCACATGAAAAATCATAGGGTGTCAAAGAAAGTCAAAAACATTATGTCCATACCAATAACAACAGATATAGCAACCAGGAAAGTTGACTCGATTTACTTATAATAAATCCGACTTTTTTTCCCAAAACTATATCTCAAAAACCAGAATATTTATATGCAAGACACAATGACAATAGGTTAACCGATCAGAACTTTTCTACTTGAATTTGGTTCAGGAATTATGGTCTATCATTGAATAACACCCTGTGTGGACGAAGATTATTGTTGTTGAATTTGTTCAGTTCTTATTTGCGAAATCAAAAATGGCTACGTGAAGCCATCGCATACATCGTCTCATTAATGTGATATAGTAGGATTTTTCTAGATTCACCTTTATAATAAATAACTTTTATATACATATGTATGTTATCAATTTTCATTATGTGTATATCGTATGATAATGGTTAATGAATTGAGTGAACAAATCCATTCCCACCGTATGTACCTATTTCTAACATGCAGCGCATTTGGTCTGTACCGTAGTAAACAATGGCTGCACAAATTGTGCGCTCAGTCCAGCCATATTTTACTGCGATGCAGCTCATGTATGCTCTGTAGCGTAGTAAGGAATGCCAATACGCACCCGGTACAGTCATCGTTACCTCCCGGACAGAAAAATGTACGTACATTGTATCAATGTCGCCCGTAGTCGTCGCAAAAACAATGTTCTCGTTCATTGATTTGATGTACATTTTTATTGATATCACGTACTTTTTTCGTTCAGTGATACGTGGTCAAATTTCGTTCTGTCTCAATGACAGAATTTCGCCTCATTTATACCCTGCTAACATTATGAAATTTAAAATAAAACTATACCGTAGCAGATTCCATGATTTCATTGATACTGATACATAAGTGAATTACCTATCAAGTTATAGAATACGATTACCCAGTATGCAGTATATCTAAAGATTTATGCGAAGTTTGAAATTCTTGATTAGAAAACAATTTTGCATTTCAAAATGTTAGCAGGGTATAAATGAGGCGAAAGGGGTTGAAGTGAGCTGTTGCTACATGTTGTTTATTATCCATCGAGATCATAAGAATCGCTAAGGAACATTCTAACAGTTATAGAAAAATGGGATCGGTATATACCTAGGTGGAGCTTAGAGTAACTGCAATATGGTGACGTAGACAGGGGAGAACTGGTCGACAAAAAGAAAAACTTCAGAATTGTTACTCTGGATTTAAACTTTATTCGAATTCATTTACGGTAATATATATTCTTGATATACAATTATTAGTAATGCTATAATAATACAAATCATGCGGTTCAATATTCACTTGAACATAAATAAAGGGGAATAGGAAAGATGACAGTGAACAAGAGAGTTGGTGAATTGAATTTTTTAATTTTCCATTGCAAGCGAAACGTGGTGGTGCATAGATCCGTTGTACAAAATGCAGGACAAATTTGCGGAAAAGACGTCTACACACGCATATATTTTTGTCAGGCACAAGAATTTAAGGTAAATGCGACACACAATGTAAGTTTTTACTAATGTGAACGCGGCTATACAACGGATTAATGCACACGACTGTACATAAACAGGAGAACTAAAAAGTTAGGAAGAAAAGATTTTGAGAATGTTTTCCCTACCTGCTCTGCGATTTTTTGAAATAATAATAATTATTATTATAGATAAGAATTATTCGAACATGTTCTATTATATTTTGAAAGACTAGAAACGTTCTGAAATATTTTTATGTATTTAAGAAATCAACAAGTATTTGGAATCTGCAGAAACAAGATATTTAATTTGATGGTTGTTGGATTTTGGGTTTTAGGGTCAATGAAAACTCCAGTATTGATTGAAAACTTGTGCCCACGTTTTGACCAGAAGGATTGTTTTTATGTAGCCCTGCGATAAAGGTGTAATATACACCAAAACGTTAACACAAGCTTTCAATCAATCCTGGTGTTTTCATTGACCCCAAAACCCACAATCCAGAAACCTTAAAATGATAACATGTTAAAAAAGATATTCAATTTTGAAAATTACCCAAATTCTACCCAAGTAGTAGGATGCGAGGTGACTGATAAAAAGAAATAATGATAATTGAGATTTTTCTATTGTTCTTTGGATAGTATAGTTTTAGTACTTTCAAGTCTTATACTATTAGTTTTGGGATTACTAAATTTACTTGAAAAAAAAACACTCGTATATTTAGGTACTTCGCATCAATATATATGCTTTTCATTAGTGATTACCTATATGATAGTCCAACACAATTTGATCATATCCATGACTAAGTAAATTGAAAAAAATATTGGAATCTACAATATAATGTGGTTAAACATTTACAAATCTCAACCATATGAGTAATATTTCAGTAAACTCGACACAAATTTCATATCCCGGTCCTGTATTAGGCTATACGAACTTATGAAATGTGATTCCAGTCGATTTTTTCTTATCGCTAGCTTCTCTACTCGCACAACTTCTCAAGGCACCTGAAACCATAATTGAGATATGCAACTACACACAAAAATCACAAAATAATCCTCACAACACAGCCAAAACTCAGAAAAACCGTTTCACAAATGTAAACAAACACTGACAGAACGATCGCGGTAAGATGGCGAAAGTGATCCCATTTTAGTCACGTGATGTCTTCTCCAACCCTTTCTACCTCCATGTTTATTATACTTTATACGTACCAATAGAGCATACCTCAACTTACCGTCATTGTTAATATTTGAAAGGAGATGGAAAATGCTGACAAGTGATTACATTTAACAAAAAATTTTAAATACAAATCTTAATTTCTCAAAATCAGCTATGAGTTGACGAATAAAACCATACCCTCGGACTATTGCCGGATCAAACTGATAACTGCAAATTTTCATTTTCAACTTCTTTTGGCGGTTCCTGAGTTATGAGAACACAAACAGAAAGATTTCCATTTTTATACAGGGTGTCTGTAAAAGGTATTTACAAAACTTACCACAGATTCCTGAGGTCAAAATAAGCAACTTACCTCAGTCCAAAATTGCTGCCTTTCCAAGATAAGGTTAAGTCAAACAATAATAATCGAATTCTTGGAATTGTGTGAACATTTCTCAACGTATTACATTGAAAATTGGTACCCAGGGGTTTTTTGGGATGCAAAACCTGAATATGTACTGTTTTTCATTGTGGCCGTTAGAGAGCCCTGCACACTTCACTTCTGATGATTTAAATTGGTCATAACCCATAACTTGTTTCTCAGTAAGTTTTTCAATTTTTTTGTAAAGGAAATGATCTGGGAAATGATCTTATAGAAATTTTGAAGCAAAAACGGTATTCTTGTTAGAATCTGCTAGAGTAAGTAGTTTTCGAGATATTTTGGTTTTAAGTGTTCCATGCCACATCAGGATATTCAAACTACTTACCTTTAGGATAATCTGGTCAGTGAATTTGTAGAGGTAGGGGAACCATATCAAAATTAAGATTCATCAATCCATGGGCGTGGATCGATATTGAAATTCAGATTTTGATGTTTTTTTTTGCCCAATAAAGTCATGTGTACATATAAAATTCAGATACTTCAGTTTCACTAACCAAATTTTAGCCTTAGAGATAACAACAATTTTTTTAATCCAAAGTAATTTGAATATTTCGGTGCGGCATCAATAATTATTAAGAACAAAACGTCTCGAAAACGAATCACTTAAGCGGATTATGACAAGAGCACATTTTGCGACTGAAAGTACGTGAAGAATGATTTCCTTGACAAAAAAAATTAAAGCCACACTGGTTAAAAAAAGGTATGGCCATGGTGAACCATCAGAAGTGCAGTGTAGAGCGACTTCTAACGACCACGATGAAAGGTTGTCCATATGTTCAGGTTTCGCATACCTCAAAACCACCGGATACCAGTTTTTAAATTAATACGTTAAAAAATGTTCAAAGATTTTGAAAATTTCGAATTCTATTCAGTACTTGGAAACGGAGCAGTTTCGAACTGAGGTAAGTTGCTTTGAATCGGCTTATTTTGATCTTATAGGAATATGTGGTAAGATTTTGTAAAGAGCTTCTACAGACATATAGTAGATGATGGGAAAAAAAGAAAATATGATGTTTACATTACTCACATTCCTACACTATTTTCGTAGCAGTGTCCTTTCAGCTTCAAATCAAGATCGTTGAACGGATGTCTGATGAATTCTTAACACAAAATTTAGTAGGTACTTCTTGGCACTCTAGAATCAAGGATCCTGCAAGCTGTTGATGATTTCTTACAAAATTACGAATGCCATCTCAAGATCTTCCATTTCTCGGCATCAGCACTTGATTCAACAGTACAGAAATGTTCTCTCACAATCACCACAGCAATCAAACCAATTTGAGGCTTGACTCATCCTAGTATTCACAGATCTAGTTTATAATTTGTATTCTATTCTTAATAAACCCTTCCCATCGGAAAATTCACTCCATGTGGAAGGTTATGCTCCGCAATATACTAGAAAGTGAATGATTTTTTAAACCCAAATATTAATCAAAAGGATGTACTACTATCAACAATAGATTTGTCATATGTTTTTTCCGAAACCTGACACGGAAGTAAACCTCATGGGCGAATCACAGAGAAGGAATTCAAATTATTGTTTGGAATTTGAATATTCGGGTGAAAGCTCGAATGATAGAAACTTTGCAAATCGATCCAATTCAGTTGATTTCAAGTTTTAATTTAGCGGTATAAAATATAAACTCACGATTAAAAACCGTACCAGAAAAGTGATGTCGTCAATCATTTTCAGTAAAAATTTTTCACAATCTTGGATATTATCCATAATATATACGAATAAACAAGAACTTTTGCATCGCAATTGAAATATATCATGCTCTAGACACAAAAATAACACCTTCACACAAATAAGACCAGACCAAAGTTTTATAGTTATCACAGGCGACTGCTTCCCACTTACAGAGAGCTAAAACCCACATTACGCTGCACATCATGTTACTATACGTTTGCATGAATTTAACAGTCGCGCTGAGAATGAGAAGACGTGATATGTATTCGCTTTGTAACATCAGGAGTCATATTATCTTTGAATGAGAAGTGGTTGTTCTTATAAGTGCCATAGTAACTTTCACATAAATAGTAACTATGTTTGTTCAATTTGATAACTTTAGGATCCCCTCTAAATACAAGTTGGTATCACATCAAAGTTATTCCAATAGTACTCATAAATTCTCACTGTGACAGCTCACAGCTTTTTCGCAGTGAGAAAACGTAGCTACCAGCTTCTCGAACTGGACCTCGACGACAAGGCCGGAAGCAACAAGTACTATTTCAATTCGAAAAATATGTATCGTAACGATTAACAATTGTGAAAACGAGCTAAATTAACATGAACATAAACCATCAGGCGGATTTGGAACGTTCTACTTTTCGCAAATCATATATTATAATTATAATAGACCTCGCATGTGAAGTAATGCCCCAAACTCATATTTTCTTTTTCGGGATTGTTTTTGACCAGTTCATGTCGTTTATTCTTCTTGAATTGTATGGATTAGTAGTCACTATAAGTAGGTCACGACTGTGTCGCACACCCTCCGTTCCTACTCTGAAGGTATACTTAAATATGTGGAAAAATGTTGCTTACTCGTTTGTCAAGATTATTTGAAAAGCAGCTTCACAAACTGCCTGACTTACAAATCAGATCAAATCAAAATAAGCTCTATTACCATGAAAATTAGTGTCAATTTTATAGGGATGGGCAACTTATTAGAAGCTTATGCAATTTCTCAGAACTCAGTAGTCAGTAGAATTTGATTTTGGAAGGACTCCAACAAAGTATGTAAACACAATTGAGTGATCCTCAAAACACACAAAATCAGCATCTCGATTGATCTTTCGCCTTAATTACCAAGTCAAATAACCAAACCTCAATAATAATAGCTCGCAGACTTTCTATCAAAATTTTGTGAACGCCAACGAAAATCTAAAAAACAACACTGTTGTTTGTTATGGTAAGTTGAATCATGGATAAATTTTACTTGAAAAAGTGGTCAATTTGATAAAAGCTCTTGGATGGTTTCGCTGTTTCAGCTCAGGAAGTTCTGGAGTATCAAGGAGTTAACATCAATAATGATTTGAGAAGGATCTCATTAGTATTGAGGTCCTGAGAATAATTACGTGAAATTACAGTAGAGTACAAAACATCTGTTTTCCTAGTCAGCCTGAAATAGTATATTATATACCGCGGGACTAAAGTAGCACTTTCAATCCCAAAGGAAAAGTTTATGATAATTTTCCTGAGGGATTAGAAGTACTTCAGTCACAAGGTATAGGTATACGATATTTTGCAGGCTTCTGGAACCAAAACGTAAAAATAATTACAAAAAAGTACAAAGAAAACTAGAATGACATGATCATAATAATTCATGTTCACAGGGCGAAGGCGTTGTACTGTTTGCACTGTTTGACAAGTTACCATAGAAATCATTGCGATTTATACTATTGTCAAAATAAAAAAGAAGACTACACTCATTCACAACCAAAAGCCACCAACGTGAACAAAACTTACACGTGAACAGACATAGCGAAACGAGTGGATTGGTGACATTTGCTGGTTTATCCCACGTGACCTTTCAATCGTGTTCCTTTGTTTGATCACGTGTAGTTTGTATAAATTGATGACTTTTAGTTTTGAATAGGGTGTAGTTAGTCAAACATGAACGTCATACATCGAAATTGTGACCGCTTTTTCTTTGTTCGGCTCAAAAAAATTGTGTCCAGAATCTACAGGGTCCTTCATTAGTGCGTCGGGCAATCCTAGCGTGGTTATTCACAAAAGTAGAAAAAAAAGTTTTTCACAAAAGTTGTAGAATGTGACTTTATGCATATTTTAAAAATATTTTCAAACATACAGGGTGCGTCACAAAAGTATGGCACGAAAAAGTATGATTTTTTTTAATGGAACCCCCTGTATATTGATTGATATTTCAATTCTTTCTTCAATTTGGAACAAAAATTGTGATACAACTAATGTTCCTAAATTCAAACGTTATCGAGATATCGCGTTTTAAAAATGGCATTTTTGCAACTTTGACATGCTATAAAACTCAAACTATTCAAGTTAGAGAAAAATGGATTGCACATTCCTGTCTTAACTTTTCAAGAGCTATTCAAGGAGATTAAATCCATTATTGTGAAAAAATGTCAAAATGTGCCGAAAAAAGTTGACAGTTGACGTTACCTTCTATCCAAATGACAGAAGAGCTCTTGAAAAGTTAAGATAGGAAAGTGCAAACCATTTTCCTCTAACTTGAATAGTTTGAGTTTTATAGCATGTCAAAGTTGCAAAAATGCCATTTTTAAAACGCGATATCTCGATAACGGTTGAATTTAGGAACATTAGTTGTAGCACAATTTTTGTTCCAAATTGAAAAAAGAATTGAAATATCAATTAATATACAGGGGGTTCCATTCAAAAAAATCATACTTTTTCGTGCCATACTTTTGTGACGCACCCTATATGTTTGAAAATATTTTTAAAATATGCATAAAGTCACATTCTACAACTTTTGTATAAAACTTTTTTTTCTACTTTTGTAAATAACCACGCTAGGATTGCCCGACGCACTAATGAAGGACCCTGTATATTATGTGAGTTTTTGCTGATTTTGTGTAATCCTTCAAGCCAGCCCTACATTTTTCGAAATAAGATGGCGTTACCAAATCCACTTCACATTTATTGTATTACACAATTGGATACCCTGGTGCAAAATAAGTGCATCTGCTAATGTTGGTTCAAAAGTTGCTCCTCTTGCCTGGTGCAAGTATGGGATACGTCTGGGTAATAGAAACTGAATCATTTTATCACCCGCACGTATTCGGCACTTTTACCAGGCAAGAAGAGCAAAGTTTTGAACCTATATAAACAGATATCTCACTTGCACCAGTCAGAGTCCTCAATCATTATTATAGGTACTGTTACAATTTTGTTCCGGAATTTTCGTCGATATTATATTCCGGATGGATAAAAAGTGATACTCTAGTACAGATAATAAGTAACTAAGGTGGTCACTCTAGTCCCGGAAGTACGAAAAAAAGTTTATTAGTTGACCGATTTTACTCGAGTTTTTTTTATGTAGATCTTGACAAATTGTATCTTCTAACCAAAAATTACCTTGCCCATAATAAATCCACAACCCAGTTTGCGAGTTTCCAGCTGCAATATTTTGACAGACTACATTACTGATTTTGTTAGAGAAAATCTATGCACGCCACTGGTTTTGGCGATCTCAAAAATGACGAACGATTGAGTGGACTGAACACTGGTGAGTAGGGTGCTGCGGAAGTGGTCTACTAGAGTAGCGGCATTGATATTCTTGTTTGGTGTTATCCATCCCGAAGAACGAACCAGAGGACAGTGGACTGCTATATTCATCAAACATCACGCTGCCGATTTGGTAACAGTCGTTAATACTGACAGGGTGACATTTTGGGACGGATGTGAAGAAACATGTCCGAATGCAGTGGGACATCGACGCTGCCGAAAAAGTCATCGCCACTTATTCGAACGTCTCGGAACCTGTCCAACCAGCACGGGATTGTGACCACTGTAAATACGCCGGAAAGCTTAGAGAGCTCTTTTCAGCTGCAGCTCTCGAATCAATACACCAGTTGATGGTGAATTGGATGGAGAATGGATAATCACGAATAGCCAGAAAAACTTAAATGCGTGTGAAGATGAATTGGTGTCAAGTAAAACTATTTGAAAAAAACGCTCGCACACGTTGATTGGTATTTTGTGTTGCGCATTTTTTTCAGCAAACACATTTTATACAGGGTGTGTTATGTGACCATAACTGATACCAACGTTGTATGGTTAATACAACACCCTGTATATTATGCAATTTTTGGATTCTTCAGAAAATTCTAGACGTATTTCATGTACAATGTCCTACACCTATCTTCAACTGCTTCGGAAATATTCAGTGTTTTTGCCTTTATTGCAAGAACAAACATCGAAAAACCTAAGTTATTTGATCAAAGAAATTAGCTTCAACACAGTCCATATTTTACATTTATTTCTTGATAATAAGAAAATAAGCGAACACCATTTTAACGTTTTTTACTGATATTGAACTATTAACTACAAAATTATTTGACCGCATGCATGCCGTTTGGTTTTTTAAAATTTCTCACATTATCAAGAGATAAACAGTATTACGAGTACTTGGTAACTTTTAGTTTTTGTGAGTGTTCTAGCGCATTTCTGTAAGGAAATATGTAATTTAATTTTTATTATTTTTATTTTTGCAATAAGTCTGCATGAAAACACTGAATATTTCCGAAACAGTTAAAGGTAGGTATAAGATATTGTACATGAAATATGTCTAAGACTTTGTGAAGAATCCAAAAAATGAATAATATACTGTGTGATGTATTAGAAATAATAAAGTTACCATAAACCATGACTCCCCTGTATGGAAATTTTTTGTAGAAAATAGTGCACAACCAAAAATATCAATCGACGTGTACAAGGGTTTTTAAGAAATCTACACCATCAATAATAATTATTGATGATCGAATTTATTCCATTTGGCTGCTACACACTTTATACGAAATATTCGCAATATTTTGGTGGGTGTAGGAATCGCCATGTAGCTATTTTGTAAGCTCGATTGTAAGTGTTAGTCAAAATCCAAAGAAATACAACAATACGTTCAAGGAATTATTTTTGTCTTCAAGAATGTATGAATATTATCATTGTACCATTCTGGGCCGTTTTGATATTGTCGATGCAGCTGTTTTAAGAAGTCTACATGTTGATCACGGGACTAGTATACGCGTAATCAACATGATAATATAACATATTATTATTTATACTTCTTGAAACAATTTCAGTAAGGATTGTTCCCCATCTTTTTAAAGATAAGAACAGATAAGATTACGCTTATTTCAAAAGTCTTGATTCAAGGTTTAGATCTTCAACGAGAAAAAACCCTTTAGACATCTTGGCTTGAAATCCGACAGATGTATTATCTTGTTTGGTTTCAACTCTGTTCTATCAATTTTTTTGTAATGTGAAATTAAAAAGCATAGTTCCAATTCTAGCTTCAGCCACTGCACAAATGATACGGTTCTTTTGAAGGTGGCTCAGCGCGTATCTCTACTCTAATAGCATCTTCATCCATATAGTACTTGAAGCGAGAAACGAGCACAAAACATACAGTTATCTGAAAATTGGATACGATCAGAAAAAGATGCGAGAACGAAGTTGTCCAAATTTAATTTTGCTAGAGATCTGCAACGTTTTCATAAGATTCTTATTTTAAGTAAGTCTAATGGAATGTTAACCAAAACCAGCGGCCATTTTTAGTTTCTTTGAATAATAATCAATGTAATGGAAAGGGCTCATAGATAATAAACGGCGTTCAAATTCGTTTAAGTGAAATGAATCACGTGGAATGTTTCATGGAGTTGTCAAACAGAAGAAAAACATACGTAATGGCCGGGGGTTTATTTTGGACATTTGTGTCCATCGCGGGAATTTCAATGGTGGTTGGATATCTAGGAAAAGTAGTTTGATTAACTCATGCTAGTAACCTTCCAGACAAATCAACCTGATTTTTTAGCTACTCTTGGCATCCTTCGTAGCCTTTGGTGGGTGAATAGCCATTATTTCCACTTCTTAAAAGGTTCATTAAGAAACCATATGTTCATAAAGGCCAGAAAACAGATAGGTACCAGAAAATGAACTAATTCGGAAATCTATACTGCTCAACGAACTTTTGATTTGAGGTGTTGGGTTGACCGTTAGACCATTAGGTGTAGAATACCAAAAGTTCCCAGCCGTGGAACTCATGCGCTGGGCGGGAAGAAGCTGAGAAGTGCCGGTTTGTAGATTTTTCGTCATTATACCAAAAACTAAGCGTCTTATCGGAAAGAACCCCCTAACAACATGCAAGTGGATTGAATATTGTTTTTTTCGCCAAGAGCAAAAGTTGTATGAAACATTGGAAATGGAGAACGTTTGGAAAACCATGTTTTTGTCGTTCAAGGTTCATGTCAATGGATCATATAAAAAACTTTAGTCAACATCCACTTTGACGCGACCGCAGCAGGATAAAGCTAATCTTCCGTATGAGAACGTCCGTATAAAGGATCGGAGATTTTGACCGTGAATGCCCGGCTTCAGAAAATGAAGCCATAATGAAGAGTACCTACTATTTTGACCCAATGGAAGATTTCAAAATACCGACCACTTTTATGGCATGTGTTTCTAATGTCAAAGTTGCCATATTAACAAGGAAGAAAATGAACTTCCTCGCACTGATGGGCCACACCCTGTATTTACGAATAATAAATCTGATAAGGATATTCCAAAAGAAGCTATTAGGTACTAAGAAGTAAAAAAATGTATTGCATTGTACATACATATTATTAGTCGAATGCAATTCTTCAGAAGAACTCTCTTGAACTTTCTTGTTCATCTCAATCAACTGTGTACAATATGTGCGTGAATGAAAATTTGTAAATACTGGGCAACTGAACGTGGCTTGAAGCTAAGCTTCACTAAATTATACTTTGATCCATGTTTTGAGTTATGAATATTAACTATACCAGTTAATTTTCAAGCCATGAAGTGCCAATATCTCCAAAATCACCACTTTCTCGAGTTAAAGATAAGCTTTTAGGTTTTAATTAAATGTACACTTGTAACTTCTCTTAATGTTACGGTGAACTTTTTCCCGTAACCGTACATCGCTTCAATGATGCAAAAGCTTTGGTACTGACAATTTTCATGTATCTTAATAATTTCATATATTTCGGCAACACCGCCGATCCAGGGGCGTAACCACAGGGAGGAGATTTGGGGGTCAGAACCCACCCCTTGATCAGAAAGTATAATCGAAAAACACATTTGAATTTGATAGCAGTCTTGCAATCTCTTGATAAATTCATGCATTCCAGCAAAGAGAGGTCATTTGGGAAGCGTAATGTCAAAACTAAGGAGGTAGGCCTATGGAAATGTACATTTTGTGTATTGCTATGCTCACCAATTTAACAAGGAACAAGCAATGTCAAGTATATCGGGCGTAAGATTCTTTTTTTGAAAACTGAATGAGATTTCCATTTTTTTTTTCAAATTCCCCTGACAGAACAGTAGCCTTAAAAGAGGTTTGTGACAAGCGAATACCAAGATCAGTAGTTAGCACGAACGCGTTGGAGCACTAATTCGTACTTTAGCAGACGCTGGATGTACCCATAAATCTTATGAGTCATAAATTTGAGGGAAACAAAGAAGGGGAAATTCCTCAAAATTTTCCGACTGCGGCGCTCCTACAGTCTCAATCCCCGCCAATGAGCGCTCCATCTGTCCAACCCAAAACCCCCCTTTATAAAATGTCTGGCTACTCCACTGCGCCCATTAAATCATCATTTCTTGTCAATATGTACCATATTATAATAGAATAAACCAAAGGAACCTACCTACATACATACAGAAAACGAGACCGATTATGAAAACATTTAAAAATCAGGAAACTACTCGCGATGTAAAGCTGTCCATCGCAGTCGGTTTTACCATATTTGATTGTGAGTGATTCTGAGATGGTGAGCTCATCAACATCAATTCCGTGGTCAGATTAACTTGAGATTCAATTGTGTGATGAACCTCTCACTCTGTGGACCTTTTTTCAGTTAAAAAAATTTCTTGTTTCGAACTGATTTGCTTAGAAAAACGACCAAGCTCTACTGCAAACTTGATCACGCTATAAAGCCATTATGAATGTGATTGGTCGAAACCCAGATAAAAGCTGAAAAGGCACTTTTCTTGCCACGGAAAAAGCTCTTCTTCGAGGTCTTATGCAATGTGTGACACCAAATGAGATCGCTGTTTGTCTATGGTTCATCTGTCCCTTAGACTGATCACTCCCAGAGGCACTCTAACAATTATCACGGAACCGACCCCTCGGCAGCCACAGCTCAACAACCAGTCACCCTTGACGGATGTACATGCTGGAATGAAAATAACGTACCGCCACAGAACCAGAGGTCACCAAAAACCACAACTTTGTCAGTTGGTCGATCAATGGATCACAGATTTCAATTTGTTACACACCCTTTTAAAAGTCAAACTTTATGCCTGGACCTATAAACACCTTGTGAACTATTTTGATAATTATTGATGATGCAAATTATTCAAATAAACTCATCCACTGTCTCTTGTTGAGCTGGCCGATGTGAACAAGAGTGAAAGTCTGTAACATTGAGCAGATATTGACATGATCCATAAACAAACAACAATCTCATTTGAGGTCACACATTGCATAAGACCAGGAAGAGGTTTTCCAAAAATAAAATTCCGGGGCAAGAAAAGTACCTTCTCAGTTGTAGCTATAAGTGCATGAAGGTGTCAACTCACTTTTTACCAACTTTTATATGCATGAAGGTGTGAACTCATTTTCTCTGCGTTCGTGAAGACTTTGGCTCATAGATATGCCGCTAGTTACCTCTAAAATTGGAATTCGAAACGCGTTAACTCAAGTTTTCTGCGAAAGTAGTTCGAGCAAGAAGGTGTTATCTCTTACCGATTGTGCAAGAAGAGGTTAACTGCTCAATTAACACCTTCTGAATAATCTAATCTGAGATATAAATTTCAGTTTTGAATATTCTGTATAATGGATGGGTCGCGCAAAAAAATTGATTCAATTATCAAGTTGGCTATGGATGCTGCTGGAATAAGTGAAACAGAAGACCATGAGGATCTTGGATTGGAAGTAAGATACCTGCAAAATTGTGACTCCCATGAAAAAAATGACGAACACTTCAAGCGCTTCAAGGCAGCTTTTGAGGAACAGAAAAAGGACAGAAGTTTGCCACATACGGGCAACATTCTATACATTAATTTTAATTTTGACATGCAAGAAACATTGCCTTTACCAAAGCTTTCTACCAGCGTGGCCTTTTATCTAAGTGAAGTGTGGCTCTATAATTTGGGGATTCAATATGTTAGTAAATGTGATGCTTTTGACAAAGGATTTTTTCATCTTTGGACTGAGGACAAAACTGGTGAAGGCCCAGAAGAAGTGGGAAGCAGTATTCTATCATTCTTATTTCTTACAAAACATGGATATTGAAGATGACCATCTAGTTGCCTGGAGCGACTCTGCAGGTGGACAGAATAAGAACTTTTTAATAGTTTGTTTATGGCATTACCTTTTAAACTAGAACATTTTCAAAACTATTGACCTTAAATTTTCCGAGGTAGGCCACAGTTTTATGGATATTGACAGAGATTTTGGGTCTGTCAAAAAAGTTATCCGAAAAGCTCAACATATTAACACAGTTGATCAGTATATGACGTTGATGAGAGAAGCAAGAGAAAGAAATCCATTTGGGTTAATCAGAATGGAGAATACATTTGTCGACCTAAAAGATTTGCCCCAAAAGTTAAATTTATTTGACAGAAAAACAATAATAAGGGAGAAAAGATACTTTTTCGCAATGTGAGATGGATAAGAGTGAAAACATTTGGTACATCGAAATATAGATATTCACTTGATGAGGAAGAAGATTGGAAAGAAGTTGATATCAATAAACACCAATCAACTCGCACAACAGGTCAACATGAAAATCTCGTAGTTCCGTTGGATAAATCAAGGCCCATAGCAAACAAAAAATTTGATAACATTCAAGAGCAGCTCCGATTTGTCCCGGAGAATTTAAGAGGATTTTATATGAACCTCACTCCAGGTGAAAGTGATTAGTATTACTTATTACAATATCTATTTTTGTATTTCTTTGATCAAACTATATTGTATTGTATTTTTTTCATTAAACTATATAAATTGATCCTTTCTTTATTGATCATTATGTTGAATAAAATAGCAAATATTTGTGCATGAAGGTGTTAACTCATTTTTTGAGTAAAAAAAATGGAAAAAGCATCTGAAACCAAAATATATATATACAGTGTGACCCATTTAGGATGGAAACACCCCTGTGAAATTTCAGGTTATAAACCGATTTCAACCATTTTTTTTTGAAATGTCAAGTTTTGAAGGGTCTACCACAGGACAAATTTTGAAATGTTCATTTCAATTTTCAAGGTATATTGCACTACTTTTCCGTGATAAAAAATATCGAATTTTTATTAGCGATTTTTTTGTTAAATAAATCACTACGCCACTGGATTCAGAGTGCCTCAAAATGGCTGTGACCAAAATTTCAACAAAATATATTCATTAATAATAAAGCTACGACAACTTGAAATTCATAAATTCTTTAAGCTAATGGTCACAAAAAAAAATACCTTGCATCAACAGTTGCCATGGAAATTGAATTTGTTTTATTACCTGTAACAATGAACTACAGATTGAATAACGAAATGTTCAAAATAACATAACATTTAATGAAATTAACGGAATTACATTTGCATTACAATAAAAAACTAGTGGATGTTTTTAATAAAATATAATAAAATTTTGGTTTGATAGGTTCAATATTGTTTTCTTTAAGAAATAAAAAAAAAAAAATGAAAAAAAAAATCGACCACACTATGATTAAATATAAATATTCTTGCCGATGAATAGGTGATTTGACATTGACACTAAGTAGTGGCAACAAGTAACTTCATCTCCCATGGCAACTGTTGATGCAGGATGTTCTTTTGTGACCGTTGACTTGGAAAATGTACGAACTTTAAGTTGTCGTAACTTTGTTATTAATGAATACATTTGAAAATTTGTCCTGTAGTAGACCCTTCAAAACTTGACATTAAAAAAAAAATGTTGAAATCGGTTAATAACCTGAAATTTCACAGGGGTGTTTTCATTCTAAATGGGTCACACTGTATATGAAAGTTGACTTATACTTTTAAAATTACTGTTATTGTCTATATACTGACATGATAAGACTTTAGTTTTATCTAAACAATGAAAACCTCCGAGAAAAAAACTCCAACCCCTAATATTTCGAAATGGTCCAAACGTGAGTTGACACCTTCATGCACTAATAGCTTCAGTTGTTATCTGAGTTTTGACCAATCACATTCATAATGGCTTTATGACGTGATCAAGTTTGCAGTAGAGCTCGGTCGTTTTTCTAAACAAGAAAGTTATAAACAAGATTTTTTTTTAACTGAGTAGCAGATGTTCATGAACTAAATGGAAATCGACTACTTGGGTACCACAGTCGTGCTTCAATATGGAGAAACTATCTATTCGGACTCATCCATATTTTGATTGGCTCATTCAACATCAAAATACAGGGTTAGGAGAAATTACCAGAACGGTCGATTTTTCGAGAAGATACACGAGTTAGCAATAAATGTCTTGGGTGAAAGTTGTGAGGCTTTTAAAATAAACATATCTGTATTGAATTGGAATATACAGGTCGGTCATAAAGTCATGACATATCAAAGTTGCATTTTTTGAAATGGCTCCCCCTTTATATTATGTGATATTTTAATTCTTCGTTCAATTTTGAGCAAAAATTGTGATACAAATAATGTTCCCAGACTCAACCGTTATTGAGATATCGCGTTTTGAAAATGACATTTTCGCACCTTGGAGAAGCTATAAAACTCAAACGGTTCAAGATAGGAAAAAATGGTCAGTACTTTCTAATCCTTATTTTTCAAGAGCTATCCTGTCATATGACTAGAAAGTATTGCCAACTGTCAACTTTTTTTCGACCCATTTTGACATTTTTCGACAACAATTAATTGTATGTACCTAGAAAGCTCTTAAAAAGTTGAGACTAGATAGTGCAGTCCGTTTTCCTCTATCTTGAACCGTTTGAGTTTTATAGCATGTCAAACATGCAAAAATATAATTTAGAAAACGCGATAACTCGAAAACGGCTAAATTTAGGAACATTATGTGCACAATAATTTTCGCTCAAAATTGAAAGAAGAATTGAAATCTCCAATAATATACAGGGGGTCCCATTAATAAAATACAACGTTGATCTGCCATATAATGTGAATAATTTGTCTAATTTAAAGATATTTTGACCTCATTGAAGTCCATAAGTTTTTTTAAAAAACTACACCCACTGATCTAAACCAATGGATAAGCATAATGCATGTCTCATCTGAAGCAAATGTGGCGAGTCATGGGCAAAAAATGAGTTTCTGTGTCTGATTCACGGTCAGTTTCCAGAAGAGCAAGGGGATGTTGATCATGTGTAGTAGAATTCAATCTATCGAACCGGCCAAATGTTTACCCTGGTGTGCTCAAGTGAACCAGTCCCGTACTACATCGGTTTTCGTTTATTCGTTATCGACGCCATCCTTATGCTTTTTTGTGTTGTGCTTTTGTAGTTTGGATAAGTTTGCTTTGGACGCAGTGTTTGTGTGTGACTTTTTGACTATTTGTGAACTAGCTTTTGACTGCCATTTTTGTGATATTCAGTGACCTGACCATTATGGGTGGTACTCATATGCTTGTATGGTTGAAAATGATTTTATATCAATCATTGAAATTTTCAAGACTACATTGCAGAATTGTTTAAGTCGTTTAAAATCAATGTTGTAAAATGTAATACCAAAGCCTGTCTTCTATAAAATGAATCAATCTCTTCAATGTCTGACTCTTCGTGATGTTGGAGTGTTACATGTAAATGTTTGCAGAATTTCGACAATTCTTCATCGAAGAGTGTCTTCCTAGGTTGTTAAGAAACCAAAAATGTTTTCAAATGTTTGTAGTTCTTTAAACCTGCAGCGCGGAGATGATAAAGTCTATTTCGAAAATTGGTAAAAGAATTCAACCTTAAAATTAGCTCTAGAATGATGGTTGGATGCCGCAATCGCTGGTGGTGCTTTTGCCAGAAATATTTGTTTATAAGAAAGAAGTAAAAGGATAAAAAAAAATATTGTTGCTATGTTATTTCTGAGATAAATATTCTACAATAATATTTTACCAGTAATTTGAGCGCGTGCCCTCTGTATGCTTGCAGCGCACCTGACATATCCTCATGCACTATGTAATTTGTTAGAACATTTTTTGATCGCATACGTAATTTGAACAATATCCTTTTGAAAATAACAAAACTATGTAAACATAACCACACAAAGTTATTTTTTTCAAATTTCTTAATCAAATTCAAAACCAGACACTACATACCTAATTTCAACAAAATTGACTTGTCCGAGTGATTTTCACCCGTGAAAAAACCTTGGTGAGAAGGTTTTACGTGTCCCACTCTGTTAAAGTACAGGGGGTTCCGACTTTATACGCGCACCGTATGCATGATTATATCCAATACTCTTGGAAAAGATTGTGTAACCTCTAAAATTCGGACACTTTCCGTTGGCGAGATGTTTTGGACATGCATTTGTACCATAGAGTCCTTTATCCACGACTGTGTATAATGTGTGTTTTATACTTGTTGTTTTCCCAGTATAATGTCAAACATTATTCTATGACAACCGTTGCGAAGGTATAATGGTTCAGAAAACCACTATTATGTTACTCGCGGACAGATCACAAAATTCATTTGAATAATAAATAACCATGGAAACCATTCATTATACCACGATTATGTCACTTTGCTTACCAATATGTAAATATATTTGAAATCAGGGTAAAAAGTTCAATATTAATTCGAAATAATATACAGGGGACATCAACCGGTAATTATTTGACATTTACTTCTTTTACATTCTAGCCTACATATTCTCGAAGTTCATAAAAAAACTAGAAACTTTTGTATTAACCTTATTTCTATATCTTTCAAATAAACTCTGTGGTGCAAAAGTGTATCAGAAGACCCTGTACGTTTTAAGAATTGATTATGGGTTGAGTAGTAAATGTATTATCAATGATTATTGGTATTTAATGATATTTGGTATATCAAGTAATCTGGACAAATAATTATATCCTTAGAATTAATTGTCCAGATAATAAAAATCAACTGTTAACTTGAATTGTAGTAGGTACTACTACTACTCTACGATCCTTCATTTTTTCATAAAAAAATACAATTCGTTTATCAAAATGTGTACACAAATGTTTAACACGTTCATTGCTTAATCAAAAATAAAATTTATTAGGTTCACTGAAAAATATTATATTATATTATAAGTTCGGTCCTGTCCACAGCTCGTCAAAATGACATTATTTTGTTGCAGTGCACAATATCCAACTTGCCAGAAAATGTTCGAGTTTATTTACGTTTTTCGGTCGTAATTTAGCGGCGTTTTGCTCATCCAGTTGTTTAGATCAGTGACTACACCTTACTTGATGGAAAAAAGTCAAAGTGGCTCAATCCAAATACCGCTCACTGGGTAAAAAAACAACCGTTGACGTTTGAATGTACTCTTGAACACATGCAGAGCCGTCTTTATTGTAATACAAGCCATGAAGTGATGACAAGTAATGACGTGCAACGTCGCAATTTGGACCACCGTTGACGTTGATCGGTGGTTCAAATTTTGCATTGATTGAAGGTGTTTTCTTGTGGTGGTGAGTTAGAGTTTCGCTCCGAGCGCAAAATTGTCCATTTAAGTGGGATTTATAAACTTGCCGTTCGCCGTTACCGCTAACGCTGACGTTTGACGTTCGAGATAGACATATGGACGCGCCTGCATACATTTATATCATGCCGTCTGCCGTTGGCGCACCGCTAGAGATCGTTCATCTCCATCTTTTGCCGTCCGCCGTTCGTAGCTAAAGCCATAGGAAAATGGCTCAAAAGGTTTTTGCTCCCATAATTCATATTTTTATATCATGAAATTAAGATTTGTACCAAAATATACTCCAGTCAGTCACCAAATCTCACTGAACTAAAAGAAATTAACTTCAAAGTAAGTAGACAAAAAATTTGAAAATCTTCGAGGGCATAAGTTTATAAATGCATTGGGCGACGGCAACGTTAGCGGCACCGGCGAACGTCAACCGTAACGGTGGACGGCAAGTTTATAAATCAACCTTTAAGCGCGTACAATTTTTGGCCCTCCGAGTATCCAGAGCGAATACGCGATATGATCACGAGTTACGGAAAATGTTCAATAAAACAGTAACTTATATTATCGCAACAGGTATGATGTTTATCAAAATTATAACATTGTTATAGCTAAAACAGTGCAGACACTCATGGTAGCTCCACCATTTGGTCACTTCAAAGAGGTTGTCAGGTGATTGCCTGTATTAGATATGAACGGTAAAGAATTACATGATGCAGTATTGGAAACTATAAATTATGTTCAGCAAATTGGGTTCAAAGTTTTGTGTGTAATGACCGATGATAATCGAACCAACCAGAATATGTTCAAACAGTTTTCAGAAACAGAGACTTTTATAATAAATCTCAGAGACCCACCAAAAACGTTTATATATCCTGCTCCAGATAATCTCAATGATGTGAAAACAGCATGTTTTGATGATCTTTGTTCGATATATAATTCAGAATATGTGATCAAGTGACAAAGCGAGCTCATAAACTGAATTACAAAACTTTATACCCATCAAGTTTGAGCGGCAAAATGTTACGTTAGTAGAAAATGTCTTCCATGAATCCACCATTGCTGGTTTAAAAAGTTTCAACCCCTCCTGTGAAGGAACATCAACTTTTCTAGAGTATATTAGAAAGTGGTGGAATATAGTCAACGTAAAAAATAACTTGAAAGGAAAATTGAAACGAAATGAATATTCCACACCTATTGACTCTATCAATCATTTCAAAATAAGTTTTTTGAAAGATTTTCTAATATGGCTAAACAAATGACATCATGGGCCAGACATGATTGGTTTGACACATGATACTTACATGGCTCTTAAACGCAGTACGACAGTATTGATAGAAATTGTGGACTACAGTTTTGAATTATTTGATATAGACTACGTTCTTACTGGTAAATTTCAAAGTGATTATTTGGAAAGACGGTTTGGACGGTACAGGAACTTGTCAGGCTGCAGCTATAATGTATCATATAATCAAATTTTAGAATCTGAGAAAAGAATTAGAATTCAAAGTTTATTTAAGAACGATACCAACGTTGATGAATCAAGTAAATTGAAACATTGTTTGACTGCAGATGAAATCCTAGATGAAATAGTCGATATGAATGATTTTGGGTTCATTTTCAAAACCGCTTTTTTAGCAGATTATAAATTTGACCATTCTAAACAGCTCTATGTTTGTGGGTACGTCGCTCACTCATTCCATAGATCAAAAAATATAAAATATCCTGAGTGTAAAGGATTAGTGGACAGGAACTGGTGAAATCCAAAGGTGATGAGATGGTTGCAGATACATATTTTTCATTTCTACAAAAGGGTGGATTATGTACTGCGACAGATGAAATTGGCTACATATATTTTCATCTTTGTGCATTATTCGAGTACCTACATTATCAATTCAAAAGAATTAGAGACACATTTTTTGCTGAAGAAAAATCATAATAACCTTCTAGCCTCTCTTGCTATTACTAGCTTGGAGGATGATAGCTTTTATATAGATTTTTAAAAAATCTGTTCCTGTGGAACATTGCGTCGGAAGATATATTTCAGGGCAGCTTTAATAATAAGCAATATTATTGTACTTAACAATCACACCAAAAACAAAAACAATATTCAAAAAAGTTCAGGGTCTCTAACTAAAAAACGAAAATTATCCACAGTCAAATAAACGTAAAAATTGTGTTAATACAGTTAGGTTAAGATATGTATTATATTATTGTTGCGATAATATATAAGTTATTCTTTCAAGTTACTGTTTTATTGTACATTTTTCGTAACTCGTAATCGTAAAATACCTTAATTTTCAAAAGGTGAGTTCGAGTATTTGCTCTGAACACTCGGAGCGCCAAAAATTGTACGCGCTCAAATGGACAATTTCGCGCTCGGAGCGAATACTCGAACTCACCTGAAGAAAACACCTTCAATCAATGCAATTTCGACCACCGTTTAACATCAACGGTGGTCTAATATTGCGACGTTGCAATTGTTGACTTTATGGCTTGTATTACAATATAGACGGCTCTGACACATGGTTTTTTCTCTTGACTCACACTTCAGCATTCAATGCTGAAATGAAGTTTGATTATTTATATTGTGGGGTAAATCTTGTAGTCCCACAGGGGCAGTTACTGTTGATATTTGTTCCTTTCTAGATGTTGTATATTATTTTATCAAGCGATGGACTAGAAACATCTTTTCGAATATCGGTGAATAATAATGAACTATTGATATCCAAGCAAAGCATACAAAATCTTTCTAACACCTATAAAAATCTATAGGATAGAGGCAAACTCAAATGAGTAGCGTTAGAAGAATAATGGTGTCTTGATTGTAAGTTGGACCAGTTTTTAATCTATTTCAGGTTATCAAGTAGTCTTTGTCACGATAATATGTCTCTAGGACCAGTACTTGATTATTCCCAATGTTATTTTTGAGGGGGTTCCTTATGAATCAGAGTGTTGTCAATGTTTTGTATTATTTGGTTTTGATATGCCTGTATTTTTTTTTAATTGTGATTTGTTTGAGAGGAAATAGGTACCTTTTATACATGAATAAATCGAGAATATTGTATTAAATGTAGTGGTTGTTTTCAATCTTCTTTCGAGTTAACCCCTATAAGCATTAATAATTTAGTTACAGTTTGATCCTTGTATTTTCATAGTACAAAAGTTTACTTGAAATGATTGCTCTTTGTGATTTTCATCTGCATCCTGATGTACCCTCAAAAAAATAAGGGACGTCACCGGAACAGTTGGATCATTACCTAGAATCTCAATATTCCCATACAATTTCCGATGTACGTCATAGTTTTTGACTGACGCAGAGTGGGCTGGCGTTGTCAGTCATTTATTATAATATGTTAAGGGACGAGTGAACCCAGAATCGCAAAATTAGTTTTACTTGCGGTTGCTTCCTTGCAATACAATCTAACGCTAAGACGTGAATCGGAAATTGTTTGGTGTTCAACATAGTAGTCATAACTTCGTAATCAATATCATGTATATGTTACAGTAAATGTTAGGAATTCAGTGAAATCTAGCTTTTACTAGTTGATGCTAGCAATTACTTGATCCGTTAGGAAATGTTAAATTTTGAAGAATATTGTACACTTTCACTAGTGAATGTTGGAGAAACTTTATCAAATCAACTTTTACTGAAAGCAGTTAGGAAAAGTTCTTTTTAAAACTTATTTCCGCCATTTAACTATCCCAAGGTGTACGGGGCACTAAATGATGTCGCTCACGCGACATCAAAATTTTTGCCAAACCCAAACTAACCCAAACTAACCCAAACTAACCCCTACTGAGAATACTTAAGTATTTTCTATAATACGGTATCTGAACAATGTTCACATTGTACACCTGCGATTCATAAGTCTCGTATTTTCCAGAGCGTCTTATCTTTCGGCGAATTCCAACTCGGACCAAAAAGGATATTTATAATTACGATAATAATTTTCAGTGTAGCAGCTTTCACTAGAAAAGTTAGGTGAATGCTAACAATTACTAGTAAAAGTATGATGAAGTCGATCGAATTCAACTTTCACTAGCTAAATGTTTCCAAATCAGGAAAAGCTTACTTTTCCTAGTAACAGTTAGCTTTTACTGATTACCAGGTTTTACTGTGACATATATAATAATTTCAGCTGGTTGTCTGGAACCAACTTGTTCCTTGTACCGACCTTTCATTATTCCACACAAATGTAAGATCGAAGTTTTTCGGATCATAATGCTATGAAGTGTTTATGACGCCAGGGCAAAATATTAAAAACGATTCTCCAGAAGCTTGAAGCCTATTGGAATTCTTGCCTTGTCAAGCCAATAAAACAAAGTAGAATTCCAGGTCAACCAAATAAAAAATAAGCTCGACACAAAGACGTAGATAATTGATAAATCAAGTTCTCATAATGCTAACTACACTCATCTTATTGGGCACCTCACCATCAGTGGAGTCCAGATCCATGAAATGCTTTTGTCAAAAATCGTCTTACCTGAAAAAAAAAAGCATCGATGTTGAGAAGTTATATTCGTCATGAGTTCTGTAAAGAATGATGGATGTCACAAATGATCAAGAGATCATGAAAAATGGGTAATTTTTGCCAAGTACGAGGTTTTCTATTTTAGACCATCCTTTTTTCAATTATCAAGGCATTTTCAAGAAGCATATGATTTTTGCCCCTCTTTCGAATGGTGCTAGCCATTTTAACAAAAACTTACACAGAAATACGTTTTCAACGTGACGAAAAAGCACTAAGATTTTTTTTTGGAAAAATCGCCAAAACACGCAAACTGACTAATGGATGGAAAGTTTGTAAATGCACCATTATCTACTTTTTTGAGAACTTATACAGGATCCTGGTTTTGTCAAATTTTAGGCGGCTTCTCTACTTATGTCGGTTACTGTACCTATACAATGCCTTATTTTAAAAATGAAGGTGAATACAAATACCTAAAATTGTTTTCAAAACTATTAGGCTTTAGACAATAAGTCATTTTCTTTCCTGTCGTTAAAAAATTAATATAATGTATGCACTTTCGGCAAGTGTTCTAAAGAAAGAAATAAATTTGTTAAGTTTTCTTCCAACATAACGTTTTCCCTTTGCAGATGAACAGTACCTGTAAATCACACCTCCTTGAATATTTACACGGTAATAAATTCGCTTTAAAGAATAACAAATATGTTGACAATCCCGGTATGCTGGGCGATCCATTAACTAGCCAAGAGAATGCGAAATACATACTCGGATTCGAAACAGCGTTGCCGCTAAAACTTCCTTGAGCAGGAAAAATATTTCTTCACTATACTGGGTAATTTCTCTTTGAGATCTTTGATGAAACATTTAACTCAAGTGAGTTTTGATTATTATGCCAGGCATTGTCTTGATGAACACTTTTCCAGTATTGGCAAATGGAACACTTCATCAACACAATAAAGTACTGGCCTCAGTTTAGTCCTTGTAATTCCAATTTTCTCCGGAAGACTGAGCCGTTTTTCTTTTGGACATTGATGTAGAATTTCCACATTTTCAGCTGTACTGGGAACATGGCCAAAACTGTGAAGAGTAGTGGAAAATGCAAATTTCGTCCAATTAATATCAGAGTTCTTGTGCTCCTGGACAAGGCTGATTTGCTCATGAATCCTTGTGGATATTTTTCATTCCGATTGTCCCATATACTGTACAATCACTACAAGTCGTGAGCACCAGAATCGGACAAGGTTTCTGATTTGCCTTTGATTGAACATAACATATTTCTTGCGATTGTTGATACTTTTGCGAGCAATAGACAACATAAGGTGACATTCCATCGTCAACATGACTTTTGTATGCAAGTGATGTGAAAAACGGTTGTTCTTTTGAAAATGCCATGAATATCTCTCAAAACAGGAAAGAGACAAGAGCCAATTGCTAAGAAATCATTCTGTCTGAAAAAATCTGTTCCAGTACAGTAGAAAGAAGTATCAACAGGTTGTCGATGACCAAGTTGGGGATGGTTATTTTGTTCAACAGCCATTTTGCCAGATGACAAAAGCGAAGCATTCTCGGCGACTTCAGCCGTTTTCATAAAGGTGGCAAGTTCCACGGAGTTCATGTTAGCGTAGAAACTGCAGAAACCTGTTGCATCCTTCAGGACTCCTTACAGCCAAGAAGATAGCGTTAACATGGGGAGTCAACAAAAGAAACCACTGGCCTAATGGGACATCCTTTTTTGTGTATTTTTGGTAGTCAAAACAGTTACAGTGTTCTTGGGTTGATCTGATAAAGTTTTTCTATGGACTTGCCAGAACATTCCAAGGTAACTCTTCTTTTATCTAAATTTATCTTTCGCACTTAAAAAAAGAAGGCAATGGTTGGTTCCCTATTGACAACAGAAAAAGAATGACAAAAATGAGACTTTGCGATGATTAAACTATTCAACCATAAAGTCTCTTTGAAAATTTACTTCTTTGAATTCCAGGATAAGATGATAATTGCATTAATTAATTCGGCAACAATGTTTGACTACAAAATTTGAGGAAAAACCGAAAAGATGATGCCCACCTACACGCATCAAGTTTCTAAACATGATTATGCCATGTTATACGTGCTATTCATAACCAACCAATTGATATTTTCAAATGAGTGTTGTCTCTTTTTGATGAGTCGGTACCACAGTTTATTCCCAAAGTATTTTAATAAAAATTATGTTCAACTAAAGTCACATGACAATTATTATTTTCACTTTTTCAGGTTCTCGAACTGTTTTCACTCTGTGAGTTGAAAATTCCCGCTTACAAATAGAATATTTTTCACGTCAAGTTTTGTAAATGATCCAAATTTCTAAAAGGCACTTCTACATTTCTTAAAACTCAAATGGATCTAGAATATTCAGAGTATTCCAATATTTGGCAATGTCGCCTTGCATCTGTCCAGAAAACGCTAGCAAAATAATCTTGGGATTTTGCTTGGAATATTTCCAAATGCAAACAGAAGAAAATAGCTTCAAGATGTTAAGAAATATTTTGGATTCAGATAAACTTGACTTGAGTGTTGATTTATGTAAATTAAATTTAGTATTTATTAGCTCATGAGTGATGTGTGGTTCAATCACAAGTGCGATTCGAATTACACACCACGTTAGTAGAAAGTAATCGGTGGGTATTTGGAAGAAGTATGTTGTACGTAGTGAAGTAGAAACAGAAGTACGGCAATCTACACTTAAAATTATTCTATTTTCTATAGTTGTGGCAGTAGCTATAGGGTTCAGCGGATAAATATTTTGATTACCCTGTTATACGCACCAGCGTTGAGCGAGCCTAGACGATGATTGATATCTATCCACTCGTTTTTGTATACCATTTTAACAGTCATGGAGCCGTTATCTGTGTCACATCACTCACATTGCGTGGGTATTTACAGAACTTGCAGTGAAAGTGTTCGTTCTGTGATGCTCAGGAAGCGAATATTTTGAAGCCATTTTTCATTGTTGGTCGACCATGTCGCATTCCAGCATGGGATACCTCATGGATTGAGGGAACAAATTCTTTTAAACGGTATATACATTCCCAAATTCGTTCAAAAATGTCGGCTTTGTAGGTATAGAATAACTTGGTTTTATCAATACGTACTAATCTATGATGATTCTACATTTGTTTGATCATATATCACTCCATATGGATCCACGTTGTCATTTGATTTTTGTTTGTATCCGCCCCCCCCCATATGCCTATGAGTCTATATACTGACCGGACTACATTTATTTAATGTGCCGAGCATAAGACGGGCAAATTGAATCGGGACTGCAGTTTCTACGCATGAATCGGATCTTGATTTTTTGATTGGTAGTTTGCCATGACAAGACAATGTGATGCATCTTGAAAACTTAATAAAAAAAAATAGCAACAATCCTAGATCGAAAGAAAAAGTCTTTGTTTTCCAGGGCGTCTTGATAAACTTCACAAGCCAAATAGGTAATAGTTGGCCACTTGAGTGGAATATTAGGCTTCGTAAGACGAAAGCGGTTTCTCCGAGATTCAGAAAAAGCTTTTGCCGCCCGCCGTCGCGCTAGATGGGCGGGATTTGCGCCGGAAACAGTTTCTCGGCTGTTTTGCCGAGACTGCGTAGCAAGGCTCATACCGATTCAAAAGTGAGAAGAAACGATATTCTCGTTATTTCACTCGGTTTATGGCAGTATTTCATGTGATCGGTATATAGTTTTATAGGTATATGCCGCCCACACAAGGTACCTGGTCTTTTTGCAGTAAGTAATAGCAGATTGTGGAGGACTCTACGATGAGCCTATTCCATCACTTTGGCACTAAACTTGTACTCATTCAAATTCATAGTTCTGAGATAGTATTGTTAGTCATTGGATAATAGACTTGTCGATTGATAAACCATGGTTTACGTTTGTGAAACAGTCAAGTACTTTCGAAACCTTTTTTTTGTGAAATGCATATTCCGAAAAAACAAGCATCATCGATTGCTAGATTGTATTCTAAATATCAATTCTAATGATTCTGCATATTCTCTATATCTACTTTCTCTAGATTTGAAGTAAATCATAGCAAAATGATAAACTTTCTTTCAACACCCTATGAGGAAGAGGATGACGTACCTATATCTACTACCAAGTAAAACCCTGGGTGGAACAACCAACAAAAGAAGTCAAAGCAGTGGTCAAGGGTCCAAAAAGCAATAGGGCCCCGGGAAAAGATGAAATATCTGCAGCACTATTGAAAAAAGAGACATAATGATGGAGAAAAAAGAAGAGATGCCAGTTGAATGGAAGGAAGTAGACCCCATATACAAGAAAAAGGAATAGGGTATGCAACAATTTCAGAGAAATCTCACTCCTATTATTCATTCCCTACAATGTCATCTCGAAAATTGTTCTGACCGAATCGAACTTCACACAGACGAAATCATCAAAGACCATCAAGCAGGTTTTATGAAGGGCAGATCCAAGAAAAACCAGATAAAATTCATTTTGAAGAAAATTATATCGAAATACTGCGAATTCAACAAAAAGTTTGTTGCCATCTTCAAAGATTTAAAAGAAGCATAAGAGGTGTAAATGAAGAAAGACTGTGAAAAAAGTAGGTAGAGTTGAAAAACATAGCAAGGTTGAGCACCACAGAATCAACGTGCCAAGTCTGAGTCTTTCAATGTAAATTCAGAAATTAGACAGGAGACGGCCTTTTCCCAATTATTCTTTTCAATATCTCTGCTGCACGCCTTGCCAATGATCATTCGACCATATTGGATTTTTCGGATAATCTTTTCATATTTAATAGGACTCTAAAGGTGGGTCCCCAGTTGCAACTAAACACCGAACCAAACGCCGTCGCGAACCTCGTTGTGAACCATGACGCGAGCGCCGTTGCGAATGCAGTCCCGAACACTGTCACGCAACAAAGTATTGAACATCACGGCGAGCGGCCGGTTGTGGTTTTTTCGGGGATATCGATCGCTACATTGTTGTTTGTTTCAATGTGGAGAAACAAGGAAAGACATATTGGAATTCTGGTTTTCGAGTGTCAGTATCTTGCCTTGTTCTTGTCATACATTCGCCGTTGTTTTTATGAAAGTGTTTATGTAATTGTTATAGGACGGCCCTGATCTCGAAATTATTATGATTGAATAGTACTCCGATTGAACAATCAAAACAAAAATGTTAAAGCTCTATGTTTTGAAAATGTCTGATAATAATGATGCTACCTATAACTTCAAAACAAATTTATAACCATTATTGTAGTACAGTCATTTGGTGCGAAAAAAAGGGGTTACCTGGAAAGTTTTCCGGAAGTTTTGCAAATTTGTGATTCTATAGATTTTGTTGAGCTCTTTCCGAATTTCAACATTGCACCCTCGTACGTTTGCCATTATTTTAGAGGATGAAAAATTCAGAATCCATATTAGCGATTTAAAAAAAAAACTGAGATGGATCTGTACCAAATTTCATGAGAAAATATTAAAAATCGACGATTAATTTTTGTATGCACCAAGAAGTATTTTACCTCGAAACTCTTGCGATAGCAAATCTATCAAAAAAAAAATCAAATATAAACATTTGATGGATATTCTCATGTCAAAATACAATGAAAACAAACAAACAAGACTGACAAAAAAAAATGAAAAAAAAATACACACAGACATAATATTTTTGAATTGAATATTTCTCTATCAAATTTGGTACAGACCCATTTCAGGGAATGAAAAATCCAGTGGCGTAGGCAGATTTTTTCTGAAAAAATCGCTTATATGTTTTCTGGATTTTTCAGCCTCTTAATATGCTCTAGTAGGCCTTGGTTTTTGGAAAAAACTGGGCGACGTATGGTCTCAAAATACATCATTCGCCTCTCTACATTTTAAAAAAAAAAATCGTCAAAATCGATCAATAAATTAAAATAGTTATTAGGGCTTTCAGATGGGTCACTCTGTAGAAGCACTTTTTGACAAAATCTCTTTGCCGACTAATTTTACGATGAAAGATTGGAAACACCCCCGTGAAATTGTAGGTTATTAACTGATTGCAACCATTATTTTTGAAATGTCAAGTAAGGTCCACTACGGGAACGTAAACTGTTTATTTCAAGTTTCAAGGCATATTACAATACTTATACTGGATTCAGATGGCTGTGACCAAGATTTGATAAAAATATGTCAGAAAGCTACGATAACCTGAAATTGATAAATTCTCTAAGCTAACGGTTACCAAAGAGTACCTCGCATCAACAGTTGCCATGGAAATTGAATGTGTTTTATCACCTCTTACAATAAACCTACAAATTAAATAACAAGATTTTTCAAATAGCATCACATTTATTAAAAGTAACGGAATCAAATTTGTATCACAATCAGAAACTTTTTATTTTTTTTTGAATAATAAAATTTTGGTTTGAACTGGAATTCCGTGAACTGGCATTATGATTATGTTTGAAATGATCTAAGATAGCTTGATCATTCATGTGTCTTCTTTGCTCAGGATAACGTTTGAAAAGCATATATTTTGATACTGGCACCAGTTTCTTTCATTGAATGCTTTACAAACTTCTCTCGCACTTTTATCGTTTAACGTTCAATCAGCCATGATACAGAATAACAAACTATAATTAAATATTGTTTGCCGATGAATAGGTAATTTTAAATTGACACTAAGTAGTGGCAACAAGTAACACCATCTCCATGGCAACTGTTGATGCAGGGTGTTCTTTTGTGACTGTTGGCTTGAAAAATGTATGATGCTCAAGTTGTATTATTGAATATATTTTTAGGAAAATTTGGTCGAACATATTTGGAAGCACTCCAAATGCAATGGCGTATTCATGCATTTATAAAAACTCTTCATCTTCTATTACGAAAAAGTTCCGTGATATGCCCTAAAAATGGAAATGAACATTTCAAAATTTGTCTCGTAGTAGACCCCTCATGAAAAAAGGTTGAAACCGGTTGATAACCTGAAATTTCACAGGGGTGTTTCCGATCTAAATGAGTCACCCTGTATATAAAATAAAACTATAGAAAATTCCCCACAATTTATGTATAAACTTTTTCTTTGTAGAATGGATAGTCTTGACGTAGGAGCGCCGCGAAGCTCAGTTCAACATGCGTTTTTGCCAAAAAACATGTTTCCACTCAACCTTGAGGTAGAGTATGCGACGAGTTTTTTTTTTAATCGAGGTATTCCCAGTGGACGTCAGAATTCCGAAATGTATCGTTTTCTCCTTCGTTTCGCTGTTCTTTGTTGACCACGTGTTACGAGTCCGATAAAAACTTCACTGATCGAAAAATTTTCCACATCATCAGCTATTGGACTATAGGTTTCATCGCAATCCTCTTCGTTCTTGTTTCATCATACGTTTGCTGGAAAACAGTTTCCGTTCCAATTGCAAAATATCAACGAAGAGAAAGAAAGGGAGACTATTTTCGACGAGATTTTCGAGCAAACGTATGATGAAATCAAAAACAAAGAGGATTGCGAAGAAGCTTATAACCCCAAAGCGGATGATGTGGAGAATATTTCGGTCTGTGAAGTTTTGATCGGTACTAAAGAAAGAGAACTCGTAACACTTGGGCAATGAAGAATACCGAAACGGAAGACAATACGATACTTTTTGTGATATACCACGGTTTTAAAAAAAAAAACGTCGAACAATCTACCTCAAGGTGGTGTGGAAATATGTTTCTTGGCCAAAACGCATGTTAAACTAAACTTTGCGGCGCTCGTACGTCAAAACTATACATTTTAGGAAAAAAAAGTGTTCACATAGATTGTACACATTTTTCCATAGTTTCATTTTGCATATACATGTTTTCATCGTGAAATCAATAGGAAAAAAGATATTGTCAAAAAACCGCTTTTTCGCACTTCGAATATAGCTTCGCGAGCGGCAAGGATACGAGGGGGCAAAGTTGAAATTCGGAAAGAGCACATCGAAATCTATAAAACTTACAAATTTTCAAAACTACCGGAAAACATTCCAGGTGAACGTACCAAATGATTGTACTATTGGTTCAGAAGATATTATTATCATGTTAATTACATTAACGTGTGAAATGATAATGTATACCTACCTATTCAATATGTCCCGTTTCTTCTGATTAACCTTGTATGTTGAATAATAACGTTCAATTACAACAAACGACCACTTACTCAATGAAATCAGAAACGACGGAACGCGCTCGGCTAACAATAATAATGATGAATATTGCTTCATGGATCAAAATCATGGAGATCAATCAATAGAGAAGAAAAGAAAAAGAGTAGGTTACTCCTACTCTACCAGTGTTTGAAAATAAGATACCGAGGAAGATCTACGGATCGACGTTGAAGAATGGAAAGTTGATAGGAAAACAGCTGACATCGTATGTGAATGTCAGTGTAAAAGGATGAGATGGAGAATAACAGAACAGGACTTGAGGGCGATCAGAGGAAAGTCAAAATAGAGGTGGTCAAATTAAGTCAAGGCGGACATGAGACAGTTTTTGGTGTGTTTAAAAATCGATATACGTCAATTTTAAAACGAGCCAAATTATTTATTAAATAGAAGCAAATTTTCGACAAGCTCATATTTCAACAAAAATTACATCAGAGACTAGAAACTCAGAAGTTGTAATTGGTAATTAGGGTCGAATAGCCTTCAAAATATGGCATCACTCGATCCATCGAACCATTTAACATTTTGGGAATGAATATTACCACCGCTCAGGGGGTGAAGTTGCAAAAAAAAATAGGAGCTGATTGTTTCAACCTTGAAACAAAAATCGAGGGGTCCATGCGTTGTTTATTTCATTTTTTTGAGTGCCCGTTATTCAGGGTGGTTCGTTTTAAAGTCGACACCCTGTATGTACTTGAAGTAACTAGCCCCCATAAGTTACTTAAATTATTTATAAAGCCAGTGTAGTGGACAGCCCAGGAGTATTTTGATCTATTGAAAGGTTAAGAAGTCATGGTAAAAATTGTTTCCAATCAAATATGACCATGGAGGAAAAAGAAACGGAAGAAATCTAGCGATGCAGCTGTTTATTCATCAAACACACTGTGGTTTCAAATAAAACATTTTCTAATAAAAGCAAGTTGTGTTGAGCAAAAGTTTTCAGACTTATATAACTCAAGCGTAAAAGTTGAGGGAACAGTTTCTTGGTTATTAGGCAATATGTGAAAAAATTGTTTCCTTATCTAGTCCAATATAATCATATTCTGTCGCAGGTGATTATTTTCACCATACGTTCTTCGTTAAATCAATATCCTTCTGCCATTTTATCGGCATAATTTTTGGGTCGGAGAATTTATGAAACATAAGTAATATATTATCAAATTTCTATGGAGATCATCATGGCACACAAGAAATATGAAGCCGAGGAATCGAGAAAATCTTTATTTTCGTTGATCAAATTAATATGAATTATTGATTTACAAAAGAGACTGAGAACATAGTTTGAAACTTCTGTTTGATTGCAGCACCTGGGACATCTACTATAATTCGTACCTAAATGATCATTTATTTTGTTTTTATGAAACTACAATACCTTGATAGATCTATTGAACAACAAGAGACAAACCAGAATTTGAACTAACTCAGTTTTTCTCTCTATCTCTTTCTCTGGCTATCAATTTAAATTGCTCTCATTCTCTAGTTTGGAAGAAGTTTCACTTCTGCCACGTGTACGATGATGCACATGATTTTTTTGATATCTACAATAATAATTATTGTGGATATCCACATTGTGAAGTTGCCTGTTGGATAAAATCAGATTTCATTAGTTATAGATTTTAGAATCCCTAAATCCCTGAAAGCTACAGCCATGAAATTTAAAATTCTGGAAAGAATTTGAAAATCTGCTAACTCACCAATGGTTTTAAATATATGTACCCGGATTGTGCTATCATACCGACAAATCCATACTTGCACTGCCGATTCGAGACATAATAAAGTTTATATAGAAAACTGTATCCGGTTTTGGCAATATCCTCTGCAATCATTATATCCCTATATTTCTCCTTTTGTATGAAATTTGCTTTAACCAACCCCCGGGCCAACCCCTATGATCGATAATCGACTGATTCAGGGGACTTACTTTTAATCTGATTGATTAGGCTATTTTCATTCTGCTTTATTCCTGATCATTCCGCGAAATGACGTTGGTCGAAATCGTTCATATTTGAAATACATTGCTTGATAAATTGACAAGCAAATAGCTTATCATAGAGAATATTTTAAAGACAGCCCAATCAAACAGTGTTTGACTTACCTTTCTGCAATACGGCAAGTTTTCAAAGAATTGGTTTTCGGGTTGCATGATAATGTAGTGTGACCCAAAAGTTACGCAGGATTTATTGAAGCGTGATGGAGGTAAATCTGCGTGGGGTGTGTAACAGGACGTAATAGTGAAGTGACTTCTTAACCGCAATAATTTATGACCTGTTAATTTTTTTATGTGCATTCATGTTCAATTCTTCATAAATAGATAACATTTCTGAACTGAAGATATAAAATCGAAATTTCAAATAGTTCAATTATCTGATGAAAATGGAACTGACCTGGCCATGTGACAAGAATGGTGAAATACCATGAACGCATGCAGCTTGATGAGGATTATTCAGATTTGGGATAATATACGTTTATCTGTTGGCTAATATCCGAATTGATTCGGTTCTTCTCATCATACACGTAAACACGTCCAAATCATGTCTTGATTTTTTTTTTCTGAAGATTGCGATCTGATTTTTTTATAATGTAATATTTTCTGCAAAAGAAAACACTTGTCCAGTTTTAATTTATTTATTCAGAGTCACTTCAGTACAACCACAAATATGTATGTTCACAATCACAGCCTTTTTATGTTTGACCATCTATTATCGCGGCCAACTAGACTGAACTGGCTGTTCCGCAGTCTTATATATCCCAGGCACCTTAACCAAAAATGCAAGAATACCCCAGATCTATCTATGAGCTTCCACAGCGTTCACGCATCAACACAGTGGCTGAGTGGCGACAAAATGATGTCTCGTCATATTGCCACCTTCCAAGCCCCTTCCTTAAAACATTTCATCCCGAAATGTCTTCATGTCGGTATCGACAATGGACAATTTGCACATTTTTTGGAAATATGAAAAATAGAAGGATTAGTAAGTACTGATGCCATTGATGTTTAAAAAATCAACCTACGACCTCTAATAATGTAGTAATCACCGATTAAAGAGCGCCAATCAACATCCACTACGTCACAGAATACACTATCTATCTCTGTCTGTCGTATTGACGGAGATGACTCTCTCTCTCTCGTTAGGGTAATATGGCCCCACCCCTTTTGCGATCATACAGTGAAATTCGCGTCTTCTTTTCCATTTATTTAGTATATTTTTGGGTATTTCGAAAAAAAAATTTCGCTGGTGACTTTCAGATAATGTCTAGAATACGTATATAAAATTTCAAGTCATTTGAAAGTGTATGCAAATTGTCCATTGTCCCCAAACCTGCAGTGTGATGTTCAGTGGAAATAGAAGGCCACGGTTCTCTGGTTCATCCTTCGGGGAGGAAATCAGCACACCATAATGTCAATAACACAATTTTTAAAAATGACTTCCAGCATGCTTCTCACCAGCACTGTGGCTGAGATACCGCGTTCCAGGGCAAATATCGGCGACAAAATGATGTCTCGTCACAATAATAGCACACATAGCTACATTATCCAAACATCCACTTTTCTGCTGAAAGATACTAAGCTCTTTCATTATTGGAATCTACTTGCACAAATTGAGTGAATTTGATTTGTGTTGTCACATTAAAAATTGGATTGAAGAGGTATAAAGTCGATAACAATACTCATGCCCAAGAACTACCTAATCTTTGCTTGCACATGCTCTTGTCTCCTGTTGATATAACACCATAACGAAGTGTTTGACTATTTTTTTCGCATAAATGCATGCTGCGCAAATTCACCTTCTTCATTATTCTTGATTCGTGACGACCCCCGAAGTTTCAATTGTGATGTAGTGTGTGTTGCTTAGCTATGTGGGTACATCACTAGAGTCTCCGTTGCATTAAGGATAGTCGGCTAAATTATGTTTGTGATTGTAGAATGCTTCTATAATATCTTTCCATTTAATATTGGTAAGAATATAGGTGGCTATAATGTTAAATCGTGCGTGTTTTTTGGCTGACATGTGAAATATTATGTAGAGTGAATTGATTTGTTGAGCTTCAACACTTCCGAAAAGTAAAACTTCAAGGTGAAATTCAGATGAGTCAAAGACATTGAATGAAAACAAAGTTCAAGAGACAAATGAGAAAAGTGTTAACGCCCATGATTATCTAAAATATAAGCGTGTCATACACGATTATTATAGTGAACTGCGTCAAAATGAAGCAAGTCGGTATTTTTTAATATTCCAAGTATGTTTTCGCTTTCCTGACCAATACTGTTCGGATTTGAATCAATATAAAACACCTGAACTGCTTATTTGTTAAACTAGTCTTCAACTTTATTTGCAACAGCTTGTCAACTCTGGAACAAGATTTGACGAGATTACCATTTGGTCAGAGCGAGTGTCGGAGGCACAAACGAAATCAATTAATCGTGCGATGTTGTCATACTGCCGGAATAGAGTAAACTAAGCTACTGATTGACATATTTATATCTTTTGCTATGATACACATAGTGTTACCTTGGAAAGGTATCATGATTTTGGTTTTGGCTTTGTATTTTTTTTTGCATGTTCTATTTTTAGGATACTAAATTTGAGTCGTAATTTTGGGGCAACATAACACAACTAGTCACGTTAACCCGGTCATATAAACCAAATACGCAGAACCCCGAACTGTTTCGCATCGTCTCTGAGAAAACATTTAACTTTGGTAAATATCAAACCGTGCTCGGGGCTTGTGGAATCGTGACAAGAATCCGATAATTACTTAACCAGGATAGTTTCAACTAAATGGATTTATCGGTAGATTATTCATCTGTCGACTAATTGAAAGAATAGGCGAAGTTGATGTGAACTGATTACGAGATTAGTTATTATGAAAAGACTGATTGTATCTGATTTGAAATACAAACGCCGCTACTAGTTTTTGATACATGATACACCTAATATTATGTAATACTACTCTTACTTCGAATTTTTGGCATACAAATTTCCTGATAAACAAATTTTTCAAAACGATCTCTTGCTAAGCGCGCGTGAATGTATATTGGACCATCATTCATGTGAGTGAAGAACCCTAAAGAATGGTCGACATTTTCAAAATCCTGTTGCTGTAAAGAATATTTCGTCAAAGATGGAATCAAAGCGTAACCTCACTTAATATTTCATATATTTGAAAAATCCATCCGGGAATGGAGAAAACTGTTTACGCCAAAGACCCTGCTTCACTGACGAAACTCAACTATTTTCCATTTTGTGAGAATATTCATGCGAATCATATTCGTATTGTGAACTCTTACATGCAGTGTGGAACAGCAAATGGACAATTTGCACATTTTTTAGATTAGTACTGATGCCATTGATGTTCAAAAAATCAACATACGACCCCTATTAATGTGGTAATCACCCAATAAAGAGCGCCAATCAACATCCACTACGTCACAGAATACATCATCTTTCTCCGTCTGACGTATTGACTGAGATGACACTTCTCGCTCGAGAGAGAGCGTAATATGGCTCCGCCACGTTTTCGGTAATACAGTCAAATTTGAGTTTTCTTTTTTATTTATTAAGTACATTTTTGGGTATTTTGGATGAAAAAATCGCTGATGACTTTCTAATATTGTCTAGAATACGTATATAAAATTTCAAGTCATTTGAAAATGTATGCAAATTGTCCATTGGAATAAATTCAATAACTAATGAATTTTCGAAAAAAACGCTCAGTTTATTATTACATTTTTGGATTCTAGACATATTTTATGTACTATATCCTATATACCTATCTTTAACTGTTTTGGAAATATCAAGTGTTTTCAGATTTATTGCAAAAATTATTATTATAAAAATAAAATTATTTCATGACAGAAATAATAGAACACACTCAAAAATAATTAATTAATACCAAGTGTAGTAATACTGTCCATCTCTTGATAATGTAAAAAAAATAAAAAATCAAAAAATAAAGCTTGACAACTACTGTCACGCAGTCAGAGAATTTTTTAATATTTTCATTAGAGTAAAAACACACGCTGCAATCATAGTATAATAAACAACCTGCAATGGTTTTCCCTCACTTTCTCATTATCAAGACCTAAACGGGAGATAAGTATTGACTGTGTTCTAGCGAATTTCTATTATTTATAATTTTTCAATAAATCTGGAAACTCTGAATATTTCCGAAACAGTTGAAGATAGGTACAAGACATTGTACATGGAATATGCCCAGAATGTTTTGAAAGAGCCCAAAATTGAATAATATACAGGGAGTTGTATTCAAAATAAGAAAGTTGGTATATCAATCGGCATGTCGGAGCGTATTTTCGAAAACATTCTCATCTCGATTCTCATTCATTGGTTATCGAATCTATTCCATTTGGCTGTTACACACTGTATTTTTTTTTATTGGTTAATTCCTTCCGCTTATATGAAAATATATTTTCTGGAAAATGGCTATCAATACAGGATGAGTCTGAAATAAGTGCGCTTTTTGACATGTCGACTAGAGTATATTAATTATTTATGAAATAATCACTCTTTGTGAAGGAACATGTGTGTCCGCAAACGTTCCGTTAAGAAGATAATAATACTTTCGATTTTTTGGATTCGAAACGTCTCAAGCGATTTTAATAAAATTTTCAGTTTTGTTCTTCCTTAGGCAACAAAGTGCAGCAGTTGTTATGAAATGAGTTGATTTTCCATTTTTCTTAGGGCATGAAAATAACTGAATGTTTTGACATTACATCGATTTTTATTTCTTATCACGAAAACATAGCATCAAAGAAAAGAAACTCCAGTTAGCTTTTTTGCTTACAATTGAACGGAAAATCAAAAAACTGTGTTCCACTTTGTGAAAACTTGATGACGAAAGTGATTATCCTACTATATTTTATCCACTATCACTGGTTTTCTCAAATAGTAGACTGAATGGACAATTTGCATACATTTTCAAATGACTTGAAATTTTATATACGTATTCTAGACAATATTAGAAAGTCATCAGCGAATTTTTTTCCAAAATATCCAAAAATATACTGGATAAATAAAAGAGAAAACGTAAATTTCACTTTGATCGAAAATGGGGCGGGGCCATATTACCCTCCCGGGAGAGAGAGTCATCTCAGTCAATATGCCATACGGAGAAAGATAATGTATTCTGTGACGTAGTGGATGTTGATTGGCGCTCTTTAATCTTTGATCACTACATTATTAGAGGTCGTAGGTTTATTTTTCAAACATCAATGGCATCAGTACTCACTAACCCTTATATTTTTCATATTTTCAAAAAAAGTGCAAACTGTCCATTCTTGAATGGATTGGAATCCTTGTTATCGAGTTTCCAACTCAACAATTGAATGTCCGTAAAATAGATTCGTTCGCTTTTTTGATTGTAGAGCTGGAGGTGTATAAAACGAGGCCAGTACTATCGCTAGAAGCGACCAATTCGATTTTATCTATTCTAAAATCTAGAGGAACTGAGTCAGATTCAGTTGTCTTAAGATTCTTGATATAAGATATGATTCTCCTGAGGCAGCATGGATATCTTGATCGTCCACCCATCGCTTTCACGTTCCTACTAAAATATGAATTCACTTGAATATTGGATAAATTCGCTTTTGAGACTTGGAAGTTTTCAACAATTTCAAATAACTCGACATATTTATTTAAAACAACTTTCAATATTCACCTTTCTGAGTAAATTGATCTTGATGAATAGTTGGGCGCATTATACAGGGGGTTGTCTAGCATAAAGGACGGGACTCACTTATCCGCAACGAGTCCAATAATTGACGTGCTGACATTTGATCCAATGCTCATTTTGTCTGATGACAGTTTTGCGTATCCGCCGTAATAGGAGGTAGAGGCCAATGATGCAATATTTACATTCCAATATCTCCAGATCCATTTGAGCGATTTGTATATTTTTTGCCTTGTTTGAACGAGCATTTGACGTTCTTCTGAAAGAATATTTCCGTCGAACATATTGGTTCAAAACAAATACACTGAGTAAACATTTTTGCGATTTTTAGAAAAAAGTTTAATTGAACAGTACTGGGCCTTCAACAACTATAAAATCAGCTAAATGTTCGTGAAGATTGCATCGCGATATCTCGTCACTATCATTATCATGTTGATCAACATTATTATTATGGAGATATCGCGATTCGGTTTTCACTAAAATTTGGACCGTGAAAAAACTAGCACCGTTCCATGATTTTTCTTCTCCAGAAATCGCTAAAATGTAGAATTACTGCTAATGACGCCTTCTGCTGATACCATAATATGCTCTTTCAATTAGTAAATACCCCTAGCGATCTTATTACGTACTTCAAAATAAATTCCAATCATTTCTCTTGCCGACTTTACTTATAAAGATTTTTTAGTCAAACCTTTAGATCTTACCATTGTCGGGATACAGCCGCTCCGTACTCTTGTAACGTTATGGATGTTTTAAATCCAACCTAACTTTTGGCTCGCGGTGACGACATGCGCGGCTTGGTTCTAATTTTGTCCAGCAATTGATTATATTTTGTGTGTTTTAGTATCATGACACAACTCTAATATTTATTGAATGTGATGTTTTGTACGTAGCAAACTGGAACATACCTCAACTTACTGTCATTGTCATCAATTGAAAGTAAATAGCAAATGCTGACAAATTATGACATTTGAAACACAATCAAAATTGTTGTTTTTAGTTGAAGTTAGTCACGTCAGAAAATTTGTTGTCATCGTCATATTCAAGGCATGTTAAGAGTATCACTTTCTGATAAATTAAAGTATTTTCTGAGTCTTTTTCCTAGTTATTCTGGCGTAATTGATGGACTAACACAACTTCGAAGCATCAAAATTGATCTACGGCAAGTTTCAGCTGTGTACTACGAATAGAAGTACTGCTAACATGGGATTGAAAATTTAACATGGGAATCCCCATGTTCCGTCTTGAAAAAAAACGCACTGTTTACATTTACAGATAATAAACACAGATCTTTTTATTTTTTTAAATTGATTTATTTATGTTTTATTTTTTTTTTATCCCGCTGGCCATTCCTCGTAGAACCCACTTAATAACAACGCATATTTTTTTCTTCAATTTATGTTTTTTTTTTCTTTTCTTTATTTCTTTTTCATCTCCCACTGGTCGTATACCCCATAGAACCTACATATTAACAACACAGATTTTTTTATTTTTTTATTATCTTTTTTTTCATCCATCTCTGGGTAGAGTCTAATAACTGTGCAAATTTGCTAAAATCTATCTGGTTTGACTGGTGGTGTGGGGCAAATAGAATGAAATTCATCAAAAACAAAAATAACAGTAATGAAAAATGCATAATCACTTTGATTGAATCACTGCAAATAATAAACCTATTTCATTTATAATGGAAAAATAATATCAAGGATGAATTTCTTCGCTCGAAAATACAAAGGACATTCTTATAGACATGTAAGTATCCGGTAATGCTTCATGAAGATCTACAGGGTGTGGCGGCAGTCTGTCCCACAGTTCTTGTAAATTTTTTGGAAAGTCCACGGGACTTTGCGGAATCTTGCGGGACCTCAATGGCACCTGTACACCTATGCCACCGAACTTACTTTCGTCGCCTGCTAAATCTTCTACTTCAATAATGAATGTTCTCGTGCTAGCCAAGGTATAGACCAAATATAGGAGCAATGTCTGTTCACACTAATGTCAGAGGGACATCTCCGGACATCTCCAACTTTGTATTATTGAATTTTTAAAATAATATGTTGTTCAAAACATATTATTTCAAAACGAACGGAAACAATATCTGAGTTGGAAACCAGATAAAGAGGTTTGTAAAATGGTGAGTATAATCCAAGCATCACCTTTTCTGCATTTTTTTTTTAGAAACGATGAATGCCTCGCAAGTCTATGACATGGTTGGTACAAATAATAAATAATAATAATCGTCTCGTATTAGACTTAAAACTGTACTTCACAGTGAATTGAAAAAATTCGTCACCTTCACTTGTAATCTTTTATCAATGTTTTTTTCACAGAGTACCCCGCAATTTATTCTCATCAAAACATAACAAACACAGTCATTTGCGGGGACACCTTGAAACATATTATACTGTAGAGCGGCACCCAACGCGAATTGGCGCTTTCCGCAGGCTGGCATATTGGAATTTTAGCACGTCCTCCAGTCCTCTATATCACTTAACCACGTAGTATCTCCTTGGACTCGATCGTGCACTATATTTTAAAGAAAACAATTCTCACCCTCCCCGCATAGTTAGTTCCCGTTTCACAGGTTTTCATTCGTCTTCTAGTGCTCGATCGGTCAAGACACGCGGATATTTGGCGTTCATTTTAACGTTTCTAACGAGTTTGTGTGAAATTGTGGAATTCTTTTGGTGAGTCTTCCGTACAAAATGTAAGTACTCTTTTTTCTTTATAGAACACGGTTTAGTGATGGGAAAAGGGAAAAAGAGGAGTAGATCTAGGAGTAGAGAAAAAGTACGAAAAAGGGACTTAATTAAAAGACTCCAATACTTGGAAGATCAATTTAAAAAGAGACGCCGAGAAGATTCGGCTAGAAGGTCTGCGTCAAGGTCGAGAAATTCTCGCCCACGTAGGTCTTATTCAAGATCAGATACCACTTCTCGGTCTCGTTCTCGTTCTAGCCGAGCATCTCATTCAGTCTCTCGAAGTTGTTCTCCATCAAAATCAAAGTCCCCCAGTCTAAGTCGTCATTCTCCTGCCACCTATCGAACACCAAGAGGTTCGAAGGTGCGCGATAGTACTGAGCGAGACTTGCATGTCTCGACAGTTACTACACCCCCTCAGGGGACACAAAATACTCCTACTAAGAATGATTTACGGGAATCGACACCCCCGCTAATCATCCTTGATCCCGAAGCACTTGAAATACTTGGTGAAGACCCAGAAGTGTCAACAAAAATGTCGATCACCTTGCATCAGGCAGTACGTTCTCGCTGGGAACACTTAATCTGTCACGGGTTAAAGGATGAAGAAAGGAATACCATTTATGGAAAACATAGTATTCCGGAAAATTTTGGCCTATTGAATCCTCCCGAAATAAATCCGGAGATTCTGTCAGCTATGTCTCCTTTACATAGGAAACGTGATTCCTATTATTCAAAACTTCAAGAAAATCTGGGGAAGGGATTGTCTGCCATGGGTACATCCCTAAATATTTCCCTTGAGGAAAACCTGCCGGCGGATATAAAAAGAAAGTTATTGGAATCTCTTTGGGATTCCAGTAAAATCCTTATAGACACATTTTTTAATATCACGTCAATACGCCGGACACTAATCGGCCAAACTTTAAATAGGCAGGTCAAGGAAATGGTTGAAAAAACCATACCGGGAAAGTATTTGTTTGGTTTAGATCTGGGGGAACAGATTAAAGCTTCAAAAGTCCTTCAAAAGACAGGAAAGGACTTAGTTATGACCCAACCACCGTACACGAAGCCGTCAACCTCTACGTCAGCGAGTCAAGCAGGTTTACCTGACAAAGTTCGGGGGGGAGGCGCAGGACCCTCGAATAGGTGGTCGGGAAACAGACAGAGGCCATTTCGCCCAAAGGGGGAGGTGAAAAATCGCCCGGCCTATCGCCCCTCGAGGGAATACCATCAGCATCAGCAAAACAGGAGGAGGAGATAAACAAGGTAATAACTCATTCAGGTCGTTTAAGAAATTTTATTTCATCGTGGAAGTCAATTACGTCCAATAGAGTTACTTTGTCTTGGATCAAGGGGGTAAAGTTGACATTTTCTACCCAACCAGTTCAAACTAATCCACCCCAACCTCAAAAAAGTGGGCACAAGGAAGCAATATTGCTTAAAGAAGAAATAAATAATCTTCAAAAACTGGGTGCGGTACGAAAATGCTTCGATAAAACTCCAGACCAATTTCTCTCACCATATTTCTTAGCTCATAAGCCAAATGGTAAAAAACGGTTTATACTGAACCTCAAAAAGCTAAATGCTTTTATTGAGACACCTCATTTTAAAATGGAGGATTTCAGAACGGTATCAAGAATTTTACAAAAAGGCATGTTTATGTGTTCCATCGACCTAAAAGATGCATATTTTTTGATATCTGTGGACAATGCCTACAGAAAATATTTACGATTTAAATTTCAAGATACCCTGTTCGAGTTTACCTGCTTACCATTTGGCCTATGCTCAGCCCCATATATCTTTACCAAAGTTACAAAACCAGTCATCACCCACTTGAGAAAATTAGGCATTATTTGTGTAGCATATCTTGACGACATTTTAATATTTGGGAACACATATGAAGAATGCGAAAATAATACCCTCCGTTCGGTACAACTTTTTATGAGCCTTGGTTTCATCGTAAACAGAGAAAAAAGCGCCTTGCAACCTAGTCGGCGTAGAAAATTCTTAGGTTTCATTTTCGACAGCCGTAAATTATCGATTTCTTTGCCAGCTGTGAAAAGGATCAAAATAAACAACTCACTTGACAAGTTCCTTCGAAAAAAGGAATGTCGTATTAGAGATTGGGCTAGCTTTATAGGTTTATTGATTTCAGCATGTCCAGCAGCAAAATACGGGTGGCTTTACACAAAAACATTTGAAAAAGAAAAAATTGCAAATCTGTTACAACATAATATTAATTTTGATGCGATTATGCAATTAACCAATAAGGTTAGGCCAGATTTACTTTGGTGGAGATCCAAAATTCTTATTACGAATAATGAAATTAGGAGGGATTCATTTTCATTAGAAATTTTCACGGACGCATCTTTGACGGGTTGGGGGGCATGCACCGAAAAGCATAGTACACATGGTTGGTGGAATGAGTCGGATCGACAAAAACATATTAATTATCTGGAACTTAAAGCCATATTTCTAGGTCTGAAATCTTTCACTTCTGACTATAAAAATTGTAATATCCTGATTAGATCAGATAATACAACAGCCATATCGTACATTAACCGAATGGGAAGCGTCCAACATGCAAAGTTACACGCACTTTCAAAAGAGATTTGGCAATTTTGTGAAACAAAAAGTTTATTTTTAGTTGCTTCATATATCAGTTCCCAAGATAACTGGAGAGCAGATTATGAATCACGGGTTTTACCTCCCGAAACGGAATGGAGCCTTTCAGACTCTGCCTTCAACAAAATTGTTGCAAATCTTGGAAGTCCCGAGATCGATTTATTTGCATCTTCCTTAAATAATAAATGTCAAAAATATGTTTCTTGGCTGCCGGACCCCAACTCGGTAGCTGTAGATGCTTTCACGTTAAATTGGCAAAATTGGTTCTTCTATATGTTTCCCCCCTTCAGCATGATACTTAGAGCAATACAAAAAATTATTCAAGATAAGGCAGAGGGAATCATAGTGGTACCATGGTGGCCAACTCAACCGTGGTTCCCACTATTATTAAAATATAAGAAAGAGAACCATATAATTCTAAAACCTGATGCCAACCTGCTTTCCTCCCCTTCTAGGACAGAACATCCGATGTCAATGAAGCTTACCCTGGCTGCCGTTTTATTATCGGCGAAACATACAGGTTGAGAAAGGTCCCAAAACAAGCAATCGACACGATCCTGAGCTCTATCTCGGAATCAACAATGGCCCAGTATAACACAACGTTTAAACTTTGGTGGAAATTTTGCGTTGAAAATAAATACTTAGTTTTTGACTCTGAAGTTAACCAAGTAATCGAATTTTTACAAACATTGCTAGAAAAGGGTTCATATAAATATGGCACTTTCAATTCACATAGATCGGCGTTATCTTTGATTCTACCTGGAAACATTGCCGAAGACCCAGTCTTGAAAAGATATTTAAAGGGAATAGCCAACTTACGACCAGCAGCCCCAAGATACAATGTAACATGGGATACAGCACCCTTACTAAACTATTTAGAAAAATTGTTCCCCCCGGAATCACTTTCACTCAAGGTCCTTGCTTCTAAACTAGTAACTCTTCTCCTACTCATAACTGGTCACCGCATACAAACAATTCACTCTATAAATCTGGAAAATATTATACAAGCCTCTGAAGGTTTCAAAATTCTAATCACAAGTAAAACTAAAACTTCCAGATTTCGGTTGCAACAACCATATTTACAGGTGCCTTATTTTAAGGAAAATCCGGCTCTCTGCGTAGCATCACTGTTACATTTTTACATGATTAAAACGAAAGATTCTCGCGAATCAAACAAAATAGGAAATCTTTTTCTGATTTCCAGGCCACCTTTTGGAGCGGCTTCAAAAGCCACAATTAGTAGATGGGTAAAACAAATGATGCAGAAGGCAGGTATTGATACTGCTATTTTTAAACCACAATCAACCAGGCACGCATCCACTTCTAAAGCCTATTTAAATGGCATATCTTTGGATTTAATTCGTAAAACTGCTGGCTGGTCGGAAGCATCAAATACCTTTGCGAGGTTCTATAATCGTCCAATAACAGACCCTACTCAGTTTACTAATTGTATACTCCATAAAAACTGATAAAATGCATAGAATGTTTAAGTTTTTTCTGTTTGTCGTTTAGACCCTAGTTCTTGTACATTATATGGATTACAAACTTAGGTTGGTAATAACTACAAGTTATAGATATAAATTTTCTGTGACTTGAGTTTTGATCTTAATAAAAACATACAAAAAATCACTTTTCAACTCTCTATCTTTAAACATCTACGTGGTTAAGTGATATAGAGGACTGGAGGACGTGCTAAAATTATACGATCAAACGAACTTACCTGTGAAGTTCGATCGTGATTTTAGTAGTCCTCCAGTCCGAAGATATCACTTCCCGCCCTTCTCATAATAGTTGTCCCACCCATAAGTTGAAAAGGATTAAGCTAACTCTTTAAACTAATGAAAACCTGTGAAACGGGAACTAACTATGCGGGGAGGGTGAGAATTGTTTTCTTTAAAATATAGTGCACGATCGAGTCCAAGGAGATACTACGTGGTTAAGTGATATCTTCGGACTGGAGGACTACTAAAATCACGATCGAACTTCACAGGTAAGTTCGTTTGATCGTATAATTCTATAATATTATTACTATTATACAGATTCAGAGCAGCGTCATTACTCTGTAATGTATTTTATGTTTTTTTATTGAATGCAACTTTGTGATACAAAGTATTGTCACGCCAAGAGTTGTTGAATTGATATAGGAACATTCCATTTCCAATAATTTCCATTTAATGATCCATTCAACACCAGTCATCACATGAAAAATCAAAAGTAACCTATAAGTTCGTGGCTGCAGTGCAAGAAGCTGCCCCGCTCGAAACAAACAAACAAAGAGTAACTTACGTTTTAAAGTGCGAATTTCATTTGTTCCAAGATAAGAAAACAAGCTGAAAATTTTTACTGCGTGTTTCTTGATAATCATCTTCAATATTTTCCTGAGACTTGTTCGAGTGAGTGATAAGATTTTTTTTTTTATATTCTCAACCTTTTTTTCTCATCATAATTTTTTAAATCACATCATTAGCCATAATTCAATCTCCACAGAAACGATATCATAAAATACAATGTTGCACTGTTTGTTCAGTATTCTCTAGTTTGTTAGTCCGTTATTGATATCCTGAATTATGGATATCCACAAACTCAGATTCACTGGGCTACGAGGTCAACTTGATTTGACGGGGACTATTGCAAAAGTTTGGTCAGTATAGCATGCCTTACAATATAACGATTTGTGTCACTAAAGTTCGAGATCATTAGTATTCGATATCAAAGTCCCTTCTCTTGCTACTGTCACACAGAAGATGGAAACATTTTCAACAAGTACTTCCGACTAGAAATAGAAAAAGAGACTTGTCAAATTCAGTACACTATTGTTTGTTGCCGCGGCTCCAAGCTATGAAATAATGGTCTATAGATATGTCTATCATCTACTAGACAGAGCATGCACATGCCATGTACGTTATATCATGAATATATAAGTAATTACAATAATTAGTGGAAATCATCATAATAATCACGCGCGAGTATATGTTGAAAATTAATATTGAAAGAGATCGTAATTGCTGCAATTAAATTGCCAATCCATCACACACTCTTCAAAAAATGTGGCGTGTATGGTAAATGTCAAAAGTTCTGAGGGTCATTCTACTGGAAATGATCTTATTGGAGTGAGCGGAATAGCTTGTTTACCATTTTCACAGATTTGTAATAAGTTTATTTTTCAAAAACAGTGTATTTGTAGGTGTCAATAGTTTTCATAGATTCATGGTTTGAACTAATATGTGATTTTATTGTCCCCTACTTTTTTGCCTGACGGCAACGCGTTTTGAAGGTGGATTGCTAATTGACCGCGAGACACTCAAACAGACTTGTGTTGAAGTTATTTTTGAACACGACAAGCATCAATACTGTGAAAAATCATTAATTTGAAAAAGTAGTTTCTCACGGGCACAATCCTCACTTTTTTGGTGGCTAATACGTCATTTCAGGAATGTGAACTCAATCTATTCAGATTTTGTGTCTGATGTGACGACCTAGATCTAATCTCTCACAATACCCCATATAGGGTGCTCTTAGCGGAGAGGTAGCCGAGGTTGGTGTGCGTATAAGACAGGCCCAGATATTTCATCAATACACTAGTGTCACAAATGTCCCGGATTTTCATGTACCTATTCTTTAAGACCAAACATGCACAGTTTTTTTTTTCTTATGGGATTCATGTCATACAAAAGTTGACGCGATATAGTAGGCCTACAATTTATCTGACGCCGTTTTTAGCATCGTCGTATACTCTTACCCATGCATATGAAAATATCAGCTTTCATGATAAGCAAAATTTTGGTTTATCAAAAATGGGCATTTTCCTTTTTCACCCTGCACCTATCTACATTAAGGTATCGATCCAAAATAGAGCAAAGGTAGAATATTCTACTACATTTGAGCGGCGTCAAAAGATTTCATCAAACTCTACAGTGTGTCCCATCAAAATCCAATATAGCGACCATGAGAAAAATTGAAGTTGAGGCAAAGTTCACTAATATACAATAAGTTAGGTCACTGGACGTCGGCTCATTTGAAAAACCCGTAACACAAGCGGCCGCGTGTCAAAGCATGCCGTTCAAAGAAGCCCGCCCACCAACGAAAATTGTTCAAAGCGACCGACAAACGTTCCAAACTAATGGGTCCTGGGCTATCCGAGAGAAACGGAGTGGAGGGGTGGAGCCAGTTTTGCGCGTTTTCGAAAGTGTCCCAACTGTTTATTATTAGTAAACTCTGGTTGAGGCGGGTTATGGGTAAACAGAAGAACATCGGGACTTGTCATGGACGCCATTTTATTTGTCTTCAGAAGGTGTCCCGATACCTCGCCCGATACACATTTTCACAACTGTCAAATTAGCCGTTTCGGATATACTGGGAAAGAACGAGATCCGCCATTTTCAGTTTTTCCGCGATATTTCCAAAACCAATCGACCGATCGTTAATCTGAAGCCGGATACCCTTCAGATTCCTTTAATCTCTTATTCAAATAAGGAATTCAAAAAAAGAGTTATCCCGTAAAGAACGTAATGACCGAAACAACTTCATAACCAACAAATACCTAATATTTTTGCGATTCTCACAGAATCTCTTTGTCAATTTGCCATTACATTCTAAATGATCGTAAACATCTATCCGTGCCGTTTCAACTTGATTAGCAAGGTCATTGATCAATAGCAAACGCAAAAGTGTTTTGACTTGACTCGAAAAAGCTTAAAACGGAAAAACCACAAATATCTTCAGCAAAGGAATTGAAATTCGAACAAATTTTATTTGAAAGGTAATGAGCAGGGCTTGTGGTTCTGAAAAAAAGGAAATTCATGAAAAAGTCTTGACGGTTTTTCAATGTTATACCTATAAAAGAAGTAATTTTCGATTTATAAGTGAATCGGGATCATATATATTTTTTTTTAATTCGATAGTCTGTTGTTTCCTTGGTTGTTTCAATAATTATTTTGGTCGTCCCAGTCACATCATGAGTCCCAGGTAGTTAGCTTGTTTTGATTGTCGGACAACTCAATAGATGACTCAAAGAATTTTTAAAGATTTCTTCAAAATCTAATAGGATCAAATTATGTTTTCAACTGAACGGTTCTCTTTTTCTGTAGAATGAACTTCCAAAAACACATGAAATTTTGGTTAAATTAACGGTTGCTTATCAAATCTATGTATTGAAGAAAATTTGATCCTTTTCTGAACACATACTTGTATACAGGGTGATTTCTGTGAGTGTGTCATGCTTTCGGGAAATGATGGGGTACGTCGAAATAATAATCTTGATATAGCATACTTTGGGTTGAAAAAACCAATTTTGAAAAAAAAACTGCGAATCACATCTACGTCACTGGTTGAGACTAAAACCTTTTTTTTCAGATTTGAAGTGTCTCTGTTGGGTAGACGCCCATAATACATTTTCGTAAGTATACCTTCAACTGTTAAAAATCTATTCAAGAATATCTTTAATTTTTCAACAAAAAATGCGTAAGAAGCATTTCCGAGCCATAGCATGCTATATCAAAATTAATATCTCGACGTCCCCCATCATTCCCCGAAAGCTTGACAGACCTACAGAAATCCCCCTGTAGATAAGCAATGGGTTTCTGTCCTAGTTTGGCTGAAATCTGAAAATCATTCTGTAATAAAATAGCAGTCAAATAATGTAGAAGCAAGTTGAAGAGGTATGTCATATTATGTCAATTTTCCCTGACATGGGAGTGATTGTAACTTTGATAGACTACACTAGCAGTAAGTTAACATACCATTTTTTAATTATCAGGGTTTTCGGAGGTTGTTTCATACTAACTTATGTTCCTATCTAACTAGTCGGTCAAGATGCTTTATGCTTTTTGGAGACAATTCTACTATAACATCAATGTAAACAATATCCTCAATACCAAAGTGAGAATTTGATCACCAATACTTTTGAAATAATCCGATAAATGATAAAACACTGATTTTGTCACCTTTGTCAGTAACGCTCTGTCGGCTTATAAGTTTTCTTGTTTTCTTTGCTCGTTTGTATAATTCCTCCGACTCATGTTTCTGGTGATAAAAAATGAAAATTATGAGGCTTTTGATGGGTTAACTTCAAGAGAAGTTTTAAGTGGGAGGAGCTTCATAATAACTTGTTATTAAAGGAGCTAAAAGAATACCTAAAGAGTTCTGGTATGTTGTTCTATTAAAGTGTAAAAGTCTTAGGCTCTTATCCTTTTCGTGATGATTCCATATCGAATTAGAAGTTTGGTATAAATTGATATTTTCAAAGTAATCTGCAATGAAAATAATCGATTTATTTTTTCATGCAAGTTCCCCATTACTACGTGAAATCATTGAATGCTTATTATCATGAGAAGAAAACTTACCACTCAGACACGATGTGGTCGCTGGTATTTTTACCACTTAACTCAACAAAATATCAAAATAACTGCAACTATTGCTCGTACATGTACTGACCTGAAAAAAAGAAATAATTGTCACGATTTCAAATTACAAACAAAATAAGAGAACTTGAACTTATCACAGTTTCGAGTTATCGTAGTCGTGAGATTGCTTATGGTATTCGAGTATACAGGGTGGCCCAACGAAAAGGTCTCACCCTTATTTATGACTTTCCTGGTATATTTTGGGAAAAACGCTGGGAAACGTCAATTTTTATTTTTAGGGGGACGTCTTTCCGTGTATGACTGTATGATAAAGGGTGCTCCAAAGATAAGATATCGCATTACACTTGACATTTTTATATGGAAACCCCCAATTTTTTTTTTATTTTTGGATTCTCCATGAAGTTTTTAGTAACTTTTGTATAATTCAGTATATACCTATCTTCAACCGTTTCAAAGTTGTTTGAACTTTTCATATCTTTCTTTTTATTTTTTATTACTTATTATTTTCTTTATTCCTGGAAACTTGACGGGGGAGACGTGCTTGGACATGTTGGAAAATACAATAGAGCCACGAATAACCAAAATAATAGAAAATGAGGTTAATTATAATGAAAATTTTCTTCATTTCCAACAAGATACCACTTTGTAGCTCCAGTACGACAGTTTTTGGACACCCATTTCCCAAATCAGTGGATCGGACGGCGCGGCGCCATTGAGTGGCCACCAAGGTATCCGGACTTGAGTCCTTTAGATTACTTTCTTTGGAGACATTTAAAAAGTAAGGTTTTTAGTTCGAAGCCAGACTCCATCCAAGATCTTCGGGAGCGGATCACGGCGGAATGCAGACAAATAACTCCAGAAATGTGTGAAAATGTTAGGAATAGATTTGAGCAAAATCTTTATTATTGCATGGAGGTAAACGGACACCACTTTCAACATTTATTACCACATTGACTTTTTGACACATTATAGCTAAGTAATTGATTTTTGTTTAAATTTTTCAAATAAACGTTTGAAGAAAGGTATAAACTGTATTATACAAAAGTTACTAAAAACTTCATGGAGAATCCAAAAATAGAAAGAAAATTGGGGGTTTCCATTTAAAAATGTCAAGTGTAATGCGATATCTTATTTTTGGAACACCCTGTATTATACAGTCATACACGAAAAGACGTCCCCATAAAAATAAAAATTGACGTGTCCGAGCGTTTTTCCAAAAATATACCAGGAAAGTCATAAATAAGGGTAGGACCTTTTCGTTGGGCCACCCTGTATAAGTTTTTATCGGATGCAGTAGCAGTCTCGCAAGAACAGTGTCGAATCGAGTGCCAACTTGGATATATCATGCTAGATTCAATGAGTAATTACTTGGCAAACGCAGCACGAAATACCTATAAATCCCGAAGACTTATTAAATCTGGGCATAGCAATACCGGTTAGTAGTCTTTTGATTTATCGACTTCGTCTACCCGTTGCCTCCGGTTCAAATCGATGGGATACGACATTATTTTCTGTTTCTATAAAATGATGGATTGCATCGATAGAGCATCTCTATCCCGACAGAGACAAATGATTATGAACGCAATCACGGTTTATGTTGAAGCTAATGCGAAATTAGTAGATCCATCTTGATTAGCCTCTGTATTTGTGACAAGGATAATTTGAATTCAACAATATTTGGCTTGATAATGATGTTCAGAAGATGCATTCGAGAACATTCTCATTGTAAAAACATAATTTGATTTTGATGTGAGTCTTGATATAAACCGATAAATTGAAGTATCTTCCAGATAGTAGATAATATCTTGATGAGGTCTATAAGTTGATCGGTTATATATTCAAAAATATCTAAGAAATTTGGAAAATCCATCCGCGGAACCCCACCTGTTTCGACGATATGAGCCTGATTCCAAGGGATAAAGATGCTATTGGATTACTCCTCGGATTACTCCATTCACAAAAATGTCCGAGGAAATATTAAACAAATTTTATTTTTGGATAAATTAATTTCAAAACATCCTTTATGAGTGCAAAATCTTCTATAATATTGTTGATGTTGCTTTGCTAAATATCTAGTTTTGTCGCATTCCCTACAGTTTGTTCATGAAATGGATACCACTCACGCACTCAGTGGTATATATTACAATAGTACTACCTACTGCCATCGTTCAAGTATAAGTGAATTGGTACTTGGAGACTCTATAACTGAAAAGGTACTTGACAGACTCCCTCGGTTCTACAAGCTAGAGCAATCTTAACTAAACAAGTCCAACATGTCTCGTGAACAACCTTGCATTGATTTTATCAATTTGAATAAATTGTAGATACAGGCCCGTATTTAGTACTTATTTACATTTTCCTTGGTGAACAATAGATCAATTACAAATTTGATGGATAAAATGAAATTAAGTGAATAATTGGGAAAAAAGTGCTTTCAAAAATCTTTTTATTTGAGAAGAAATTATACGTGCTCCGAGTCTCTTTATGATATGTACTTGTTTCTGACTTTCTAAACATGAGAAACTGGGGTTAAAGGTGAGGAATAACTCAAGGAAATATGAAATACCTTATTAAACATTCGAGGACTGAATGACTGAAAAAATGACAAACAGTCTCACCCTTTCTAAATGACTGGAAAAGAAAACGAGAGGTCTATTACGAAACAATAAGTCAAATTTTTTAAACTCATTTGAATGACCGTCTAGTACAATATTTCCCAAGATATAATTATCATTGTGAGGGAACTTTCTTTGTCTAAATCATGTAAAGAAGGGGGTTTTCGTGGCGTAGGGACAGAAAGGGAAATGAGAAAAGTTGGCACCTGGCGAGATTTGAACCCACGACCTTCGTCCTACCAAGAAGGTTCAAATCCCGCCTGATGCCAACTTTTCTCATTTCCCTTTCTGTCCCTACGCCACGAAAACCCCCTTCTTTATTATTGTTCATTGAACAATGATAGTTTCATAGCATCAAAAACTACTATATGCAAGGTGTCCGGTAAGTGTGTCATAATTTCGGGACCGTATACGGGAGGTCAAGATAACCCCAGTTTGCTCTATTTTTTTTTCTAAAGTGCCTTCTAGCGGCGATACAGAGCCCTAAAGGGATACCCATCGATGTAACTTTTTAGCTCTAACTTTTGAACGGGCTATTATGATCTGATGAAATTCTAGTATGTTGTGTGGTCCATGAGGACTCATAATACCATAGCAAAGTCAATATTTTCAGTTGTAGGGGGAACCAGGAACGGACTGACCACCAAACTTTCTGGGCCCAATTTTTGACAGATGTCATCTCACGGAGCTTAAAACTACTTTTTCAAATACGCTGACCTTTTCTAAACAGAAGAGGTGACGCTCTTTTTTTTTCGATAAACCTAACCGTTTTCGAGAAAAAAAGATTTTTGTTTTTCACGTTATTGTCACTAGAATACTACGAAGAGACACCAGTTGTTGTTATTGACAAACTTGTTGACACTCTCAGAGTGATTGACTGTACTAGAATTAGTAAAAATCATAATAAAAAAAAGGTAGGGTGAAATGGGGTAAGTGTAATCAAAAAAATGATAGATGAACCTTAAACTCTTATAACAAGAGAACCACAAGAGATATCGGTTTTGGTTTTTCGTCAGAACACAGCTTGTCTTATTCTATGATAAATATAATATTTATTAATTTTTGATACGCCTTAGATTTTTTTGTATGCAAAAATAAAAAAACATGTCCGTTGATTACACTCGCTCCGGTAAATGGGGCAAATGTAATCACGGCTTGGAACTGCCATATGAATCTGAGACAGGTATATCACAGATGTGATCAGTGATTACACTTACCCCAGATAATCATTTTAGTGCGGGGTAAATGTAATCACTGGTATAAAAAATCGAAAACAAAATGAAAATACACATTTGACGGCAGAATCTTATTCCTTGTCAAAAGTTATCTAAGAAAGCAAAATATCACAACTCTATTGTAATATTCGCGGCAGTAACAGGGAATTGAAAATGGTGAACGACACTCGCAAAACACAAAACGAGTATAAATGCAGACTCAATTAAAAAAATGAAAATATCCTCAAACTGGTACTGAAAGAGGTTGATGAAAAGTAATAACGGTATAAAAAGGGTGATATTTTTGAATTCTGGACAATGAAAGGTCGTAAACGTTATACCAAAAAATACAGATGGCCTGATTACACTTGCCCCATGATTACATTTATCCCACTTCACCCTACTTGAATTTTTATGATAATTTTTTTTTTCACAATTTTCAACCAATACCAGTACGGGCAATCAATCTGAGAGAGTCAAACACTTTTTTGATACCAGTGAAATTAACAACTACATGTCTCGTCGTAGTATTTTAATGTATTATTTCAATAACGTGTGAAACAAAAACCTATTTTTTTCGAAAACGGTTAGTTTTATCGAAAGAAAAAAAGAAAGGCACTTTTTTTTTGTCAAGCAAGGGTTAGAGTATTTGAAAAAGTAGTTTTCAGCTCTGCAAAATAACACCTGTCAAAAATTGGGTCCAAAAGGTTTGATGGCCAGTCCGTTCCTGAAGAGTCTTCAAGGCCTACATAACATACTAAAATTTCCTTGAATTATACAAGCCGGTTCAAAAGCTAGAGCTAAACAATTATATCGATGGGTACCCCTTTAGGGCTCTGTATCTGCTTTTGGAAGCACTTTAGAAAAAGATAAAGAAAAACCAGGGTTATTTTGACCTCCCCTATACGCTTCCAAAATTATGCCATATACTTACTTACCGGACACCCTGTATACAGAGTGTTACAAAGTAAGTGTTTCAACTTGAAACTGTTAATTTATGAAAGAAAAAGATTTTTCCTCAACGAAAATTTTCCGCGGGTTTTTTTTCGATATACTTATAACAATGCCACTGGTTATTTTTCTCAATCGATTTCTCAATAAAAGAATACTAGAAAGTGAGTTTTGATACTAACAAATCTGATAAAAGTATTCCATGTGGTTTGGAAAACCTTTTTTTTTTCATAACTTTGACACCTTATATATCGAAAACGACAGCCTGCGAAAAATTTTCGTTAAGGAAAAATCTTTTTCTTTTTTGATAAAGAATCTACAGTTTCACATTGTAACACTTATTCTGTAACACCACGTATTTTCTAACATCTTGCTAAGAAGTACTATGTATGTACAGGGTGTTCCCGTATATCTTTGCACCACCCCACCTAGAAAGTTTATTTGAAAAGATATTGGAATAAGGTTAATACAAAATTTTCATGGTTTTTCATGAACTTTAAGAATCTGTAGGCAAAAATGAAAAAGTAAGTAAATGTCAAATATTGACAGGTTGATGATTTTTTCAATTGGAAACTAATGCATGAAATGCCACAAAAATATGTATATCTGAAAACAGAATAAAAAGGTCTACAAAAATTTGGAATAATATACAGGGTGTTCCGTTTGAAAAAATCATTAACCTGTCAATAATTGACATTTACTAACATTTTTTGTCATTTTTGCCTACAGATCCTAAAAGTTCATGAAAAACCATGAAAGTTTTGTATTAACCTTATTCCAATATTTTTTCAAATAAACTTTCTAGGTGGGGTGCAAAAATATACGGGAACACCCAGTACAGTGAATTCCAACTTATTTGAAAACACCTTTGCTGGAATGATTTGTTAAAATAAGTTGCACGTGAACCTGTTAATTTTCGTGTGAAAACACTAGGAAATAACTTATTTCAATTGGCTTTTTTCACCTGCAGATATGATTCTCGCCTATGCGTTACTCTGTGTTTTATCAATTATCAGCCAGGATTGGGAAACTATTTGGTTCATGAAATCTAGCATTTCAACGTAAGCTCTATGTCAAGAGATTCTATTGTATAGTGCATGTTATAGCTGTATAGAAAATATTTTCATCATCAACATATATTTTTAATCAAGTTTTTGATATCCGCCTGGATTTTAAAGTATGATACATTGGTTTATTCATAATTATCATTATTATCTATTGATTTTTTAATAGATATCACGATATAAATATATAAATAAATAAATAAATGAATAAATAAATAAATAAATGAATATTAAAAAATATATATATAAATATAATAAAAAAGACTATAAATTAAAGATTTCGTCCAATTGCTGCATTTCGGAAAGTGTGCACAACACTGAAGCTGCATTGCCCCTCTGTATGGCTATGCTAATTCTTTGCATCAAGAACGCCGCAGCTCGTGGCTAATGACTAATTGTCTGGAATTTAGTACTGATTTCTTCAAAACAAGATTCAGCTGTTTCTCTCCATGGACCAAAAGTTCCTACACAAAAAGGAACAAAAATAGGACTATTCAATAGCTCCGAATATTTATTATTTTTCGAAATTTCTGAAATCCTGGCAGCTTTTCCTGCTTTCTTTGAATTGAAATAAAAGTAAGACGCAGCCAAGGTATCACTTCAAGTTGCATCTCAAATCAAAGGTTTGCCTCTCTTCCAAGGAACCAAGGATAACCCATCTGCTCGTTTTCCATCTCTTCTACAAATTCCTGATGGTTCTAAGATTGCAGGGATGTCAGCGGACACCAGAGCTCTTTTGATTATGTCATTGAGAGAACTGTGACGTGACCATCTACCGGCGCTTTTGCGACAAGAAAGGCCATGACGCCCGTTAGGTAAAACAGATTCGCCGAAGCAGCAGGTATGGGTCACACACACTGGTTGCCCGGTACGAAGGGCTTAAGACTCGGCTCAAGATATTCGAAAAGTTGTACAGTGTGACCCATTTAGAATGGAAACACCCTTGTAAGATTTCAGGTTATTTAGCGATTTCAACCATTTTTTTCTTGAAATGTCAAGTTTTGAGGGGTCCACTACAGGACAAATTTTGAAATGTTTATTTTAATTTTCAAGGTATATTGCACTACTTCTTCGTGATAAAAAATATCGAATTTTTATGAGCGGTTTTTTTTATTAAATAAATCACTACGCCACTGGATTCAGAGTACCTCCAAATGGCTGTGACCAAATTTTCAACAAAACATTATCAATGATAACAAAGCTACGACAACTTGAAATTCATAAACTCTCTAAGCTAATGGTCACAAAAGAATACGCATCAACAGTTGCCATGGAAATTGAATTTGTTTTATTACATGTAACAATGAACTACAAATTGAATAACGGAATGTTCAAAATAACATAACATTTGATGAAATTGACGGAATTACATTTGCATTACAATAAAGAACTAGTGGATTTTTAAAATAAAAAATAATAAAAGTTTGGTTTGATAGGTACAATATTGTTTTCTTTGAAAAATCCAAAAAAAAAAAATTAAAAAAAAAATCGAACACACTATGAGCAAATATAAATATTCTTGCCGAAAAATAAGTAATTTTACATTGTAGTGTCAATGTAAAATTACCTAGTGGCAACAAGTTACTCCATCTCCATGACAACTGTTGATGCAGGATGTTCTTATTGTAACCGTTGACTTAGAAAATGTACGAATTTTAAGTTGTCGTAACTTTGTTATTAATGAATACATTTTTTCGAAATTTTGGTCACAGCTATTTGGAAGCACTCCAAATCCAACGGCGTATTCATTTATGTAATAAAAAAATCGCTAATAAAAATTCGCAATTTTCTATCACGAAAAAGTACCGTAATATGCCCTAAAAACTGAAATAAACATTTCAAAATTTGTCCTGTAGTAGACCCTTCAAAACTTGACATTTAAAAAAAAAATGATTGAAATCGGTTAATAACCTGAAATTTTACAGGGGTGTTTCCATTCTAAATGGGTCACACTGTATAATCCGGAAGAGTAACCTAAAGAAGCTGAAGGTAAAGCATTAAGCCATGCTCCACTTTCTTTTTCTTGTAAAGCTAGAAGACGTGCTTTCTCTGATTTATCAATTGTTTCCGATAAGATATTTTTAATGAAAAAACTGCATAATGTTTCATCCATAAGTTTTTGTTTCGAAAAATCATTGGGGTAATATTTTCCGTGACATTAATCTGACCAACAATTCATTGCCTCCATGAGAGAGCTATCAGGAAGAGTTACAATAGAATTTGGAAGAATCGCGTTTAAAAGGCTTTCGACATTTTTATTGGAAAAATAAAAGCGGAAAAATCCAAGGTAGAAACATCACGTATACCTAAACCTCCGAATTTTATAGGTAATTCACATGATGAGCAAGCTTTCTCGTCAAATTTACAGTTAGTAATGTTTTCAGCAATGATTTTTAGGAGACCATCATAAACATTCAGAAAATGTTGTTCTTTCCAACAGGGAGTACATCTTAGAAGGTGAATCATCCTCGGTATGGAAAAAGAATGTTTGAGTAGAAAGAAACCCGAATGAGATGATAGGTGCTCTAATTTTGACCAAAATCGCTTAGGAGTCTGAATTTTGTTATTTAATTCTGAATTTAAACTTCTATCAGCGAGAGGACACCCTAACAAAGAAAGTTCAGATATAGGCACTATTTTGAGATTATGGGCTATGGAAAAAAATTCATCAAAAATTGAGATATCTTGATTGGTATTATTAATTGGAGAAATCAAAGATAACTCACATTTATCTAAGTTGAGTTCCATGCCAACTCTTGAACACTCTTTATTGATAAAGATAAAATCTTTCGATACTGTGCTCTTGTCGCCACAAAGGGTACCGTCATCAAGATACCATAAGTTGAGATCACTTTTTAAACATTTTATCAATGGATGTAAGGTAAGAGACAAAGAGGGCTGGAATCAATGGGTGTCCTTGTTGAACAACGCGTTGTGACAAAATTGATCGATCGTTGAAAGAAAGTAGGGAGGGCTCAAGATATGATTCTTTTATAAAATGGTGATAATTCAATGATTATTATTAATTAAAATATAAAAATACAACTACTTCACATCTTATACTGGGATATTCCAAATAAAAAGGATCAAGCACTTTCAGCCTTGGCTTGACTATCGATTTATCACAAATTGTATACTTGGTAATTGGCCAAGTCACACTCATCTCGTCATGACAGTATATTTGCTTTGCTTAAAATGAATGCTTTTCAAACATCCTCTTTTTAATATTACATATTTTCAACAATATTACGAGAGACACATGTAAAAACAAATGACAAATTTTGGATAGTTTCTGATGCTTTTGCGTTCAAGAAAAGGATATAATATTGTGAAAATAATTCAAGAAGCATACTGATCAAATTCAGTCTATGTAATAGTTGTTCATCCTTTAATATCTTGTATCAAACCAGTTCACAGGAAGTGAATGGATTTGAAAACTCTAATCCTGCATGCAAAATAGTTCAATGAGATACAAATTACTTCATAATAAATCTTATAGATCTACTACCATTGTTAACATTCCATTAACTGACTAAATAACCAAATTAATATCCAGAGTTTGAATACTGATAACATAAACTATACAAAGCCTTGATGACTGTAAACTTAACTGTATGCCACATAATATTTGAGCTTCTATACCACTTAATTTGAGAGAGTGCTCTCAATGTTTGTTGCCGTATAGGATTTCTTGTTTATTTTAATAATTGGGTTTTGGTAAGCACAAGTGTGCCTTCTAACTACTAAAATCGCTTTGTTTAACAAACAAACGGATGTGTTATAATGTCAAGTGAACAAAAGCTATGAGACAAGCTGTTAATTCAGCCTTTACTTAGTTATGGCGCGTGAAATTTTTGACATCTCCGAAATGGAATGTGCAGTTACATTTCTCGTAATGGAGACTGATACACGTTATTTACGTACTTTTCTCATATTGAATATGACATGGAAGCAAAGTACGATTCCGAAAAGAAAAAAAAATAATATGTAACTGATGCAATTAAGAAATCTCACTACGTCACAGTTTGATAAAGAGTTTTCTGACTTCCTGTCGGAACCCTCAAAAATCGTGTCTCCAAAGCGATTTGCCGTAATTTGTAAGATCAAAGACCAAAAACCGACCGAGAAAAAATTTTACGAGGGACAAGACAAGTTGGAAAACGCCGATTGATTTTTGATCGGCTTACGAAACTCCAACCACGAATCTCAGCCGGAATTTTCGATCGGCGAGACTTGGTATAATATTGGGACAAGGGCGGGACTGGAAAGGCGGCGCGCCGGAGCCACTTTTGAGGACGAGTGAAAAAAATAAAAAAAAAAATACATTATTTATCTTAAAACGAAGCAATTTATCACGTTCGGATAATATCATAATCAAAGGGCACAATTTTTTTTTATAGTGCTATCTTATCCGCCCTTGAAATTTCGGTGACCCACTGTATATAGTACGAATACTGCGGAATCAAGCAATAGGATACCTACACTGAAACATGTCTTGTTCGTTCATTTTCCAAGATAAAACTACGTTGATTTCTATTTTTATAATATGCATGGCTTCTCATGTCTTACAAGTATCACATATCTTATATGGACAAGGATCTAGGCATGATGAAGTTTCAAGAAGAAATATAAGAAAGACTGAGCTAAAACTGAACCTTCACATTCAAGATGCTTATGTTTCAGCTATTTTGTTGAAAGAATTAATAATTATTTTTTCTTTGTCTGAATAGGATATGTTTTGTAGGTTTATGAAAATGTAAAATGTTTATAACTAAAAATGGATTGCTTTTGTTAGGAGTTCCAGTTACTCACAGATCTTATGAGCTTTTGGTGAATAGAAAGGTTTATAACAAGAAGCACTCACTTAAGTTATGGGCAATCACGAAAACACTGTATAAATCATCAATTTTTTTTTGGCTGCTTAAAAGCTCAACATCACCAAAACAAAAATTATTATTCTATGTCTATAATTTCTAGCATTACTTTCTCTTAGATAATAACATTTGATAACAAATTAGGTAGCTTGATTTGGAGGTTCTTCTTCACACAATAATTTTCCAAATTCCTCGGAAAGTATTGTGAAATGAAATTGCACAGGTTGCTTGCGTGTTCAAACTAGAAAAGAGGAATAGAAACCAAGATTTCCAATTATCGGGTCTCACGACCTGTTACGGCTTTCGAGTTTTCCAAAGATGAGTCATCATTTGATGCACCCGCTCAAATCAAAAAAACTTCACAAGAAAGCAAAATTGTAATAAAAAAAAACTATGGAGGCATAATATTTAAATAGTTTTTTGTTTACCTCCGAATAAAACAAAATTAAAAAAAAAACGCACATAACGTATCTTCTACAAGTGGTCCGTAATGAATGCGTCATATTATAACATTAGATTCTACATGCTGAAGTATTGCGATTTAGCTAAATTTACCTCGATACTAAAATCGATAATAACCGAGATACAGGGTGTCAAAGTTAAAATATTTTTTTAGATTTTTATTAATATTTTCATAAGTATCTGACTGATCTTGCTGGAAATTGATATGTAGGCGGCCAAAAGAAACATTTTACAATGTACGATCAAAAGCACTCAATCCAATTACTTGAAGTCAATGGTCAACATAAAACATAATGATCACTTTGAACATGATACACCTATCTCAACAGACTACGAATTCAGCGTAGACAAGCCCTCGAACAATTTTCCCAGAAATTGGCCAAATTACCGACTAAACACGATCGTATTTTTGCGTTTCGTTAATTTCAAATTGATCAACTGAACATCAAAGTTGCACAAATTAATCGAAAGGCAATTTCTCCGGCTGACGCACTGTTTTTGAGTTTGCTCTGTAAATTGGTGCCAAATTATACTGTCTACTGACAAAAAGTAGAAAAAATGTAAAAGAGTTTTGTACATTACTTTTGCGATTACAAACAGTTATTTTGTATGTTCTTGTTACTATCCGGATGCACGAGTTCCTAGTTTCAACAAAGTACGGAAATTCAATTGATATTTATTATTCACATGCTATAATTACTCATAATAATATGAATAGAAATTGATACGTCGGCGTCGATTGGACTACATCCATCAAATAATACTTGATAAAAATAAAATCAACAAAAAGCCTAAAATTATTCAAGAGATAATTAACTAAAAATCAAGCAGCAATGTGTCCCAGTGAAGATTCGTGATTCGTATTTTCGATTGTGAGTGGGCACGTGGCTCCATTCCACCGCGATCACTAGTGTGTCTATTGTGGCTCACAAGATCATATGAGTGAAGATAGAGAGATGTGGTTTTAGCCATGTGATACTTTTTCGAGAAACGATTCATAGCTCACTTCGTTTCTGATATACAGGGCGAAATTGAAAAATTGAGCATTTTCAGGCACCTCTCGGATCTCAGCTGTCATATAATTCAGATGAAAAGTGAAAACGTTTTAGTACTACGTTACTAGAAAATGAGGGTAGAAAATAGTTCTTATCTTCCCTGCTTCCGTATTCTTGACATTCAGAAAGTAAAAATTGTGAGAGTAAGTGTCAGAAAGACATGGATTTTTTGACACTTTCTCTCACAATTTCTACTCCCTAAACTCAAAAATACGAAAGCTCGAAAAGTTTCCTTTCACAGATTTTTACATAACCAACTACTTTTTAATTTTGTTAATTTATTGTTTTTATAGGAAGAACATTTCTTTTCTTAATTCAACCAGTTTTGCTTCATCAGCAATACCTCTGAGCAGATCGTGTTCTCTCGAACTCATTTTGAAATACAAGGGTAAACAAGATGACTCATAATATCTTTTATAGTTGTCTTGCCAAAATAGTCACATCAACAAAGCTATGTCAAGTCAAAAACCGCGACCATAGAAAAGTGATTAAAATATCATATTATATTATATTCACTTTTCTATGACCGAGACGAAACATCCATTTTAGCTATAGCCGCTTTCTTTCGACCAAATTAGGGAGTCATGATTGAAATTAATTTAATTAATGTATATTGACGGTGGTACTCTATATGAAACGTCTGCTTGTGTTGAAATCATAATTTCGAATACCAAATTTACGATTACTATACGGGGTACATCAAAAATAATATTTTAAAAATTCATTTTTGCCCAGTTCAAGATTTTAAAGCCAGACTATCTTTCGTTCCATTATTGTGAAAATTTCAGGAAGTACAAACTTTTTAACCCTATTTCAAATGGTGCTAGCCATTTTTATGAAAAACTACACAGAAAACAGTTTTGAGAAGTGTCCCTTTTTCGAACGTGAAAAACGGGTACTTAAAAATGTTTTGGAAAAAATCGCCAGGACACACAGATTGACAAATGGATTGAGGTTTTTGAATAGACCATCAATTCTTTGATAACTCATGTATGGTCAAAGTTTTCTGAAATGTTTGGCGGTTTCTTTGCTTTTGCCCATTAGTGTATGTATATATGATATCAAAGTGAAGAACGTTTATCTAGCAACTATCAGTTCAATAAATTCGTCAGATTTTCAAAAAAGGCTTCACCCGTTCCACCCTCTTCAAGAAACGTACGTTTCTTGCGCATCCAGGGCTGGTGTCCCTGGCTGACAAATAAGAGGTTGCCATGGTTTCTTGCTTCGTATTGCCAGATCTTGCTTTTTTTGGCAGAAACTCACATAGCTCTTTCGAATCTGATGGTAGACAGACAGCCTAATTTATACGATTTGACTTCCGGTTGTGCTTCGGGCGTTCTCATGTCAACGTTCAGCCATACCTACGTCCTGCGCCAAAAAAAAACGATGCCCCGACGATCGAAGAACATACCTTTGTGTGAGTATATTATGGGTATAATCATTTTATAATAAATTATAAAATGGTATAATGATTCGGAAGAACGGTCACCTTCATCTAGTATGAATCACAATTTTTCAGTGAACACCTGCATAGCTTCAAAACAACTCCACCCGCACCACAAACAACATAAGCCATTCAACAAAACCTTACTGTGCATTAAATCCACCGAATAAAAAACTACTTGGGAAGCATATTTTTATCCCGGAAAGAATTTCCCCAGTGATCAATGCCCTCGTAAGGAAGTTTTATAACTGTTATAAAGTCATGTAGGATTTGAAATAAAAACGACTTACGGTTGAATAAAACACTGGTAAAATATAATTCTTTTATTGCGTCGTAATTCTGACCAGCCCGGCTTATGTTGGGCTTAATATTGTCCAACTTATTTCTGTCTTCTGAAATTGAGACAAACAAGAGCTATTTATAAGTAGAGCTTAAAAGATTCTGGATAATGTCTCTAATATATTATTGCGATAGGACCAATTGTCGAACAAGTTGATTACTTATAGAGAATCTAATTATAGCTTTTTGTTCAATATTGGAGTTTATCTGATTAAACTCCCGATTGTTTTCAAATATCTCAGATTTGTATTGAGTATTTAAGTTAAAGTTTTCAAAGACTTGCTGCTATATTGAAAAGTAGTCATAATCCCAATCAAATTCCATAAATCAGGCTTCCTCATTATATTCTTGATATCAATAAAAGGCTGGAAAACCACGAAAAGGGAGATATAATCAATCTTTCCCTACCATCAGATAAAAAGATATCGTTATCACAAGAAGACAGATCTATAGAGAACACAACTGTTCAATAGTCTATTTCGAAAAGATTGATGGATTCGTGCCGGGTTTTCTCTTGCCATTCAGATGTCTTGGCAATGTTGTTCTCAACTGAACAACTTTATGTTGGTTAGGATGGAATTATAGAAAGATTGGAACATATCTGGGTGTGCTCTCTCACATACCTATAAAAGAAAGAAACCACCATAAAAGATTAATTAAGATCGTTTCCTTGATTACTATAATGGAACCGAGTCTTCTTCCTTCTTATTCAATCAGATGACATAAAATAATTCTGAAAATAAAGAAAACGTTAAACCACACAAAAATTATTTTCCAGAATCTCGAAATGGACGATGGAATCGGTTAACCCTACTCTGAGTGGATATCATGGATTCTTTTTACTAAATGGCGTCTCCAAATGTATGATCCGACGTTTCGTCTCCGAGAAACCATTATTATCTTCGTTTTTTAAATGGTCGGACAATTTCGTTCTACACCTAATAGAATCTAGTCTAAATTATAAAATCAACGGCAATATGACACGACATTTGAAGACACAAGTGGATAAAGGGTCTATGTGACATTTTTACATATTTTAGGTTCTCTGCATAAATGAAAGTTTTAGGTGGCCAAAAAAATTCATGTACCACGTTGGTTTAATACGATTCTGGAATCAATTAACGGAAATAAAACTTGATGAAGGGTCTATGTACCATTGAACTTCTGAGCCCGCATGTGGATGAAGGATCTATGTGCATAAAAGTTCTCATAGACCCTTAATCCACAGTAGTTCTGGTTAAAATTCGTACATATATCCTTCTTCCACTCCAAAAACCAACAATATTCCACAGAAGTCACCGTGTACATATACCTCCAAATTGAGGTTGGGTATAGTTATTTACGTTACTAAGGCGGTAAATGACTTTTTAAATTACGAGTCAAGATGTTTATGGACGAGGCGACGAAGGAGCCGAGTCTAGAATATCTAGACGAGTAGTTTAATGACATTCAACGGCTGTGTATCGTACATTGTTTTGTTTCATACTGTAATAACTATTTTTAATCGGTTTAAAGTGCTTTCTTCTCAAACCACACACTTAGGGTGGCAGTCCACCTCACATTCGTACCATGAGATGGCGCCAGCCAGACCATGTAACAACTTATGTTTGTCCTATCTGATATACCTTACCAACCGTTTATGTTGAGTGAACAAGTTGCAAAATGGACCAAATTTTGCATAAAAGTTGCGAAGCGCAAATCGGCGGAAAGGTATCAAAAGGAGTTTGAGGCTTTCTGCGAATGGCGCAAAATCTTCCGTGTAGATAAGACAGTGAACAAAAACATCATGTTTGGCGCCAGCCAAACCGTGTTACCATGTTACCAATGCAATTTCACAGTCTTTGATGATGCAAAATGTCATTTTTGGAGTAGTCAAGTAATTTTTTTTTACAGTCTCTGCTGATGTAAAGTATCATTTACCGGTCTGGTTTTGGGTCCGGTAAATGATACTTTACGGTACAGTATGAAATAAAAATATTTACATTATTTGTTTTCATTTTGAACGCATACTTCGCATCATAAACACTGCTAATCAACGAGGCTTTCTTATATCACAATTTGTATGATAGAGTGATTCTTGTGTTGGCCTAGTGATATATTAGTGTAGTTTTATCATGGAATCAAACTTGGTGTGACGTGATTCATGCTATGTCCGCAAGAAGCAGAAACATTGCCCAGCTAGGGCGAAACATTGCAAATTCGCAGTCAGGTGAGATTCTCTAACTCATTATTTTTTTATGCAAAAAAAATTAGGATTATGCTGTTTTAGTAGTCCGCAATCGCCTAATTTTTGATATACAGAGTGGTGAAAGTGAAAAATTGCATAATAATTTTATTGAAGTCCAAGAAATAAGTGAAATTTCTACTTTAAAATTAAATTATTTTTCGGTTTTTAGTGGGTACTTTAAATGTGTTTTTTTGTATTTAGTAGAATACCTAGAATATTGGAAACTCGTCAGTGGACAACACCATCTTCAGTACCAGAGAGTGTACCAGATTTCAATGGTAAGTTATAATTTTTAAACTTTTAAGTGTGCATTCTGCTTTTTAATAATTTTTTTTCACAACATGTGACACTTACAGAAATAAAATGTGCATTCTAAGGTGCTGAAAGTTTTCAAAATATAATAAGTTAGCCCAAAGCTTGTAAAAGTTTAACAAAAAAATCCTTTTGGGTCTAGAAATCATCAAAATTGATATCATTAATTCAAAAAAGTTATTTTTTTCAGACGCAGAACATGAATCAGAGGAAGAAAAAACTTATACTGAGCTACAAAATGTGCCTGGGGGTCAATTCTTGACCGTTCGCAAATTTGAAACGTATTCGCAAAAATGCGATCACCATGTTATTTCAAATGATGGTGATCGCAGAATTGCGTATACGTTCCTATACGAAGGTTAAAAAATTGACCCCCTGGTATGTATAAATATCTTTTGTTTTAAGTATCATCTCTTTTATAGACAATATTTCCAATGATTTTCTATTTCAGATTTTTCTGTTGATGGTTCTTCCGATGACTACCTTCCAGATTCTTCTGAAGATAGTGAAGATTCAAATGCATCCTATATTGAGACTGTTCGAATATCCAGGCAGCTCCATGCAGATTCAAGTGGTTCACCTATCGCTGGAAACTCGAGAGATTTTCATTCAGATTTGATGAGTCCTGAAGCTTCAGAAAATACTGACTGTCCCAATTCGAACAACCACCGGCATGTAACTGCAGAAGATACCTCATTTCCTCATGAAGCTTTTCAAATTACCTGTTCACAGTCCTTTACTGAGAATGTCAAGATTGCATCAGTAAAAAAAAAGCTATTCAAATTGCCTGAAAAAACTACAAGGAAAAAAGAATGACGTCCTGACACTTGGAAAAGAAATGAAGCAGCTTTTTGTAGAGAACATGGCCAAGCCTACACTTCACAGAAGGGAAAGAAAATGCCTGCCAAATTTCCACAATTTGGGCCATTATGTAAGAAACAAAATTGCTGGCTGGGGTGTAATGACCACTTTGATGAAAGGGCTAGACAAGAAATTTTTCGAAAATATTATGCCCTAGATATCAATGCAAAAAATGCTGTTCTTTTCAAATCAATCTACATTAAGCCAGTTCGAAGACATAGGAAAAATATCACCCGACCAAAAACCTCATCGTTTACCTATTCGTTAACTGATAATAAAACAGTTACGAATGTATGTAAATCAGCATTTTGCTCACTTTATCAGCTGTCAAATAAAAAGGTGCAGATCATCCAGGGAAAACTGAATTCTGGTACCTCAGCCCCAACACCTGAAAAATTGATTGATAAAATAAAAGTTCATATATCATCATTCCCATCAGAACAGTTCCACTATTCTAGAAATAAAAACAGCAATAAAAAATACCTTTCTCCCCTTCTTAACATTTCAAAAATGCACAATTTGTATTTGGAGCAGTGCAAAAATGAAAGTCTCGAAAAAAATTTTTTTGTCACGAAGAGCTTCTATTCAAAAATATTTGCAACACAGTTCAATCTCTCGTTTGGCCTTCCAAGGAGCGACACGTGCAGCACGTGTGATGCCGGACTAAATACAGAAGAGCACCGAGAAAATTACAGATATGCATTTGAACTCCAAAAACTAGATCGCCAGTATTCACGTGATAATGATAATGTATGTTACTTGACAATGGATCTACAGCAGACGATGCCACTGCCGAGACTCACAACATCCAAGGCATTTTGTCTTCGTCAGATGTGGTTCTACAATTTTGGCGTCCATACCACCACTTCTTCAGGGTATTTTTTTACATGGACCGAAGATATTGCGACTAAAGGCAGTTTGGAAGTGGCCAGTAGCCTTCATACCTTTGTACAGCTCCTTAATAGTCGAGAGTCAAAGATAAAGCACCTTATCATTTGGTCAGACTCTTGTTCTGGCCAAAACCAAAATTTTACTTTGATATGCCTTTACCAATATCTGATTTACAAAGGATATGTACAGATGATTGATCACAAGTTTTCAGAAGTTGGACACTCTTTTTTGGACTCTGACCGAGATTTTGGTCGCATCGGAAAAAAACTAAGAAAAATAGAAACAGTTAACACTGCTGACCAATATCGAGACATAATAAAGTCCTCAAGTAATAAAAATTCAGTCGTTATTAATATGGAGGACCATTTCAAAGACGTATCAGCAATAGAAAAGTCCTTGAACTTACTTAATAAGAAGAAAAATATTTTGGATGGGAAGGTTTGCTTAAGGGATCATATAAAGTGGATAAGAGTCCAGGATTATGGAAGCTACATGTACAAAGACACACTAGACCAAAATACACCTTTTTTCGAGGTCAATAATCTGAAAAACAGACACAACAAGATTGACGACGACAAGTTTACACTAGAGCTGATTAAAAACAAGAGAAATACACTATCAGAAGAAAAACTAGCAAATCTAAAAGAGCAGTTCAAGTTTGTTCATGAAGAATACAGGTACTTTTACGAGAAGGTTATAGACGGCCATATGGCAGAAAATAAAGGTGCTATTGGAAAAGGAAAAAAAAAGAAAAAGTTGTTAAAACAGGGATTTTTTAACAACTTTTTCTTTTGTTAACTGAACTCGTTATTATTATTTAAAAAAATCTTTCATCCATTTTCTGTTGCCCTTGTTTTTGCATTTTTGTTTAGTTGATAAAGAATTCATGTGCCATTAGGTCCAATGTTTTTTCTTATTATATAAATATTTGTATTTTTCTATGTGTGAATAAAAAATATAATATATAATATAATATAAATATAAAGGGATGTACCCTGAAAAAATGATTGTTTTATGTGCCTAAATAAAAAATAAAAAATAAATAAAAAAGTACCAAACAAATAACTTTAACCTCATTTTACCACAAACACTGTCTGATTGTCACATAGACCCTTCATCCTCTTGTGCGTCTTCATTTATTCGACGTTTTGACTTATAAGTGCAATCATCATCAGATTGGTTTTCCACTGTCATCATTAACTTACTGCTAACCAACAGTTCAGCCAGCTTGTTATAGAGAATTTGGTTATTCCTTTAAAAGCTGATGTCGACCATCAACAATTTACATTGACGATGACTAGCAGCTCGAAACATCGAATAAGAATAATGTTATATAGGTGTGATGATAATATCATAAGTCTATTAAGCGTAGAACAAATTGATCAAAAATTAAAAAAAAAACAAGTTGATGATGGTTGTCGAAGACGCAACGTCGGATCATGAATTTGATGAAGTCATTTTGTAAAGAAAAAAAATGACTGCGATGATGTGATATTTATTTTGAAAAAAAATAACCTAGAGGAAAAAATAAACCTTTTTACAAAATTAAAACTTTTTCCAGAAATCTCCAGAGATTTTTTTTTTAATTTTTACACGACATTTTATTGAGCACGCAAAATGCGCAACTCAAACCTCAGTTTGATCTTTGATAAACCTCATTAAGCTGATGAGTGGTAAACAATCATGGTGATGCTATACAAATTCTATCGGGTATTAAGTGCGACCAAGGGCGGCTCCTCCATTGGGTCATTTGGTCAATGACCTCCCAAACATACTACAGAAAATAAATAGTTTACCTACTTCAGATATGTTACAATTATTATTATCAGTTTAATTTTAAAATACAACTTACATAATTTTGACTGTCCCTCGTAATAGTCGTCATTAAATGCGCATCAGGCACAGTCAGAATTGAGAAATTCGGCTTGGGTCTTCGGCTCGTCCAGTATATAATATTTATCTATGGTTTGGGCTGGTTGTCGGAGTTGACCGTGTGGCGATAAAGCTTGGCAAAAAAATACACAGGTAGTGGGAGTAGCCGAACGTCAGAGCGAATTGGAAAATGAAACCGTGTCTGAGGTCAACAGCCAGCCTATAATTTAGAACATATCGCCGCCGTCGAAAAGACGACAAAATGGATTCGCGTATTAACGGATTCGCTTATTGCGAAGCGCATCCCTATATTTACGGTATCTTTTTTTGTGAGGTTAGTTTGTAATAGTTTGCCAATAGTAGAACAACAATTTTATTATCGGTAGATTGTTTTTTTTTAGTGATTTTAAGTTAGGAACTGTCGAGTTCACTTTTATAGATAATAAAATGTCGGAAGTGCAGAAAATTAAACCACTAGTTTGCAAAAATTAGTGAATTCAAGATAAAGAAAAGTGCTCGAACTTATTATACGACAATCCAGTGAGAGCAAAAATAATCAAGTCCATCAAAACTTTCGCAAAGGTATGTACGATTTAGCATTTAGGCGAGTGGATATCTGATTGTAAACTTGTCTTACTGTTTCGTTTGTTTATTATTTTCTAATGACTCGTATGACACCGAGTATGACACGTTATAGTGCAAAATCGGAGTTGAAGACTTGAAAGAGAAAATAAAAAAAACATGATTCTTTAGTAGATCACATGAAATACTCGGTAAAATATGCAACAGTTGGAAGTGTTGTTATTTGCACTCACCTAGTTATTGCTTGCTTACTGAAAGTCCCTTCCAGATTTCAATGAAAATGTTTAAAAAAATCGTTATATTTTTGAACAAAATTATATTTTGTGTTAAATTTTGTGTGGCATTTGAGTTGGCACTACGTGGCCTTGATAAAACGCATTTGTCAGAAAATCCAGGGGTTCTTCTAGGACATAGATTTTCATACCATACCGTATTTTGCAAAATAACCCGTGTACCCGACGCATAACCATATTGTCCCGTATTTTGTGATATGAATCTCCACCAACCGCTGGCCATACGAACTTAACACATGAGCGGCGAAAAGAACGGAACTTCCCCTAAAGGAAATGGAGGAAAATTATCTTTAAAGGAGGGTAAATCTCACAAACAAATTGCCTGCCATTGACCTTAAAAAAAAAAATGACCACGAGCCGCCACTGAGTGTGACTCGGAGGATGAATGGTAAACTGTATCACCGCCATGGCTATTTACCTAACAAGTGCGGAAAATTAGTTTTTCCGCACGAGTCTGCCGTTCACCGACCGACGCGTAGCGGAGTTCGGTGAAGCAGCCGAGGGTGGAAAAACATTTTCCGCAAGTGTTAGGTACAATAGTTTTTCTACAGACGTGCGGAAATAAGGATATAATACGTAATTTGAAAGTTCCTGATGCAACTAATGACAAATAAATAATAATTAATGTCGAAATGTGTAACTAAGCGACCATAGTTACCTGGAAACCTGGTTGCTGTTTGCTTATGATATTGTTAATTTTTCTGCACTGGTGCGGGAAATCTGATTTTCCACACGGATATCGGTCCGGAAAATTGAATTTTCCGCACGGCTGTAGGAAATAGCTATTTACCTGACAAGTGCGGAAAATTAGTTTTTCCGCACGAGTCGGCCGTTCACCGACCGACGCGTAGCGGAGTTCGGTGAAGCAGCCGAGGGCGGAAAAACATTTTCCGCAAGTGTTAGGTACAATAGTTTTTCTACAGACGTGCGAAAATAAAGATATAATTCGTAGTTTAAAAGTTTCTGATGCAACTAATGACAAATAAATAATAATGAATGTCGAAATGTGTAACTGAGCGACCATAGTTACCTGGAAACCTGGTTGCTGTTTGCTTATGATATTGTGAATTTTTCTGAAATCTGATTTTCCACACGGATATCGGTGCGGAAAATTGAATTTTTCTACAACCGAGCGCAAAGTACCATGTTTGCGCATCAAAAAGGAAGCGCAAAGTGTCACTTTTCCGCGGAGTCTACTTTGTCGCTCGCCGAGCGGCAAAGTAACTTTGTCGCTCGCTGAATATGGAAACCATAATATAAGAAAAATGTCAAAAGTTTCTGCGACATTTGACAGCACAGTGGGCATTGAACGACATAATGGATTAAAGATGTATCACTAAGAACACTTCTTTTATGAAATGATAATGTAATTAAAACTGGGAAATACAAGTAGGGTTAATTATAACCAAATATTTGTTGTTGTTCACCGCTATGCAAGTTCAAAATGCGTTACTAGATGTCAACCCTTTTGTCAACTTCTCCCAATCTAAATTACTGAACAGCATTTAACAGATTATGTCAACAGTTTCATGAACAACGCGTATTCGAAGATCGTCATCGAAAATAAAAATATCTATTTCGTGAAAATTCAATGGATATCGAAGAAATTATTGAAGTTTCGTGCACTCCGCCGGAAATTGCTCAAGCGGCAAAATCAGTTACTCTTAATTTACTCCCAGAAAAGTCGAGAAGCAAGTATGAAAAGCAATATGAACTTCCTAATAAATGGTGCGATTCAAAAGGAACCAAGAAGATATCAGAGAACATTCTACTTGCGTATTTTGCAGAGAAAGCCAAGGTAATGCAATCCTCTACACTTTGGTCTATATACTCAATGCTGAGATCTACGATATCAGTAAAACGTGATGTGAACATAAGTCAATACAAAAAACTATTGGCTTATTTAAAACGTCAAGCTGTTGGCTACAAACCAATAAAATCAAAAACCTTAAATTTTGATGAAGTCAAAACCTTTTTGAAAGAAGCTCCTGATGAAATATATTTATTGCAAAAGGTGATCTTAGTTTTTGGTATCGCTAGAGCGTGCAGGAGGGGCGAACTTGTCAAGCTGGTAACGAACGACATTGAAGATAAAGGGTCAATACTTATTGTAAAAATACCTGATTTCAAGACATACAATAGCAGAACATTCATCGTCGCAAATAATGAAACACTTTGATTGAATTTTCCGCACGGCTGTAGGAAATAGCTATTTACCTGACAAGTGCGGAAAATTAGTTTTTCCGCACGAGTCGGCCGTTCACCGACCGACGCGTAGCGGAGTTCGGTGAAGCAGCCGAGGGCGGAAAAACATTTTTCGCAAGTGTTAGGTACAATAGTTTTTCTACAGACGTGCGAAAATAAGGATATAATTCGTAGTTTAAAAGTTTCTGATGCAACTAATGACAAATAAATAATAATGAATGTCGAAATGTGTAACTGAGCGACCATAGTTACCTGGAAACCTGGTTGCTGTTTGCTTATGATATTGTTAATTTTTCTGAAATCTGATTTTCCACACGGATATCGGTGCGGAAAATTGAATTTTTCTACAACCGAGCGCAAAGTACCATGTTTGCGCATCAAAAAGGAAGCGCAAAGTGTCACTTTTCCGCGGAGTCTACTTTGTCGCTCGCCGAGCGGCAAAGTAACTTTGTCGCTCGCTGAATATGGAAACCATAATATAAGAAAAATGTCAAAAGTTTCTGCGACATTTGACAGCACAGTGGGCATTGAACGACATAATGGATTAAAGATGTATCACTAAGAACACTTCTTTTATGAAATGATAATGTAATTAAAACTGGGAAATACAAGTAGGGTTAATTATAACCAAATATTTGTTGTTGTTCACCGCTATGCAAGTTCAAAATGCGTTACTAGATGTCAACCCTTTTGTCAACTTCTCCCAATCTAAATTACTGAACAGCATTTAACAGATTATGTCAACAGTTTCATGAACAACGCGTATTCGAAGATCGTCATCGAAAATAAAAATATCTATTTCGTGAAAATTCAATGGATATCGAAGAAATTATTGAAGTTTCGTGCACTCCGCCGGAAATTGCTCAAGCGGCAAAATCAGTTACTCTTAATTTACTCCCAGAAAAGTCGAGAAGCAAGTATGAAAAGCAATATGAACTTCCTAATAAATGGTGCGATTCAAAAGGAACCAAGAAGATATCAGAGAACATTCTACTTGCGTATTTTGCAGAGAAAGCCAAGGTAATGCAATCCTCTACACTTTGGTCTATATACTCAATGCTGAGATCTACGATATCAGTAAAACGTGATGTGAACATAAGTCAATACAAAAAACTATTGGCTTATTTAAAACGTCAAGCTGTTGGCTACAAACCAATAAAATCCAAAACCTTAAATTTTGATGAAGTCAAAACCTTTTTGAAAGAAGCTCCTGATGAAATATATTTATTGCAAAAGGTGATCTTAGTTTTTGGTATCGCTAGAGCGTGCAGGAGGGGCGAACTTGTCAAGATGGTAACGAACGACATTGAAGATAAAGGGTCAATACTTATTGTAAAAATACCTGATTTCAAGACATACAATAGCAGAACATTCATCGTCGCAAATAATGAAACACTAAACACTGGACTCTGTATCAATTTACCGAAAGTATATGAACATCAGGCCCAAAAATTGTAAAATACAGAGACTATTTTTGAAATATTCGAATGGTAAATGCCACAGTCAAGTTGTTGGAATGAATTATATTGCAAAAGTTCCAAAAAGCAAAGCGCAGTATCTTGGACTTCCAGAACCATGCAAGTATACAGGTCATTGCTTCAGGCGAACTTCTGCCACTCTTCTAGTTAATGGTGGTGGCGATATCACGCAATTGAAAAAACATGGAGGATGGAAGAGTACTAACGTAGCAGAAAATTATATAGATGAAAATATTGCTAACAAAATTTCTGCATGTGAAAAAATTATGGGACCGACACCGACGGTAAACAAACCACCAATAATTGTGGAAGCAAAAAGCTCCGAAAATATCCCGATTCAGTCACCACCAGAACCTTCGAGTCAAATTATCGTCAAAAATTGTGAAAATTGCACATTTACCTTTAATATTGTAAATAATAAGTAAAATTAGGATTTTTAGTTATAGGTAATAATTGTATTTAAAAAACATTAATATAATTTTCAATACAACTCATGTTTTTCTAAAATCTGCGGTTGTAGAAAAAATCTTGTGTGTAATTCGAGTGCAAAGTGAGATTGCCGCTCTCGCAAGGTAGCTGTCCATCTCCTTGCTCAGAGCGGCAATGTATCACTTTGCGCTCTTAATACACAAATAGCTATTTCCGCACGGCTGTAGGAAAAATTTATTTTCTTAAACTGTGAATCATCAGAAAAACAATGTGTTGCTTCTTATGATTCGAAAAAGCAACGATAAATGAAACACCCAAAGAAAGAACTGCGCAAATTGTATCAGAGATAGTGATATGTTATTCAACCAATAATAGGTTCTCAAGTCCAGGTTTGAGATACTCATTCTCATAAATAAAGATATGCAAAGAAAAAATACTACATTTTGTGTTACTGCTTAGATATGATAAGGTACCACTTCGAAACTTTCTTGATAGAATGTTGCGATTTTAACTACTTTCAAGGATTTTCTGACATAGTTTCCTAGTCAAGAAGTAAAGAAGTTTCATGTGACAAAAACTCCACATATTGAATATGCCAGATCTATTTTTTCAAACCGTGAAATCTTTCTCCCAAGGGTCACTTACCAAAAACGCTTGGTAGGAAACGATACATCTTATAACAATCACAAGCATACCCAAGGAAACTCCTAGACGGAAAGCTGACTGAATTATTTGAAAGAGAATGCACTTGAAAATAACAAACAGTTGAAAGAAGCTATAAAGCAAGATTCAGAATCAATTCAACTGAAATATCCTCGAAAATATCCACTAAAAATGTGTTCTGCAAGCACAGATTAAGCCTAGGTCACAAAAGTCGAAGCCATTATTCTCGACAAACCGTGCACTATCGATTATCAAAAAAATGATAAACAGAAACCAATCAAAGGTGAAATAGAGACAGTGAAAACAAAATCAACCCTTGATTGATAAGCTCACCGATTAACTAATATTGTGAGCAGTACAGCTGAAATTCCCAATGTTGAAAGTTGAAACCACCTACACCACAATGGAGCTATACACTGTATTTGACAGTGAAATATAGCAACTATCAATTTTTTAAATGCATAACCGTATTGTTCCACTAGTCTTATCTAAGATCTTATTACACTCGTCCGAGGTTATGCTGAAGTTGCTCTTAACAAAGAAGCTGTCGGGATATCTTGAAATGTAGCGCCCACCCAGACCAAACGCATTTGCACTAACTTAAAAGACCTACTTCATTGTGTCGGTAAATGGCCGGAACGCTGGTAATCGGTAATGGGATTTCGTTGTGCGTTACGTCGGAGTAATAAGGTTCCAAACGAAGTGCTGTTATGCTTTATTGAATGGAAATAATAATTATTTCTGCAACTCGTTCCGGTAATGAGATCAATGAGAATTTCGTTCGGTCTAGTCTCGAGTCTTATCTTCGAGAACTGCCTATCTCTCACGCCAGTCAATAGCTCAAAAGAATTTGGTTGCCTGGTATCTCTTGAAATTTGTATCTACCTGTTTCACTCGACAATTTTTTTTTAAATCATCAATGTGGGGAATAGAGTATCTTAGATGAATTAGGTAAATCCAAAAATATCTACAACATGTCAGGCCGATAAATGCTGGGATAAATGTACCGGTCGTATGGTGTTCTGGCCTTGTTGCAGCATGCATTTTGCTTGGAACTAGACATTCCAAACGGAACGAGAATGAACGAGATCATAAGATAAGCACCATTAACTGAAAATTCAAGTAGCTCAGCAGTTAGCTTTGACCATAGAGGCTTTGACTCATCAAGCGCCTTTGACATTTTTCCTAAATTTTGTCGATATAAAAGGAAAGTTCCTGTTTCTGTTGTCTAAAAAAAATTAGCGCCCGTTTCCAAATAGGGGAGATCGGCCGCATCCCGGATGCGGCAATCAAACGCATTTGAAACTCGGGAATCGCGAGATTCGTTGCTGCAAATTGACGGATCCGGTTTCGGCATCGGCCGCCCGCTTCATAATCAGACCACCGCGATCTGACAGTGAAATATGTTTAAAATATGTCCCATTATCGCTCTTTTCAAACTTTCCGACGGTTGAAAAATATCTTGGAAGGTGTTGTCAAGGGAGTCTTCTACAGCCTTTTCAAATTTAAAGTGGCGATAATACCGGATGGGTCGTCGTATACAATAAGATTGAGCAGATAACATTTTTATTCATGTTTTTACGTTTCACGTTGACATTTATTCAAGAATTTTTTGACTAGAAATTTTGCATGACAATGACTTTAAAATGCGACACTTGAACCAAGATAAATTTTTCATGTATCATTTCCATCGATGTACACTATCGCTCATATGTAGAGAAGCCGCCTAAAATTTGATAAAGCTTTGATCCTGCATCAGGTATCAAAGAAGTGATGGTGCTTTTAAAAACTTCAATCCATTTGTCAGTTTACGTGTCTTGGCAATTTTTTTCAAAAATAACTTGGTGCCCTTTTTTTTCTCGTTAAAAAAAAGAAACTTTCCAATTTTTTTTTCTGTGTAACTTTTGAAAAAAACAGCCAACACCATTTGAAAGAGGCACACAAATTATGTTTTTTCTAAAAACTTCACAATAATTGAGCAAAGAATAGTCCATTTATAAAATCTTCAAAATCACCCGTTTTTCATGATTTCTTGAAAAATTGGTCATTTTTGCCAAGTTCAAGATTTTATAACTAGACCAGTAACTAGACTATCCTTTGCCATTATTATCAAAAATCTTTGCATTATTATCAAAAATTACACAGAAAAAAGTTTTGAAAAGTGAATTATTTTTTAACGTGAAAAAAGGGCACTTAACCATTTTTTTAAAGTAATCGCCAGGACCCCTCAACTGACGAATGGATTGAAGTTTTTTAAATCCATCGTCACTTCTTTGATAACTGATGCAAAATTTGCAGTTTTATCAAATTTTAGGCGGTAGCTCATGAGCGATAGTGTATGTGGTAGATTATAATCCATCCGAATGTTGAACTGTGAAATATGACTACGTTTGTATTTTGCAAGCGCTTTTGAATCAAATAAACCTCTCAAAAGTAGCAAAATTCATTCTTTAATCCAACTCAAGGCCAAGGTAATTTAGAGCTTTCGTGAACAAAGAGATTTGCACTTTAGATGATATTATTATAAGCACTTCGAGCGCGCTTAAAATCAGTTGATTTAATTGTGGAGTCAAGTTCATAGGATGGATTGACGAAAGTGGCATTTATGTTTTATTGAAAAATCTGAACGTTTTCAGCCAAATAAATTTTTGATAAGGTCAAAAATGTTCAATCACTTCAGGCACTTTCGGAAATAGTAGCTGTGTTTGGGTTATAGCAGTTCTTGAACTGTTTCAGAACACCTGCGCACTTCAATATAACCATGGCAATATTTAAGTGCGTTAGTGTAGAACTGTTCGGAACTGCTTCAATTTGGAACCAAAACTAAGTCAGAATAACCCGACCATCAGTTTCTCTTTTTTCATTATTCTAATTTAATGAAAATATATGAAACACAGTAGCAGTATCAGTCACGCCACTAAAATACGTGTAATTTTTTCTTCAAAGTAGCTTCAAGCCAATTTCAAGTAACTTTCAAAGGATCTTCCGTCTCACTAATGAATTTTTATTTTACACAGAATGTTGGAGAATACAAGATGATTCATGAGATATCAGATGTCATGTTCAGGTACGTACGCAGGGCACAAAAATAAATATTAGTCAATATAAATATGGGTACGCAAGGCCTTCGTTTTGTTTAATTTTCTTTATTTTTTAAATAAGATCTATGCTATTGCAAAAATTGGAACGTATCCGCAAGTGTTTTGATGAGACGAATTCGACTCTATTCTGAATATAGAATATAGCTCTTACTTGTAGAGTCTTTCTACTCTTTCGAACAGTCACAACTTTTTGGTACGACCCTGTATTACATTTCAAAGAAAATTGAATGATTCCTTTAATATGTCTACCTCGAAAAAATATACCTGTTAAAGGTTGATACGAGCAACCGTTTTCGACATATTTGGATTCAAAGAAAATTCGACGCATGTGATTTTTTTATCGCAAAATCTAAAAAAATTTAAACGTGACAAAATGTATTTCATTTTCAAAAGAATTATGTTTAATGAAACATAAGCTAAGTTTTGAAATTTTCAAGAACTCCACCATTTACATCTATAAGCACATTATACAGGGTGGCCATTTGAAAAAGAAAAAGCTAATTTTGGGCGCCTCAAGACACTGAAGGAAAAACCATCGAATCCATCGATTTTTGTTTCAAGGGGGAACCATATTTTGGGATTTTCACTCCAATTAAGGGCAAAGCCCTAGCGGGGTTGACGAGGGCCCCCAAAATTTTAAATAGCATGAGGGGTCGAGTGACACCTTAATTTTAAGGTATTTTTATGTAGATTAAAACCCCCAAGGTTCACACTGCTAATGTCTACCTAGTCATTACAGGGGCTAACTAAAGTTACCACAAAGTTAACATTTTGAGGGAATTGTGGGGTGATTTGGCGACATTCATCAACTTTTCGTTGTTGCAGGTCTTCCACAGATATTGTTCTAGTTTTCAAATGACCTCCTAGGAAAAATCTAACGAACTCTGATCGGTATAACGTAGAGGACACTCGATAGCTCCTTTTAGGATAGGATAGTAGAGTGGCGCACGTTGGTTTTCAAACATTATTTTGTTACTTTAATCAACCCCTTAATGGCTGTGGCTACATAAGAATAGTTTCAAAATAAGGTATCATTCGACCCTGCATGCCATTTAAAATGTTGGTGGTCCTTGTCGCCCACGCTAGGACTTTTCCCTTCATGGAGTAAAAATGCCAAAAAATGGTTCCCCCTCAAATCAAAAAACCGACGGGTCCTAGGGTTTCTCCTTGAATGTCTCGGGGCGCCCAAAATTAGACCTGTTTCCTTTTCAAATGGCCACCCTGTATGTCATTAATTGTACTGGTGCATTATGTTGAAATTTAGTCACGCCAAAAAAATTTTTCACCCTGTATACTGAAGAGGTTTAAGGGTCTATTGTTCTTAGGTGTAATCTCGGGTGCAATATACATTAATAGATCATTGAACATTTTTGAAGGGCAAATTGATTTCGTTCTATTGATTCAAAATTGAATTGGATAGTTTCTAAAATACTTCAGGAAAAATAACTTTATCCATTTACACTGGCATATACACTTTATTAGGTTGAAACATAGTTTGATCCTTGATAACTTTTTTGTTTGTTCATGGATTCTGTTGAATTTTGGATACGATATTGGTTGATATGTTCTGGATGTTCCTCCAAAACTGAGTTTTCGAATTTTGGACAGTAACAAACGACGTTCTTATGAAACTGGTGCATTTAAGCTTGTTGCAAGAACGAACCGCGCTACTTAAAAACCAACTGATATATTTTTTGAGAAGGACATTGGTGAGAAAAGGAAAAGGTATCCTGATATCAATATTTCAGAACCATAACCTAAAAAACGATGTTTTTTTTCTGTATGATGGTGCTTTTCGGCATTGAAACTATTTCACTTAATTTTGATCAAAGGTTTTTGAAATCCATAGCAAAGTGGAGTATTTGTTGAACATTTTTACCATTTTTGAGATTCTAGAGTTTGCCTGTTTGATTTTTAATGAATAGACATGGTTCTATCTTCGAAAGTTAAAATCTTGATTAAACGATTAATGGAAAAGAATATGGATGCACGGAATTGTCGCGACCCCTTTCAAATTATCGAAAAAAAAAACAGTTTATTCAACGAAAAAACAATAATTTTTAATTATTAGGTAATGATCTATTTTTATTCCAAATTAAGAAATTTTAAAATGTGAAAAAATCGACAAATCTCTAAGAAACAATCCACGTATCTAGGAAATTTTAAGAAACCTTGATCAAAATGAAGTGAAATAGTTTTTATGCCGACAAGCACTATCATACAGAAAAAAACTTCGTTTCTCAGGTTATGGTTCTTGAATATTGATATTTTCAGGATACTTTTTCCCAATGATGCCCATTTCAAAAAATTTATCAGTTGGTCTTTGAGTAGCGCAGTTGGTTTTTGCAACAAGCTTTGATGCACCATTTTCATGAAAACGTCCGGTCCTTACTAAATATCGGAAGCTCAATTTTAGGGTGATAATCAGAACATATTATTATTGACTAATATCATATCCAGAAATCCAAAAATCATCAAAATCCATAAACAAACAAAAAAGTTGTCAAATTATGTTCTAACTTAATTTAGCCCACAGTGTACTACTTATTAGTTCGCAGGCAAGATTTTCATGACTTAAAAAGTCACTTTGTCAATTCCTCCTCAAAGACCAATCTCAAGAACATTTACGAAAATCTACCCTCCCTGAATCCCAAAACTTAAGAACTTTTATTCAATCACATCTTTCGTTGACTTGAAGAGTCTATAGATCCTCGCTTGTCTCACAATCATAAATTGAAAAACTTCTGAACATTTCACGGACACGAATCGACTTTTCCAAAACAAATATTTTTTGATTTTATTCAGAAATATTCAGAGAATAAATTATTGGACCAATTAAATTATGAACTCGCGGAATCTTGGAAAAGTCCGTTTTTAAAAATTATCTTAAAAATTCCATCAAGAGAAGCAACCTCAAATACCTAAAATACTATTTAGAAAATTGTTTGAATTGAAAGTCTTAGCTTAGTGCTGTTATCTACACAAAAATATATTCAAATCTTTCTCTAATTCGTTAGTCACTCAATTTGTCAGTCAACGGTCTAAATTCCCGACACAGAGTAGTCCGACGTAAAATACTCGAACCTACCCATTAGAAACGAGAAATGCAAGAAAACCTATAGCTTCGAACAAGGCTTTGATTATAGTCATTTACGGATATGAAATTAAAATAAATAATGAATATTTTTTTACATCTGTCGTGTTCAAGCCAAGCTTTTCTTCAACCGAGAATCAAAACCCCTTTAGTAGTATTCACTTTTTGAGAAGAAATCGTTCATCCAGACTAATAATTGTAGAGTTTACTATAATATACTAGAATAAAGGCATCATTTTCAGCTGAAGATTGGAGCAAAGTTTTTCACCAAGACTGTTTAGAGGTTAGACTTTATTCAAACGAGACTTTTAACTTCTCTCCTTGTTGTTTTGAGATGTTGACAGGACATAGAATTTGATTACGCGAAGATGTGATGTCCATTTTGTTGTAATTCTCCACTAATGTTCTTCAATTTTTTAACCGATCGCCATGAAAATTAGTAACCTGGTAATCTGAATATTTGGGAACTGTGCTATATAACCCTCATAAAAGAAGATGATATGTACTAGCAACAAGGCTACAACTTCAACAGTCTTCAACACATCACTGCATGAGAATTGCCAGATATTCACAAACGACGCTAGAACTAGTATGTCCGGCGATGGGGTATCCAAGAGAACAAATGGATTGAATACTTCATTATTCGAGAAAAAGTCATTTTTCATAAAAAAAAATGCGTGCTAAAAAAGTATGATGGTCGATGCAAAAAAATTGAAATTTAATACAGGGTCCTCAAAAAGTTGGAAAATCAAATTTTTTCAAGAGTCAAGTACCCATATTCAAAAGTTAAAAAAAAAAAAAATTTGGTCATTCGGTCTTAGACTAGGCATATCTTATTGTGACTGTTGTGTGGAGGCAAGCCGATAAAAAAAAAAGGCATTCTTCAATCATTATGCAGTGAAGATTTCGGTAAGTGCTATCCATGCACTCATCATATATAATGATTGTGCAGGATTTGGGACAACAAATTTTACTAAAACTTTAAATATGGTCAAAAAGATTGATTCTTCAACTTTTCGTAGAACCAAAATATTTTTTTTTTCATTCGACAATCGTATTTTTATAACAGGCAGATATTTTTTTAAAAAATGGCTTTTTCTCGAATAATGAAATTTTTAATCCATTTGTCCTCTTGGATACTCCATCGCCGGACATACTGGAAGTATGTTGATCGCCCTGAAATGGCGACGATTATTCTCGCACCCTCAATTATTTTGCTGTAGGTAGCTCTTCCATACATTGAATAAATATCATTAGGTATTTCGTTTATGGGCAAATTACACATTATCAAACTACCACCGGGAGGTATCCGGTTACACCGTATGAACTGACAACCCTCATAACTTTTTTATTTTTTATCGTACAGTAAACTGAAAAATACTGACTTCAAGTGGAAATTTCTTGCAGTTTAAATATCATTTGTTATTTTCTGTAGTTTCAAAGCTATACGGAGGAGCGAAAATAAGTTTTTTTTTTAATTGGAATACCCCAATTATTTCTACACAATGAATGATCTTATTTTTCTGATTTCAAAAATACCATATTTGTTCACATTTCAGTCAGCCGTTTCGAATTTTCACCAAATAAGGCGTTACACTACTACTACGTCGTTAGTTCCCATAGAGCAATTATTGTGGCAGCGAAACAAAATTTAAAAATTAAAACCTAACGGTCTATTTCCAAATATTTCGAAAACGGCTGAGCGAAATGTCAACATATATGGTATTTTTAAAATCAGAAAATAATATCTTTCATTGTAGCTAGAAATAATTGGTGCTTTCCATTTAAAAAAAGTTACTTTTTGTCGCTCCCCCGTACAGCTTTGAATCACAATAATTGATATTTGAACTGCCAAAGATTTCCTCTTGGAGTATTTTTCATTTTCCTGTACGATAAAAAAAATACAAAAGTTAAAGGGTGTGTCAGTTTATACAGTGTCACCATGTACAGGGTGTTCACAGATAAATGGACCCCCACATTAACTTTTTAATTTGATGTTTGGGAAAAAAAGGTTTCAAATGAAAGTTTGATGGTTCAGAATGAATTCTGTGTAAACAAGGTTTTCACATATACAGGGTGTTCCAGAACTCCTGGACGTGGTCCAACTTTCTTATTTCAAATCACAACCCTATTTTTTTGTCTGATTTTTGCATTCTCCGGAAAATTCTAAACATTTTTCATATAGCATACCCTATACACAAATACAACCAATAAGACAATATTTACGTCAGAAATTTGCTATTTTTTCGAGCATGTAAATGTATGGTATTATTTCGAAACCTTGGAAACGAAGTAGTTGTTGTTAGATATCAACTTGTCAAAAAAGATTTGAACATGTTATATTGCGAAGAGGAAAAAGTTGAAATATTCTTTTCATACATACAGAGTGAGCGAGTTTTAACCTACAATATTTCAAATTAAGATTCTACCTTGGATTCTACTGAGTAATTAAAATGAACAATTTTAATTCTATGAAAACCTTTGAAATAATTAGTTTGTTTTTAGATTTTAGAAGCTTTTTTCAAAATGATTATAACCCCTATTGTTGGAGTGTATTTTGTCATGGTTCGAGGGGCTATTTCGTCGTCTTTTAGAACAAATGTCCATAGAATAAAGATTGTTCATTTTAATTGGTAGATTCTTAATTTTAAATATTGTCGGATAAAATTGGGTCACCCTGTAAGTTGTTCAAATCTTTTTTGAAAAGTTGACATCTATTAACAACTTCATCGTTTCCAGGGTTTCCAAAAAATACCATATATTTCAAAACATGATCGAAAAAAAAGCAAATTTCCTGATGTTAATATTTTCTTATTGGTTGAGTTTGGGTATTGGGTATGGTATGCTTGATGAAAAATGTTTAGAATTTTCCAGAGAATGCAAAAATCAAATCAAAAAATTGGGTTGTCATTTGAACTAAGAAAGTTGGACTACGCCCAGAAGTTCTGAAACACCCTGTATATGTGAAAACCTTGTTTTTACAAAATTCATTTTGAACCATTAAACTTTCATTTGAAACATTTTTTTCCCCAAACATGAAATTAAAAAGGTAATGGGGGGGTCCATTTATCTGTGTACACCATTTATTTGTACATCGATCCAATTTAAAAAAACTTTACAAAGAAGAGTTTTGAGAACTTGCCAGTCTGTTAACCTTTATGGGGGCAACCATCGAAACTTTTTTCAAAATGGTGGCACGTGTTATACCTCCCGAAAGAAGGCGTAAACTTGCTTGATTGAAATTGATGTAACGTCCTGAAATACATTTCTGGATTGTACGTGGAATCTTAGGCATATTTTTGATGTATCTGGTCCTAGACCTAAGTTAGTCTAAGAACGCGATAAACGTCATGGGTTTGGTACCAAATTTTATGAAAGTGTTTAAAAAAGAATTCCAAGGCTATTTCTTAACATCTACTAGGCTCAATGGTTTGTATAGTGTACATGGTGGTTATCACGAAAGTTTACATGAACGTCAGATTTTTTGACAAGTATGGTTTATCTACTGTTGCAAGAATGATTCTTGTTCAAGCTCAGGAAAATCGCCCTTATTTAAAAATGTCAAATTATAACCACTTTCGATTGAACCTTCAATTGCATAATGTTACGTTTCTAAAATTCATAAAAATCAATATTGGAAAAAACATTGTATTCGTTTTACAAATATAGACATTAAACACAAGTGTGGGCTTTCTGCAGTATTGTCACATATTACAATGGATACTTTTAGAGCACATATTTGATTACTTTATAAAAGCAACTTTTAAAGACTCGGATATATCGCTCACCCGACATGCATTTTTGACAAACCCAAACTAAGCCACATAACTACACACACTTACCTCATAAAAGGCGATTTTATTTGAATAATTAAACCCAGAAAAAATATTCTATATATTGACATTCCGATGATCTTTTTTTATGATAAGATTTTGCCTTTTCTATTGTAAGGAGCCATACAAATAGAAAAGGAAAGGATGATGGGTAAGAACCGAGGTAAAAAGATTATCTCGCTCACCGGCAGTAAAAAAACTTTAAATAAAAATCAAATAACATCCGAATCCAAACTGATTCTAGAAAATCACCAGTGTTATCGAGAAAAACGAAAAAGCGACACGAAATGTAGCAAAGGGAAAACCCGAGGGAAAACCAAAGTCCTCAAAGACCATCAGTCTTAGAGTAAAAGAACAATAAGTCAAGGTTCTAGAAGAAAGATGATAGATGCGAGTTCAACCCTCGCATCTATCATCTTTCACTCGGAACCTACTATATAAGGTCTCGAGACCACACGAACCAGGTACTTTCTTGGGTTCCTTTATGCCACTCGCACATGAACGATGCAGCTAACAGCTGACCGACTATTTTGAAAGTCAGCAGAAAAACTAGTACACCATTATTGTACGCACATTCAAATACGATCTTACACACCTATATAGCGGGAGTTATTCCTGTCTGAAAAATAGCCGGTGGACGCTTTCACTGTTCGTGTGCAAGTGGTCTTGGAGATTTAGAAAACTGGTAGATATATGGAGCATTACTGAATAAACACGTCGATGCTTAACCCAAACTATCCCAACTTGTAAATGTCATCAAAAGAACAAGAACCGTATTATACCATATATATAACCGTAAGATTGAAACAAGAGCCATTTTAGACTTAAATTTTTCCAGCAGTACCTACTTTCTTGCAGAAAAATTTGCCGGAGAAAAATCAGCTTCACAGTCAACAATCGAATGAACTTAATTCCATTCCGTCAATACAAATTCCAATTTAATCTCAAGATTGTTGTCTTCATTCCCTTATTGTCAAGGCACTCCTCAGCAAAAGCAATTTCATTATTTGATTAATTACTCCAGCCAATTTTATATGTTGCCATCATCAAGTTGTTTTATGTACCCACGTGCTTTTATTGTTTCATTCAGCAAATGAAGACAAAGGAGAGTTTTTCCTTCATTACACGATCTTATCTAGATAATAGCTCTCGAATGGTGAAATGTTTTTTGGTAGATAAACGACCAGTAAGATGAGGAAAATCACATCTGAGTGATTGATATGCAGTACATTATACAGGGTGGCCCAACGAAAAGGTCCCACCCTTATTTATGACTTTCCTGGTATATTTTGGGAAAAACGCTCGGACACATCAATTTTTATTTTTAGGGGGACGTCTTTTCGTTTATGACTGTATAATACAGGATGTTCCAAAAATAAGATATCGCATTTAACTTGACATTTTTAAATGGAAACCCCCAATTTGTTTTCTATTTTTGGATTCTCCATGAAGTTTTTAGTAACTTTTGTATAATACAGTTTATACCTATCCTCAACCGTTTATTCAAAAAATTTAAACAAAAATTAATTTCTTAGCTATAATGTGTCAAAGAGTCAATGTGGTGATAAATGTTGAAAATGGTGTCCGCGTTTACCTCCATGCAATAATAAAGATTTTGCTCAAATCTATTCCTAACATTTTCACACATTTCTGGAGTTATTTGTCTGCATTCCGCCGTGATCCGCTCCCGAAGATCTTGGATGGAGTCTGGCTTCGTACTAAAAACCTTACTTTTTGAATGTCCCCAAAGAAAGTAATCTAAAGGACTAAAGTCCGTAGACCTTGGTGGCCACTCAATGTGGCCGCGCCATCCGATCCACTGATTTGGGAAATGGGTGTCGTACTGGAGCTACAAAGTGCGGTGGTGCACCATCTTGTTGGAAATGAAGAAAATTCTCATTATAATTAACCTCATTTTCTATTATTTCGGTTATTCGTGGCTCTATTGTATTGACTGATGCTAAATTTCTTGCTGGTATCCATTATGATTTTTTTCCGTACGATCCATTATTATCAGTATTAAATTAAATGAGGTGAATTTTATGAACAATTCAAATAACTTTAAAACGGTTGAAGATAGGTATTATACAAAAGTTACTAAACATTTCATGGGGAATTCAAAAATAGAAAAAAAATTGGGGGTTTCCATTTAAAAATGTCAAGTGTAATGCGATATCTTATTTTTGGAACACCCTGTATTATACAGTCATACACGAAAAGACGTCTCCCTAAAAATAAAAATTGACGTGTCCGAGCTTTTTTCCCTCGTTTTTTCCCAAAATATACCAGGAAAGTCACAAATAAGGGTGGAACCTTTTCGTTGGGCCACCCTGTATAGTGGGGGCATAAGACCATTGCCCCTCTCTCACTTTTCAACGGAGGACATTCTGATTTTTTTAACATAGTAGTGTCAGCTGAAAATGTCGAAATAACAGCTGGGCGCCACTTTGAACAATAAAATCAAGTTGAAAGGGGGTCGAGTGATCCTCCGTTTGCAGTTATTTTTTAACCTCATCACACCCTGAGGGTTTGAAATCGCTGTCTATTTTTAATTTTTCAATAACAAGGCAGTATTTTTTCCAAAATGGCGCCCAATTGCCGTTTGGACATACTCATCTGTCACCACTCTGTCGAGAAATGCAGAACGTGCACATGTCAATTCAAATTTCGTTTTAATATACCTAGCGGTTCAAAAGATAATGGGGGCGACGTACTTTATGTCCTCACTGTACAGGGAGTCCCATCAGTTTCAATTGCGGCTTATCTCGGTTATTACTAAAGATAGAACCTTGCGGTTTTGGCGAACCTGAGCTTTTGTGTGAAACGAATTATCTCATAAACAAAAATGTCATAGGCTTATCAATTTTTGAGCTAAAGGGTGATTTTGAAAAAGTTCCATTTTTGAACACCCCTCGTAGCTCAGCTATTTGGTAACTTATCGGAAATGTGTAAACGGGCTCTGATATAACTTTTCTCGTAGAATTCATTGACTTGATCAGTTTTTTTTCCAGATATTAACGTTTTTGGAATATTAACCCATGTTGGGTTTTTTTAAAATGGCACATCATTTAAATATTTTTCACTCAGGTATACCTGCCTGTTGAAATACATCTCAGACTCCTCTTGGACATTCTCATTACCAACTTAATACAAAATAACTCATCTCAAGAAGTGTCACGGTGAACAACGATCAATGTCCATGCAGTTGATATAATATTTTGTAAGTGTTCACCAGCTAATGTTTGGCGCCGAATATCACCAATTTGCATAACATACAAATAATGAATTATCATGAGAGCTTTACGAGCTCTCAACCACGACTATGAACTTTATTTGCCGTTATAAATGATGGTCGGATCATGTTTGGATCAAGCTACAATGATGACTGGTTATTCTCTGGCACCCTTCATATCAAGGATTTCGACAGTCTGGTTTCCTGCCAAAATCGCAAATTTTCATCATACATGCAACCCCTGTTACTGTTGCCAAGTAAACAATAACGAACATCACTGATTTAAATGGCCTACTCCATAATTTTGATTGCTAAAATTATGAATGAGATTATTCTCGTGGCTTACCAAAATAGTCGTATACTATACCTATATATATATTATAGTTTTGAAAAGCCTGTAAAAAGATAAACCAATTTCTTGATTAATATATAGGGTCTCATTAAAAAAATTCCAACATTGGTCAATATTTCAAAAACGATATCTGAAAAAAAACTAATTACGCCACTGGATTTCACGTAAAAAGTTCTACCAGAACCCTTTTTCACAATTCGGACCAAATAGCTTAGCTACTTTTTCAAAATCACCTTGTAGTTCAAAAACTGAAAAGCCTGATGACATTTTCGTTTATGGCATCTTTCGTTTCACAAAAAAGTAGCTAAGGATCGTCAAGACCGCAAGGTTGTATCTTTAGTCATATAACCGAGATAGCCAGCAATTGCAACCAGAATGGGACATGAGGTATAATCAAGAGCGGCGATTGAATTTACTATGGATTCCATCAGCCGTACACGATACTATTCTGAATAAAGTGATTACGATCAAATAAGAATTTAATAGATTTTAGTCAACAATCACATACAACGTTTACCGGTGGTCACCCAAATGTCTTTAACTAGATTCTACATTTCCAACTTGAGTAAACCATCCATCATTAGATAAACTCAGATTGAAACCCGTATTGATCTTTGGATTCCGAAGCTAACTGGACGGGATTGTTGGTTTAGCGGAATTGAGGAGATCTCTCCAAATAACGGACGATCTTTCCAAGCCAGTCTGAGCCAGCGTCCGTTAATAGGATGCCCTTTATTTTAATCTCACAAACGGGCGCCGGGTGAAGTTTCATGCACCGAACAAATCCCGTTGGATTAGTTTGTCAGCACGGGATTAGCTGGTATGTAAATAGCTGTTAGATTAGTCGTTCGGAATAACTGTGACTTGTGCGACTGGAAAACAAAGCTTAATTAGCAAAACCTTGAATGTAAGAGCACTAATGTCCTGGTAATGTGAGCATGTGCGACATACATATTGAGAATCTATTTTGCTAGAGTACTACATTGTTTTAGAAATTGAAACATGTGATTGAGTTTTCGGAAAATCAATCCATTTTTTACAGTGCAGTGCGTGTATGAATAATCACCGTGTCTCTCTGTTATAAAACTTCGTATTCCGTAATTCACGGATTTCATTTTCTACGGGTTTGTGATATAAACCAAAACGAAGAGGAAATCACAAAACTAAACTTTCAAGACTTCAAATTTGTGTTGGTATATTTCACTTTTCATAATCTTATCTGATACATTAGGTTTTATAATCATGGTGTTATCAATAAAGTTCAATGTGTTGATCAGTAAAGCCTTAACAGGGGAGCCTTTAGCCTTTAGCCTTAACAAATATGAACCGATCAGTAATCTGCGACGATGCTGACTATGAAATTTTCTAGAATGGATGTGATAAGCTGATTATACTTGATCTTAATGAGATGATCGTATTCATAACAGTCTTATTCATCAAAAAAACAGCGAATAGAAGTGCATAAGTACCATAAGAGAATGTGAACAGGATACTCATACCTAATACATTAAACTTCGGGTCAATACACATGATAAAAACATTTGTATAATATTGTAGAGGTTGAATAAACAAATATTTTTCGCAACGTATCAATAGAAAATAGTACCTACCCACCCGGGGCATTTACAATCGGACACGTATTTAGAAGTTTTAGCCTGAGTATCGCTATATTCAGTCAAGTTCATATTAGAGAATAGTTTAAGCTTCCTCATTGACAAATAGCTATGAACTTCATTTGACAGAATAAATTGGATAGCGCGAAGATTTTATGATAGGACTGGACTAATAAATATAATATGGCCACAGCCTTACACGAGAGCCACGAAAAATATTCGTGTTGGAAGCGTTTATTCGCTAACAGCCTCAAACAAGAGCGTCGAAAATATGGCCATGAAAAATTCGTCCCGCTTAAAGTGAATGTCAATTATTGTCATGGCAAAAGAAGAGTACAGAATAGAACCAAGCTTAGACTGCCTATTGACGTATAGCATAATCTCGCTTCTTTGTTTACTTCCTAATTCAAGTGAATAACGGGATTGATCATGCAAAATTAACCCAAAAATACCATTAAAAAATACATAATGAACCCGCGTTAACCGTGCCAATACCCAAAATCAGACCAATTTGATTCTGTAAGTGAAATTTATTGATTCTATCAGAGAATTTTTGATGAACTGATTATCGGTCCTGCCAGTGGGTTCATGAATGAAAATCAAGCTTTCCCAATATACTATTGTTCCAGGCGCAGCAATAAGCAGAAACAGGCGGTTGCGCCCAAGACAACGCGTCTAGTTCTTGAAGAATGTAGATGATTGCTTCAAAATCGAAGGTGAGCTTACCCCACCATCTTGGAAATAAGGGCGCCACTTCTTTTCTCCGTTCCTATTTGAGACTCACGATAAAATATCATAGAACCAAAATTGTTCGAATTGACATTTTCATTGACTTTTCAATAAAACTTTTTTCTCGAAAATCAGTAATATAAAATCTACATGGGAATTCCATTATGGAATGAAATCGTACAGGACGACAGATGTGCAAAATTAAATTCCCAGCAATCATCAAAATGAATGGAAAAAAGTTGCTGGGAACGTAATTCTGCACTAGTTCCGATTACATGATTCTCACATGCCATAATGAGGAATCACCCTGTTTTTGGTTCTATGATATTTCATCGTATAAGTCTAATATGAACGGAGAAAACACACGCGTCCTTATTTTCAAGATGGCGGGGTAAGCTCACCTTCGATTTTCCCGAAAACTGAGAGTTAAGCTATTGACCCCCTTCACAAGCTAAACAAAATCGCGTATTTTTCAAAATTCTCAGAAAAAGCACGGATTTACTGTACTTATAATAGATGGACATGATTGGGTTCTCTATCAAATTACATACAAATCCAATTATGGTGATAGTGAACGAACCTAGAATCCTAGAAATCACGTTGTATGCCAGTGAAAATATGCATAAAGCAGAAAAAACTGTCGAGCTAAATTCTTTCGGGGTTAATGGGGGTTGGTCCATTGAGTATAAAACCGAAGAGATCACACTCGCCACCCTTTGTGAGCGTTTTGCAGTAGAGGTGGTTTCTTAATTTTCTTTTATTCAAGTTTTAGAGAAAGCCATATTCTCAACCAATACATTTCCTTTTGTAACTTTGATATTTCACAGTCCAGCGCCCTTATTATGGAAGAAAAAATACTCTGTTCATCTTTGATGGTTAAATGAAGATTCAAACAAGAAGCTAACGATGTGATTTTTGTAGGATTGTTCGAACACTATCACCTGAATTTCCAGCCACGAAATCTTACTCGAGACTTGATTATTGACCTGTTGGATACAGTAACTTTTCATTACTCATGATGAAAACTGGAGCTCTCGCAGACAAAAAAATGACGAACGATATTACGTGTTATTAGCTGACCTATACGAGCTTTTCATGCATAGAAAATGCCTTGGAAAATGCATTAAGAACGCTCTAGTTTTGTCTTGTCCTGACAGTGTAACCTCTTGAATTAACTAGTCTGACGAAAAACGGAACTTCTACCTGAGTGCAAGCTCTGAAGAGACTTTTAATTATCTTAATAGGAAGTGCACAAGGTGCGCCTGGCTCATTGTTCTTAGTAGAGTAAGTTTTAATAAGTTTAGTTGAGAAGCATGATTTAACATGAAGCCTCTAAATTTGATTATTATTCACTCCGTTCCGGAATTAGGATTATAATTAGATACGTCTCAGACGTCGAGATTGATTCATTATAACAAATCACATTACCACAACTTCCGTCTTTGAAACTTTAAAGTTCCATATTGACCGTATATTTGAAAATTCGAAAATTATTTATCAGAGAATTCTTAAGTAGGTATATCTAAAGCTATCAAATGGGTCGAATCAATTCTAAACTTTGTTAATGCAACTAGCTTTAAAGAGACATTGTTTTACGGTTATCCGATGTTAAACGGAAAGGTTGGTACAGAACCGTAATATATGTCTAGAGTTACATCCATGTGAGTAGTGCCCTCCTTATACCGGTTTCGTCCCGTAATTGGACTCATCAGTAAGGCAGCTGGCACCACTCACACTGATGCAACTCTAGACACTACCCTAATCTGGGTAAATGTGCAGTGGTTGTTTTTAGACAACCACTGCCATCTATTGGTTCGCAAGTCTGCGAACGCAAATAGATGTAGAGTATGTTCGAGCTGTACCTCTCGATCATGGAATAAAGAGACATTGTTTTACGGTTATCCGATGTTAAACGGAAAGGTTGGTACAGCTCGAACATACTCCACATCTATTTGCGTTCGCAGACTTGCGAACCAATAGATGGCAGTGGTTGTCTGAAAACAACCACTGCACATTTACCCAGAGTAGGGTAGTGTCTAGAGTTGCATCAGTGTGAGTGGTGCCAGCTGCCTTACTGATGAGTCCAATCACGGGACGAAACCGGTATAAGGAGGGCACTACTCACTTGGATGTAACTCTAGACATTTATTACGGTTCTGTACCAACCTTTCCGTTTAACATCGGATAACCGTAAAACAATGTCTCTTTATTCCATGATCGAGAGGTACAGCTCGAACATACTCCACATCTATTTGCGTTCGCAGACTTGCGAACCAATAGATGGCAGTGGTTGTCTAAAAACAACCACTGCACATTTACCCAGATAAGGGTAGTGTCTAGAGTTGCATCAGTGTGAGTGGTGCCAGCTGCCTTACTGATGAGTCCAATTACGGGACGAAACCGGTATAAGGAGGGCACTACTCACATGGATGTAACTCTAGACATTTATTACGGTTCTGTACCAACCTTTCCGTTTAGCAACTAGCTTTATCGTAATCACGATAGGTTATTCATAAATCCATTATGGTTCTGTCAAAAGGCCTGGAATTAATCAGCATCAAAGTTTAATCAGTTACATGCATCAGTCCAATCAATATCAGAACAAATAATTTATGTAAATTCAAGAAAATGAAATTATCATAAAATAACAAATCATTACAAAACCTGTTTTTTCATATCCTAGATATTGTAACATTAAAGCCATAATTCGCTCTGTGAAAATCTTCATTTGAGTATAATCTATTTCTAGAAATAACTGAATTTATATTAAATTATTGCTGCAAGCCAGTCAGGTACATCCAACACATTACTAATGATTTCGTAAAATTCTTCCTGTTTTTGGTTAAAAAAAACTGATAGGATAAAATTCGAGTATAATACATAGAGGAAATAATCTAAAGACTTAAAGCAATTATTGACAATAATCTCAGGTCCAAAACAACTACCTATACTTGTATTGTCAGTTATATTTCGGGTCCAGTCCTCAATATCACATAATTGTGTAGTAGTGGTTTTCCATACTTATTCCCACGAGGTTGAAAGTAAAAGCAAAAGTCGTCCGGTCCTGTCCTTCGGAAGACCGTTGCACGTATGTCATTTCACTCCCTCTCTATTCCGCTCTTCATTGTGCTTTTCGTGCTTGTGCGACGAGGTTGTTCGCGTTCGCTCCCTCACAGGTTGACGATAAATTCGGATATTTAAGGTAATCCTTTTGACTATTGCTTTTCTTTTTGGATTATAACATAGCAGGGTCCTTTAACCGGACGCTATATGTAGCTATCTTCACCTTTAGGGTTTATTTCAGTCGAATAATTATGGGCAAATCTAAAAGCCATAGGAAGAGGAAACGCTCATCGAGCCGCTCCAGTTCTAATAAAAATAAAGACTGTGGCAACTGCAATAATTTGATTGAGAGAATGGAAAAACTTGAGTCCTTGATGTCTAATAGATAAAATTCAAGGTCTCCATCCGTTTATTCAGGACATTATCCCCGTAGTCGTTTGCCACGACGCCGGGTTAATTCGAAATCTCGATCTCCAACCCTAAATGAGTCTTCGAGCCGCACAACACGACAATTTTCAAGATCTCGGAGTCGAAGCCGCCACCATAGACGTTCTTCTTCATCCGCGGCTACTCCCACCACCCCGATTCGGGCCTTGTCGGTTCAGTCACATGACTCTCGGGATCCAGGCCCTGATCAGGGTCTGTTGAATGCAACGTTGCCACGTGCAGATGCAAATACTGATAATACGGGGGGTGGAGATGAAGTACCCGCTTTACATGATGACGAGGTCTTGCCGGAGGATATCTTGAAGATACTGGGAAAAGATTCAACTGCAGGGGAAAATATTTCTTTTTCCCTGCATGATCAATTAACTGCAATATGGAAGACTATTTTGACTAATGGTTTAAAAAAGCCAGATGCTCAATTACTCTTCAATGCTTATCAGGTTTCAGGGAAAATGAATTACCTCAAACCACCCGACTTGAACCCGGAGGTTAAGGCGGCCTCGTCAAAACAAAGCATTTCTGTAGACGTATCTTATGTCGAGATTCAAAATCAATTAGGGAAAGGCCTAGCTGCACTGGGCAAATCAATTTCCTCAATTCTTCATGATTTGGAAAATACGCCTGAACAATTTAAAGGCGATTTTTTAACTAACCTATGTGATAGCGGACGGATTCTTGCGAATCTTTTCCATCGCATATCAATTACACGAAAGAACCTGCTCGTTCCTGGGCTTAAAATTTCCGAGGAATTGGCGGATGACTGTCTACCAGGAGAATTCCTTTTTGGTCCTGATCTGACACAGAAACTGGACACGGCAAAATCCCTGCTAAGTGTGAGCAAGGATTTAAAACTTCCGCCTTCTCAGAATAGACCGAACCTATTCAAGACAGCAGTTGGTCAAAAAAGTACACAAAGAGGAGGAGGGGGCAAGTCCGGTCTTACTTTCCAAGGGAACCTTCTAGACCTTCAAGGCCTTTAAACTCTCACCCCCCGGCTCGTCGATGGAGGGAAATGAGCCACGAGAGGGGCCCCTCTTCCAGATTCCAGCCAAGCCGCTATTGGAACAAACCGCAGGACAAAAGGAAACGACATTGATTGAGGTAAGCAACCATGCAGGTCGTTTAAAACTCTTTTACGAAAAATGGTTGACACTTACCGACAGTCCTATAATAATGGGTTGGATTTCAGGGTACAAATTACCTTTCGTAAAAACACCTGTGCAATTGAAGGGTCCAGTTTCAATTGATTATTCTTATGCCGAGGATCAGCAAATCAGGTGTGAAATCAGCAACTTATTAAACTCTGGTGCGATTGAAAAATGTAAGGCCACCCCTGGGCAATTTATTTCTGTAAGGGGGGGGTGCTCTGGTTCTCGCCTCGTCCTCTTTGAACAAAATAGATTCCAAAAGTCGGTGATGGACTGTTCCAGTGAACTACTCGTTTACTTTGCACAACAACTATTTATTTGAACTCAAAATGAATTGAGAAGAACAATTTTTTACAATTTTTTAACGTGAAAGCTTTTACACTCTTGACATCTGACAAAAAACTAACTGGTAACAGGTACACACGTCACGTCACTCACTGTCATCTCAAGAGCAAGCGATGTTGCCACGCTTACCCTAATCTAGGTGCGTTACAATCTCCCCCTTTACTTCACGAAACGTCCCGTGAGTGGAGTAAGAGGTTAGGGACAACAGGAACACTTGGGCTTCACAATAAGTCTTCTGGAACTGGTGGTCATCATAGGCTCACCGAGATCTTCAGTGGGACTACCAGCATCTTCTATGGGGTTACTGATATCATGATCTAGTTTGGTTTTGGGTCGTCCTCGTTTTCGAAGTGGTCTCACTGGCTCAGGATCATACATTGACGAAGACTTGAACGGAGTAAGCGCCGATGTGTGGTATTTGCCCAAGATATTTTCCGGGTTCTGAGGAGAACAAACTTCATATGTGGTGGGTGTCACTATTCTGGCAACAATGTACGGACCATCTCTCTTAGGGGCAAATTTAGATGTAAATGATTGACTGGCCTTACTAAGAGCGTGCGTATCCACAAGTACTTTATCTCCTGGCTTAAACACTGGGACATCTCTACGTTTCTGGTCTGCATATTTCTTGATTGTATCCTGCTGGCGCTCATGATGATCACGGGCAGAATGCAAAACGTCGCTAAGAGTATGAAGATAGTTGGTCATTTCACTAACAAAATTTTCATTCTTCAATATTGCTTTAAGATCAGAGCGGACATCACCAGGAGTTCTCAGCTCGCGTCCAAACATAAGGAAGGCGGGTGAATAACCATTGGCAGCAGAATAAGCTGAGTTTATTGCAAAACGTATGGATGAGAGCTGGTCTTTCCATAAAGTATGGTCGTCTGACAAAAGGATTGAAAGCTGAGTTTTAACGTCTCTATTTTTCCTCTCAACAGGATTAGCCTCGGGATGATAGGCAGGCACTAAAGATTGCTTGAATCCAAGGCAATTCGCCACTTGCTGCATCACGGAGCTAACAAATTGCACGCCATTATCGCTGATGACTCTTCTTGGGACGCCATACCTCAGTATAACCTCATCTATGAGACACCTTGAACATGCTTCAGCTGATGCTATCTTCAAAGGGAACAACTCAACCCATTTAGTCGACGTATCCTCTACGATGAATATCCACCTATGATTGTCAACAGTTTCTGGCAATGGTCCAAATAGGTCAATGGATAAAACCTCAAATCTTTGAGATTGAATGGGAGTTTGTAAGTGTCCGGCAGGCTTTAGGTTTGTGGCCTTGTATCGCTGGCAGTCGATGCATTTTGATACATATTCAGATATAGTACGTCTCATTCCAGGCCAATAATAGCGACTTGCTATTCGTCTGAAAGTACGATCCACGCCATTATGTCCACTTAACGGTGAATCATGGTATTCTTTCAGTATGCTTTCAACTCTGGCTTTGGGAACTACCATTTGAGCATCTTCTTCATCAAATTCAAGCACATATCTGTACAATATTCCATTCGTCATAATGTACCCTCTTTCGGTCCATTTTTTATGATCAAGGTCATTACGGTTTGGATCTTCAAAACATTCAATAATCTTTTTGACATCTTTATCATTCATCTGGTCTTGTCTGAAGGTTGCAGCACTCTCTTGTGGAAGGTCAATGGTAACCAAATCAACTTGAACATCGGTGATGGTAGGACGTGATAACATGTCTGCTACCACGTTGGTTCGACCTGGGGTATAGTCAATTTGTAGGTCATATGGTTGAAGAGCAAGGGCCCATCTTGCTAATCGTCCAGTAGGAGATTTTAAGGTCATCAACCATTTCAGGGGCTGGTGATCACTCTTGACGAAAACTTGAGCACATTCAAGATAGCCACGGAACTTATTTGTTACAGCCCAAACCACAGCCAAGGCTTCCCTCTCGGTTGTCGTATAATTACGCTCAGCAGATGTGAGGAGTCTGCTAGCATACTCAACTGGCCTTTCTTCAGGGCCCTCCCCCTGAAGGAGACATGCACCAATGGCGTAGGATGAAGCGTCAGTTTTGAGGATATAAGGCTGCGATGGGTTGGCTTGTTGAAGAATAGGACTGGAAGTCAGGCGCTTTTTCAATGTCTCGAATGCTTCGGCTTGTTCATCACTCCATTTCCATTTAGCTTTCTTCTTTGTTAGGGATGTTAACGGCTGAGATATTTTGGCGAAATTTTCAATGAATCTTCTGTACCAGGAACAGGTCTGCAAAAATGACAATAATTCTTTGACATTTCTAGAAGATGGAATTTTGGAGATAGCAGTCACTTTATGTGGACTAGGCTCAATACCATTGGACGTAATCACATGACCAAGGTATTGAACAGATGAGCAGAAAAAATTACATTTCGAGCGCTTCAGATGTAATTTGAATAGTCGCAATCGGTTAAATACTTGTTGTAAATGGTCCATATGATCTTCAAAGGATTCCGATAGAATGATCATGTCATCCAAATATGCAAGGATCTTGATATTTTGTAGTCCTCCACAAAATTTGTCAATTAATCTTTGAAATGTTGAGAGTGCGTTCCTCAACCCAAAAGGCATCTTGGTGTATCGAAAGGTTCCAAAAGGACATATAAAAGCGGTTTTATCTCGATCACTGGGCTTAACAGAGACTTGATGGTATCCGGAACGTAAGTCCAAGATAGTCATGTACCTTGTCTTTCTTGCAGCATGCAGAGTATCATCTATGCGTGGAAGAGGATACTTATCTGGGCGTGTTTTCGTATTGAGTTTTCTATAATCAACTGTAACTCGAATGCCTCCATCCTTCTTTGGGACCAGGACTACAGGAGCAGCATAGGGAGACTCGCATTCTTCAATGACACCTTCGGCAAGTAGCTTATCCAATTCTACTCGTAGTTGCTCTTTCTTAAGCTGTGACATTCGGTATGGTGGAACGGAAACTGGAATATCATCTGTTAGACATATGGAATGTTCAGCAAACGGAGTTGGCAATTCACTGGGGCGAAAAAGGTCTTCATTGGACTGCAATAAATGATTAACATCTTCTCTTTGTTGTTCATTTATATCTTCACCTTCGCCACCTCTTAAAGCAATGGGAATTACGTCAACTGAGTTAAGACAGAGTTCTGAATCTTTCAAAGTAACATTAACGTCAGATATGAATTCATATTTGGAATTTGGATCATCACTGTAGGACCAAGAATTATCGGACATGTTCAAAAGAATATTGGCAAGTTTCAGAAAATCAGCGCCTAGTAGTGTTCGGCTGTGGAGATGATCCGGAACGGATATAAGTGTCGTATAGAAAGTTCTGTTTTGTAGTGAAATTGGAACATGCAAATGGTATGCACTTACTTGTGTTGTCTTACCATCAGCTAATGTCATGTTCAGATCTTTGACCGTATACGGAGTACCTTCGTTCAGTAGTATTTCCAAAAGCCTTGCACCTGCTATGCTGACTTGAGCACCTGAGTCAAGGTGACAGATTCCTTGATGGTTGCTTATGTTCACGAAACACAATGGTCTGGAATTGTGGTTGGCAGATAGTCCATCTGCAGGAGAAACGGAAGAACCAAAGAATTCAGCGGAAGCAGCGGCAGTAGCTTCAGGAGTAGATTTGCATTTTGGACAGTTACTTCTGATGTATCCAGGAGTGTTGCAGCCATAACATCGGAAAACTGTTCTGGAACCATTTGTAGGATTTTCTGGGATCGAATTGATCCTTGGCAAGCTGTTATTTGCATGTTGTGGTTTACCAGCTTCGGATTGTTGCTTTGCCAATTTACGGCAAATATCCTTTGTGTGACCATAATTCTTACAATAGGAGCACTGGGTTTTCTTCGAATTATGTCCATTATTGGTAGCATTCTTGTGAAGAGTTCCCGATTGATTAGAAGGAAGACTCTCAGCAAGTGTCTGTTCGACAACTCGAGCTTCTTCAATGAGATCTTTAAAAGTTGATAAGGTTTTCCTTTTGATCTTCTCTCTTATCCTGACATGCAATAGACCATAAACCATGTCCAGTTGGGCATGCTCAGAGATAGCTGACTCTCCATGTAGATGTGAAAGTAGTGCTCTCGCCTTGCTAATGAATATGTCGGTCTTCTCAAAACGTTGCTCATTCGAAAATAGTTCTCTGTATATCTGATGAGGTGGTTTCATAAAGCCAAATGCATGTCTTAGTGATCTCAGAGCTTCATCAAAATTATTGATTGAAGACTTTATTCCTTGCCACCATGTAGCTGCATGATCTGTCAGAAGCATGGATAAACCTTTTAAAGCATGTTCATCCGGAATGCTGAGACAATCTTAATAAACATTTTTGGTTTTATAAAGGTTCTAGGAACTTTATGGCAACCAAATAATTTAACTAATGGTTTTTGAAAACGGTAACGATAAATGGTTGGTTACATTTATATAACCTTTATAGGCCTTAAACGGTGGAGTTTATTACTGTTGCATAAGTGACCATAATTACCTAGAGCTCGTTACCAATAGTACCCAACACCTCACGGACTCTTCTATACAACTTCATAGATTACTACTTTTAAACTAAATATGAGACATATTACTGTCACCGTTACCTAAATAGGCGCAGAACCATAAGTTATATAATGTTTGCGGTTACTAGTTGAAAACCCGGATAAGGCGCAAGCGCCATATACTGCTTTTCTCTTGTCTTTGTCGAATTCATTTTATCAATAATGTCATCTCTTTTACTTGAGGTGGGCGAAGACAAATCTTTCGCGCATATCAACAAAACGGCAGCACATGATTTATTAATGGCTGATCTGCGATGTGTCAATAAAGCTCTATTGTGGCTTCAATATATTGAGTGTTTTTGTCACAGGTAAGTACCAAATTCCACTGCCATTTTTTTTGCATCGAGTAAAATTCAATTTAGCTTCTAGGAAATGCTCGGGCTTCGGATACAAGGTCTTTTTAATGACTTTATTATGTAAGTCTTTACATTTTGCTGTCGACTTTTTCATAATTGGTACAAAACTAAATGCTTATCTGAAAACCGTGTTCCTTGTATTCAAAATCCCGAATAAGTGTCAGTCTATTTGCGAAAGCATTTACATATTTGCAAATCCTGGCCAGAAAATCCTCGAAAACCGCAGTACAACAGATAATGGCTGCCACGACGGGTATAAGAAATGGCAGTGACTCCACGTCTGATAGACGGACGGCGTATTCTGCTTAGGATTCCGTTAAATGATTTGTTATCCGTTTAAGTAAAGTGGAAGGATGTTCGTCAACCGAAGACATTTTTTCCGATGACTTCGGATGTCCATGTGAGATTCGTTTTATCTAATTTATCATTTATCGCTTTTGAAGACTGCTCGATTAACGGAATCCTAAACAGAATCAATACGCCGTCGGTTTAACGCACTGGAGTCACTGCCTTCAGTAATAGTTATTACTACTAGTTCTGGTGAGAACCTTTGGTGACAATTATTTCTACTTTCAGAGCCAGTTGGAAACCTACGGTGTCCAGTATTGTCGTTTCGTGACCAGAGGTAACGACCGTTACCTACTTTTAGTGATCATTATTACCCCTACATAACTTGTGGTCACCATACCTGTGACCTAACCTCAAAGTTTTTATTTTGTTCAAAATTCGAAATAATAAACAAAGTGCTGATGTTCAAAATTTTTGTTTCAGTACCTATTTGTTCATTTTCCGATGTCACTACAAATAGTTCAAACCGACCATTGCACGTGGGTGGTTTTGGCCCCGAAATAAAAAATATACCTATATATTCCAAGACAGGTCAGGGACCCCAACTCCACGCGCTTCGGAAAAAGACTTGGTAATATACCCATGTGTTAAAAGATAAGCGGGCATTTCCTTTTGTATAAGTAAGTCGACGGGGGATGAGTTGGGGATAATGATGAATATTAGCGACAAGGACTCTATGAAACATTCAAACACAATCATGGCCACTAAAGATAACGAAAATCACTAAAGGCTCTTATGGGAACCTTAAGTTAATTTGTCAACCTGAAGCATCCTAACAGATCCTCAAATCACTTGAAGTATTAAAAAAGTGACCGTGACGCCCTCTATAAAACCTCAAGCTATTGGTGTTTGAATCAAGTTCTCATCAACGCTATATAACCTGTGTATATCACCTATAGTAATGAGAACTAAATGTTCTGTAAGATAGGTGATGAACAGTTTCCTGTGACTATGTTATAAAACCATCAGTGACTACTAACCATTGTTACCGATATATAACCTCGAACCCTTTAGGCTAGATCTGATACTATTATAAAACTTTTATATAACTTATCGTTACTTTGAGAACCCGCAAATGTTTATTGGGAGACAGTTATCGCATCTATAAAAACCTCAACATCTGAGTTAGGACTTCCATCAAATCTTGTTTTACATGAAGCAAAATTTGCAGTACTCACATTTGGTTGGGGTGCATTGCCTTGAGGATTGGCATTCATGTTCTGCATAGTTGCGATGAGATTCTGGAGCATTTCAGGCGTCATAACTACTTGATTAACAGCAGGAGTCGCTAAAGTGGGTGTTTCCTTCTTATTTGTCATCTTTTCTGATTAAAACTGTCAGTTACTGACAAAATTCGCAAATCGTGTCGTGTATGGTTCAGAGTGGATCGGAGTGGCTCGACTTTGCAACAAGTGCTTACACTATGGAAACGCTACGCATGCGCGTTTTGTTGGAAGTTGTGGTGCACCGAGGTTATATCACAATTTATGAATAAAAACAGTCAAAACACTCAAAAGGATATGAATCAAACTGATAACGATCAATGTTCACTAAACTTGTATCTCAGTGTTGATTTTTTTTTTTTTTTTGGAGCGTAGGCGACACTTTCAATTGTCACTATTTTGCACATTTTGAGACCATGATGTTTGAGACGGCATGTTGGTTGGGCGCCAATTGTAAGGGGGGGGTGCTCTGGTTCTCGCCTCGTCCTCTTTGAACAAAATAGATTCCAAAAGTCGGTGATGGACTGTTCCAGTGAACTACTCGTTTACTTTGCACATCAACTATTTATTTGAACTCAAAATGAATTGAGAAGAACAATTTTTTACAATTTTTTAACGTGAAAGCTTTTACACTCTTAACATCTGACAAAAAACTAACTGGTAACAGGTACACACGTCACGTCACTCACTGTCATCTCAAGAGCAAGCGATGTTGCCACGCTTACCCTAATCTAGGTGCGTTACATTTCTCCTATATTTCTAGCCGATAAGCCCAATGGTGGAAAACGCTTTATTTTAAATTTAAAACGTTTAAATGAATTTATTTTCGCCCCACATTTTCAAATGGAAGATGCCCGAACAGCTAGTAAGTTATTGCACCGTGGCAATTATGCAGCCACGCTAGATTTAAAAGATGCGTACTATTTGCTTCCGACTCACAGCAGTCAGAGGAAATATTTAAGGTTTGTTTTCAAGGGCGATTTATACCAGTTTACATGTTTGCCATTCGGTTTGGCTTCGGCACCGTTTGTTTTTACAAAATTAATGAAACCAATTATAAATCATATTAGAGCTAGAGGCATATCCTGTGTGATTTATTTGGACGATTTCTTGATTTTGGGCCCGACTTTCGATGAGTGTTCTGAAAACATCCGTTTTACTACGTCTCTACTAATCTCTCTGGGATTCATTATCAATTGGCAAAAGAGTGTACTCTTTCCTTCCAGGAAGTTTAAATTTCTAGGTTTCATTTTCAATTCAGTGGATATGACTCTAGAGCTACCTCCGTCGAAACGTCAAAAAATTTTGGATTGGTTAACATTTTTTAGGACCCATTCTACTTTTAAAATTTTAAAGTTCGCTCAGTTCCTTGGCTTGCTTACATCCGCTTGCCCAGCAATAAAATATGGCTGGTTGTATACCAAAAGGTTGGAAAGGGAAAAATTTATGGCTCTCAACCAGAATTCTCAGAACTATAATTCGACTATGCGCATTAACGAGGCTATAATTGAAGAATTATATTGGTGGGAAACACATATCAGTACTTCTAAAAATGATCTTAGACGCGATCATTTTCACCTAGAGATTTTTACGGATGCTAGTCTATCTGGTTGGGGCACCTTTTGCCAAGGCGAAAGTACCCATGGACGATGGACGGTACAGGACTCAAATATGCATATAAATATTTTAGAATTACGGGCAATTTACTATGGACTAAAATGTTTTGCTAAACATCTATTTAATTGTCCTCATCCGTACCGACAATTCTACCGCGCTAGCTTATGTTAATAAGATGGGCAGCGTTCAACATCAGTATTTGAATGATTTATCTAGAATCATCTGGAAATGGTGCGAATCCAAAAATCTATGGATATTTGCTTCCTACATTCCTTCATCGGAGAACTGGCAAGCAGACCGAGCGTCTCGCATTCTGCATACTGAGACCGAATGGTCTCTCAACCAATATGTCTTTGATGAAATATCTCAATTGTTCGGGAGCCCGGATATTGATTAATTTTCATCTCTTGTTAACCACAAATGTGACAGATACATGTCCTGGTTGAGAGATCCCGGCGCGGAAAACATTGACGCATTCACTGTGTCTTGGAGACATTTGAACTTTTACGCATTTCCACCCTTTTCAATGGTCTTAAGGGTACTACAAAAAATTATTAGCGACGAAGCAACAGGTCTTTTAGTGGTTCCCTTTTGGCAATGCCAGCCATGGTACCCGTTATTTAATAATCTGATTATAGGAAAACCAGTATACATAGGACCACAAAGTGATCTCCTATTTTGTCCTTTCAGCCAAAAAACACACCCACTATCCAAAGACCTTATCCTGGTGGTAGCCAAGTTGTCAGGGAAGCGTTCCAGAGAAGAGGAATTCCACCGGAAGCTGTGAACACCATGATGAAATCCTTGAGTGACAATACGATTTGTCAATATAATTCTAGCCTGAAACTTTGGTGGGAATTTTGCCAGTCGAGGAGCCTATCCCCTTTTGAATACAACGTGCCCAATGTCCTGTTATTTCTGCAGCAGATTATGAACACTTTGAACAATACGTATAGTTCTTTTAATTCACATAGAGCTGCTATTTCTCTTGTCACTTCTAGCAATTTGGGTTCAAACGCAGAAGTGAAGCGTTTTATGAAAGGAGTTTTTCGCACCAGACCCCCTAAGCCCAGATATGATTCAACATGGAATCCTCAAGATTTACTGAAGCATTTAAATAATCCATCCGGTACAGACTTGAGAACTGTATCCGGAAAATTAGTGACTCTTTTGATATTAGCCACCGGACAAAGAATCCAGACCGTTTCTCTCATAAAATGTTCAAACATGAAGTTCTCTGCTTCAGGAATAGACATCTACATTCCCGACTTTGTCAAAACGTCAGGGCCTAAGGCTTATCATTCTAACTTGTCTCTACCATTTTTCCGCGAATGTCCCAATCTGTGCGTTGCTTCTTGCTTACAACAATACCTGGACTTAACAAAATCAATTCGTCCTGCCGACTGTGATGAACTGTTCCTGACTAACAGGAAACCGCATGGCCCAGCAACTAAGCAAACTTTGAGCCGCTGGGTAAAAAACTCAATGGCAAATGCTGGGATTGATGTAAATACCTTCAAACTCCACTCTTCAAGACACGCCTCCACTTCTTGTGCACTGAGTAATGGCGTACACATAGATATCATAAGAAGGTCTGCTGGTTGGAGTCAGGAGTCACAAACCTTTGCAAGGTCTTACAACAGACCTTTACTTCAAAAGGATGATTATTTAAAGTCGGTATTGAAAGTATTGTAAGCAATATTTTTCCACATTGTAAATAGTCACTTTTGTACTTTGGTCAGAATTCGTGTCTAATTTCATAAATCTAGTCTTGTTTGGCTTTATGAAAATATAAGTTCTTTTTCTCATCTGTTTTACTGTAACTTTTCTTTAAACAGCTACACAATTATGTAATATTGAGGACTGGACCCGAAATATAATTTGACGATCAAAAGAACTTACCTGAAGTTCGATCGTAATTATATGAGGTCCAGTCCGAAAATATTACAGACCCTAACCCATCCCAACCCGGAGATTGCAGGTAAAACAGCATAACACTTTGAAGAATGAAGGAAGGAAAATTTTGAAACTGTTTCCTCAGTCTGACCATGACCAATCCATATACGTTTCGTCCTACTAGGACTCATCAGTATGGCTATGGGTCTAAGTCAGACTGAAGAGAACAGTTCAAAGTGGGTTAGTGTCGAGCTGACAAGTAAATGAAATGTTAACTGTTGTAGTACATAGCGCCATCTATCGGCAGGATTTGTCAATCGTAGGATGGAAATTCCCATCAATCTAGTGAAAGACTACTACCATTGGTCACCATATCGTCTACAACAAGTTCGTGGATAATCTTCCCTTTGAAGAATGAAGAGCGGAATAGAGAGGGAGTGAAATGACATACGTGCAACGGTCTTCCGAAGGACAGGACCGGACGACTTTTGCTTTTACTTTCAACCTCGTGGGAATAAGTATGGAAAACCACTACTACTCAATTATGTAATATTTTCGGACTGGACCTTATATAATTACGATCGAACTTCAGGTAAGTTCTTTTGATCGTCAAATTCTAAACGAAATACTGAAAAATATGAGGCTTTCAAATTAATGCCTCACTATTTGCTGAATGGGTTGTACACTAACTTGCACACATAATGCGTACATTGAAATGGTGAAACTGCTTTGGTTCGAGCAGTGTATGAAGGTGACAAGTAAACGTTATGTTTTGTTTTGTCGGTGAGAAGAACTAAAAATAGCCAAATGACTAAATAACCAGATCCACATCCGATGGAGAATGTGTGGGGACCATTGGTAAAAATTATTTATCAAAGAAACTAGAGGCCTCAGCTCAGAATCAGGCAGAACTATTAGATGCCATTCTTAATGCATGGAATGAGCTCGCCAATGTCAATGACAATATTTTCAAAATTTATCAAAATCCATGGTTCGACGGCTTCAAGAAGTTTTGGCTAGAAATGGTTCTGCTCCCTGATTTTAAGGAAAATAATCTACATTTTTCTTAGCGAACTGAGTGAATAAATTCAAAGTCGTTACCACAATATATCGTTTTCATTGGAAAAAAAATAAAAAGTTCAAGTGCATGGCATGTAAATATTTTGACAGCCTATCACACTGCTAAAAAAAACATGATTTCACTGTCTGTATACTCATTTTTTGTGCAAGTTAGTGTACATTCAAATCAATGACATGACCACTTTCAAAAGAATATGCATGGATCTCGAGATAAAAATAAGTTATATTCTATTCAAACTATTGATAATATTTTGAAAATGAAAAACCCGGCGGACTATTTCCAGATCATACAATAATTAATCAAGCTCAAGTAAAAAGAGAACTATCTGAATAACCCAATCTGACCAGTAGCGTTTATGTCGTTTGTCAAAGGATGATAAATGCTTTTATATAAATCCTGAAGCCAGCCTGCGTGTGGATTCTTTATCCAAATTACATTTATCAGTTCGAACAAAATTCGTCGGATCGGAAGCCCGGATTTATCCGATCGAGTCGCTCGATTTACTTTACTCCGCATTTGGCATTTCTTCTTTCCCCGTCAATATTTTTAAGTGGAAATTCAAATCCTGTCGATCGCACACGGCAATATTTCTGATCTGGTAATTCTGGTATCACTTAATAGTTTGAAGAACATGACTTTTGATTAGAGAAATCAATAGGAAAAGGAATATCAATAAGAAAAGGAAAAAAAGCAATAATAATCAAAGAGAGAGAAATCCATATGAGTTTCACCACCGCTGATTTGGTTTTTCAATTTTGTTAAGAGCCGATATCGTTATTTGGTTGTAGGTAATGAATTTGTATACTGGCTCTCATTGTGGTTCTTTAATATTTCGCTATCAACACAACCTACCTATAGTAAATGCCAAACAACTTTCGATCCACGTCATCGTTGCCATCAAGCTCGTTGTTATGAAGTTTGCTGGTGGCCAAATTAGGTCACCTGCAAATCACATTGGAACTCGCTTGGTGGCAATTATGACGTGAATCAAAAGTTTTTTGGCATTTGCTGTAAAATAGGATTAACATGCTCTTCCTTCTAAACCGCCAATGTAATGATGTGAAAATCTATTATATTGGGGACGTCGTAGTCTTGTGGGAAGAGCGATGTTTCAAAAACATGTTGATATTCCTTGTAGCCAGAAGTCTATACAATACAAGTATTGCTGAATATGAGAAGCTTACTCATAGTTAATCTGGAGTTGAGCTGGATTTATAGATTCGGAAAGACGTATGCCGTAACTTAAGCCGCATCATATTATAAACATTCAAACCATCTTATTGCCATTTAAACTCGACGCAACGACGAATCGCTGAAACGTAAGACATAAGGAAATGATCCATTTCATTTCTTATGTCCTTCCAATGATATTCTCGATAACCTAGATCCTAGATTACAGACAGACAACATTTTGTTTTGCACGAAACATCCCCTTTGTTCTGTTCAACTGAATTTTGTGCTCGTGATAATTAGTACCTGGCATTTGGTATTTTCCTGGGTATATTTCCGATAAATAGCATATCATTCGGAATTTGAGCTATGTATAACATATAAAATATTCATTATGATCCCAACCCTTTTCGTGAGATCTTGTGTTGTGTATTTGGTATTTGTGGAAATTTTCGGTGAAATGGACAATGGATTACTCAAAAGAATGATCTTTGATTGAGTTGATTCAGCAGTGTCCACCTCTTTATTATAAGAGTTCGAAGGACTTCAAAGACAATTATAACAGTGCAATGCTTGGGAAAACATTTCAACTATTCTCGAAATTACCGGTGAGCACATGGACATTCAGAATACAGACCATAATTCCATAATATACTTTAACACAAGAGGAATACAAAAGTTATTGAGTTTATGCTGATTCCGGCTTATTGATATTTTGGTACTCGAAAAACACAATACGGGAGCGCGAACCTTACGTTACGCATACTATAAATCGACAACTGAAAATTAACGCCGCTATTCTCGTTGCGGCTTACGTTAAGGCATAAGCCTTACGTCTCCGAAACTATAAATCCTGCTTTAAGGAATATTGTTTCAAATTTTCAGACAACCACAACCACCACGTCTATCCCTGTCGCAACAAATAACACTTCAGCCTGCAATTTCAGACATCAATAACTGATGGTACATACTGCCTCAACCATGTTTCTGTCAATCAAATTCATGATTAATATAAATTTTCTGCTGAGTCACTGAAATAAGAAGATCTTACATTTGCTGTAATATTTTTTAATAATTTAGAAGGTAATTTTGTCATTATGAAACAGAGAGAATTGAATATGTGATTATTCCCTACTAACACAAAGACAAACATTATCACTAAAATCTCATCAGTATTTTATACCACATAATCATCAGTTATCACAAATCTTTCTATCACTGTTAGGTTTAGTGCATAAATTAAGCATAAACATTCACTCTCCATTTCCAGATACATAAAGGTCGCGTATCCACCCTCTGCAAAAAGTCAAATAATTGATCATGAAAAGTGAATATTTATAATATTATGATATAGATATAGAGAGTTAGCTGAATACACACCCCCCCGTTAGTTCCTTGACTACAGCGCTATGGCGTACGAATTGAATCATATGACCTCTGGCGCCGTGGTGACATCAAACAATTTTTAAATAAACGTCATTTCGATCTCGAGTTTTTGTGTCTCGTTTCGAATTAAGTTCAAAATCATGTTTTATTCTTGTGTTGCGTCATGTGAGAACTAAAATAAATCTTGCAGTATGCTTAGATTTCCATACTTTGGTGAATCGGTAAGTAGTTTTTTCTTATTCGTAACCTCAACTTCCGCTTGTACTGGACGCTGCTTCACAGATATAATATACTGTCTGTTCATGGCTTTCCTACGGTTACGTCATACTTTTCTGTCTCTCTTTTACACATTGAAAAAAAAATCACGTACGTCTGGACGAGAGTCTTTTGGATCAATTTGACAAATGTCACATGTGGAGCGATCAATCTACGACATACTGCCAAACGTCAAATATACTGTGACGTGACCGCAGAAAAGCAATGAACCAGCTGTACCTACTACACGTTTTTTTCTTCTTTTCATTACTTACTTAACATCATTACTCACATAAGGGAGTTTTTGAACCCCTTGTTGATTTCAACGTTATCAACGTACCTACTCCACTATACTAAGCATGCGCAGAAAACGAAACATTATTAACGGAGAGGACACAAAAAAGAGATTTTGAAACTCGTTTTTAACGTTTGACGTTGTGTCACCACCATGTCATCTGTCATCATAGAGATTAGATTGGTTGTGTTTTTGGTTTTTGGCCAAATTCCTAGCAGACCACGAATTATGAAATATGGAATACAGGGTTATTCACGTTATTCGACACGAAACATTATGGCTGAAGTATCTGATTTTGTAGAAGTTTTTTTTCTGGATGGATAGGGACCCCTTAAGGCTACATTTCAAAAATATTTTCCTGTTATACAGGGTGTCCCTAAAACACGAAACTTATCAAAGTTGTATTTTTTTAAATGGAATACCTCGTATATTATTTCATTTTTGGTTTGTATGATCAAAACTAAGGTATGTTTGATTGAGGTTTAATACACCTAAACCTTATGGTTTTTGAAATATCTTTGATTTTGCGAAAATGTAGTATTCATTTTAATGCCTAATTTCTCAGCTGTTGTTTTTTTTTTTAACCAAATTAATAATCAAGTCTACCAATTGATCAAGTTTGAAGTCACACTTATGAAACTTTTAATAACTTATACAGAGTGTCTAAAAATTATGGTTAAATAATCAATATCTTTAAACGGTAATGGCTTGTTTAATTTAAATGGGATACCCTGTATTCTATGTCAACAACAGATGTAGAATTTCATTATCTATCAATTATTATTATACGTTCCTATAGCTAACTTCTCACGTTTTTAAGTAAAGCGAAGAAAAAAAAAATAGGTTTCTCATTAACACCAATAGATCCGTCTCCAAACCCTCGTTAGGAACATCATTTCACCTATGGTATTTTGACAACTTCTATTATTATTTCCTTAAAGTTGTCAGTTATTAATTAATATTTTCAATTACTAATCGATATTTTGCGCAATTCGGTTTTGACTTATATGGGGATTTTCGATTACGGAGGTGATCACCGCAAATTGAGTATCTTCATTTCCAGTCACTGGTTTCCTTTTGATGGGTTTTTTATACTGAACACTTCCAGTTTCTCTAAATTGTGTTAACAGTCTCTCAAATACTGCCTTATTTGGATGGTTTCTGTTTGGAAATCTTTCAGAGTAAACTCTTGATGCTAAGAGGTAGTTTTGATGGCATTCTCCCAGTATAAAAATCATGTCGATCCGTTCTTCTTTTGGATAAATTAGCATTTTTTCTACAAAGATCACAAGCTATTGCTATAGCACTAATAGAACGATTAGTGATTGAAAATATTAATTAATAACTGACAACTTCAAGGAAATAATAATAGAAGTAGTCAAAATACCATAGTTGAAATAATGTTCCTAACGAGGGTTTGGAGACGGCATCTCCATCTATTGGTGTTAATGAGAAACCTATTTTTTTTCGCTTTACTTGAAAACGTGACAAGTTAGCTATAGGAACGTATAATAATAATTGATAGATAATTATATTCTACATCTGTGGTTGACATAAAATACAGGGTATCCCATTCAAATTAAACAAACTATTACCGTTTAAAGATATTGATTATTTAACCATAATTTTCAGACACCCTGTTTAAGTTATTAAAAGTTTCATAAGTGTGACATCAAACTTGGTCAATTGGTAGACTTGATTATTAATTTGGTTAAAAAAAAAACAACAGCTGAGAAATTAAGCATCAAAATTAATACTACATTTTCGCAAAATTGAAGATATTTCTAAAACCATAAGGTTTAGGTGTATTAAACCTTAATCAGACTCACCTTAATTTTGATCATGCAAACCAAAAATGAAATAATATACAAGGTATTCCATTTAAAAAAATACAACTTTGATACGTTTCGTGTTTTAGGGACACCCTGTACATGAAAATATTTTTAAAATGTAGCCCTAAAGGGTCCCTATCCATTCAGAAAAAAAAAATCTTTGAAATCAGATACTTTACCCATAATGTTTCGTGTCGAAGAACGTGAATAACCCTGTATATTTTGGTCCAAATTGGACCAGATTCAGACTACCGAATGTAAGGTTTACATCTCATTTCACGTCCGCTTGGCAAACGGAAATCATAATAATATGCTACCATCTACATCGAATTTGTTCGGTTAATAACCGATTTGGTAATTTCCAGACATCTGCGCAAGCTCAGAATAACCGGCAACGGTAATAACGGGTCAAATAAGAGCTTCAAAATCTCTCTATGATGTCCTACTCTATTAGTTCAAATATTAATAATAATGATTATTATAATATGTTAGGTATTTAATAAAACTTTCGAATGGCATTTCCGCATTTCAAATAATATTATTTGTTAAAAATAACATTTTACAGATATTTTCAATTTGGATTTCACTAATTGGAAATTGGAAACAGGACACTGCAGCGCTTGGTCCAGTTCATACGAATTACAGAATAAGTGAACATCATTTTGCATCATTTTGTATGGACAAACGATTCTCAAAAGTACCTCTGAAACCAGGAAGTTCACCAACTATTAGACTGCCTGGTGAGTTTCGACTATGTATGTGATAATTAAAAAAAAACTGATAGTACTGAAAGAATACATCAACTATTTCAATTCAGACATCTCATTGTTGAGTCTCAGTTACTCAACGATGAATAAATTTTGTCTATGCGCATGAAAATCATTTGAATCATGGCAAAGTTGCACATTTTGGTACACAATAAACTGCCGTTCAGAAATTCAAAAAAATTCTAATATTATTAAATCATCATTATCTAGACGTTTCACTCTAATACTTCTCAAGTTTAATATAATTACAAAATAATATATTCGTTAATCATTACGAAAATATAGCAACGACCTCGGCCTTTTTTTCTATGGAAAAAAAACTAGGTGAGGTATCTGACAATTTTGTTGTTTGGTTCGTCTTTTCATCTTTCAAAATAAAAAAGTTACATCCAATCAAAATTGTATCAAGACAAAATGACCACACACTCAGGATGAACCAAAAATGAGTTATGACAATCGATCTATTTTTTCAAATGGAGACCCCTTTTTTTATTTCATTTTCAACTTCTTCATCAAATTTTAAGTAGGTTTCATGTATCATGTCCCAACAACAGTTATGGAGAAATTTACGATTGATCAAAAAAATGAGCTTTGTTTCTAAACAATCGTAAATTTCTCGATAACTGTTGGGGTGGATGCAACTTACTTAGAATTTGATGTAGAATTCAAAATTGAAGTGGAAAATGGGGTGTTTCTAATTGAAAAAATGAAGTTGATGGTCGTTACTTATTTATGATGAAGTTATCATGAAAAAAACGCAGTCAAACTGTATAAAGACTATTTCATTGCAATCTTTTTAACTAAAAAGTCTACTATCCATTTTAAGGTTTTCATGATAATTCTAAAACATGATCAATTTCATTTTATACCCGGTTATTGATGAAGGCGGCGAGAAATTGATTCAAACCGCAATGGTGGATGAATCCCCAAAAAATCAGACAAATAAAAGTCGTGTTTCATTTTCAAGATCACGTCAAATTATTATGCTCTGTATACAGATAATATTTAGTATTTATACCAAGATTTATACATTGCGAATTCCTCGATAAACTCTGAGTGAAATGATTAATAAATGTACCTAATAAAAAATATAAATAAATAGAAATAATCAATCTGTTTTTTCTCACTCATTTATTTATTGTTATATTGCTGTCTATTTAATACTTGAAAAAATGAACAATAGCCAAGTTTACCAAGAAGAATAGGTAGGTAAACAGGAAAACAACATAATATTTTTATCAGGTAGGTATATTGAACTACTCTTGATAAACTTCGCCCATAGTGAACTTTTACATAATTTTTTTTCGATTTTGATGATTTTACCCAAATCCCATGAAATGAGCTTCAAAACCTAAAAAAAGTCATCAAAATCGAACGAAGGAATTTCGAGTCACATGGCCTTAAACTTTGCTGTGAAAGTCTGCTATTGGCGAACTTCATGATGAGCACTATCACTACTATCACACAAATCAAACCGGTCGTGTCGCGGCCCAAGTTCCAAGACTGTACCGTATGGTGGCAGCACCGTTCGACAGTCTAAATAGTGTTCGATAAATTGTACAGGAGTTGACGTTCTATATCACTATATTTAAATCACTTTTCTATGCAATTGATTTTCACTGTCTTGGGAGTTTTTTGAACTGATACTTCTTTTGCGCCGTTCTGATATTTGGTCGCCGGTGAGGAGTAGATTGAAAAAAATGAGACGTTTTGAGATTTCGTTACAAGAGAAAGAAAAAAGATATAACTCAGTGAGAATGACAAAGAGATCCACATACCAAAAAACAATAGGAATCATCATCAATAATTTTTAATCAAACTAAATCGTGGTTCTGTTGACTCATCTGACTTTTGGCTTGTCAAACAGATGGTGAATGAAACACTGGTTGACGGGACTAAAATTCCTAAACTTGGACCGCCCTGATATGCAACGTTGCCAATGTATCTTTTTTGTCAAGGGGCTAACGAACTGAATTTTGGAACTCAATTTTTGCCGGCTTCAGATGTTCAGGTGATGTCCAGGTTGATTCAAAATTTGCACACTTGTCAAGATTCGATGATGTGTAGGGTGCTTTCAAGCACATTTATACACTATCTCTGAATTCAATAATATAAATTAGTGAGAAATTATAACAATTATTGTTATCGAACCAACCATTATCGAAGCACCAACCGATGATAGTGTAGATAATCATTAAACCGAATATTTGTTATGAAAATTTTGAAATTATCCCTTTCTCTTTCTCTCTCTCTCTCTCTTGCTCTCAACCTAAATTTCTCTTATTCTCTAGTTTGAAGAAGATTCACTTCTGCCACGTGTACGATGCTGCACATGATTTTTTTGTTTTAATGCGATACTAGAAATTCGAATATAGATACTGCAGATCTTGACCCTTTTGAGAATATTTGTTCATTTTAGTGAACTATCAAGAATAAGTTTGCATTTTTTCAATGCCTGTGACATGCATTATACTAATGCTAAGTATACCTAGTCCGCATTCTTTCATGAATTTCTCTCTCTCTCTCTCATGTTCGCACACATCTTCTGTTTGCTCCCAGCAGAGGGAATATTATTTTAATCAGTTCACAATATTCTCGTGACTCAACCATTGAACTGACTGAACTAATTTATGACCCACCTTATCCGCAGATGCATTGATGTCAATTTAAAAATCATACGTTTCATTACTTTTAAGACCAGACTATCACTTTATAACAGTTTTTTTGATCGTTTATATCTTACACTAATAATTAGAAATGTATGATGGAAACGCTCAGAAACACTACTGATCAATCGACGCTCTATTGATTTTTTGCCATAATCTACTACAAAGAGCCTACGATCCTATAGTATCAACCATTATCTTGAATATCCTCTCTATCCAGTCCTTTCTATACCTGATCATATCATTATTCATCAATTTGAAATAGACACACCTAATACAATTACTGGTGCCTATTTACAATAAAGTACACGGCTAATCCGTGGAGCTGGCAGGTTCAATTATTCCGAAACACTTCCATGAGATGTTTGGCGTGATAAAATTCTTTCAAGGCTCAACTCAAAAATTAACTTTTGTTGTTGAGTGGTCGCGACTACTCTCGACAACTACTTGATTAAAGTTACAACTGTCTATTTGATAGATATAGTAAATAACGTTGCATGAAGCGCGTTTTACGACACGATGGCCATCTGAGATAAGGTGTTGGTGGAATTAACAATACTTTATAATGAGAAACCAACATTTTTGTTAAATTTATATCATGATGTTTGTTGAATCATGAGATCGTTATTTCGTTGGCTCTTGGAGTCGATGATTTTATACCCATTATGAGCAATCACAATTTATCTTAGTTTACTGATGAAACTATAGCAGTGAAGCTTGTTGGTATGGTATGGTTCTCTCTAATGTGTATCCGAATATCCGAATAATATAAATTATCAGGCGATGTCCGAACTGGAATGGCAACTTGCGAGCGTGCGATCGACGATGGTCGAACGAATCGCGTTCCGATCGTACGATGCAAATGTATGTCCAAATTGCAAAAGACTATTCGCACGTCTTTGCGGTGTGGTTTAATAAGGAACATGCATACATTTTTTCAGATATTGGATTCGTCCCTGAAAAATAGGAAGACATGTGTTTTTTTTTTCTTTTTCTTGTGAGTCGAAAATTGACGGAGACACCTTTGATGCGTATACGGTGTGTCCACTCTGAAGTCACCCACCCAGTTCTTGGTATCGATGATTTTTTGTTTAAAACACACATTCTGGGATTTTATTGACATCTTATTACTTAGAACGTACAGGAAGACTCAATGAGCAGTAGAAGTATTAAATTAACAAATTAACCAAAACAGTACCTTTTTTTTTGAAAATGTGAACAGGGAGGTTTCTGGTCATTCTGATTGAGATTCCGTTGTCAGTTTTTTTAAAAAAAAATCCCCCAATACGATTTTCTGAAATTTGACCCAATTTGAACCCCCATAATCACCCACAAGTACGTCCCTGGAACTGATTTGGTATAATCTTCAAAAAGTGTTTGACGAGACCTAACAAACAAAAAAAAATTAAAATCGGTAAGCAATAACAAAATAACATAATGTTACAGGGTTGGGACACTTCAGAGTGGACACCCTGTAGATGCAAAACCCACCAAGACATTTCAAGCTTGTTCTGTATGTTCAAGAAAGACCTTCAGCATTCAGAATCGTTGATGGATTTCAAAAGTGATGATTGGAGGTGGAAAAAAAATCAGGTTTATAACATCTAGGAGTTCTTTTCGGTGGAGAAAAAAACAATTCAGAAATGATTTGGTGGGTTTTGCAACTGAACGTCAAATACTGCTCCAATAACGTCAAGTTTCCAGGGTTTCAGTCCTCAATAACACCCCAAATAAAACAATCAAATATAATAAATTGTAAAAAAAACAAAGTTAGTACAAAAAAGTTGATACTAATATTATATTCTCAAGTCTGCAACATTTCCAGGATTTTTGTGATTGTGGCAGCAAAGTTCTGCTGCTTGGGCGCTTTGTGGATTAGTATTATCCAGATTTTTGTCTGGTCCTTGATCACCCAGATTTTTAATTATAAAAGCTCAAATTTGGCAACTCTTCCCATGCCTCGCTGTAATGCCTTCCTGAGAAGTTTCTTATGAAAGAAGCTTTTTGAGGATCACGCATCTACAGTTTTTCCCGTCTCTAAAATATATTTGGATTCAGGAGTTGACGTTCTATATCACTATATCTAAATCACTTTTCTATGCAATTGATTTTCACTGCCTTGGGAGTTTTTTGAACTGATACTTCTTTTGCGGCGTTCTGATATTTGGTCGCCGGTGAGGAGTAGATTGAAAAAAATGAGACGTTTTGAGATTTCGTTACAAGAGAGAGAAAAAAGATATAGCTCAGTGAGAATGACAAAGAGAGCCACATACCAAAAAACAATAGGAACTTCATCAATAATTTTTAATCAAACCAAATCGTGGTTCTGTTGACTCATCTGACTTTTGGCTTGTCAAACAGATGGTAAATGAAACACTGGTTGACGGGACAAAAATTCCTAAACTTGAACCGCCCTGATATGCAACGTTGCCAAAGTGTCTTTTTTGTCAAGGGGCTAACGAACTGAATTTCGGAACTCAATTTTTGCCGGCTTCAGATGTTCAGGTGATGTCCAGGTTGATTCAAAACTTTGCACACTTGTCAAGATTCGATGATGTGTGGGGTGCTTTCTAGCACATTTATACACTATCTCTGAATTCAATAATATGAATTAGTAAGAAATTATAACAATTATTGTTATCGAACCAACCATTATCAAAGCACCAACCGATGATAGTGTAGATAATCAATAAACCGAATATTTGTTATGAAAATTTTGAAATTATCCCTTTCTCTTTCTATCTCTCTCTCTCGCTCTCAACCTAAATTTCTCTCATTCTCTAGTTTTGAAGAAGATTCACTTCTGCCACGTGTACGATGCTGCACATGATTTTTTTGTTTTAATGCGATACTAAAAATTCGAATATACACTGTGGGCCAAATTAAATTAGAACCTTATTTGACGCTTGATAACTTTTTTGTTTGTTTATGGATTTTGATGATTTTTGGATATGATATTGGTCAATATGTTCTGACTATTACCCTAAAATTGAGTTTCCGAATTTTAGCCAGGACCGGACTTAGAACGTTTCTATGAAGTGGGTGCATTTAAGCTCGTTGCAAAAACAAACTGCGCTACTCACAGACCCACTGATATATTTTTTGAGAAGGGGATAAGTGGAAAAATGGAACCCTGAAAATATGAATATTCTAGAACCATAACCTAAGAAACGATGTTTTTTTCTGTATGATGGTGCTTGTCGGCATAAAAACTATTTCACTTCATTTTGATCAAAGTTTCTTGAAATTTCATAGCAACATGGATTGTTTGTTAGAGATTTGTCGATTTTTTCCACATTTTAGAATTTTTAATTTGGAAAAAAAAAATTATTATTAATTAAAAAAAAATTTTTTTTTTCGTTGAATAAACTTTGTTAAATTTTACTCGATAATTTGAAAGGAACCGCGACATTTCCGTGCATCCATATTCTTTTCCATTAATTGTTTAATCGGGATTTTATCTTTCAAAAATAGAACCATGTCTACAATATTTAAAATCAAACAGGCAAACTCTAGAATCTCAAAAATGTTAGAAATATTTAACAAACAATCAAAGTTGCTGTGGAATTTCAAGAAACTAAGATCAAAATAAAGCGAAACAGTTTCTATACCGACAAGCACCATCAAACAGAAAAAAACATCGTTTCTTAGGTTATGGTTCTAAACTATTGATATTTTCAGGATACCTTTTTCCACTTATGCCCTTCTCAAAAAATATATCAGTGGGTCTGTGAGTAGCTCAGTTGGTTTTTGCAACGAGCTTAAATGCACCCACTTCATAGAAACGTTCTAAGTCCGGTCCTGGCTAAAATTCGGAAGCTCAACTTTAAGGTAATAATCAGAACATATTGACCAATAACATATTTAAAAATCATCAAAATCCATAAACAAACAAAAAAGTTATCAAGCGTCAAATTAGGTTCTAATTTAATTTGGCTCACACTGTAGATACTGCAGATCTTGACCCTTTTGAGAATATTTGTTCATTTTAGTGAACTATCAAGAATAAGTTTGCCTTTTTTCTATGCCTGTGACATGCATTATACTGATGCTAAGTACCTAGTCCGCATTCTTTCATGAATTTCTCTCTCTCTCTCTCATGTTCGCAAACATCTTCTGTTTGCTCCCGGCAGAAGGAATATTATTTAAATCAGTTCACGATATTCTCGTGACTTGACCACTGAACTGACTGAACTAATTTATGACCCACCTTATCCGCAGATGCATTGATGTCAATTTAAAAATCATACGTTTCATTACTTTTAAGACCAGACTATCACTTTATAACAGTTTTTTTGATCGTTTATATCTTACACTAATAATTAGAAATGTATGATGGAAACGCTCAGAAACACTACTGATCAATCGACGCTGTATTGATTTTTCGCCATAATCTACTACAAAGAGCCTACGATCCTATAGTATCAACCATTATCTTGATTATCCTCGCTATCCAGTCCTTTCTATACCCGATCATATCATTATTCATCAATTTGAAATAGACACACCTAATACAATTACTGGTGCCTATTTACAATAAAGTACACGACTAAACCGTGGGGCTGGCAGGTTCAATTATTCCGAAACACTTCCATGAGATGTTTGGCGTGATAAAATTCTTTCAAGACTCAACTCAAAAATTAACTTTTGTTGTTGAGTGGTCGCGACTACTCTCGACAACTGCTTGATTAAAGTTACAACTGTCTATATGATAGATAATATAGTAAATAACGTTGCATGAGGCGCGTTTTACGACACGATGGCCATCTGAGATAAGGTGTTGGTGGAATTAACAATACTTTATAATGAGAAACCAACATTTTTGTTAAATTTATATCATGATGTTTGTTGAATCATGAGATCGTTATTTCGTTGGCTCTTGGAGTCGATGATTTTATACCCATTATGAGCAATCACAATTTATCTTAGTTTACTGATGAAACTATAGCAGTGAAGCGTGTTGGTATGGTATGGTTCTCTCTAATGTGTATCCGAATATCCAAATAATATAAATTATCAGGCGATGTCCGAACTGGAATGGCAACTTGCGAGCGTGCGATCGACGATGGTCGAACGAATCGCGTTCCGATCGTACGATGCAAATGTATGTCCAAATTGCAAAAGACTATTCGCACATCTTTGCGATGTGGTTTAATAAGGAACATGCATACATTTTTTCAGATATTGGATTCGTCCCTGAAAAATAGGAAGACACGTGTTTTTTCATTTTCTTGTGAGTCGAAAATCCACTCTGAAGTCACCCACCCTGTTCTTGGTATCGATGATTTTTTGTTTAAAACACACATTCTGGGATTTTATTGACATCTTATTAATTAGAACGTACAGGAAGGCTCAATGAGCAGTATAAGTATTAAATTAACAAATTAACAAAAAAAAATAACCAAAACAGTACTTTTTTTTTGAAAATGTGAACAGGGAGGTTTTTGGTCATTCTGATTGAGATTCCGTTGTCAGTTTTTTCCTTAAAAAATCCCCTAATACGATTTTCTGAAATTTGACCCAATTTGAACCCCCATAATCACCCAAGAGTACGTCCCTGGAACTGATTTGGTATAATGTTCAAAAAGTGTTTGACGAGACCTAACAAACAAACAAAAATTAAAATCGGTAAGTAATAACAAAATAACATAATGTTACAGGGTGGGGACACTTCAGAGTGGACACCCTGTAGATGCAAAACCCACCAAGACATTTCAAGCTTGTTCTGTATGTTCAAGAAAGACCTTCAGCATTCAAAATCGTTGATGGATTTCAAAAGTGATGATTGGAGGTGGAAAAAAAAATCAGGTTTATAACATCTAGGAGTTCTTTTCGGTGGAGAAAAAAACAATTCAGAAATGATTTGGTGGATTTTGCAACTGAACGTCAAATACTGCTCCAATAACGTCAAGTTTCCAGGGTTCCAGTCCTCAATAACGCCCCAAATGAAAGAATCAAATATATTAATTTGTAAAAAAAACAAAGTTAATACAAAAAAGTTGATACTAATATTATATTCTCAAGTCACATTTCCAGGATTTTTGTGATTGTGGCAGCAAAGTTCTGCTGCTTGGGCGCTTTGTGGATTATTACTATCCAGATTTTTGTCTGGTCCTTGATCACCCAGATTTTTAATTATAAAAGCTCAAATTTGGCAACTCTTCCCATGCCTCGCTGTAATGCCTTCCTAAGAAGTTTCTTATGAAAGAAGCTTTTTGAGGATCACGCATCTACAGTTTTTCCCGTCTCTAAAATATATTTGGATTCAGCCGGATATGAATTTGGAGCAATTGAATCGGATATGCCAGGCAGCTGACTGGTTTGTTGGCTAGTGCTTTCCAGTCGTATGCATTCCAATCTTTTCTCAGGACTTGAACAGTAGAAAACTCAAAAATAATGTTATAGTAGACTCCCGGATCGGTGATTACCTGCTTCTTTTGAATTTTTAAATAAATTCGATTTTGGTGATACTTATTCTCCGAAGCAACCCGATGGAGCCATGCAAAAACCATACTTAGCACTATAAAAGTGATCTTATTCTGTCCGCCTCAACCGTCAGCGAGACGGCAAACTGTGGAAACCTCTGTAGAAAATTGGTGCTTGGATACAAAATCATTTTTTGGTGAGGCAATAACACTGGAGTTTTAGGTAAATACTGGTACTCTCGTGAAGAAGGCTTGAGCCTTGAGTTTGTAATGATTGATTCCTTCTCTATGCTTTCATCGGATTCAGTCTTTGGCCATTCCTTGGTCTTTAGACATTAACACATAGAGTACTGAAGCCCATTCTTGATCCCGGATTTTTATTCGAGATTGCGACAAATTCCCGTGTCTCTTCAGCTGGGATTAAGTTTGTGTTTTGGAAGATTGAGGATGACGAATGCGAGGGTGTAGAAGTTTTGATTGCTAAAAGGAATCATGTGGAAAAAATTCACAAATCGGTCTATTTTTTATTCAAAACCTAATTGGCGGCTTTTTAACTTTACCGCGATCTTCTCACTTGGTTTGCCTTATTCTTTTTCTCATTGATTTTGTTGCTTTCAGTTCTTATGTCCCATAAAATATTACTTAATCTCAACTTCATTAATCAGTTCTTCCTTGAAATTCTATTTGAAAGCTAGAGCTCTGCACCAGGTATTCGAAGCGATTGCACACACACAATATAAGAATATTAGAATATTTGATCTTGTGCGTTGACCCGACAATGAATCATGCGAACTCTTACGATGCGTCTATCCAATATATACGATGCGATCAAGTCAATCTGTCCATTCTCCCGTTATCTCCATCGTGCGAACGGCATCTTGGTTCATTTAGGACACCTACAACATACGTACTTCAGAGCTTCTTTTCAATGATCGTACGAGCGTGCGTTCATCGCATCGCCGCTCTATCGTGCGATGGCGGCCCAGTTCAGATTAGGTTACACTGATAATACTAATTATTCACCTGATCCACATTCTATCAATTTCATTGTTATTGTTGATTGTTCTGGATTTACTTTTTATCCGTAAAGTTTGCAAAATAGTGTACTACGTATGTTAATGCGGTGTAGGTAGGTTCAAAACCGTTTCGTTCATTTCGTTATACAATAATTCCTAGTTAGATATCCTTTTCGCACATCATAGTTTGTAAAAAGTTCCTTTTGAAGAAACCCAAGTTTTAATTTGTATTTTGTGTGAATTCAACTTACATTTTGCAGTAGAGAGGTTATTTGTTGCAAAATAGGAAAAACAAAATTGAATACCCACCTACATCTTCAAGCACTATTAAATTTATCAAATTGACGTACAAAGTTATGAGATTATTTTTTTGGTATATCGCCTGTGTTTCAATTTTTCATCTTGAAAAATAAAACTAGTTATCAAATTTACTGATACAAAGGATGTCTATTTCTGTCACCAGTCTCCACAGATGCAGACGCCAGAAAAAACGTTCATGACAGCTGAAAAAATTATATGGCGGAAAATTTGTTTATTGTGTTTCAGAAAGATAAGGAGCAAACCCATAAAACACGTCATGCCGGCGGAAGAAATAACAACAAAATAATTTTTAAATTCAATTGAAAACAGGAGAAAGTATCCGTCTTGGAAAATATAATTTTATAAATAATGGGAAAAATAAATCAAAAAGTATAATTTGGTAACATCAAGGATAAACAGAAGCTACACCTGATTATTTAGAAATACCATTTTCCCATTTCGTGTAATGGAAAAAAAGGTGGAAAAAACTAGAAGTATTCAATTTCAATTGGAATTATCCAAACAAAATTGATCCGAGTGTCGCCAAATGAAAACGAGCATCTGAAAACCACCTATCAAGAATCAAGATGATGGTTTCTTCCGAATAAGGTTTGTTGTTGGGTTGTTAGTGAACGAATACGCAAAATGAATAACCAAAATAATCACAGCAAGAACTTGTTTTGATTTAAACAATCAAACTACCCACGGTTCTGGAATTTGATTGATTGCCAACAAAACATAGTATACAGGGTCATTCATTGATATTGCAAAAAAAAATCAGGATTTGTGAATGTGCTTAAAAGTAAGAAAAAAATTTTGATGAAAATTGGTGTGATATGCGAAATTTGAATTTGATCTTAGTAAGGCTCTAACTTGTAGAAGGCGCCACTTATACTTATTTTTCTTGTTATGTACAGCGTTTTCGGCGAGATATTTGATTTGAAAATTTGAAAAAATATTGAAAAAATATATTTTTACTAGTATTGTTTTATTGTTTTACGTAATGTGTACTATTATTGTTTTGTAGTGTTTGCACTTAAGCATGTTGTATTCGCTTTGTCCATAAAATTTATTTGAATTTTTCTGTGGCAATAAAGCATATTTGATTTGATTTGATTTGATTTGAAATAATGAATACGTGTCACTTTGAAAAATGAAACCACCAAACACCAATTTTCTTCAAAACATTGATATAAGTTCAAATATTATCATTTAGAAAAAAGAAAAATTAAAATTAAACTTCAACAGTCTGTACCTCTGTAATGAAGCATTTTCGGACACAGGTTTATAGAGAGTTTTCTTGTTATTTTCATTGTAATTGAAACACCCTGTATATTTCAGGTAACGTTACGAGTAATTTTAATAAACTTAGCAAAAAGCTCTTGGCGATTTCCGAACATAACAAGTGTATCGATCACAAATTTGCGGATTGTAGCCATGAAGGAGATTAGGTTTACCAGTCTCGATATGAATCTGTAGAGCTCTTTAATTTACTTTAATTAGGTTTTGATGTGTACAGTTAACCGGAAACTAAGGTTGGAAGATTATTGCATCTAGCCAGTACCCTATGAATGCGATATTTATTATACAGAGTGTCTCATAAGTCATGATCCAAATTCAAAGGGGGAATGAAAAAGGACTATACCTAGATTGTTATCGATTCATCACATAACTTTTTACATATTTCTGGAATGAAACAACCAATCAAGATTCAGTGGATAAAGCTTTCCAAACAACAACCGCTAACTATCAAGTTCCGCACTAGATGGAAAATTCCAGATAAAGATAAAACTACTCTTAATAATAACAGATGATCAAAGAATACGGGTATTTTGGGAAATGTTTTGCGAAGTCCCTTATCATTAATCACTGTGACTTGCGATAAAGATCTATTTCGATTGATATAACGCAATAAATATATCTTCCGCATATCAATTATTGGAGTAGGCCAAAAAGTTATATTATTCATAAATTGAGAGAGCATCATCAAACTATCAATCGTCTTTAAGGGGATACTTCCGCTCAAAGTAGCACTGCTAGCAAAATAAGTGTTCATCACGTCAGCCAGTAGGTATTCATCACGCCGCGCGCCGGTAACCAAACTAAGTAAACATTACGCCTAAAAAGAGATGGGTATAGATTTTGTTCGAAGACGGTGGCAATTTATTGTAAATTACATGAGATTTTGTGGAAGGTATTACTGATTTCTGTTTAATTATATTAAACGGAGATTGTCAGAAATGATTTCAGAAAGGTTCAATTTAGTTAATACACAATCGATTTTTTTGATTTAACGGATTATACGTCTCTCACAAGAGGGCGGAATATGTAGATTTTTCGTATTTTTTTACCATTGAGATACCGTTTTTGTTACCGTTTTTTTTTCCTAGTTTGATATCTTACCTACCCAATAAAACTTGAACTGTTCCAAAAAGTTATGTGATAAAAACCTAGCGCATTTCAAAAAAAATGCTTGCATAAAGCAAAATTTCAGACCGGATGAATCCCCTTAGGAGTATCGCACTTGGCTAAATCGATACCAATATTCTAAATCTACTCTTCAAACAAAAGATTCTATACCTCCTGGAAAGTTGGATTGGAACTGAAATCTGCCGATACTTAAGCAAATACGCGAAAATCAGAAAGTTAAGAAAGTTTCAAGCGATGCATTGTTCCAAATTAAATCGCATTTGGGCGAAAATTTTTTCAATTGAAAAAGTTAGATGTAGTCAACTAGATCCCCTTAGTGGATTTGCCGGTATCAAGAGAATTCTCGAAATGGATTCGGAAGTGATATTTAATTTTCGCTCTTTACGCTTCTAAAACTTAATCCGTTTTCCGCTTTTGACTCGGGTTATTTGAGTGTGTGATACGATTTATACTTTTTGTAAAATTTATCATCATGCTTACCGGATGCGTGTTCGAATAGACTCGTTTTGAGATTATTCATTTGGTTCGGTTTATTTCGAACAAAATATTTTTTTAATGATATCATGAATATTCATGTTTCCAACTATTCTATTACCAAACCGAACGAAAAATATCTAGATACCTATACCTAATGAGTAATAGAAAATTCAATAGGATAAGATGGTTTTTTCTTAACAAAATTGGATCGAAGATAGTCTTTTGCAAAAACTAAAATTGAAGTTTGTTGATTCATAGTTTTACTCTTTATCATAGAAAGGCAATGTTGACTGGTTTCCTACCATCCAACTATCTACTAGAAAGACAATTTTAACAAAACAGAAGGTACATCGCTAGCTCAGATTTAAAACAAGGAAATTAGAAAATAACCCACAAATGGGTGCAAAAGTTTAATCCAGAAAGAATTTCGCTCCGTTGCTAAATTGGCTATTCACGAATTACACCAGTACTAATAATCTAGGGCAAATTTGCTATACAAAAATAATTGCAGTCAAGTAAATAATAATACCTGGACCCTTTTTGGGAAGTTGCATGGTAATTTCAGCCATTGCCGAAATACTCACCTGAAATGAAAAAAAAAAGATATGATGATATTGAATGTATAACTATAATAAAGTCAAATTATCAATAACGTGTTCAAGAGCCAATAGATAGTGCGTCTTTCTAAAGTGATTTATTTGAGAATAAGCTCTAATGACTTACGAGTTTGGTTATTTTAGTTACATGCTAGGCAGATACCCATACGAAGATCACAAACCGTTCACTCTGAAGTGATAGGTCGTACTTCAATGATAGATATGGTTTCTCTGGGCTATCTTAAATCTCAGTTCTATGCCGACAAACCACAGATGGTTGCCATTTTACGGAGCTATATGTGGATCGTTATTATAGTGGGAAAGCCAGTGACATTTCCTAGTGATGATTGTATTATTTTCTGACGAATGTAAATACCCAGTGAAAATAGATTGAGTATTGAGTATTGAATCCTAATTGAGTGTCATCCGGGAGAATTCGCCCTGATCGCGGATCCAAGGGGAAACGTCCCAAATATGTGACTTTTTTTAAATTGATTTTGGGCTGAATTTTTCTCTAGTATATCATGAGTAGTCCACAATCATCGAAAAAAATTGGCGGATCGATTGGTCAGTTTCTTCAGGGAGGCGGATTACCCTGAACATTTCGTGGGACCGATGAATTTTTTAGGATTCAGTTTAGGCTGAACTCTTGACCAGTTTTTGTTTGTTAGCCCACAATCATCCAGAAAAATTGGCGTATCGATTGACCAGTTTCTACAAGGTGGCGGATCACCATCAACATGTCGCTTTAGCTAAATCATCACTGAAAAATGTCACTGGCTCTTGGACTATTATTTAACCTGAGCCACCTCTATGCAATGATGTCAGTGAAAGCTGGATCACTTAAACTTGGCTCTCACCAGAAAACGGATCGAAGGAATGTTTGGAATGTTATGAGATCACATTATTATAATTTAATTTAGAAATAAAAATATCTTATCCTAACTTATACAATAGTTTGATTACATTCCAAAGATCAATTATTTTAAAATCGTTTATTTGGTGTCAAGAGGTCAACAGGTCAAACTCATATTATTTATTCCGCATATTTTCTTCGTTAGTGCTATCATTCTGTTGAAACATGATGTGACAATAGTCATCAATAATGATTATTCAGTGCAAATGTTGAAAATAATGAATGGGTGATGGCACAGGATTAAAAAAAATGCAAAATCAAACCTTTGAAGCGAAGGTGTCGGAGAAGCATGGGTGGTCTTAAAGAATGGCGAGTTGTCACATAAGCTAATAATATGCTCTTGAGAATATACTTGAAATATATTTGAATTTTCCAGGATGGCCAGAAGTCTCGGTAACGGTGCTATTAAAACAAAAATATGTTTTTTTTCTCAAGATTTTCAAATAGAAAATTAATGAATGTCGTAACAATCTCTTTGTAAAATTTTCAAATAGTTATTTTTTGTTGTTTTTGTAGGTTGTTGAATAAGATAGCCATCAACTGTCAAACTCAAGTGGTTACTGAAGAATGCTTATAACTTGGGTCCAGGTGATTTTGATAAGAAGAGCCGATTCTATTCAATATAACATGCGGGCGACCGACGCAAAGTTTTGAGATTCACTCCAAATTGTCAAATGCAAAAGGCATTCCTGATGGAAATAAAAAAAAAATAATTTACACTCTTAGTCACATCTTGATATCGCCATGATAAATCAATAATATCCAAATAAAATACATCATGCAAATGGTGGTACTTCACCATGAATAGATGGTCAGTTCAGCCATGGCAGGTAAGGTCTATTCTGGACGATCCACACACAGTGATTTCCCCCCCCCCTCCCCTCCCCGATATAACTTTTGAACCGTTCAATATATTAAAACGAAATTTGGACACACTATATGTGAGAACGTTTTGAATTTTTTGACAGAGTAGTGACAACTGAAAATGTCAAAATAACAGCAGTACGCCACTTTGAACGGAAAAATCAAATGGAAAGGGGGTCGAGCGATACCCCATTTTGAAGGCCTCTTAATCCGCATTTACATTATACAAATGAAAGTTTGAAGTCGCTATCACGTTCTAATCTTTCAATACCAAGGCAGTATTTTTTTTCAAGATGGCACCCAATTGCTGTTTTGACATCCTCAGCTATCATCACTGTGCTGAGAAATGACGAACGTGACCAATTATTGAGGATCCCATCAAAAAATCAATTCTTTGATGTCCCTTCCCCAACTTTAAAGCGATTAATATACCAGAATTCAATTTGGATCCCCAGTATGTAAGCACGTTCTGCATTTCTCAGCACATACTTAATACTTAATCAATAAAGGTGCGATTTTTAACGTCGAATCCAGTAAAATATTCAAGTTACATCTTTGTCCATTGGTCGTTCGTTGCTATAATTTGTTCACTGCATCAAGCATTGTTTTTCAATGATCACGAAATGCACTGTCTGCACACCATTTGTTTGAAGTTACTTCGTTGCAATAATTTGTTCACGAGGACATCTTGAATAGTATGAATAATAAATTGCAAACAATCGTATAGCTCTCTTCCGTGAAAAATTTGGACGAATAATTTTAATCCAATCTTTTATTTTTACGCCTTTGTATTTGAAAATCTCAAGTAAATCTCAAAACTTTCCATCGTCCGCAGTTTTATAATTAATAAAATTGGCTCTTGTAATCGATATCACAATACTGTGGACGAGCAGACTCTCCTCGTCAAAACGAGACCATGATCATGTCAATCGATGGAGTAATTTCAAAGATATTGTCACAATAGTACTGGAGGCAAATATACTTGGTGTAAATCTACCCAATTTGCCACTGGTAAAATCGCTGAGCGAGCAGTTTTGTTGCTATAAATAGACACGTTCAGCGAGATGATAGTCAGTGGTTGGCTTAGCCAACTACTCTCCATTGTGAGTAGTGTAATCCCTCTCACCCTGAGTAGTGTAACCCCTCTCAGCCCCAAAGAACATGCTCTTCCTAGTGTTATGGTGAGGATAGATGAGATGTACCATGCATAGACGATAATAAATGGAAGTTGCCTATACGGAGTATCTCTACTGTTCAGCCCAGCTATACGTTCCCTAGAGCACGACAGGTGTTGTGGGTCCAGCCGAAGACCCAGTCCAACACCTTACGTGACATTTAGTGGAGGCGCCGGGTTTTTTACAAATAAAAAAAAAACAGAAAACAAATTTGAAGAAGATTTTTGCAAGAATCATCCAAGGTACTTATTTATTTTAAAAGAAGTGCATTTTTGTATTTTTTCAGCACCGTTCTATCATGTTGTGGCCATCCTGGGAACTCATGATATTTTTGCATCATTTACTCTTAGTATCTAATCAACTTTTTTTCGCATGTCTCAGGAATAAAATAGTTTCTGATAAATGGAACTTTGCCATTCTCAAATGACCACCCTTTACTAAACTGTATCTACATGAATAATCTCCTGAATTAGCTTCATATTATTATGAAATTAGGAAAATATTTTTCTTCTTTTAAATTTCCAGAAATGGTATTCATCACAAAAGCCAATTTACTTAATTTCTCTAGCTATCCTCTTTGGCCATACATTTCTTGCAGAATGATAGAAGACGAATTTCTAAAACCAGGATTCAAAATAAAAACAAAACAAATTCGAGCAGTATAAAACAACATTCTTCATCCAACGCATGATAGGTATAGGTATCATTATTGATTTCATTTTGCGCAAGTAAAGTGTCAAATAATACACTAGTGCGTTATAATCCATAACTTACTAGTCACTATTGAGTTATGGACTATTATAGACTATTATAACGTGAGTTATAATAACTCACGTTCCCGTATAAAATAGGGTTCGACCATAATGATTTTCTTGTCTTGTCTTGAAAAAAAAGTCAAGAAATCAGAAAAATCTTGTCTTGGCGCTTTTTGAGAACTCCTATCTTGTCTTGATTCAAGAAATTTCAAGATCTTGAAAAATCTTGACAAAATGGGGATTCCCTTCCCTCCTGGTTGAAAGGTCCATATTGAATTGATAGATAATAATTAAGGGAGAACATTTGATTTCGCGACGGCAGTAGTACGTATTCGAATAGTCTGAAAGACCCAGCCAAAAGTTTTGAAGCCTTGGTGCAAGTCAAAATAAAAACAAGGACTTCCAAATTGTATGCATATGCATTTTTTGCCATATCCCATATCTGGGTACTCCATTGTCTGAACTTATCAAAGTAGATACCGTGGAATGTGGTCACTTTGATCTGCGGGGGTTACTTTGACACCTAAGTAATTTTTTTATCTTCTTTTTATTTTATTGTTTTTTTCAGTTTTCTTCAGGATATTCTCTTTGTTATGAACTTGTAACAAAGCGACACATTGTAAAAAACCTTCATAATTGAACAAAGACGTGGACATCAAAGTATCCCCCGCATGTCAAAGTATCCCCATTTTATATTGCTGGTTTCGAAAGTCCAGGAAAATGTATGAGACACGTGTTTTTTCTTTTTTTTGTCAGGGTCGATTCTACAATCCAAGGATATACTTGGATTGAAGAATCGGCCTTTAGTCACACCATGCTCCAGTATATCTAAATATACAGAATTTGGGACGAATAACTTTTGGAAAGATATTTGAACAAAATACATAAATACGTATCGAGTTTTTCGCGATTTTATACAGTTTTCATCCATGAATGAATTACGGTTTTTATCAATGAATATTTTCAATATTTCTTGATTTTTTGTCAGAAATCTTGATACTGACATGAAATTTCTTGTCTTGTCTTGAATTCGAAAATCTAGTTCTTGAAATCGATATTGGGTGTAAACGTAGCACACCGTAGAAAATGAAACCATTCCCCACGGGTTGCTAGACAACGAGTAGAGAATGGTTTCATTTCCTACGGTTGCACAATGTGCTATGTTTCCTTATCGATATCGATTGCACAATAGTGACATTCCTTGACAGTCGTGGAAAAAATACATCATTGTACAGCTATCCGATCGAGTATCCGATGTTTAAAGAAGGGTTGATACAGAGCCGTGATAAATGCCGAGAGTTACGTTTGTGTCCATTGAGTCAGAGCCTCAACCAACCTTCCTTTTAACAATTGAATATACAGCAAATATGCCAAACAACTTTTGATTCACGTCATAATTTCCACCAAGCGAGTTATTATGTGATTTGCTGGTGACCAAATTTGGCAACCAGCAAACTTCATAACAACGTGCTTGGTGGCAATTATGACGTAGATCAAAAGTTGTTTGGCATTTGCTATATCTTACTGAACATCTTGACATGCGAACTCTGAATTCCTTGCGTCTGAATGATAAGAGGATCTTCAGATTCGCAAGAGACCGTGGATTAGGGGTTAGCTGATCGCATTTTGAAAAGACCAGAAAATGTTGAACCAGATATTTTTTGTCTGCAACTAGAAAAAAATTGATATTTATTATATATTATGCAAATGATTTTTGTTTTGACCAGAAGAACTTACGAATATTGACCACAATAATCCGTTTGTATAGATAAAGTTTTGGCAATAGATATGTCTGAATCAAAGAACAATGTCCTGAATAAACAAAATTACGATCTCATTAAATGATCCACTAGGTTACTTCCTGCTAACAGAATGCGACAACATATCACATTTCATAACGCCCAACTGGCCATACAGAAATCATTCGGGCGAGCAAGCTGGAATCTTAAAATTCATGAGGCGGAATCGCTGGAATCGACCCTATCGCGTTCAAATGATAACAAACCGACGTCGGTATTCCTTTCTACCATTTGATCTGCTTGGTCAGTGCGGCTATTCAGCTGTAATATTGCAGGATATATGATACGCCGACGTATTATTTAGAGTGTATTGTTAACGGGACTATTTGGGTTTCGTCTTTTTTATACATAGAAGGCTTAGATCATTGAAGAAGAATGAAGGTATTGAATCTATAGTCTACAATATTGATATCAAGCATTGAAGGTATAAGACTATCGAGCCCAGCTTGACCTTCCTTATTTCAGAACAGTGAAATCATCAATTATTTGTTCTGTTTTTGATTGATCAATCGTCTACATAACACCTACCCTAGATACTGTTTGAAATATGTAAGTATACAAAGTAATAATGATAATATCTCATCTGAATAATCTTTGAAAAATTAGATCAAAACAAAATAAGTAAAGTTAGATTCAGTGATTTTACTCGTAAGGCACGTATTTTGAGGGGATTTTGAATATCTCAAATCTATCAATTTTATTCTTGAGGGATTAAGAAGGCTAACTTGAACTGTATATTTTAATTGAAAAAACTCAGTGATAGTGAATTCCGTTTTTTTTTTTAATTGCACATTGTAGTATATCTGGAAGGCTGTTTTAACATATTTTCACGCACTAACAGTTAAAAAGTGTTGATATTTCGGGTTAAAAATCAGTTCTTTAGATTTTGGAAACATGAATTGACCCCTTTATGAGGACGATGATTCTCAAGAGATAAGAAACTATTTGAAATAAGCCATAATATCCTTTTCTCGAAATAATTGAAATATCAGAACATATTAATGAAAAGTGGAAGGCACTATTAAGCCTATAGATAGAATCGTCGCTGAAAAGTCTAAGGGGCGTTTCAAAGAAAATGGAAAATTGGAACATTTCATTTTTTAAATAGTCTATCGATCTTTTCAGTATAGTATGTCATGTGGTTTCAGGTAGGTCGTGAACGAAAATTATTTTTTTTCCGAATGTTCGCCTCTCAGTTTCCTATAATATAGATATAGATCATAGATACCATTGAATCTAATCACTTGATTGGCTTGACTCCAAAACGAGAAAGATGTCGCTTTTGCGCCTTCGTCTTTTCAGCGACGAATTGAAATAGAAACTTAATTTAAAAATTACAAAAAAAGTCACAAAGACGTAAAAGCGAACTGAGACAGTATATTACAAAATATAATTAAGACTGTGATACGCTGCTCTCATTTATGATCGAGAAAGGTACGTATTCTAGACAGCATCAGAAAGTCATCAGTGATTTTTTTCCAAAATACCCAAAAATATACTAAATAAATAAAAAAGAAATCGCAAATTTCACTGTATGATCGAAAACGGGAAGGGGCCATATTACCCTTCCGAAAGAGAGAGAGAGAGTCATCTCAGTCAATATGCCAGACGGAGATAGATAATGTATTCTGTGACGTAGTGGATGTTGATTGGCGCTCTTTGATCGGTGATTACTACATTAATATAGAGGTTGTAGGTTGATTTTTGAAACATCGATGGCATCAGTAGGTATTCACTTATCCTTATATTTTTCATATTTGCAAAAAATGTGCAAATTGTCCATTGTGACACAATTTGTGACATATATAGGCAATTGGAAAAAAAAGTTCTGTGGTATACAAATATCCAAGATATTGAAGATATCAAGCATTGGTACAAGTCGATGTAGATAAAAATTGATTTTATCCGGTTTTATCTCTTTTTTTTTGAGTAAAATAGGCTGTAGATAATCCTACAATATCTGTTGTCTTAAACTTTACCGAAAACATATTTTGTCAAGTCAGCATTTGGTCCACAGAAAATTTCTATAAAAAAAACTAGATCTGACATCTGCTATCCGTGAATTTCAATTGTCATACAATCATTACCTATTAATTGAATTGTGCATGAAAAACCGCTGATTAAATATTCGATAGACGAAAAATATCTCAGAAATTGATATAATATTTACAGCGACAACTTCTGTCACATAATTTTTTATATAGAGAGTTGGCCAAGTTATAGAAAGACTTTAGGAAATACCTTTTAGCACGTCTGCAGGTGCGAATTTTAATTACTTGAAAGGTGTATGTACAAAGCGGGGCAATTAAAACTCATTATTTTGACATACGCTCTTGATACCCAATTAAAATGATTTGATCGATTTTTAAAACCACCGAGTTTCATTGAGCCGTTTTAAAAATGTTATGCTTAATAAGGACTGCATAGGTCATACATTGAACAGAAACTTCATATCAGTCAAAAACTGAACATATCAAAACGTTCTGATAGATGTATTGGAAGTAAGTATAGTCTATTCATGGCTTTCCTGCGACTACGTCATACTTTTCCGTATCTCTCTAAATAAACGGGCCACAGACGATGCAATCTGTCGTACAACAAGTTTGACGTTTATGACTTTTTTTGGTTCTGTGATACGTAGTTCGTTACGTAAATTCATATGGGGATAAATATGTCTTTTTAAGGAACCATTTTTAAATCACAACTTTCTTCTTTTTCACTCTGTCACTTGAATCATACGAAAATACCCGACTACTACAGCAGCTAATGTTTTTTTTGACAAAGTTGGTGCCACGTTGAACGATCATAGATATTGACTGAACATACTGAACTATAGTAGTCAATGTTTGACACTGTTGTACGATGAAGTTATAGAACAAATTGCATCGTCTGTAGACCGTTTTACACATTGAAAAAAAAATCACGTTAGTCTGGACGAGGGTCTTTCGGGTCAATTTGACAAATGTCACATGTGGAGCGATCAATCTACGATATACTGCCAAACGTCAAATACTGTGACGTGACCGCAGAAAAGCATTGAACAAGCTGTAGGTAAACATTCACATCTTTTACGGTGCTGTGTATTCTTATTTTTTCACAGCTGATAAACCAAAAGATAGAAGCCGAAATCATTATCACCCCAATTGAGTGAGAATCTTCAGAGTTGATGAAAAATTATTTTGGATTGCGTGGATATAATAAGATTCATTTTTATCTGACGAAGTGTGCATAGACTTATTTTTTCAAAATTATGGGTTTTCAAAAACACATAATTTTGCTCGTAATTTTGTCACTTTTTTTCTTAATTCTTGATGCTTCTGTTAGCTCTACAAATAACTGAATTTGATCAATAATTATTATCACTATTATTCAACTTGGAATTGTTTTTTTTAACAGGATTTGCAATAAGTCCAAGATTATCAGTCTAGTTGAAGAACTTTGTTATAATGGCAAAAATATTTATTTATTAACCAATCATTGTCATGCAGAGTATTGGTTAAATTTCAGATAACATTGGTGTTTTGGATAATTGTGGAGATAAATAATAATAATTATCAGCCATACATTTGGTTAAGGTATAATTTTTTGAATACTGATACGTAAGTGTTCCAGTCTCCAGAAAGAGTTTATATTCGATCAATCTTCCAATAGAGCTGTTTTTCTCGCAGATAGCGTAAGGCCAACAACTCCTAGCTAGGAGGTATTGGTAAGGCGCATGCGTTCTAACCAGGGCAATTGACAAACAGTATCACGTTCACGAGCGTGCTTCTATCCTTATCTAGCTGAAAGTAGAACAAGGATCGAGCATAAAGTCTGTCCTGAAATGTGAACGCGAAAGGGATGTCAAAACAAAAATATGACTTTTGCTTGAACTGAAATGGCGCTTCTTAACCTATAGTTGAAGTTCACGTACTCACGTTTTATTTGTGTATTGTTGAATCAACAAATAGGTATGTTACTCTTCATGAAACTTAATTAAAACTCATTCAAACTTGGCACTGACACTGACAGCAATTTGGAGGTTATAAATATTGTCACATGTGACATCACCCAGCAGCCACCAGTTGCCCTAATCTAAGCGCATGCGCGGCTCGAGAAAAATAACTCTATATCCAAGAAAAGATTCATGAAAAATGCACTCCCCAACACTTAATTCCGAACAAAAATAATTTGAGTCATTTTGATTTTTGATGTCCCTGTAACTTTTAATTGTGGTCCGATTTTGGTGAACCTTTTACAGTGCCTTGAGATATTACACTTGATTTTTGATTTGAAAAAAAAAACTGATGCCTTGATCATCTTACAGGGAGTTACTGAAGCTTCCTTCTTACCTTTGAATTTTAAACACTCGGTGGAAAAATTGAGAGGCAGAACTTAGTTTTGTTTTGAAGCGCGATTTTTTCTAAACCAGTTTGTATGTCGATATTTGCTCTCTCAGAGAAGATTCAAATGTTTAAAGAAAATGCTGCAATTCTTCTATATCTATAACAGCTTTGAGCTCACTTACATTGCGGAATTTCTCCGCCAAGCAAGAACTTCTGTCCACTATGCGATTAGTCGCTTTCACTGAGTACACCGGACGTAGGGATCTGCAGGAAGACCACGGCGTGAAAACCAGTTCATTAAATTGACTACGTTATGGGATCGTACCGTAACATCTACGTTGTAGACTTTTAAAAAATTGTCTTCCAGAAGGTCCGTTGCATGTCCTGCATCACTTTTAACCCACTGCTAAATTTTGCTCATGAGCATAGCATTGAAGAGTGGTCACGGGTATTATCCACGGATGAGTCGGGGTTTTGTTTGCGTTTTCTCGACGGACGTGAACGAGTCTGGAGAAGACAAGGTGAACGATTTGTCCAATGTTGATCAACCAGAACACCATTTGGAGGCACTAGTATCATTATGTGAGCAACTTGGCTGGACACATCTTTCATCAGTAGAAATGTTCGCAATAGACATCATTTCCTAAATTTGTGAAAAGCCCTCCTTGAAGATTGGAAAATATTATCCAAGAAATGATTCAGCGCTTTACTGGAAGCATGCTTTGTCGCATGACAGAAGTCACAAGGATACGAGGTGACAATAAGCGTGATTCATTTTTGAATATCTGCCTATGCTAGTCTATAAGAATGTTATGTTTCCATTTACTTAACATATCGAAAAACTGCAGCGTTTTCTTACATCTGTATCTTCTCTCCAAGAGCATATATTGAACATGAACAATAAACATCTTGTTAAGAAAAGGTAGCTTTTAAAAACAGAACAATTTTGCAGAACAATTTTTTCACAGAGGGTTGAAAATTTAAGAATAAAAAAGTAGCATCTGTTCTGTTAGTTCCTCCCTGTATAATGATCAAACCATAACTTTTTTTTTTCCAAACTACAATTAGGGGTTATATTAACACATTTGGTAAAAAGTCTACCAAATAAATCGGATAACAATAATACACTCGAAGATTTGGAGACAGTATCTCCATCTATTGGTGGTGATGAGAAACCTACTATCAGGAACTATCATACGTAGTATTCACATGATGTAGAAAACTTGAAAAGGCATTGGCCACAATTTCAAGAATAAACGTTTCTACCCCACACAATAGCAACAATGCAGTTGAGTACTGCCAACGTTTTTTATAACCAAAAGCCCAAAGGCTAGGGGATGCGAAAGACATGCATTTCTCTCTCACAGATCCCACAGAGCCTTTGAGCTTTTGGTTCTAAAAAACGTTGGCAGTACTCAACTGCATTGTTGCTATTGTGTGGGGTAGAAACGTTTATTCTTGAAATTGTGGCCAATGCCTTTTCAAGTTTTCTACATCATGTGAATTATTATAACAATTCACTCCCCGACAAGAAATTCCGGACAAGAATAATTTGAGTCAAATTGATATCCCTATAACTTTTTTATTTGTTGTCCGATTTTAGTAAAATTCATACCAAAGTGTATTCCTATGTCTTGAGATATTACCCATGATTTTGGTTTTGCAAAAATACCGAAGGCTTGATCATCATACAGGAAGGAACAGAAGCTACTTTTTACCTTTAAGTTTTCAACACCCTATGGAAAAATTGAGCGGCTAGATCTAGCTCCATTCTATTCTGTTGTGAAGTGCGTCCTTTTCTCAACAAAATATTTTTTTGGCCATGTCAATCTGCTTTTTCAGAGAAGATACAGATGTTTAAAGAAAATGCTGCAGTTTTTCGATATTTTATCAACAATGAATGAAAACATTTTTAAAGACTTGCATGAACAAAATGTTTTTGAATAAATAGCGCGTATTGTCACATCGTATCCCTATGACTTCTGCCATGCGAATCGCATGCTTTTGATGCCTCTTGAGAATTATTTGTTAGTTTTCAAGAAATGCTTCTTGCTAATCAGGCAAGGTTTCCAGATGTCTATTGCAAACATGTCTACCTAGCAATCCTAGCATACCTATCCCATGTGTTTGGTTTTCCATTTTCAATTATTACATGATCTGTACGGCCATTTAGTGATACCCCAGTCCACACCATGATACTACCGCCTCCAAAATGTGTTCGAGGTAAATAATTTGCCCAATATGGAACATTGGGTAGATTGGGACAATATGAAATTTTAGAACATATGTTCATGCAAGTATATAAGAATGTTTTTATTCATTGTTGATAAAATATCGGAAAACTGCAGCATTTTCTTTAAACGTCTGTATCTTTTCTAAAAAAAGCATATATTGAGACGACGCAAAAAACATTTTGTTGAGAAAAGATAGCACTTCACGACACAATATAATGGAGCTAAGTTTGGCCGCCCAATTTTTGCACAGAATGTTGAAAACTTAAGGGTAAGAAAGTAGCTTCTGTTCCTCCTTGTATAATGACAAAGTCATCAGTATTTTTCGAAAACCAAAATCAAGGGTAATATCTCAAGACATAAAGCTAAACTTCATGCAAGTCTATAAGAATGTTTTCGTTCATTATTGATAAAATATCAAAAAACTGCAGCATTTTATTTAAACATCTGTATCTTCTCCAAAAAGCAGATATTGACATGACGAAAAAAACATTTTGTTGAGAAAAGATTGCTCTTTACAACAGAACATAATAAAGATGAATTTTGCCGCTCAATTTTTCCACAGGGTGTTCAAATCTTGAGGGTAAAAAAGTAGCTTCTGTTCCTCCCTGTATAACGACCAAGCCATCAGTATTTTTCCAGAACCAAAATGAAGGGTAATATCTCGAGACATAGGGCTACACTTTGGTAGCAATATTGCCAAAATCGGACAAGAATTAAAAAAGTTACAGGGATTTCAAATTGACCCAAAATATTCTTGTTATTTTCCCGTAGTCCTTGTAGATACAAATTTGAAGATAATTTTTTTTTTTTTAATGCGTAACAATAATATTGAACAGTATGTGATTTTAAATTTCCTTGATTCTATAAATTTTACAATCTTGGAACATCCGATAAATTTTGAATGACATATTATTGATTAATCTTCAATATTCACTCCGCCACAATTGACCATTCCAGTATGACGTCACTACTGTCATTTGCTGGGTGGCACACACAATTTATAGGTTGAAGCTTGTTATGTCAGTTATGTGTACATAAATAAAATTGGTGTTTTTGATAACATATTTTCTAATAAATACTTACCAATTTCATCCAGTAACTAGAATGATCCATGAATCTTACCTCAGACATCACAACAGATGCTTCTTCGCTGATTTGTTTAGCAGCAATTTTCTGAATAGAGGATTCGTATTGCTTGAAGGCTTGCAAACTCTCATAAGCCTTCATCTGCTTCCCAGTGTAAAAACTGTGAGTTAATATCGATAATTTACTAAATCCATCATGGTGATATTTTTTTGTTTTAGTATCATGGGTTATATCCATTAATCGAAAGAGCATAGGGATCAATCGAGGGATCAATATTGTGTATAACGCCGATTTTGTGGTCGTATTGTATCTTCACATCACCACTTAACGTTGAATGATAATAATTGCTGTGAGCCATTTTAGGAAAACTGATTGAAAAAGCATTATCAACAGATTTGTTTGTCACCCAGCAAAAATGACATCGTTGTCAAGGTCACGTGTCCTGGAATGGTCAATATAGGGTGTTAAAAAACATTGGGCAAAAATGAATTTAGTGATTCCTGAGGTCATTCTGAGAAAAAAAGTTTCAATAAACATTTTTTTTTTCAAAAAATGATGTTATCTTGCCCGCCCTCAACGCCACTGGACACAATATTTTTTACCTATTGCAGTCAAAATTAGCCCCTTATTACTTACAACAACGCTGACAAATTTCAAACAAAACGGTCAAAATTTACCTAAATTATTAAAAAAAAAATGTAAAAAAAAGATTGCCACCCTGTATCATAGAAACGATGCGTTCCCGGACCCATGTTTATTGGAACTTTTTTTCTTAGAATGTCCTCAGAAATCAATCCTTTTATTTTTGCTCAATGTTTTGTTAACACCCTGTATAAAATGATCCAATTATTTTTTACAAAGCTGAAAGGCGTTTCATTCAACTTAATTAATAACTATCCATAATATTTTTCTTCATCAAAAACTTCAGCACAAGATTCTACGCCAAAGTCTATTAATTTGAGCTTTTCCAAGCACCTCTTGTGTATATTATTTTGAAATGAAATAAGCTAAGTACACGGCAATACGATTTTGAATTAAGTAATGGAGAATCTGGAATTATCTCAAGATATGGCGGTAAGCCAGATAAAATGGAATCCCCTCAAGGCTTTTCTCAGAGTGTTATACAAAGATATCGAAAATAATCATTGTTTTTTCCCATTTTTGCATTCTTGGTTGTTCAGATGAACACAAAGCCTCTTTCACGCTCAGTTTCATGCAGCCTGGCTCTAATCGCTTGTCGTTTCTTCGACCACCTCGGAGGAGCTACAACAGTTCGAGCCATCAAAATTCATGAGACGTAAACTGTTGAAATAATCCGGGACTCGATTTTGGAATTGTTGGTGCACATTAATTCTTACCTATGTCATAATAAATTCAAGGAAAAACGGTTTTGTTGAGGTTCAACTGTACAATATTTCGACGCAATTGATTACGATTATCAGAATCTGTTATTCTCGAGGTTATTCTGTTACCTGTCACATTTCATCCCTATAAAATAATTGATCTTTACAGATTTATATAAACATGAGTATTATTATTTCTACATTTTGACAAAATAGGAAATATAATATTAGTATACTTCCATTTTCTTAAACTGCAGTCTTAGCTAGATTATTTTTTACAATCTGTATGCTTGTGGATCTCTACACGTGTCTATGGTTAAAATACTTATATAGTAATTTGATCATAATAATAAACACTCGATGTATTATTTTTATATATTCCGGCCACGTCCCATAGATAAGATGTGGTCATACCTTCGTCTTAGCTCGAACCGATACTATTTTAAAAGCTGAAACACGTCACACTCCTTCGATTTAGTCTTTTTTTTTAGTGCGAATCGATCAAAAAATGTTTTGCGATAAACGTGAAACCTAAAATCTGTTTTCAAGCTTTATCTCCTTTCTTCCGTCGAAGACTTCAAGAAAAAGGCGTAGAAAGAGAATTGCAACTTACAATGACATCTATGTATGTGGTGCTACGGAAGATAAAAAGTCGACTTTTTGAGGTCTATGATCGTTCAACCTCCATTGATACTAATGCTTTGAATTTGGTTTATTGCACTCACAGCTAAGAAGATAATATGCTCTGTAGTTTTGTGGGGCATCCATGATTTACCAGATTTTTTTTGAGTATTTTTGTTTTTTGATCGGGTGTGGCGAAATACCCAAAAAAATCTGTTAACTCACAGCGAGGGTGAAATCATAATTTCATCGGATGATGAACGTGTCAAAATGACAAAAGATGGTCGGTTTTATTTTTATAAATGATTTGGGCTCTTGTGAGGTAAAAATTACATTAACTATGAAATTCAATGTACAGAGTGATTGTTGATAAGTTTCGTGATTTGGGACACTCTGTATAACATGAAAATATTTTTTAAATGTAGCCTTACGGTCAATCCAGAAAAAAGACTATTTTAAAATCAGATACTTCAGCCATAATGTTTTGTGTCGAATAACGTGAATAACCCTGTATATTAAGATTCTTATCAATCATCCAGTGACATCAGTCATATCAATATCAGCGATATTATTGTACAGGGTGATTCATTTTCAGCGACAGGGTGCCAGTTCTCGTAAACTATTCATCGTAGAGGCTTGCGGCAAAAACGGCAAAGAGAAAAACCTGGAAAATATTTTCAAGTTTCTGAAATGGTCGCTAGGAGGCGTAACAACCAACACCAAGTAGAAAAATAGTATTTTTATAGAATTTTGTCCAATGAGAATATATCGATGAGCTCAATTTCAGATTCACTGACTATTTACCAACACTTTTTGTCTTAAACGTTTTTTTCTATCTATCATAATAAAGTGGTGGGGGAAGTTCAATTGTTTTTTTAAACAAACGGAGATTTCTCCCGTTTCGCTTGACCGATTTCAACGAACTTGGGCTCATATGAAAGAGAATAGTCTGCGCTATAAAATGCTCATTTGCTTTTTGATTTGTGACATTCGCCGTCGCCGCTAGATGGCGTTAACTGAAATGGTAGCATATTTTTGAGTTTTTTCCAAAAAAAAATCAAATGTAATGTTATATCAATTTTTAAATATTTTAAAAGGTGATACATTTTTCTATTAAAAGATTGAAAAAAAAAACAAAAAAATCAATGATTTTTTTTTGTTTTTTTTTTTAATTTTTTTCATAGGAAAATGTATCTTCTTTGAAAATATATGAAAATGGATATACCATTACATTTGATTTTTTTGGAAAAAACTCAAAAATATGCTACCATTTCAGTTAACGCCATCTAGCGGCGACGGCGAATGTCACAAATTAAAAAGCAAATGAGCATTTTATAGCGCAGACTATTCCCTTCCATATGAGCCCAAGTTCGTTAAAATCGGTCGAGCGAAACGGGAGAAATCTCCGTTTGTTGAAAAAAACAATTGAACTTCCTCCACCACTTTATTATGATAGATGGAAAAAAAACGTTCAAGACAAAAAGTGTAGGTAGGTCAGTAAGTCTGAAAATGAGCTCATCGATATATTTTCATTGGACAAAATTCTATAAAAATCCTATTTTTCTACTTGGTGTTCGTTGTTACGCCCCCTAGCGACCATTTCAGAAACTTGAAAATATTTTCCAGGTTTTTCTCTTGGCCGTTTTTGTCATAAAATTTTTTGCCGCAAGCCTCTTCGATGAATAGTTTTCGAGATATGGCTGCTCGCTATCCTTAACTGATCACCCTGTACATAATATTTATGTATTTTCAAAAAGCTCAAGAATGAAGGAATATTCAAAAATGACAGAAGCAGAGTCCGTGGATATTGAACAAACACTGGTTATAGAAGCTCAATCGACCAAGATAATTCCAGCAATGCAATTCTTGAATTTTGATACAGTGCTGCTGCAACACAGTTGACTGCACCAATGACCAAGCGTTCTGTTCGAATGCGATCAATGTAGCCAATGTGTGGTCAACCTGATAGCGTGCGTTGGAATAACTTTATCCTTTAGTAGATACCAAAATTTGTAACGATATTGATCGGAAAAGATATATCCTGAGCAATCTGGATTCATTTAAAATCGTACAAAACTATGATGGTTTATGGACAATTTGCATACATTTTCAAATGACTTGAAATTTCATATACGTATTCTGGACAAGCGATCTTTTTTCCAAAATACCTACCCAAAAATATAATACCTAGATGAATAAAAAAGAAAACGCAAATTTCACTGTATGATCAAAAAAGGAGAGGAGCCATATTACCCTTCCGAGACAGAGAGAGAATCATCTCGGTCAATATGCCAGACGGAGATAATAATAATAATAATAATAATAATTTATTTATTTAGCAAAGCTATACAACGGACAATAATAATTAAATAATATACAGATATGCGCTGAATGAAGGCGTACTACAGATATAAAAATAACATATAAGTGTTACAAGCAAATAAACAATAAAACGAGAAAAAAAATATCTATATTCAAGCTACAAGTAAACCACATACGATATAAGGATTTTTTTAAAGCTACTAACATTATCACAGTTTTTTATATCACATGGTAGTTTATTGTATTCGGTTAGTCCTTTAAAAAATAAGCTGTTTTTTGTTCTATTCTTGTAGTAGTGTTTACATAAAAGTCATTGGCACTTCGCGTATTATATTCATGTACTTCACTAACGAGTCGTAGTTTTCTACACAAGTATCTCGGAACCAGGTTTTTGTATGTATGTTATGTATTCTGTGGCGTAGTGGATATTGATTGGCGCTCTTCAATCGGTGATTACTACATTAATTGAGGTCGTAGGTTGATTTGTCAACACATCAATGGCATCAGTACTCACTAATCCTTATATTTTTCATATTTCCAAAAAATGTGCATATTGTCCATTGGCGCTTCACAGTTCTCTAAATTATTGTACTAGTATTACTTACTGTTTATTGCATACAAATCCAACTTGATAATTCTATTGACATTGATGCTCGTGTTACTTTTACTGATCGATTATCCTTGGACAGGTTGATAATTATTATTATTGCCCTCAGACCCGTCGGTGATACAAAAACTTTACATTTATCCTGCATTATCATCGTCAATTATCACCACTTTTATGAATTACGAATGATATGTCATGTACTTGTAGAGTGAGTGTTGAAAGCCTCTCTGCTCATGACATACGCATGATAATGGGGCTTTCGTGATGGCCGAGGGGCTGCATTTTACACTTGATAAGATCCGATTGAATTATTTCAACCAATTGAAATATACATATAAAAAATAAGAAAGATGTGATTGGATTACTGGTGAGATTTATCTGGATTGCTGGTGAGATTTATATGCATCTATATGGAGAATGATACTCTGGTTAAAGGGACAAGTATGTAAAAGCCGACTGCTGCTATAAAAAATCAGATATGTTGATGAAATCATTCAATTCTGTGATATTTTGCCTTTGCGTCACAGAAATTCAAATACTCAGTCACAGAGTTGCTGGAGCTAGAGAGTCAGACATAGGATCCTCTAACTCAATAAGTGTGTGAATGTCGAGGTAAATGTCTTCATGAAGGTTATGGACAACAGTTGAATAAGAACCTCCCAATAATCCAGTATCATATAATAAACAACAAAACTTAATACAAATGTTGTAAAAAAAAGCGCCGCACCAACCCAAAATTTCCAGAGTTTGGCTCATTTTACAAGATCGATGGAAATACTATTGCGAGATAGGTGATATCGGAACGGGTTTGAAACAGAACAGAATATAAAAAATAACTGAATAATCGTTTATTAAGCGAAAGGCTTCACAAGAACAGTAGGTACATGTTACAATCGAGCAAACAATAAGTAGAGCTATCAAAGTTTTCAAAATAGAAAAATGTATGTATATCACAGTAACAAATAGAAGTTCGAATATAATATAAATATATGTACAACTCAAAAATAAAAAAACGAATCAATCTATCAATGAATAAACAAACTATCACCGTTTAAAAATGGATTTTTGGAACTCTCTTATTTCAGATGGAAGGAGATTGGTAGCACAATGGAATTCCAACATTTTTTGCAGACTTTGTTTTGTTGAAAAAATATAGTTATTGTCGATACGATTAATGTCGTCCAGTTATGGACCTCCTTCATAAAAACAAATCTCTTGAAGCTTTTATTAATTTGAGTTTATTCGACTATGTAGTAGTATGAACGTTCACTGATTTTGATATGATTTGATAGCTACCTATATTATATCTGTATGTAGCGCTAGAACGTGCATGCACATATGAACATATCCTTTGCATATTCGTCTTCAACCTTATAAAGGCGAAATATTTATTTCTCATTCACTGGAAAATATATATGGCTTTGAACTAATTTGATCATCATTGTGCTTTTCAAAACGTAATTTTTCAATTTATTTTTCTTTATTTTATTATTTTTCCCCCCATTATCAATAATTGCAAAATTTATTCAATACAATGACACACTGAAGCGATTTCAGGTGAACAAGCTTTCGGCGCATTTAAAATAAAACTTTGTTGTACCTATCAATTAAGTATTGAGTATAACTTAACAATGAACTCTTTATCATAACTGTCTGCCGCGAAAAAAGAAAGTCTGTTATTAATTATTACCAAGTCAATCATAAAAGTTATGTTGGCTATTGATCTTGTTATATTATGTATTTCAAGTCTAGTTTATTAAAAAAACAAAAATCGATTGTTAAATTACTACTCACTACTCACTTTGATGAACTGAAAATTATGCTGCCTGACTGGGACTGTGTTATTTGAATAACGTGAACTTCAGAAAAATCATATTCTGTGATACAAAAATGCATTATGATTCAGAAGAAATGGAATAACTCCATTTCCTCGGATGCCAGACAGATATTTTCTGTAACTCCTCTGTTGGAGATGACATTCTTTTGTATATTGACGTTCCAATTTCCATATCCATTTATATTTAGGTCTCACACGTTCATACGGACGGTTGAACTAAGTTGAACTAAGGAATTCCAATTATTATTGTATTTAATGCTAGATATATTATATTTCAGAAAAAAAATAAGACTTAAGGCACCTACTTATACAAATGAAAATGGGTCAAATGAGTTTTTTTTTCAGTCAATTTGTATTCCATTATTATCTCGACTAAGTTGACGGATTAATATAAAAAAATTAAGATCGAGTGACGAGTTCTAAACTTCTATTAGGGCGTGTTTTTTTTCCACAATAATTTTGTGTTGATTTCCACCAAAAATTTACTGTTGCATCAGCTGATCCTGTCACGTGACCTTTCGCATCTTGTTGGTGGAAACACCACAATAACCAAAAAAAACACGCTTTGGTTAATAAAAATAGCAAGTAAACCTCGGACCTGCTTTTCTGACTTGTGCTGTCATTATACAACGTAAATAAATGAGATCCTTACTAAATTTCAATCATTAATAACTTTGTATTATGCTTACATCCTGAGTTACATCCCTTTCAAGATTATTTAATTGAACTCTTTTTTATTTCAAATTGTATACCAAGCATTTTCTAACAGTACAGGGTGAGTCGGGGGAAATGGGCCTAACTCTAAAGATGTAGTCTATGCATCAAAATAATAAGAAAAAACTCAAAAAATGTTGTTATCCAATGTTCATTTGTTTTCAAATTATAAGGCAAGACCGGAACGCTTCCAAGCTCTAATGTAACGTCCGAACGAGCCATTCGACAGTATTTAGAAGAGATAGAGAAGGCTCTTGCTTCAGTAAAAGTAAAAGAAGATGTGACGACGAGCTCATTCACGGATTCCCCTGAAAAGTGTGATGAATACGCGTCACGAGCGAAGCTTATACAAATGAATATTGTCAACAACATTTGAGTTTTTTCTTAATATTTTGACGCATAGATTTCATCCTTAGAGTTAGGCCCATTCCTTCCGACTCACCATGTATACATATTGTACCAGAGCAAGAAACGATCTTTAATATCTATTTTTAAAGTAGATGCTGCAGCTCTGTAGCAACAGTACCTATCAACATTTTGAATCTTGATCACTTCTCTAAATTCAATTCAATTTTTGTTTCAATATCTGCTCAATAATCAAGCCTCAAGTTTACAAAATAATAATCATTATTGTGTAGATTATTGACAATAGAATGTTTTTCAGGTTATATGTGCTCTATAAACATAAATCAACCAAAGTAATCACATAAAATCTTTGGTGGGACTTGGTGACATCAGATTTTCACCAAATGAAATCCACCAGTAATTTAAAAACGTGGTGTGGACATCACACTTCCACAATGCAAAAAAATGCTTTGGTGGCATCATGTTTTCACCTGGTGAATGTCTGGTGGAAAAAAAACACGCCCTTACTATGATGGTCCGGAAGGTACCGTCACTTTTGACCGTACGAGTCATTTGAATACTTTCGGTTTTTCCGTCAAGTCTATTTCATGTTATGGAGATTATATAAAAATTTGTCAGCTGACGCGATCAGGGAGCCTAACGATGTAAAAGACTATTCTAGTGTTAAAAAGTTTTGGATCATTTTAGTACAGCTGAAAATCTGTGAATAGTTTCGTTATAAGGTGTTATTGAAAAAAAATGTCAGCTGCATAAGATTAGTTGTCGACTACAACTAGCCATGTTTTTTCACATTGACATTAAATCAACCAGATAGATTTGGATGAAAAATGACCAGTTTGATGGTGAATACATCTTCGTTTGGTATTCTGACAGAAGTTCAATGATATGATTAAAAATCTTATCATGTTATGTCTGGTGCAATTCTTAGTATTTGGCAAATATCATGGGCCATAGGTCTTGATATAAGTTCATCCGAGTAATTCTTGAGTAGGATTGAGATTAATCTATCGCCAAAAATCCAAATTGGATGAATGAGTTCTTTTTTGAACAATTTTGTTGGTTGTTTCGACAAACCAGGTAAAAATAGACCACCAGAAATTTTTCACTTTCATGTCAATTCCTTGGTCAATTCTATAAACTTTTATATTTATGAACATTTGACCCGGGCATCCCTTGAACCCATTATACTTTTTAAAACAGTGTAGTTCGAGAATCGGGAAAACCTTTTTTTTTAATGGATCGTAACAAAAATTGGATGGACCCAAGCATGCACAGTTGATCAAACCGGTACTACAGAATTATCCCTCCATCATGTGACCTCAACATTTGTGTCTACAGTTTTGCGGCTAAGTCGTAAGTATCTCGATTCGCCTTTTGATAGCTTTGAATCAGCGCCCAAGATAATTTTTAGTCTGTTTTTTCATCTGATGGTAACTGTTGCATGTCAAGCCGTTTTGCTTTCGGATGTTTGAAAACACCAAATTTATAAACATATTGTCAAAGTACTGATATGGATTGCATTCCTTCAAGCATCTCAAATCTGCAAATATAGAGAAGCAGGGCTCGAACTCTGTAAGCAAATAGCCATAGAGATTCTCTTCGCTTCGACGTAGCTCGATTCAGTTGAAGTAAATGAAACGCAAGGATTTATAAGACTTGAGTAGTAAGAGCCCTGCTGTTGCTCGACGGCTGTTTTGGATTCAAGAAACGACAGATGTTATTGCGAAGAGAAGAGAATCTCTATCGCTATTTTATCACAGTGTCCGGCCCCAGACGCCTTGACAAAAAAGATTGGATGCAATTGGAACTGATGAAAAAAATGCGTCTTCAAACGCCAGAATTTGTAATAAACAGGGATAAATTTTCATCCAATATATTCATTTCATTCGTGCCGTTCAAAAACCACTCGGGTAACCACCACCTTCTGGTAATCAATTTACGCTTGTGTTCGTTGATGCTGGACAATATAAAAGATCTAAGTGATTACTGTGGTTCAAAAATAGTTGAAGAACGTTATTAGAATAACAAAATACTTGTCTGAGATGTGTCTACTCAAGAGCTGCCCAATGAGTTTATTGTATATGCTACTTGAACAGAGGTATCATCCGTGTTCCAGTGAAAATGAGATTGGTATGCCTTATACGATACTGGAGTTGCCAACAATCAATTTTGAAGCCTGATCCAACAGATCGATATTCGCATCAACAGAATATGTCCTTTGAATTTTCCCTATACCCCAAATTAAAATAACAAATCAGTCGACAACTCGCTAGATAACAAACTCGCTGAAGAAGCGCTGAACTACATATTCAATACCAAAACATACTAGGGAAAAAAAATTGACAACTGGAAAATTCGTTGAAAAAATTATATGGCTTCAAATCTGGATTGAAGTTTTTTTGAAAAGAGGAATACACTTTCAATGAAGCAATGTGAAATTTTAATAATTTCTTACTTCTGGAGAAGTCAACATATAAATTTCGGTTGAGTAGGATAATCTCACAGTAGTGTGAGGTTATTCACTGATTGCCTGAATATTTAAAAAATATATAAAAAGTTATTAAAAAAAATAAGAAAAAAAAAATATTTTTTAACACCCTGTATCTTCCTTAATTTTGAGTTTTTGAAAAAATTGTATAGAAGTTTGTTGCATTAATTTTTCATGTAGAATCGCCCACCAAAATCCTGACGCGTAATTTCCGGACACCCTGTATACATTTTCTTGTTAGTTATCTGTTTAATAAAATGATTTTATTTTTGCTACAAATTTGTCACGAAAAAATCAAAGTAAAGGCAATTTTTTTCTGTTTCTTCTGATAATTTCCTATATTATTTTTGTTATTTTATTATTTCAGGACAAGATGTTTATTTTTCCAACTGTTGAAACAATACGCCAAGAGCCGAGGGGCTGTCAGGTCCCTACAGTAGGTGTACAAATCACTCTACAGGACCTGTACAGTACCACAGGACACGCAACAGGACTTAGACAGTACACAATAATACTATACAGTACTATACAGGACCTAAACAGTACTATACAGGACTATACAGGACCTATACAGTACTAAACAGGACCTATACAGTACTATACAGGACATACAGGGTGTTTATTAATTGAATGCCGATACTTGAGGGTGATAGTCCTTGGATGATTTTAAGACAAAAAGTTCTTAGAAAATTAAGGTCCGCAAGAGCTTAATTTTCAAGATACAGGGTGTTGAAATATTAAAAAATAAATGATTTTTTTATAATCACGTTCCATCCAATTACAAGTCTTCTAGGCTTCAATATGCATTTTGTGATGTACAGCTCGTTTGAATCGGTCAAGCGAAACGGGAGAAATCTCCGTTTGTTTAGTAAAACAATTGAACTTCCCCCACCACTTTATTATGATAGATAGAAAAAAACGTTTTTGACAAAAAGTGTAGGTAAATAGTCAGTAAATCCGAAAATGAGCTCATCGATATATTTTCATTGGACAAAATTCCATAAAAATCCTATTTTTCTACTTGGTGTTGGTTGTTACGCCCCCTAGTGACCATTTCAAAAACTTGAAAATATTTTCCAGGTTTTTCTCTTGGCCGTTTTACTAATAACATTTTTTGCCGCAAGTCTCTTCGATGAATAGTTTACGAGAACTGGCACCCTGTCGCTAAAAATGAATCACCCTGTACAAACAATTCAATCAATAATACAGAATACAGCAGACAGCAGCAGACTCGGCAGGCTTCTACTCGACTGTCCCTGTTTGGTTTGGTCAATTACTGATTTTTTTGTTTGGTGTTCACTAGTGTGAAGTGTGCATCATATATTAAGTATTATGCAGACGTACGAGGTGCCAAGCAAAAAAATGACGGTGAGTACTGTGATTCTATTATTTATACTTGAATTAATGCATGAAGCCGAGTTTTCGTTCTCGCACTCGCGTCTTCTTTCTTAGCTTCAATTTAAATCAAAGCGCTTAAACTTGGAGGTAGAAATTGACTTTTTCTGGTAAAAAAGCAGCGCTTTGAATTTGAGAAGCAACGGCAGGGATACATTTAGAGTGAAATGTGCATTTGATAGCGAATTCCCTCGCGAATTCCATTTGCCGTTTTAAGTAGTGCGCCCTCGAGCCGCACTCAAAATGACTTGACATTCAATGCATGCATTATCTGTCAAATGTAATGTAGAGTGCAGGTCATGTGCGCACTGAAACGACAAATTAATGGACAATCTAAACAAAGCGCAGCGCACTGTGACCATAGACAAATTAACAAAAGCAAGACTGTTCAAGGGATTGGCGAAAGCGGGAACGCGAATTATTTGTTTTTGCGCTGGCCAGTTGAGACAGAACTGAACGCGCAGTCTCACTGATCATAAAAAAATATTATGATGATGTAGCTAGGAACTTAGAAACTACGAATCGAGTAAGACATACAGAAAATAAATTGAGAAAGTTCAAAAACATATAAGCATTTTCCTGTATGGAAATGTTACTTTGAAGTATGTATAGTTTTGTTAGAAAAGATTTTTCTCACTTTTTCAATGCTTTATATTTATATAGACTTTTTTTTTTTTGAAAATCTCCTTTTTCTTGTTGTTACCTTATTATACAGTGTGGTCACTTGAGTGTGCAACATATGGGTTTTTTTTTACTTAACTGCACAACCAAAATACAAATATTGCCGAAAGTTGGTGCATATTTGATAATCATATTGGGTGCACTTAGAATGGTTGCAAGTCAAACAGCATACATGGTATGCCAAAAAATATGGAAATTGTACAAGAGTAAAGTACCCTTTATTCAAAAAATTCGGCAAAATGTTATGGAAAAAAGTTCTTTAGAATTGAAAGTTATGCCTAAATAACAAATCATGGCCTGAAAAAAATATATGATTTTTTTTAAACATCTAATTAATTTCTTTTATATTCACCCTAAACAGTTTCATAAATTATTCAAAAACAAATCAATTTCGCATAACTTAGTTCAAATTTAAGCATATTTAAAAAAAAATCCCAAATTTTAAATTTTTTAGGGAATCACAAGATTCATGTTTGTTGCAACGATATGAAAAAAATCACTCCAAATGAGAGTTTTTTGATAACAAGCAGGTTTTTTAACTACCTTGTTACCAGTTTTTTGATATGCATATTATCATTAATAATGTTTTACCTTTCGAAAAAAAATGTTTGCGATATTTTAAAGTTGTGTTTAATATCGTTGCAACAAACATGAAGCCGGTGATTCCCTAAAAAATTTAAAATTTAAGTAAATTTTCTAAATATGCTCAAATTTGAACTAAGTTATGCGAAATTGATTTGTTTTTGGATAATTTATGGAACTGTTAATGGTGAATATGAAATTTTTTGGGAAATATATATTTAGATGTTTGAAAAAAAATATATTTTTTTCTTAGGAGGCCATGATTTGGGATTTAGGCATAACTTTTAATTCTGAACACCTGTTCTCCATAACATTTTGCCAAATTTTTCAAAATAAGGGTACTTTACTCCTGTACAATTTTCATATTTTTTGGCGCCTACCGAGGCGCCTACCCTGTATGATGTTTGACTTGCAACCATTCTAAGTGCACCTAATATGATAATAGAAGATGCACCAACTTTCGGCAATATCTGTATTTTGGTTGTACAGTTAATAAAAAAAAATCCCATATGTTGCCACACTGTATATTATTCTTTTCTATTAGAATATTTTTTATTTTTGTACCTGTTGAAGAGTATTACTATTATTTCGTTTGCTATATTACTTGTTGTTAATTCTAGACATTTTGATCTTACTTATTGTCTCTATATGTATTAACATGTTTCATCAGAATGTTAATTAATTTGTACGGTCGTCGGCAAAGAAAAACTGGGACAATAGTTAAAAAGCAGTTAATTTTGCAAAATTAGGATGCGTTCAGTTTCCTATAGATTGTCCAGTTTTTTTTTGTTGGCGACCGTACCTATTAAAAAGGAATACGTTTTCGTTTATTTGACTTGTTTTTATACATTATTTTTGGCTATTTCTGTTATTTCCGGAAATTATTGTTTATTTTACCGATGGAAATAAATCTATTTGATTTTAATAAACGCATATTATTAAACATCCTTTTTATAAAATACAAAATCCATAGGTAAAACATCCTTGCCTAAAGCACATTTTTTAAAAGTAAAACGTCCTCGTCTAAAAGGCCAGTTGACGCAAGCGCGGTAATAAACTCTTGCCAAACTTGTTGCCGTTTTGAAGTACAGTGTTGACGCGTCTTGCTTTTGTTAATTTGTCTATGACTGTGACTGTGCTGCTCTCGGTGCTGCTTATGCGCGTATGTGGTTTTTTCCATAATAATGGCAATGACACTGGACAGGACCGTATTTAGAATGTTATAATTTGGTATTCAATCAAAATATTTTTGTAATTGGATGGAACAGTTGAAGTTATAGTGGGTAAAATTCATCATTCATCTATTCGATGATCTAAAAACCATGCATACCGACCTTATTACAGAGAGGCAAATGAAAGTGTTCGTTTGATAAATCATTTTAAATAAACGAATACTGTCATGGTGTGTCCGCAAATTTTGACGTAGATAACACACATAGCTGTCATTGGATGGACCAAACTAGAGCTGTTTTCTTGCTCTGGAACTGATTGACAGCGGTTCAATAAGTTTCGATACTGTACATTCTCAAGTTCAAGTCATGACGTCAGATCGAACCAGGTTCACCAAAGTTCGAGCCGCAGTCTCAAGACCCAGCTCAAGACGGTTACAAAAGAAAGCATGGCAGTCATGTCACTGTTGAATCAATCGGATTCTCGCGTCCTGAGTTAATGACGTCAGTAACCAACCAGGTTCAACAGATTACTAACCCTGGTTTGAAAAATGTTATCCGCGTGAAAACAGCTTTGGTTTGAGAGTGAAGGGTCGTGAGCTCGGTGGTGAGCCAATTTACGACTGATATATGACACCTGTCAAAAATGAGTGCAGACAATTTGAAAACAGCATTCAGCTTTATTGAGGATGATATATGCGAAGTTGGTATCAATGATATTTTGGGAAAACTACCTGAGCCAAGAGCAAAGAGAACGGAAGAATGTTGAAGTTTATTTTTTGTTGACCTGTTGAAGTGACTGAAATGTTATAAGTAGATTATTAGGAATTTTCTTTCTTCAAAGCTTCAAAGCATTGTTAGTTTGATTTATTGTCTTATTTATGTTTTTTGAAAATGTGTGTTTATTTGTTTTTTGTGAATTAAATGCTATTATGAGTAGGTTATTGTAAATGTTCCTTTCATCCAAGCAATATCAATTTTGCTTGATTGTTTTTTTTTTGAGAGATGATTTTGTTTTCTTGGTTTTTTGATGACGGTTGTGAGTTTTGAGAAATACAAGAGTTTATAAGAAATGGTCTTTTTTTATGATCCATCATGACTTATTGAAGACTGTCATGCCACACAACCCTAAATTTGTCTGAAACTACTATTTTTACATGAAAAACTTCCAAACTCTACAGTACTACAGGATCCGAAAATACTTGTAAAGGACTTATACAGGACCAACAGGGCTTATCTACAGGACTAACACAGGACCAACAGGACTTACACAGGACCAACAGGACATACACAGGACTTTCACAGGACCAACAGGACTTGTACAGGACCAACAGGACTTGTAGAGGACCAACAGGACTTACACAGGACCGACAGGACTTATGAATTGAGTATGTACTGTGGTATGGTATACATATTTCTGGGCACCTGTTGACCCCTCGCCAAGAGCTATGGAGTATCCAAAATGCAGACTTCACCGTTATCGCATTTAGGTGAGGTGGCGAGAGATGAGAGCCAAAATATTTTACTTCTTCAGATGTCATTGATCTGGTTTCTTGCGCATGTTTCAGTTCTCGAGTTCTCGACAGCTTGTCTAAGTGAAAACATCTCATATTACACACAACTCCAGAAGTCCTGGAACCCCCATGTTGTTCCCCATTTCTAGAGATATTAAAAATCTGGTCACATGAATAAGTAGGTACTCTTTTCTTTTTCCCAAATCCGAAATCAACTTTACAAGTACCTACTTTTCATCTGACATCATATCTTCTATCATTGGTTTCAATAGTTCTAGAACCATGATCAATTGTTGTTGCGGTCTGAACTGACTTAAGAATACAAAAAGGTTGAAGACCTCTACTCTGCCTACTTATAGCAGATATGTTACGAATAATGTATACGCAGGATAATAATTTAATATTAATAATGGAGGCTGTCCGGACAGGTAGGACGTGTTCAGAGACCACCCAAATATCAAAAATGTTTTGCTCACATTGAAACGCGATAACACAGTAACGTTAATTACCATATGCATGAATGAAGCGTAAAATAATTCTGATTTTACCGCTTGACAGCTTCTATTACAAGCTATTATTTGGAAACAAGCATGTCATAGCAATGTGAAATGGATATTACCTTTCCTCACGATTAATTAATCGGAGAGATTTCCAGTTTGTTCCACGTTATGACTTGAGATTATAAACACTCGGTCAATTTGAAAGGATCTGTCGCGGATATGAGAAAACAGGTTTGGATTGCTAATAACCCGGAAAATTCCATTGTCGGGAATTGAAATATATTTTCATAAAAAACTGAACAAGTTTTGCCTATTCAGGTTATAATTCGAACAAAATAATCAAACCATGATTGATTGCTTGATAATTGAAATTATTGAACTTACCTGTGTTTTTTAGTATGAACTAAGCAGTGAAAGGGTAGGTTTTTCTCTTTTAATATAATAAAAGCGTCATCATTTGTTTCTGATAATGCCTTAACCGGACGAAACATGTTAACAATCAAAGATTCTAAATATTCATGACGGATCTTATCAAATTATTGAAGAGTTTGTTTTCGCATAATCATTGATTACGTTTTAGATTTTCTTTGATCACGATCACGTTAATTTCGGAGTAGGTATGTATTTTTATCTTTTTGCAGAAAAATGAAAATTTGTATTTAGCTTTTCGTTCAATATGGCCGCTATCTCTTTTCGTACCTAATTTACAATTGAATAATGAAAATGGAGATATTTGGTTCATATATTCTGGGTCTCTGTTCAAATTCAAGAAGACCACAACTCGTTCTGTTCACAAAACAGAATGTAAGGATGTCATTATCTTCCAATTGAATAGTTTTTTTTTCATATTTTCAAATAAAACACATAACTTTCTACAAAGGATAAGAACCGGAGGAGAACTCAAATGAACACAATTTTGGAAAGGTCTATGCTCGTGTCTATGTGTTACTGAACCAGAATAATTCAAATGATTCTATCTCCATCGATTTTCAAATCAATAATTGTTTCCATTCGAAATTTTAGGAAAATATTGATGACAAAATGTTCAATTGAACTTATTTCGTCTGGTTTTCTCAATGATTTTCGAATGATGAACTTTCCAACGTAATTGTATTTCCAAATTAAATATCCAAATCATCTCAGTACCTATTAAAATTTTATCATTGGTCAAAATTCAAAAATTATAAGAGTTCATCACATCTCTATCACCAACCCATGAATTCCAGTTTGTTACTCGACAATCATTCTCTAATTTAGAGTATCGAGTTGGTAAGAGTGAACATCTCCGATAAAAATCATACTTGATGTACCTCATGCATAATTTAGGGCGTTTTTGTTTGCCCCATAAAATATTTTTGTCCCAAAAAGAAAAGCACAGAGGTGGAAATGATTTAATCCCCTGCCCTGTTCTCAAATGATACCTAATCCGAACCGTGATTTGGCTTAGTAGATTGAATTTGGTAAAAAGGATCCCATTTGTGCTGAAAGATTTCATCGACAATACGGGTCCACCCATCACTAACAAGAATAATCAACCCATCAGTAAGGTCGTGTTGATGAAACAATCTTAACGACCTCATGTCATTCATCATATTGCTGGAACAATAAAGCCTGATCTGGCTACCCCAAATTACTAATCGGAGTTCGATCGCGCGTGAAGTGATAGTATATCATTAAAACGATCTTGCCCATATATTTTTCAGATATGCCATGGATAAGACTGTGCTTTCACTGGAATTAGGGGTTTATCTATGGACGACGTAATGGCAATAAGCTGTTGGGATTTGTTTTTGCTGCTAATCAAAGTTTGTTCAAGCCCCAGTTCATTAGCACGTATTCTTGTTTTGAAAATCAGATGTGTATCACAATCTAACAAGTTGTGCTGACTACATATTTTAATAGTAAAATTTATCCAACGTGATGGAAGAATATTCGACAAAATTATAATTTTTTTGGTTCCATTGTTATTATTTTTGTTGAGTGAGGGAGAAATTGTTTTGGTTATTTAGTGTAAATTGAATCGTTCTTCATATAAAAACCTGGCAACCATGGAGGTAGAAAGGGGTTGTCAACAAAATTCAAATGTTATAATTTTCTGGTCGCTCATGGCGATGATTTAAAGGATATGAATACATACACCCATCGAGATGGAATCCATAAACCTATTGTATTTTTTGTTTTGGTTACAAAACTTGTTTATTGGAGAACGCAATCCTTCCACTACCTACTGTTATTCTTATACACGTCGTGATGCAAAAATTATTGACATGGTTGTTTTTCCTTTATTGAGCCTTATCGAATCCAAATTACTGTCAAATTCAATCATTATATCAGATGGCTTTGTCGATTTTTCTTGATTAAAATTTGATGGGTTGCCTCAGAACCATTTGTTGTCGGGAATTATTCCGACTGAGTAGCGGTTGGTTGACAGATATGATTTTGTCCAACACTTTTGAGCATCACTTGTTTCTTTATTTTGGATTTATGAATTTCGAAAGATTAAAACAATTGACATGATTCTATGTTGGGACACTCAATCATTAAACGATACTGTATACGATACGATTATGAAAATATTATTAGAAGTATGTATATATCTTCCTCAACCGTGAGAGGGATAGATTAAATTTCGTTCCTTTTTTATCAAATAGGTTTACATAGATTGGTGACTGAAATAACAAAGCATCAGCAATCAACAAAATAACTATCATAATTATCTGACAAGTCATGTTATTAACGAGACCACAAATGAGCAGAATATGTTTTTCTTAATCTTTGCCTTTCTCTGCAAGTATTGAGTTTTGTTTCGTACAAGGTAAGTTGACTCGAAAAATGAACTTTCTTCCCAGAAACGGAAAAGCGTGGATGTTTGATAAGATGCTCGATGACTGTAACGATTCCAGATTGATTGCAATGAAAAACGTATAGATATGGCAGACATATTGGAGACTTTCTAGGAAGTTCCATTTTTTTCTTGTGAAGAGACGTTTGATTCTTATTTCAATTGACCCAACCAATCTTGGTTACTGGTAAGGAGCATTGAGATCATCATACCCTTATCCCAGCCATGTTCGAGTCAACTTAAGCAGTTATCAAAAATAACAGGGACAAAATAAAAAATTTTCTAAATGGATATCTTCTTGTGAAAAACAATGTGAACTTTTCATACGACAATTATTATCTTGCTTAAGCAATTAAGTAAAACCAAAACCATCATTCACATCATACTATATGACATAGCAACTGAACATACTCTACCAAATATTATAAAAATTTATTACAGCCTACTTTTTTGATGCATATTCTAATTTTGTTGACAAATCTTTTACGGTTAATGCTGATTTGACCAAACATTCCGTAGAGGCAAATAGCGTCTTCTTGTTTTTATCCCAAAACTTTGTTTCTAGCCTTGTCTCATCATTCTCGCAACAACCTATGCTACGTAATCAAAGAAGAATAGTTCGTTTTGAAAAAACGCAACGTCTCTGATTCAACAAATTGTGATTATTATTATTAAATAATAGAATCACGTTATACAAAGTAGGATTCATGTAACTGGCTTCAAAATGAATTGTTTATCTCGAGGGTTATATCTTTAAAAAGCAGCAATGCCCTGGATCAGCAAACTCACAATCACTCACTTTCATACTACACAACGATAATTATTGTCCTTTCACTTGTGATAAGGTGTACACACTATCTGATATACTTAATAGGACAATGTTTTTCTTGCGCCATTATCGCTTCTATAAAAGGTATTTCATGTATGTCCTCTATAGTTTATAGATTTGCTGAAATCATTTTAACGAATGCTATTGACGAATAATAATTGATAAAGTTGTTTATTATCTCTGTGGTGCATTGCGCGTTACGGTCAATGCCACTTGTGTCCTTTCCCATTGCGTGAATAATAAATGATATTGGAATTGCACTGGCGGTTTTCCGTTCATAAATAGTCAAAAATTGAATAATAAAACGCAACGATTTTGTCACATCGACCAAATCAATGTGTAAAATTGAGGCGTGTTTTACAGAAACCGCATAAGCGCCAATTTGATGAAAATGAGTAAATGGAGCTATCTATAGTAAGTACAACAAAAAAAAAGATGAGTCTTAGACTTTCAAATAAGATTCTTCAAAAAAAATTACAAGTACCAAGATACAAGTAGTTGACACTCTAAACATTTCGCAATAACACATATTATGTCCTTTCCCTTTCATCTAAGTCCGTGGCCGAATAGGGCATGTGTGCTTCTTGCTTGAAATTTTTGCTAATAGGTACGAATAAGTCAGCTCTCTAGATGATAACACCAGTGGATGGGAAGATTAGTTTATGTCGAGGTTTATGTTTTATGTACCTCTTATTTATCATTGATAATAATTTTTTTATAATATCAATTTGCTTTTAAGTGAAATAGAAATATGTTTTCTTTGTGATGTTCCTGTCTTTTCTCACAAAATCGAATTATGTCCAAAAGTTTTCAACTTTTTCTAAAGTTTTTAATCAAAAACAGATTAGTCTTCTATAGCAAATTCTTAATTGATATTCACAATAAATAATGAAAAACTCAGGGAAAAAATATTCTATAAAATCATCACCTAGCTTTAAAATAAACAATTTTTGTCATAATGGAATTAGGAAAACAGGAATTTCAAGCACAGGCAAACGTATCGGAGTTGATATCGTCAATATTCATCATATTTTAAAAATCGTGTCGTTTTTTACATAGACCAAGCCACAAAGTAAATTATGATGAAAAGGAAACAAAGGAAATGAGATATTTGGAAAATCACACGCGTGCTTTCTCTTTCGAGATTCTCGAAGTTCATAAGTAAACTGAATACCACTGACGAATGACACTTGAGTAAACTTTTTCATTCCTGGAATTATGTTCATGCTTTTTTAAGTGGAAACATTTCAATAATTGCCAAACATTTTTTCAATAAACACATTTTTAAAAGATGCTGATATCAACTATCAGTTACGTAACACATTAAGAATAGAATAAAATTCATATATTTTGATTAGTTTAACAAAAAAAGTTATAATTCAAAACACATGTTACTTATGAAGAAACTAAAAATATTGAAAAATCATTGAATCAATGGCTTAAATTCTACAGGAGAGGCATTCCAGTGGACAATGATTCGATTAATATTGATATAGTTTACCCTGAGCGTAGAAGAAATCTAAGACTGAGCTCTGAATTACTTATGGCGGTATTGGAAAAAGTTTGCTTAATCACAACTAATTCATCTGCGTCAGATTTCAGATGCAATGATAATAGGGGCATCAAAACTCTGAACATTATCCATGCAATTCAAACAAAGTAGTTTGGTATACATTTAACAATAGAAGTGTTCCAGTACTATGGAAAAATTTTGATAACGTGAAGTTATTTTATACAGTCAATAGTGTTAAGTATATGGTTGGCTTAATTCATGTGAAGGTATCATTTCCAGGAACGTTTTTGTTTGTGTATATTCTTCTTCCGTGAAAAAACTCTTGCTAAAAGGATTAAGTGATTGCAAATTTTGATCATCTTTTGTCCCTTAATATATCCCATGAATACTAGGAAGTCATCCATTTTTCTCAAAGAGAGCCTCTTATCAATAAGTTCAATAAAAATATGTCTAGGCCTCATATACTTGGAAAAAAATTATTTATTTGTAGATGCCACTGAAAAAAATCTTGGTAAAAAGTCTCACTAAATATTTATTTGGAAAATATTTATTCATTAAAAATAAATTTTGTTTGATAAAACCAAATTCTATTCAGCAAAAATAAAAGATGGTCTTTGAATTCGAACTAATATTTATTTGCTTTCAGAAATGAGAATATTTTTATTTGAAAGAAATATTTGTTAATGTTTAACATGAGATGTTCAATGCAACGTTCGGTTTTTGAGAGAAATACAATAACATCTAGCGGTTAATAAATTGTGGTCAAGGAAACAACATCATTTTTGACCAAAGTAAATAGTTATTTATTTCAAACAAATCATTTATTGCGAGAGGAAAAGCGTCGCTGTAAGAGAAAGAATACGGACGAACGCCCATTTCAACAGACACCATCAAGCAACGGACCACGTGAACGCGTGACTATACGTAGAATATTATGATTGTTTGTATTTCCTGGTTCCCTGGTTGTGATATAGAAGGGTGGTTGACCACCTTGGACATTGGTCATTTATGGCCGGTTTTTGAGGGTAAGTATTCGTATAATTGTTGAAATTAACCGCTACGTCAATTGGACACGTTTCAAGCTCGTATTTTACAAAGTATACATTCACACTTAAATTTAAACAGGCTATAAAATATCTAATGAACAGTCTACTAACTGTTTCCAGATTCAATAATAGCTTTTATTTTGCAGAACTGTCAGAACGCTCAAAAAAGTCCACAGAAGAAAAAGCGGACATAGTCTCGGATGCCATATAGGCGAGTTTGAGAAATGGCAGTTGCTACTTACCTTCTTATAGTCGCTAGTGAATATTCCTTGTATGGGCATATATTTGCTCCTACCTTTCATGGAGAACAAATTTCGAAATTGATGGAAATAAATGTTTATTTGAAATAAATGAATATTTTCTTTGTGTTGAATATATTATTTGTTTGAGATAAATAAATATTGATTTGATCATCTACATTTGTTCGAATCATTTGTATTGATCACCAATAAATATATATTTGACTTCAGACGAGGTACTCATATATTTCCAAATAATTATCTGTAAGAATTGAAACAAACGTTTGTTTGGACCATTTGAAATACATATTTGTTTATTACAACTCCATTTTTCATTAACTGAAATAAAAAAATGTTTCAGTATGCGTGACATGTTTCGCCTCACAGGGCATCATCAGACCTTAGTCATTAAATAAGTCACAAAAATATAAAACATACTACTCAACTAATTAGTTTTAACCAGGGTTTTAACACTTGCGTACTGTGCAAGCGTTTTTCATTTTTTTTTTCTTGAGGGTCCGTTATTTTGGCTGGGACGTCTAAAGTATGATAAGCCTAGGCACACATACAACTATTTTACAAAATGTGCTCCGGGTTCGTCATTTCTTCAATATCCAGTGTTTAGTGCTCTACGCGTCCCCAAATATTTTGAGCATGAAATATTCTTGAAGTATAACCTTACAATGTCTTATTTGGGGCTTCACGAGACCACTAGACTATTCTTGGTCTTGGTGACAAGACCGAGACCAAGACCAAGACCAAGACTCGAAAATCTTCTCAAGACCAAGACTTGTCATTCTAGACCAAGACCAAGACTCTACCTCGAGATTCTCGTCTTGGTCTTGGTCTTGAAAAGAAAAATCGACAAAATATTTAATAAAATCTGCAAATATCTCTATCGGGGTCTATATCCACCTTCAATAAGTCTTTTTCAGTTCACCAATTCTTCAAATAGGTATGTATCATTGGAATTTTCCAATTCACGGTAGAAGGTATAGACCCAGTGCATGCTACCAGATCATTGAAACGAATATTCGTAAAATTGATCGCAATTTTTCAGTAGATTCCGCTGAAAGGGTTTTTTTGCTACATCACAAAAAAATTATCATAATATTCCATCTAATCAAACAATAGCACTGTTCAAAAAAAATGTATTGAACTCTGTAACAAGTGATAAATAAATGTAACAAAATACTTGAATCATCAAGTGATGTACCTAAATTCCTACGTGAAAAATAAATACCCAATATGTTACTGAATATTGAAAATTTTCTTTACACTTGTATATTCATCATAGGCTGTACAATAGGAATTAATTTTTTTCATCGGTTCAGAACCGCGATATTGAAGAAACATTCACTGATTGACGTCCTATGAAAAACATCTATTGTAGGATTGTTATGCTGTATGTTATGAGTATTTCGAGGAGTATTTTGAAAATTCGGTATTTTTTTTCTATGGCTATTCAATAATAGATGTACATCCAGTTTCTATTGGTTAACTAACTCGTTACTTATACCAGTGACTTTTTTCATTACTCAATTAATTTTTAACCAATGGAATGATCTAATGTCATTAAACCAATGTTTTAGAGCCAATCAGAACATTCGACAAAATGTCAACTCTCAAATCCATCAATTTGAAACAGCCCATTTGACCGTCCATACTTCTTTTATAGTCATTGTTACATTGTGTTAACAACCTAACCTCACTTTAAGTACAGTCGTTGTCAAGAAGTGCCGTCCAAAGGCGTTTTCGATTTAAAAGCGGTTCTGGTCCAGGTTGACACATAGATGACATATTTTTTGACCGAGGTCTTGACTGGTCCCAAAATAATGACGTATTTTGTTTTTATAAAACGAAAACAATTTTCCCGATCTCAACCATACTTCCTGACCTTGGTTAACAAAAAATAATTATCACTTATTCATTTCATTAAATTAACTATTATTTGATATAGGTACCAATGTTGATATCTGTTGTGTATAATATATAGATCATCCCAAACTTATCAATTGATTTTCCATTAGATATCAATCTAGCGCAATAATCTAAGGTGTATTCGTAATCTGAAGTAAATCATAAATGATATGATTTTTGAGCAAATATAGTGATAAAAACCTTTGAAAGTCCAAATACTTTCTCTGCACTAGATTGAATGAACTCCAAACAATTCTTTTAGATTTGACAACGTTCCTGTCAGTATTAATCGCCCCCGCAATCGCCCCGTATTTCTATTTCTCTATTTTTGATGAAAAATGTCAGTCTCCATTTTTTTTTGCACTTAACATCAAACTATAATGAAACCATAATATTCAACTGTTGTTTTGATTTTTAGGTTAGTTTTTTCTGTTTACAATCAAGACCAGTCGCTCGGACCAGCTTCTCCCACTGGTCCCTATTATTCAGGACCATCAGGTTCTATGCGTGACGTCATTGTTTCAAAACGAAAGCTCCGGTCCTGTTCTTGGTTGACCTTGGTCTTGAATTTTCATAAAACGAAAACGCCTTAAATGAAACTAAATATTGCAAAGTTCGCTTAAATTATTAAATAAACATAGAAAAGGTATAGTATTCTACTCGCGGGCAATGGCTATTACTCACTCAGATGATAACGCTCTCGCCTACGGCTCGTAGCGCAAACTTCATCCTCGTGAGTGATATCCACCATTTCCCGCTCGTTGAATAATATACTATTTTCAAGACCAAGACTATCAAGACAAAGACTAAGCAAGTTTTGTCTTGGTCTTGAAATATCGAGACCGAGACCAAGATAACATTTATTTTTCGAGACCAAGATCAACACTGGCGAGTCTTGGTCTTGCGAAGCCCTAATCTCATTTTTGTGTTCTAGGTAGATGATTGATTGTCCAAACGCAGTTCCGGAAGGACAAGAACAAGGACCAGTTATATTGGATGTAGGACTCATATTATACTCATCCGGACCTCAGCCAAATCAAATTCACAATTGAAGTAGAAGTTGATCAGATAATCAAACTTTTGGATATGATCCTTTATCCTTGTTGCTTCACGCACTTATACTCAACAGATAAGATTGCAAAAAAGAGACTGAAAGTGGTATAGGAATGCACACATGAGAAAATAAACATAAAAAAACGTGAACAGAATCTATTTCAACATTATTCAATAACGATTGGTCAATTCAAAATAAAATATGTGAAAAATAGTTGACCCTCATATGGGCTTCGAACCGGCGCCGCGCCGGCGTCACTCAGATTGTGAGTGCGCGTCCCTGGCCGTCAACTAGTCCTGGATCTATAATTTCAAATACCCAGTTATGTTATAAATTGAAGTTTTAGACTGATGATAGTTGTTCTTGCATTAATAAACAATTATTGATAAGTTATATCTGCTTGTACAATCGAATGCTTCAAGTTTGATAATTATTGTTCCACTTACAATGTTTTAATCGTGTAAGGTATTCCTTATTAATGTTTTATGATGGCTGCACATTTATGTGAATCTTTGATTCATGACATTTTCATAATACGACTATTTAAATTAATATAAACACCATACCTAAATGATTTAAACCTATAAATAAAAATTAAGCGATAAATATGCCAACCTCTAATTAAGTTATCCATTTATCTCATGTTTAATCCAACGTCCTCTGTAATTTTGAAATTTAAGCCACCGAACAAAAAGTCGATTTAATCTGACCTACGTTTTCTTTTACCTGTTTCGCTTGAAGCTTCTGTATAAGGCCAAGCTTTTCCATTACTGGATGTGAAGTATGTGTACATAATTTGTTTCAATTAATGTGATTCCAATAAGGCAACTTATCACAGAATTCCGGAAATTAATCTCTCGGAAAAAGTGTTTGACCAAAGCTTATCACCAAAAAATGTCGATAAATCAATATACGGGGTGTCCCAGCAAGGATGGCCACCGGCCATATCTCGGAAACTACTGGACCTAAAAGTTTAGGAAAAAAAATATGATCACTAAAGTGGCCACGAGAAAATGCTGGAAAATATTTTTAACTTCGAAATTTTGCCGCTAGGGGGCGCAATCAAAGCTTAAATATTAAAATTCGGAATTTCTCCGGAAATTCTCATATTGAGGTATATCTTTATCAACATGGTTAGAAAACCTAGACAATTTCACGTCTTTTTGGTTCAGGGCTCATTGGCGTACCGATCTTCGTGTGAGTAGGGGAAGGTAGTGAAAGTGTAATTGTTCAAGTGGCTGTAACTTATAAACGACTTGTCCGATTTTGTTGCGTATAGGCTTGTTTGGAAGATAAATGTGAGTACTTTCGTATATCGTATCCAGTGATGCGTAATTGTCTCCACAAAAGTTGCTAGAAGGCGTAATTTGAATTAAAAACTGTTATTTTCGTTTTACCGCAAAAATTTAAATGGTATGGTATAATTCTGATAATAATGACTAGTCCAAATTATGTAAAATTTAATGTTTTAAAGTTTTTAAGGTTTTTTTTTTTTTTTTTTTTAAGGTTTTTTCTTGTAAATTTAATCTTCATTTCGATTCTGTTATCAGAATTATACCGTACCATTTAAATTTTTGCGGTGAAACGCAAATAACAGTTTTTAATTCAAATTACGCCTTCTAGCAACTTTTCTGGAGAAAATCACGCATTACTGGATACGATATACGAAAGTACTCACATTTATCTTCCAAACAAGCCTATACGCAACAAAATCGGACAAGTCGTTTATAAGTTACAGCCACTTGAACAAATACACTTTCACTACCTTCCCCTACTCACACGAAGATCGGTACGCCAATGAGCCCTTTACCAAAAAGACGTGAAATTATCTAGGTTTTCTAACCATGTTGATAAAGGTATACCTCAATCTGAGAATTTCCGGAGAAATTTCGAATTTTAATATTTAAGCTTTGATTGCGCCCCCTAGCGGAAAAATTTCGAAGTTATAAATATTTCCCAGCATTTTCTCGTGGCCACTTTAGTGATAATTTTTTTTTTCCTGAACTTTTAGGTCCAGTAGTTTCTGAGATATGGCCGGTGGCCACCCTTGCTGGGACACCCTGTATACAGGGTGATTCAGGAGGAAATGGAAATATTTTAAGGATATGTCCAGGAAGTCAAAATAATCAAAATAAGCTAAAAAAAAAAAATTAAAAAAAATAAATAAATAAACTCGCTACTAGATCAATTTTTAAACGCGCAAATAAGTGTATCGAAGTGGGAGGTAATGTTTTCGAAAATTTATTATGAATTAGTGCTATTTGTTTTGTTTTACTAGTTTTGTAATAATTTTGATTTAGTTTTTAAATTACAATTAATCAAAATATCTTTGAAACAAATAAAAATCGGACTTGAACATATGAGCTTATTTTGCTTATTTTGACTTCCTGGACATATCCTTAAAATATTTCCATTTCCTCCTGAATCACCCTGTATAGGTACATATTCCAAAATAACTAGACACCAAGAAATGTTGGTCAATTAAATGAATATACCAAGTCACATCATTCGCATTCATTTTATTTATTATTTACAATCTGAAGCATTGGAACTTGCATTGGAACAAGACTGTTCAAAAAACATTATAAGACCATTACCCGAGCCATTACCGCAATGTCGAAGAAAATGACTACCGTTGATTAATTCGTAAATTAGTGATATAGGTTTCATGAGCGTTTAGAGAATTGGTTGCAAACTTATAAATCATGAGATATATACAACATTGTGACAAAACATTACAAAAGTAGAACAGCAGAACTCCAGATGCAACTCAATCCAATCATTCGAAAGTAATTTCTACACGTTCTCTACCTCGTTCCCTACCTAGAATGAGTTTGACGATCATAACTTCCATCGAGATGTTAACATTGACAAGTTTGAAAGTGAGTTATCGAGTACTAAAATGTATCAGGCAACCTGAAAAGTTATACATTTTGACAGAATTTCTAGGTCCACTTCGTCTCTTTATGAAGTATATGAATTATGAATGCTTAAGGAAACAATGGAAATATAATGAAACTATTTTTGTACCACACAGAAATTAGTCCGCTCGATTAATTTGTATTTTGACATCTTGAAACTGGAAGGTTGTGAAATACTGTTGACACCGAGGTTGACACACACTACCTGAGATTCCAGTATCATGAAATAACATAATTTCAAGAGTAAAAGATACAGTGATATAAGATGCCAGGACTGTTGTAAAGACGGACCACGAACCACGACAGGTAAACATTCTACCTTCATCTTCATTGTTGACCCAACGAAAAGTGACAATGGAGATTGAACACTGACCATAAAGAATGTCGAGAGATAGGTAGAAATTGAAACAACTTGACTGGACATTTATTTTGTTTGGATAGATTGGTTTTAAATTTGATGGGTCTACAAACGAAACGTTGTGATTTTGTAAATAGTGACACCGGAAATTTATATAGATTATGAAAAAAGATGAATTTTTTAATGGAACTATAAACTATAAACTATAAACTGAAACTGATATAAAATCAACTATAATATTAACTTTGATACTGACATACCTACTTGGTTAATGAAAAGAAACACTCCAAAAATTAACGCACCCCTTACACATTATTTCGAATCGTTCTAGTTGCAGTTGTAATGAATAAATCAAAAGGTACTTAGTACAATGGTTACCGTCCTCGATTGTTAATAAAATGTTGAGATATTGGGGTTGTGACGAGCTAAGCAAAACGGAAATTTTCCAACGTTTGTCGTTCCTAGTTTGCTAGTCAATCTTGATGCTCTGCGGAGAAGGTTTTCTATGGCACTCACTTTCTGGGTCGATTCATCGTTTGAATGACCCATTTATGTTTGTCATGTTTCACTTTGTTTTTGGGAAAGATTGATTGTGAACAAAATGCTCTGACCTCGGATCTGACCTGAGCTCTGTGTTTTTGAAAACATTTGAATGATTTTTTTGTACCTGCATTTCAATTTAGGTAGGTATATGAAGGGAAAACAAGGGGAAACATCACTTTCGTGCTATACACTTAGCCGCAGAGAGGAAAAATTAACTCATCTATTGTGATTAACTTATTTTGTAATTTTATATTATAATTAAAATCATCCTCGAAATCATCATAGCATATTTTGCGTGTTGTATCTTTACACTGTTTCAGCTGCAACTGATTCATTTCGGAAATTATGTCAGTATTGTGAATAGTTGATTAACAAGAAGAACGGATGTTTTTTTAATAGACTTGATGATTATTGCTGATTCGGAATAAAGAACCATAATACATGCATACAGTTGTTCCAGCAGTTGTTCGATAACACTTTGAAGAACTACTACATTGAAAATAGTTTTTCTTGAAAACTTCACAGAATTGTGTGCTAGCCCAAAGTAGGCTTTGTACAGTTGCCTTATTACCTCGGCAAATCATATTTTCAATAGATAAATAAAATACATTCCTTATAAAGATTTTTCGACAAGACTTCACCACGCTTTAAAGTGCACTCGAAAAGCAATCAACTGCGTCTGCCGTCATCCAAGCTTATTGAGCAAAATTAGATTTCATATATCCAGAACTTATGCGGAGGAGAGGCTATGAAATTTTCTATAAACCGAGAACAGCATATCAATATTCTTCTTGGGAATAGCCAGTAAACAGTTATTACTGGATATTGAATAACTTCCAGAACAATGCACTATTTTTCCATAATCGCTACTTCTCTCAAGAGGATGGAGCAAGGGATGGAGGCGAGGATGGAGGCGAGTCATTGCAAAAATAACTTTTCTCAAGTATTATCTTTTCAAATGGTTTGAGAGGGGTAGAGAGATCACCTCGAGGATCACCTAGACTCAAAAAATCCGGGTAATGAAAAGGTAGAAAAATATGTTCACAATAATATTTTTTGCGGGTATCAAATTTCAGTGTAGGATACAGGGTAGGATATATTACCCAGTTTCAATAATGACGAAAGGGCTGAAAACAGTGAGAACCGTTTTTTTTTCAAAATGGCATTTGTGCAGTGTCATATTACAGGAAATTGGGCTAATATCATGTTACCATGTTAACAGATAAAAGAAACATAAGTATTCAAGTTCTGTTTGGGGGTGAAAATGAGGCTAGAAGAGTGTTTTCTTCACTCTCTAACTGTCGCTTCTATATGGTTTTTCAATCCAGGCATAAGAACCATTCCAGAATGGTTTTCTGTAGTCAATCAATACATTTGTTTGAGTTCAGGAAACTTGTAATAAATTATGTGACCCACTAGGAATTAACTGGTTCTCGGAAGGTTCTATGGCGGGTTGGAACAAAGTTTTTTAAACAGTTTCAAAGCTTCTTTGATTCAAGAAACGCACTGGCGAGCGCACTGTATATTTTCAATCCTTTAAATTTCTTGAGAGAAAATAAGTTGGGGTCAAATGTGAACAGTTCTCTTTAGAGGTCCAATTTCTAGCCAGACAATTATATTATTAGTTAAAACGAGCAACTGAGTAAGACGCTAATCACATTTTCTGGCAAAGCAGCAGTGACTTGACTACATTATACATCTCAAAAAGTGTCTGACGACCCTTTCACAGTGTGAAGTGTGACCCATTTGTTTTCGGGTCACCCTGAAAAAAAAATCTATCGATCGACCGATTTGACTCGTTTTTTTTTATTGTAGAGCTTGACAAACTGTATCTTCTCCCAAAAATTACCTCGCTCACATAAAATCTGAGGCCAACTTTGCCAGTTCGCATGTACAAAATTTTGATAAACCACATAAGCGATTTTTTTAGAAAAGATCCATGCACGCCTTTCGGCATCCCTCTTAACGGGCCCATACCAAATTATTACCGAAAAAAATGGTATTTATCTATTTTTGTTTTTTAATTCGCTTCTGTGATGAAATCCGAGAAGTAATCACTTTCATCAAAAATTACCGGATGTATAATTATCAATATTTGCAAAATAAATGATAGGTGTATTGAAGGGGGCTTAATGGAAATTACCAGAATTTACTTGTTAATTCATGACCAACTGTGAAGTTTTGAAAATAAATGGATAATCTATTTTTTTCCACAAAATAGATACCTATTACTATTACTTGATACTTTCCGATAAAAGTTGGTACAGGCCCGTTTTGAGGGATCCACTGGCGTGCACAGATTTTTTCTAAAAAAATCGCCATTGGGTTACTGGTTAGTCAAAATTTTGCTTCTGAGAACTGACAAAGATAGCCTTTTTTGTATCAGGTCATTTCTGAGTAGAAGATACAGTTTGTCAATCTCTACAATGAAAAAAAAACTGGAGCCAAATGAAATAAATCATTGGATAAAGCAGCATGAAATTCGGTTACAAAAATGAAATAAATATAAAACCTTAAAACTTTAATACATGCAGAGGCGAGTGCGGAGGTCAACAAGAACTTTTTGTGTTGTATATTTAAATATCTCAGGATCAACATTCATATTGAATATGAGTTTTGAAACGATACCACAAGGTGAATTCGGGATCAAACACCTTACACCATGTAGGCCACCATTGATTTTACGAGTGTTCGAAAGAACCCATGACAACAAATATTTTATAGGATCTGTAACAGCATTTGTGTTTTAATGAAAAAGAATCGTGTCTTAAATAACTGATTTTCGCATTGACTTATGTATTTCCGATTTCTCAAAATGAAAATATGGATTTAGCAACAATGCTAAAAGTTGAATCATATCAGTAAATAATATTAGTTGCACATTTGTTTTGACCATCTAAGTTTTTATATGTAGGTAAATAAGGTATTCCCTCGGGTATTCCCGAAAACTTGTTCTATTTTCAATCTTTTCTCAATATTGCACGATACTAATTTCCAGGATCCTCGGTACACTATCATCCAAATCTTGTCAAGACCAAAGAACATTCAAATTCTCAATCAATTTAACGAAGGATGGGACATTTTCAGTTGACTATAACTCGAAAACTATTGGACTATACCCTCGACTATACCCATCGAAGAGAACATCTAATCTTTAAATTAGGTATGTTAAATTATTTCTCTAAAAAAAATGTTTTCCTCAAAAATACACAAAGTTGGCAAGTTGTGCTTAGTGTTGCTCTTCTCATTTTTCCAAGATACCGACTTGACCTTCTTATCAGGACCGAGGGGAGAATGGTGGACAAGATCTCGTATTTTTTTCAACTGTCTCAATTTAGATGATGAACCTTTTTTATCAAATAAATCAAGAATAAATCCTTTGTACCTCAACGATCTATTCGCTAGGTCTTTTTCCTTTTACAAATTAATAATATACTGTATTTTCCTCGGTATTTTCTAAATAATGTGGGTTCGTGAAAAAAAATCCGATGTGTCACATGATCCGTGGGAATGAATTGCTCATTGACTGTGTAATAGGGAGTAACATTTTTGTATTCTTGGGTGCGGCAAATACTATTTGACAAACTTATAAAGCACGATACAGTTCTCTGAATCTTCAACATTTGCAGGACGTTTTGCAAGCAAAAAAAACATCGCAATCAGGAGCTGCATTGAATAAACAGGATAATCCGGATGTTAACCCTTGAATTAAACACTCCGTTAAACATAAATCATTCATATTCCAATATTTACACACATGTGATGGATTACTTGAGCCATAAAAAAGGATTTAATTTTATGTGTGTTGAAAATCAAATCCGTTAATACATGATAAACTGAGGAATGTTGTGAATCAAGTGATTATATTGGAAGAATGACTGAAAACAATTATAACTGAAATGTCCATAACAAACTAGAAACAAAAGTGACTGATTAAACGTGAAAAACCAGAAGATTTACAAACGTTATCATGCAGTCCAAAAAATGAAAATTTTGATGGGTTTTAGATCTTTTCATTCTTGATGCGCAAATGATTACACAGAAATATAAACTGTTAGAATTTTGAACCAATATCATATTTTTGGACCACTTCATATTCTTATCTTGTCTACTTTTTAAAAGTATCAGCTGATACTAAAGTATCAAGATCCTTCACTCCCAAGTATCTGTTGATAATTCCATTTGTTATTCTGTTACACTGAATATTGGCAAGTTATGAATGTTAATAACTCGGTTAATAATATATTTGGGCAAAGTCGAAAAATCCTTCTCTTTTCCAAATAATTGTGCCTTAGAAATTTTTTCAACTTCTTAGGATTATACATTTTTCCTAATGGGATGGTATCCTCAAACCACTCTCGAGTTTTTGAAAATCTGATTCTAAAACTAATTTTATGATAGTTTTAAATAACTTTCGTCTCGACATTCGTTTATGTTTCTAGACTCAAGAAAACGAAGAATACAAGTTGCAGATTAAAATTTTGCTTCTGATATATCTTTAAATAATCTCTCAGGCAATATCGAACGATAGTCCAATGAATTTTCTAAATAGAGTTTCCAGAATACTGATATAGTACCTATTCGCAACCACTTTATTTTACCGAGTCGCTTATTGCCAAATCCAGATTATAACTTCGAACGAACATCAATAGCTCGTTAATGAGTCATTGGAATCATCTATTATTACATAATAGTATGTTTTTTGCTTCCGATGTTGTTGAATTCATGTTGACTGAATTTTTTTATACCATCCTTGAAGCTCTACGAACTTGAGTTCTTAGGCATAGTCTTGGGTATCAAGTTGGGTATAGTATAGATTTTGATAATATGAGCGCAGTCCACGATAAATCACCACATAAATAAATCACCTTTGGTAAAAAGTAAGTAAGTAAGTCTCTAATTTGTGACAACTTCAGAATAACACGAGGGATAAGACTTTGAAAGAGAACATATAGGTACCTATGCTAGAGGAGAAATCCATCCAGGAACAAATTTGTATCCGAGAATACGACACCTTTTGTTAAATTTCTTTTTACCTATGTAGAAAACCTAATTCCCTTGTAATGAAAAGTCATTTCAAGTTCCACTGGTTTTAATTATCATATCCACAAGATCGACAGATCTATGGCTTTTTAGAGGGGATTTTTCTCATTAGCTTTATTGCGTCCGGCTTTGAAAGATATATTGACGGAATTCCAGAGATTCGGTTTAGTGATTTTGAGCGCTGTCGATCTTGTGAGCTTTGTTCTTTTTTTGTTAACTTGTATTTAATCTGTTGATTCAAAGAACTTATTTCCAATTATCATCCGATAATCAATCTTGCTGCTGCGACGAGATGTGTGTGTAAATCTTGTATTTTCCCGAAAATTTTCCCATTAGGACGGAATGATTCTCAGTAACTTTATTTTTAAGATCGTCGTATCAGAAGCAATATTTTTCTAAATTTGCATACACAATATGCTTATGCGTGCATCCCTAAATCAATTCGAATAATCCAAATTTGTACGACATCAAGAAAACCATTTTGATCTTTTTCAAATCAATATTTTATCATTATAGGTAGCAAATGATAACAAATTGATTGATGATTCGTAACATTCTGCAGTTGTTTCAAGCCATGTCGTATTGATTTTTTTTTGACTTTTCGTCTACTCATGTTTTATGATTTCTTCTGTTTTCGGACTCGTGAACCTACCTGCTGGACAAACACATTCTGGTGCATCTCTTGGAAGAAGTTCAGTTTTTGTGGCTAGATCCCTCGCCACCCTATTTCTCATATTGTCCACGGTATTCCTCTTGAGCCTTTCAAAGAACACGTTGGAATTTTTTTCCAAAATTCCTTGCAAATATTCAACCCGGCTCTCCAGATCGACAAATTTAGAATGAAATTGATTCTGATCCCAACTGTTATATCCACTAAGAATAACACTCACTATACACATCAGGCACATCACTCCATTTAGTCCTCTCGATTTTTTATTATTGTCGTCTTTATTATTTTTACTGACCCTTTGGGGTCCAGCAAGAGGGATCGAATCCATCTTCTTTTTTTTTCTAACAAAGCCGCTTGTTAGTGCATTGTTCGAAGTGCGTTTAAAATAGTATTCAACCCCCTTTGTACATATTTACCCAACACCAATGAAGCGTTTTGAAGTTCCGAAATAACGCGCGATGTAATTTGAGCCTTAGCGTTACAGATACGTTTACCGATCGGGTAACGAAGCTTGACTGAAAATGCGGACGGACGAAAAGCTCGCCGCTACGACCGTACAACTTTTCGACAGAGATGAAGCCGGTTTAAGTTTGGCGGAAAAGGACGATCAGAGACACGATAGAGTGGGGCGGAGGATAAAGCCGAAATAGAGCATTTTTTCTTGCTACGAAAAATTCTGTAAAAACTTGCTATAGATATTCAAGTGTTTTGAACGTCTCAGACCAAGCTGGTGAGATTAGCAGTTTACTAAAAGTAACACAGTACCTACATTAATTGCAGTCATTGTTCTTCAAGTGAATGCAAATAGCAAGAAATATAATGCAGAGAAGAAAATACTTACCCCCATATGCACCGTAGAAATCTAGTCCGGATGAAGACTTTATCGCGATTATCTTCCATACCACCCAATGGAAAATAATCGCGATGAAGTCTTCATCCGGATTTGATTTCTACGGTGCATATGGGGGTGAAATGCTCAAGTCCTGTCACAGCTGTTCTCATTGCATGCGAAATGTTGGAACAGAACGTGGTTTATCTTTGAGGGTTTCTTGGATAAGATGATCTAACAAAGCTCACTTCATCAATAATCAATCAATCCGACTTTCCAGTTATAGTGTGGAAAAGTTTCTTTTGGATAATAATTATAATAAATGAATAATAACATTTGGCAAACAAATAGAAGATATTGCTTCATTCTTATGATTTCTTGTATGATGTAGAGGAAAAACTAATTAAACATGGAAGGAAAATTCCTCACAATTTTCCGCCTGCGGCGCTCCTACAGTCTCATTCTCCGCCGATGGGCGCTCCATCTGACGGAACCCAAAACTCCCCCTTAAAAAATGTCTGGCTATGCCACTGTATAAACATAGAGCTGTATCTCTGAAACAGTAATTGCAATTGCTACGATGTCGTACTAGAGAAAACTTGCAGTTTTTGCAGCTTATTCTGCTTATTCAAGATTAATCCACTGTATTACGAAATTTTCCTCGTAAACTTTCAAATGGAATTCGATGAAACCTTTTTGGATGATTGTAACAATTTCACGGTGTACAGGGTGTCTCATTTTGGGTACTTTTGCAGTATATCTCCGTTATTCTTATAGATAGAAAGTTGCGGTTTTCGCAACAATGTGCAACTTTTTCGTGAAACTTAAGATGCCGTTAACAAAATTTTCATACCCCTGTAAGTTTTTATGATACAGGGCTAAACTGAAAATGTTCCATTTTAAGGTACCCCTCGTATCTAAACTATCCGATAAGTTATGGAAAATGTGGAATGTATCGTGAATCACTAACAGAAACGGGAACTTTTGTCTAATTTAACCGACCTCATATCACTTTCCATTTGGGAGATAGCGATAGTGGTACATGCTTGGTCGGATACCTTGTATAATCTATTGTTGCAACTGATACAATAACAGATCATGGAAAAGACTCAAGTAATTTAAAATATGTTCAATAGTCATCAATTTCCTGAAACAACCCTTTCTCTATTGATATTTTCTTCAGTTCTCGAACCTCGCTTCAAGTCATTCCAACATTATTTGTTTTAAATCCCAACAGTTTGTTTTTGACTCGACCAACTCCTGGTGAGCCCCGATAACGAAAAGAATTCAACGCTTCAAAGGACTCTGAAATAATTCAAAACGAGCTCTACATGAAAAATGAATAATTACGAACGAGCAACTCTGATTTCTAAAAATCCGAAGTATTTGAAGATGAGGATCCACATTTAGGTACTGCCTTTTTATTGAACACTGATATCCATGATGAGGAAAGGGAGTGAGAAGTACTACTCAAAAAAATACCAATAACATGGAACTGAAACTTGGTGTATGTCTACGGATTGAGTTGAAAACGGAAAAATTCAATATACTCGTGAGGAAAAGTTTTGGAACAGGTTACGAAGCAAACCATCAATGATTTATCATTACTACGTTTTCATGTAGAATTCAGTTCGGATTGTATATTGTTTTGGTATTGAAACTAACCTCAAAGCTATTGTTTTCAATTCAATCTTGAACACAAAAATCTGTTTTAATATTTTGTAATTGTTTGAGTAGTTTGAGCTTTTTTTCTCAAGACCTGAAATCCTCTATCAACTGTAAATCAACGTAAAGAAACAAAACTGACAGTGACAGTTGACAAAAATGGCATCGATTTGGATACATCATGAAAACGTAATCAATTATCATATCACTTTTATATTAGAATTCGCATATCATGAGAAAACGCCTGGTTTACAATATTGAACGATATTTTGTCATTCTTTGAGATACTGTACATAATGCAATTTTTTTTGACAAGGATCAGGAATCTGCATGTTTTGTTAAAATTTCATTAGTCATTGTCATTCAAGTAGAGTTTTTTTTTTAGTTGATTTGGTTCTCCTGAGAGAAAATAAATGTGAAAGAGTATAGTTGGGGAGGCCGATATTGAATATATGGAAAAATTTGTGCGATTTCAATTTAGAGAAAAGGTATATTCGTGGGAACCGTTCGAATACATTTGAAATACGTCAAAACTCCTTCGTTACAAGTATTTGAATTCCTATTTGTTATTTGAATTGTTGAAAAAAATTCAAACAAGGTATTTTATGGCTGGTGAAACCAAAAAGGCTGCTACTCCCAATAGAATAGTAATGAAGTGTGCTTGATTGTGTTATTTTTCTCTACCGGGTGAGTCTGAGAAACGTGCACATTTTGGATAGAGTATGATAGGATTATCACTTTTTGTGGATGAACATGTATTGTGTCCGCTAACGTCTCGTTAAAAAAATACAGTGTTGAAAGTTGGGGAAAATTTCAATTTTTTGTCTGTAGATTCGAAACGCCTCAAGCGATTTTATTGACTTGATGCGGATTTTGGCGTTAACCAGGTTACGAATTTCCTAGCCTGACTTTCCTTCGCAGTAGCGACAGATCTCCTAATCATGTAGTTACGTTATACCATAAATGTTACTTTCAGTAACCAGAACGTTTAGTCGTTTGATCTCGAGCTGCAATCGATATATAACCAATGAACTATCAAACCTGGTAACGGCAAATCGTAGCCTGGTTAACGCCAAAATCCGCCTAATGTCAGGGAGTATATCCGGGGTTCATAAGCATATTCTTCAGAGATTCGTTTGAGTTTAACTTTTCTAGGACCGGTCCCAGTGGACTAGTGACTCATATTTCTTTTATCGGAGAAAAAAATTGGTATGTCATTGAGTTATCACAATGTTGAGACCACGCTTTGATTTTTCGTTCAATTTTGAGCAAAAAAGGTAACTTCAGTTTTTCTTCTTCGATGCGACGTTTTTGAGATAAAAAATAGAAAATAATGGAATGTATAAAGACTCACTTATTTCAAGCTCTAATGCCCAGATTCTCAACATTTAACACTTACCTATAGATCCGATAAGGTGACATAATATCGTTGAAGTTGGATGATTATCAAATCAATAGACTAATCGAAAAGATATCTTGTTGTTTAGAAACTGTGGTTAAGAAAAATGGAAAATTGGATGATTTCATGACAACTGCCCAAAGTGTTGCGCTTTGTTGCTTGAAAAAGAACAAAACTCTGAAAAATTCATTAGAATCGCTTAAGACGTTTTGAATCCACAAACAAAAAATCGAAATTATTATTCTTGTTATTATTATTTTCCTAACAATATGTTAGCGGCCACCATGTTCATCTTCAAAAAGTGATTATCCCACCATACTCTATCAACCATGTCAAAATACGCACCATTTTCAGACTCACCCTGTATTTTAAAATGAAAATCTGTATGTTTATGTTCTTATAATTCGATAACCGCAGAAAGAAGTTGGATGAAAATTTGCAGTTATCAGTTTAGTATGGGAATAGTCCAAAGGCATGGTCTTATTCGTCAAGTATAGCTTTTGAGAAATTAAGATTTATATTCATGGAAAACCATGTACTCACTTTATGTAGCTGAAAACAATAACCATTATACAAGGAATAATAGTAGCCTAGTTTCAGAGCCCATCATTCAAATGCCTGTAACAAACTGAAAGACTTTTGTAACAATTGCCAGAACAATCTTCGGCCATGGAAACCTTGGATATCTTCTCAACAAGATGAATCTGTCAAATAGTCCGTACTGCACATGTGATGGTGTAGCCATTGATGACTTGAACCATTGGATATTTGAATGTCACCCTAACCGAAATTCCACTGTTCAGCTTATAAAAAACTTGGCAAATTTCACAAATCTGCCATTATATGTTGATTCATTGATTTACTTGATAAGGAAAAATGCCGATGCTTTGATGATATTTTCAAATTTTGTGAGAATGTGTGAGAGAAAGTTTTAGGAATCGAACATTTCTAATCCCAATGTTAACCTTCCGTGGTCCAGTTTTGTTTGTCTTGTTAAAAGTCGCCCTGAGAGACCCCAGTGGCGTGATTCGGCGTGAAGTATGTGTCCCTGTATCTATGTGTGTCGAAAGGTCTTCTCAATATTGGTTTTAGATGGTATGGATGGTTGCATGGATGATTGTTGATATTTGACATAAGAAAGGATTGAAATACATTAATACAATAACGTTTTTTGTCGTGGCTGAACGTGGGTATGATTACATTGTTCGTTGCGTAGAGAGATCGAAACTAGTGGATCATAAAACAAATATTCTGTGGTTTTACTGGTTTTAGGGTGCAACCACCTAAGTTTTATAAATAAACGAGTACTTTTTTCAATTGGAAATATTTTTTTTCAGGGATTCGATTTCTTTTTGCAGGGCTTAACATGTCCTCAACATGACTGTAAATTTGAAAGCAAAAATAATGTACAGGGACGGACTGATAAAAAAAAAAAATAACAGTGCATTTGAGTTCGTTGCAAATGAAAACTGTCTTGGCTGAAATTGTACTAATATGCTTTTTCGGAAGTTAAACTATCCAGAACACTTTAGTAAGAAATAAATTTTCCGAAATCACCGGATTCGCAAAATACCATTTTTTTATTAAATAACATTTTAACAAATAACACATTTATGAAAACAGGTTAGTAATTTTAAAACTAAGAGTAAAATATTATGAATGTGGCCATCATTATTGTTTACCACTTCCAGAAGTCGTCTGCGCCATAAATTGATAGCCCGATTTATTGCACCCTGTTCAAAATTGTTAAAAACAAACTGCATTCTTTCTATGAGCTGCTCGATTGTTCTAAATTGTTGTCCGACATACAGATTTTGTTCGAAAATTTCCCAAATTGAATATTCAACCAGATTTAATTCTGGGCTGTTAGGTGGCCACATTTGTGGCTCAATATAGCTCGGGCAATTTTCACTCAAGAACATCCTTGTACTGTGGGAAGTGTGCGAGGGAGCACCATCCTGTTGGAAAGTGTGATCGTGACAATAATTTTTAATTTCTGGTAATAGGTGCTGCAAGATTTGTTCTTGATACGTTTCTGAATTGAGTTTTACCCGAGCATCAACAAAAATCAGACGAGATTTTTCCAACATGGATACTGCAACGGAGACCATTACACCTTTTGAGAAATGACTTTTTTCAATCAAAAGATGCTCTAAAGGAACTTCTCTTTTAAATTGTACGTTAGAATATACCCTATTTCCTATTCTCTTACATTGGCCGTAAGTCTTTGACAGTACACTTTTTCTAATATTTCAAGATAGCAGTCTTCTTTGATGATTCTTCGAACTGACGTACGGGAAATCCCAGTTATTTTTGCGATGTTCCTTGTTCCAAAAGATTGGCCAGGCTGCAAATTTCCTGAAACAACCCTTTCTCTATCGATATTTTCTTCAGTTCTCGAGCCTCGCTTCCTTCCTCTTTCACGTTTTTGTTCAATAGACCCATCGATTTCCCTTAGCCAATCGTTCCAATATGCCAATTTTTCTCAGGAAATTCATTTACAATTTTTCTTGCACCATAATTATTATATTTTTCACGGAAATTTTTGATTAATATTCTGTCCTCTTTGCTTGGAAGTGGCATTATGTGTATTATTCGTATGAATAATAGTAGTTAATCTAGTCACAGGATGAAATAAATCAACAAGTTATGGAAAGTAAGCCGTTATATTCTTCACTGTCGACAATGTGCCTTCAATCATCCTAGGCAATTCATCTGTCATAAGTCATTGTCTACTAAACCTAAACTGTCACTTCAAGAGGTGTGTTCCCTTGGTACACACCAGACTCACAATAACAATTAACAAAATCTATATTCTAATACATCTTTTCCCTTAAAGATTACAAATCCAATCTTTGGGGAATCTTTACAGCCCGACCAAATCTGGTTCGTATGGGTTCTAGACTGGTCTTGGATTCCATTGGGTTATCAACAATATTTGTAGGGTCATACGATGTGCAAACTTTTATGGGTGTCGAAACTGAAGCTGAAATACTTTCACTATCAAGTTCTTGTTTAGAAGTGAACTCATTCTGTGACTTTCTCAAATCTATGCGATTTCTTCTCACAACATCACCACCATTGGTTTGCACATTATATGAACGAGGACTGTCAAACTTGCTAACAACTTGTCCAGGTTCCCACAACTTTTTAACATGGTTATAAACAGTTACATTTTGACCTGTAGCAATATCTTCTAAATTGGTAGCGCTTTTATTATAAAAATTCTCATTCGTACTCAATCGACTACTTAACATGTCATGGACATTATTACAAACACTAGGTTTCAAAAGATCTGCTGAAATGGGAACTTTAGTTTTACAAATTCGACTTTGTAAAAGCTGTGCGGGAGAATAATTCATATGTTTTAATGGAGTGTTTCGGTACTGGAGTAATGCTTCCAATACATCTTTTCCCTCTTCTAGAGATTTTTTAAGCAAGCACTTCGCTATTCCTACACCCTTTTCCGCTAAGCCATTTGATTTAGGGTAATGAGGACTTCTTGTTACAATTTTAAAATTCCAATCACTGGCAAACTGCTGCATTAAAAAACCTCCAAAAGGAACATTGTCACAGGTCAACTCATCCGGACAACCAAACCTTGCAAAAATCAACTTGAGCTTACAAATCACTTCCCCAGCCGATTTATTCTTAATCGGTACAACTTCCAGCCAATTTGAATACGCATCTATGACTACAATATAACTTCTGTCAGCATATGAGAAAATATCCGCACCAATTCTTTGCCAAGGTCTCTCAGGCAATTTATATGGTAACAATGGTTCTTTTGTGTTTTTCCTTGCATATTTTTCACACACACCACATTTTTTAATAAAGTTCTCAATGTCTTGCGACATTAACGGCCAATAAAACATTTGCCTAGCTCTAAGTTTTGTTTTATCCATTCCTATATGGCCTTCATGCAATTTTTTAAGCATGAAAGCTTGTGAGTTCCTAGGAACTACCAATTTATTTTCAAAGAATAAAAGATCATCACAAACTAAAAGTGAATCCTTCAGTCTGACAAATTGACGCAGATGAAACGGAATTTTCTTTTTATCAGGCCAACCAGAATTGACAAAATTGATTATAGTGTTTAAATCTGAATCGTTACGAGTGGCTTGTTTCAACTGTGATTTTTTTTCATCTGAGATAGGCAAATAATTTACTAATGAGTGAATAGCATACTCCAATTCAGTATCATCAGACTCAGGCAAGGATAAATATGCTCTAGAAAGTGTATCTGCGATGTATAAATACTTTCCCGGTTTATAAGTCACAATCAAATCATATTTCATCAACCTCAAACGTAAACGTTGCAATCTTGGCGTTATATCATACAAATCCTTTTTAAAAATAGACACAAGAGGTTTATGATCAGTGGTAATCAGAACATTCTTAACGCCATAAATCAAGTAATGAAATTTAGAGCAAGCAAAATCAATCGCCAGCATTTCCTTCTCAATCTGCGCATACCTAATTTCACTTTTTGTTAAGCTACGAGAAGAGAATGCTATTGGATGGCCATTTTGGAGGAGACAGGCTCCTAAACCATTCTTGGAAGCATCGGTTTCAATGACCACATCCGTGCATGGATCAAAAAACGAAAGAACAGGGGCATGGCATAATAAGTGCTTCAGTTGAATCAATGAACTTTCATGTTCCTTAGTCCATGACCAATCAACATCCAAACGTGTTAACTGGCGCAAAGGGGCCGTTACTTTTGATAAGTTTGGACAAATTTAGCAAGATATTTTGCCATACCCAGCAGTCTTAAAATATCACTCTTTTCTTGTGGTTTTGGCATGTCCAGTATGGCTTTAACATATGACTCACACGGCTCTATCCCATTTTTAGAAAACAATTGACCCATAAACTTGACCTGTCTAAGTTTGAACTGAATCTTCTGTTTATTGAACTTAATATTGAACTGTTTTGCACGCTCAAGAACTAGTCTCAAATTATCATCATGCTCTTGCTCTGTTGATCCGGTAATAATGATGTCATCAAAATAAATACCGACTCCATTTATATCTCCAAACAACTCATAATTTTTCCTCTGAAACACCTCAGGGGCCGACCGAATTCCAAAGGGGAGTCTTAAAAACCTATAACGCCCAAAAGGTGTACCAAAGCTACAATACTCTGAACTCTCATCAGTTATTTTCACTTGGAAATATCCATCCTTCATATCCAATACAGAAAAATATGATTTACCTGATAATTGACTGGATATTTCCTCAACAGTTGGAATAAGAAAATGCTCGCGGCTAATAGCCTCATTCAAATATTTTGGGTCCAAACACAATCTCAAATCTTTATTTGATTTTTCTACAATGACCAGTGGGTTAAGCCACTCAGTCGGCTTCTCAATTTTAGCTATAATATTTGCTTTTTCCATCTGTTTCAACTTGAGTTTTACTCTGGCATGCAGTGTTTGTGGAATGCGCCTTATTGGCTGTACATGCGGAATAGACTCTTTCTTTAAAACAATTTTATGGGGAGTAGGAAATTCCCCCAAACCTTCAAAAGCCATAGGGTACTCATTTACCATGTCTTCAACAGTATTAAATTTATCAGCGGATAAACTATTCACACGTTTAATCAAATAAAGATCCAAACATCCTTTTAGACCCAACAAAGGCATTTGACCTTGATTATCAACAATGATGAAAGGTATTTTTGCCAGCCTATCTTCAACTTTACATTTTAAAGCAATCTCACCCACTGGTTTGATTTTGAAATTCTTATTACCATATGCTACTAACATAACATTAGTTTTAGATATATCGTTCTTGCAATCTAGTCTACTTACATAATGAAGAGGCAAAACACTCACTTCTGCACCCGTGTCTAGTTTGAACTCAATTGGTTCACCCTCTACGTCTATTGTCTTTAGCCACACTGCATCGCTACACTCGCTAGATTTTCTCACAACTCCTATTTGCTTTGTCACAGCATTAATGAAAAACTCCTCTTCCTGGTCGTGGTCATCTCCATCTCCTCCGACAGCAACTTCATGAACTTTTCTTCTCGGCCCATCCCCTGTTTGACCTTTCAGGTTATTATCATCCCTTGATTTGCAAACAGATGCAAAATGATTTGATTTTTTGCATTTTTTACATGTTTGTCCATACGCTGGGCATTTTCCTTTTGCATGCTTTGATCCACAATAATTACAAATAACCATGTTTGGTTGTGATTTGGCTTGGAATCTTTCATGGTTGTTGCCTGGGTTGTAGTTGTTATTCGTCTTCCTATACACTTCATGCACTAGTGCCTCTTGATGCTGCAATGCTCTTGACTGTGTCTTACTAGCCTCAACAGCCCTACAAAACTTCACAGCCTTGTCCAATGTCAAATCAGGCTCCCTCAGAAGCCTCTCCTGAGTTTCCTTGCTATAAATCCCCATGACAATCCTGTCGCGAATCATATCATCTGCATCACTATAAGCTGTCGATTTTATGGCTTTTCTCAATTCCGTCACAAATGAATCAAATGGTTGCTGCTCTTTTTGAATAATGCCGTTGAACACAAATCGTTCAAAAATTATGTTTTTCTTGGGCGCACAGTAGGCTTCAAATTTGCCTATAATCGCTGTTAGGCTCTTCTTTTCTGCGTCTGATAGCTCAAATGTGTTGAACAGTTCCAATCCTTCATCACCGATCATATTCAGAAAAACAGCCACTTGCCTTTCCGCCGATTTCGTATCCAACTCTGTTGCGACTTTAAAATACTCAAATTTTTGAGCAAACAGTCTCCAATTCTCCGAAATGTTGCCATCACAGCTCAGTGGCTGAGGTGGTCTACACATTGATTCCATAGTTCTGTATATTTTGCCAGTCGGTTACACCTGACACCATGTATTATTCGTATGAATAATAGTAGTTAATCTAGTCACAGGATGAAATAAATCAACAAGTTATGGAAAGTAAGCCGTTATATTCTTCACTGTCGACAATGTGCCTTCAATCATCCTAGGCAATTCATCTGTCATAAGTCATTGTCTACTAAACCTAAACTGTCACTTCAAGAGGTGTGTTCCCTTGGTACACACCAGACTCACAATAACAATTAACAAAATCTATATTCTAATACATTATGAACTGACTAATTCACTTATTTAGCTGTAAATGTCAACCAAATTCCATGGCAATCTGAGCAGTCATGGCCGACTAAGTAGAATTGACATAAAGAAGTGGTAAACAATAATCGGTGGCCACATTCATAATATTTTACCCCAAGAATAAAAATCACTAGACTGTCTCATCAATGTGTTATTTGTTGAAATGTTATTTAATAAAAAAATGGTATTTCGAGAATCCGGTAATTTCGGAACATTTCCTTTTTACCAAAGTGCTCTGGATAGTTCATCTACCGAAAAAGCACATTATAATAATAATAATAATAATAATAATAGTTCTTTATCAAGCAAAAGCTTCAAAATACACACTAACAAAATATTCATCACTTAGTACAATTTTAGCTAAGACAGTTAACATTTGCAATGAGCTCAAATGGACTTTTAGATAATTTTTATTAGTCCGACCCTGTACATTATTTTTGCTTTCAAATCTGCAGTCATGTTGGGAAAGTTAGGTTATCAGCCCTGCTAAAAGATATTAAATCGCTCAAAAAACAAAAAAAATATTTTCAATTAAAAAATGTACTCCTTTATTTCGACCCACAGTGTATGCATGACCTAGGCAGTTTTACCCTGAAACCACAGAATTATCAATAAATTATTTATAAAACAACGGAGATGTGAAAGTTTATTGCAATAGTTGGATGATTATCTTTTTCCACTTTATCACGAATAACTGCTAATGGCGATAGATAAGACCAGCGGATTTGTTTTAATTCAGGCTATACGCGTCACGCGTGACCGTAATTTTTCCTGAATTCGAATTTGAACTGTTCCTAGTTGAATTTTGTGGAAATTTTCGATAGTGCTCATTGTTTTCCTGGAATTTGCCGCCCAAGGCCCGGGGTTAGATCCGGCGCTGATCACCGGTAGATGAATGTGTTTCAGTAATATAAGACTTTCCCGTTATGGAACGGCTATTCCATGTCTTTTTCTCCCTCACCAACCAAATGTCGAACATAGATTCTATTGCTTCTGAATACTCTTCCACTTACGCATTTATCATCTCGTTTCCCATTAACTGACGATCTTTCCAGCAAGATTCAATATTCTCACAGGAAAGAATGCTATGGGTAGCTATTGTGTGAGTACGGCTTCACAAAATTCCGGAAGTTCAAATTCTGAACAGAATAAACAGTCACTTGGTTACCTTGTTATTTGTTGATTACGCAACGGTTTTCTTCTGTTTGTTCCTTATCTTTAGCTACCAGATAACCTACAAATATTCACAAAAATGAGCTTTATATGAGTATCCAGAGATTTTTTTGATTTTGCTTGTTGAGGTATAGATGTGTGCCCATAAGTTATGAGCGAGTTATTCTTGTGGTTTTTGAGGTGTTGCAATCTCATAACAAGAAATCTAAGATATTTCAAAATCATCACTAACCCCTACGATCTTAGATAAACATGCTCGAAAAGTTACACTCCTGGTCACACCACAACTCAATACCTATCAACAATAACCAAACTCCTTTGCCATAAAATTGATCAAAATGGCTGGTAGATTGCTTTTTGTATTATTGAATAGACTCGTCGCAAAACAGCAAACTTTCTTAGTTTCTCAGTCCATCAGTGTTGGAGGAGAATTCTTGCGAAAATATCAGGGTTGGCTCATGAAACGTGCATTAATTAAACAGCTTGATAGACCTTATTATTCGAAATATGGAAGTTGCTTGCAAGACCCATACTAGGGTTGATGGGTCAGACTTAGCGACCCACATCAATATTCGTGTGTTTTGAACCTCGTTCTCAGAGCTCCGTTCTGTTGCTGACGACAGATTTTCGACCAATAGAAAGTGGAGAACCAACTAGGGAAAAATAGTCTTCGCCTTCCCATTGTCCGAAAATCTGTCGCCAGCAACAAAACACAGCTCTTAGAACTAGGCTCAAGACTTTTGACAATACCAAAATCTATCTGTCAATGACAGCTTCAACAGAGGAAGATTTCGAGTTTCATCTTAGTTATATGAAACCTTGCTTTTTCAGTCTCACTCATTTTCTTCCACACTATTCAAAAGTATTTATTTTTATTACATAGACTCATTTGAGATCTTGAAGGTGAAGGGAGCTCCGTGACTGAGCGTGGGTTTCATTCCCACGGTAGCCAGAAATTATCTTCTGTCCAAATATTCACTGTCAAAAAGCTGACAATTCAGCCTAGATGAAAATTGAACCTATCATGCATCTATGGAACCAGATACTGTTCTCAATCATCACTCTAGTCAAAACTTGAGGATGAACTACGGGAATACACAGTAAGCCCACAGAAGGCTGCTGTGTAAATAGGTCCAACCCGTGTATCATGGGGCTTCCAAAAGACAGATTCTATGGGCTCTACTAACCCCTACCCCGAATTCAGTAAGATGAAGCATGTAGGAGACAGTTTTCGGACTACAACGTCTTGAAGAAATAAAGACATATATTTCTTGGTATGTGATATGAATCATAATTAGCTACTCTGTTTTGACGATTAAGATAATATGAGAAGTAAACATATTAAATATCAACTAGAGCCTGTTTGTTTAAAACTATGTAGATCCAGTGCAATGATTATACCAAAAATGCCAATCCCAACAATTCTTTTCAATATTGATCGAAAATAACAGGATTAATGCTCCAAGTGCAAAAAAAATGTCTCAAAGAGAAAACTTCAAGTGAAGGATTAGCGGCCTCCAATCCAAATATGGCAACAACTTTCAGGATGTGGGTACCAATCATTGTCTCTACCAAAAATTGTTTACAAAAAGCAAAACCTCTAAGTCAACTTGGTAAAACTTCAAGATAGGTAATAACAATCAGGTAGTTAATGTTGAACAAAGTAAATAAGTGTTGACACATTTCACAAGTGAGTATAGGTACGGCACTTCCGATTCACGTCATAATTGCCACCAAGCAAGTTATTATGTGATTTGCTGCAGCAAGCTTCATAACAACGAGCTTGGTGGCAACGACGACGTAGATTGAAAGTTGTTTGGCGTTCACTATACTTGCATAACATGACGTAAAAGTTGGTCACTGCATAATTTTGCAGAGTCAATATTGTTGTAGAATACAAAGAACATACCCAGTAAAAGTGATTATGAATAACATCACGCGTTTGGTATCCAATAAAATTTCAATAATGTTTGCCTTTTATTATAATAGCTCAGGAAACAAGATAAATTTCAGGGTTAAACAAGAATTCTATATTTACCGACTCAAATCGGATCTTCTTTGGTTTACTGTATCCATTCTACTAGTATTTGTGTAGAAATGTTGAAAACAGATCACTAAAAGCGCTTGTATAACCATTGTCACCTTCCTAGAACCTCACGGATTCTATACACATCGTATGTATCTATTGGCAAAGAGGTTCTCATACTTAGATTTATCAGCTGGGTCTGTCCGTAAAGATTCAGAAAATAATTATTAATTGACTGTATTGATTTTCCGGCAGCTAACGAATGAGACAATCTTTCAAAATACATAAACCCCCCACTAAGAAATTAGCTTTTAGTGGTTGCTGTGACAAGAGATAAAACTTGGATTTGGTCTGAAAAATGATAACAGCTAAAATGTACGCCAATGATCTGATTGCATGTCATCTTCAATAGTCTTCACTAATAAAAATGGAAGAAAGACTAGTGATGAATGCTGAAGTTCTCTTCGAAATGGCTTCGTTTTTAATGCGAGGGATTAAGCGGTTCATTCATATACTGGTTTTTCCAACCATTTAGTGGTAGACTCTACGTCCAAAAATAAGACAAAAATCACTTATGTCAAAATTTCGAAAAATGGCTGGCTATGTAACTATAGCCATCCTGATTGATGTAATAAAGCAATTTTCAAAAATCAAATCAAATGTTCAAATTAAACTCATTTATTCACTTAACACATAATAAAACAAGAACATTCTAATTTACAAAGGCAAATGTTCGAAATGCTCACCGTTTTGATCAATGCATGCGTGCAAACGGCGAATAAAACAGAACTGTTTTCTACACGGCTGATTGTCTCGTTATCAATTTTTCTAGAGCTCCATAAATGCGAACAATAACATTATCTTCACTGTTGGGTAGGACATGGTAGACAGTAATTTTCAGAAATCCCCAAAGCCAAAAGTTTATTGGGTTGAGATCCGGGAACCTAGGAGGTCAAGAAACAGGTCCTCCACGGCCGATCCACCGGTTGGGACTCGTCGACCGAAGGCATTTTTTTTGTGCTAATACGGCTCTACCCGGTTCAAAAACATGGCATTTTCTTGCTAAACGGTGACGTCAGATTTTGAACCGTATTCAAAAACAAGTCGAGCTGTGGTTCATAGAGCTGTCAAATAGGTCCATCTCTTTTAAGGCATAGGGCTCTCGCTCCTATCAACAGTTTGTGTTTGATTTGTTTATGGTGACCTCCATAGGTGAATGTAAACAACTATGTATCTTTTTTGGTGAAGGTGAAAATATTTCGCTATTATCAACTCCGAATCAAATAAAAAATTCAAGTGATCAAGGGAGACTGATACTGATAATCCAGCTCTCTTCTTCAATCTTTGTTGGGAAAAAGGAAGGTGAAATTGAATAATCTCATTCTTACTATTGATTTGGAGACGTTTAGTGTCCTAGGTAGAAAATGTGATCCTATTATCCTATTGCCCAACAGACCAATCCACACATTCAACACCAACGTACTTGCTTATTCTCTAAACTGGTGCGGATTTTTTTTATTTCAGTAATGTAAGTTGTGCTGATTGAACACTCCACAGTACTTGTTTAGAAATGTCTTCATATGCGTATAAGCAATTAAAAAAAAACTACAAAATCGTAACTCACTATCCCCAGGATATTATTCTTGAACCGGCTGTATATGATAAGGATGCAGATTTTTTCTTTGCATAAATCTGTGTATGTACTTCGTGGATGGTGACGATCACTTTCCAGAATTCTGGTGCTCACAGAAGGATCATCTCCAATGTCGTGGAGTAATTATTAATCATCCGTGGTGCAAAGCACCCAGTTTCAAGAAGGCGATTCTCAACATGATTTATTGTGTTATGATCTGGGTGTCGCCTAGTTGAAAACCGTTCTCGGTACAGACGTTCTGCAGAACTGGTGTTATTGTTACAAACTGCAACCAGTTTGATCATGTCTGAATATGCTTGATTACTATACCTTTTTGCCATACTTGAATCCCACTTTTTCGAATTTTCATTCCAGTTTACGATTTTATGTGACATTTAGATTTTAACATTCGAAATTTACTATCATTGAAGTGAAAATTGCCTTATTTCAATATTCAAAATGGACCAAATTTCATGAAGGGGCATTTTTCCAAATTTTGACAAATTCCGGTGCAAATGATAATAATAATATGTGTAACAAAAACCCAAAATACACCTTCCAGGAGCACCCAATAGAGCGCCCGAAACGGCAGACACGACCACCCGCTAGACTATACGAGTGAGAATACGCCTTCTGTGGTGCTAAAAGACAGAATGGAAAGTGACGTGTGACGTTTTAGGTGAAGTGAGAAGTCCTATGACTCCTATCTCTAGGACATTGATGAATGGATTGATTTAAAGATGGTGACGAGTTGTTCAATGTTAATTTATCATTATCTGCATTTTGTTCATTGTAGACCATTCAAAAGACTACAGTATTGTTCCAAATAAAAGCATGTCAACCATCTTCGGAGTTTTAACAAACCCTTCAAGCACCCCCAGGCTACATTGGCGCCCAACGTTGAAATTCGAATATTTTTTGATGACTTTGCATATTGTGCGGGACAGTTTTCACGTATTTTCCGGCTTCTACTGCGTAGGACAGGAAATTGTGACGGACTTTTGAGATTTTGTGATCCGTTCGTTGGGTTTTGTTGTGCTCAAACAAAATCAACTGCTTTTAGTTCGTGTTGGATTTGTACTGGAATCATTTTTATGAGTCTGGTGTCTTGCCTCTGCGTTTGGGACTTTGGAACAAGCGGAATAGTGCGAGGACTTTCAATTTCATCAAGGATTCTCAAGTTAGGTTCACCCACACATCTCCAAAACTGTTAGTAGTTTTATTTATTCAATTTCCACCAATTTCCACCGTCCAAGGACAACGGGACAATATCGCAATATCGCTGTATATTCGAGATGTTCAAGCAGCTATGCCAAAAAGACCAGTAACTGAGACCAAGGAAATGATGGCTTCTGTTACTTTGTCAAACGCTCAGTTTCAAGAACATTTGGGCCGAATAACTGTTCAAACTCAACCAGCCTTTCAAAATGTGCTTCAAGTTTTGACTCTTCAAAAGATGCTGATGTTTACGCATTCTTGGACGCTCTCGCGATCTATGAAGACTGTTCTCCAGTTAGCGATGACAATGCGTTAAGAGGTCTACCTATGCTTCTAGATGGCTTTGCTGCGACGTGGTTTCGGGGTATAAAGTCAACGTTGAAGACCTGAAATGATGCTGTTGACCTGCTCAGAAGTACTTTTGGTCCTCAGAAACCTGGATATCGCGTTTATCGAGATTTGTTTGCCGAAGAGCAGCCGTCGGACTTTAAAACTGATTTTTTCATTTGCAAGTGTCGTGCAATTATTGCGCAGTTACCTCCTAATACTTTAAGCGAGGACATTCAAATGAATATGATTTATGGGTTGTTACATCCAAGAATTAGACAAAACATTCCTCGCGATAAAATCACCAATCTCAATTGAACTTTTGAGTGAAGCACGTCGAATTGAGGAGTCTCTTGTTGAATTAAATCTTAAGGCAGCAGATGTTAATAAATCGGCACCATTGGACAATAATTGTCATGATAGGAAAAATAAAGTGCGTTGTGCTCTCTGTGAAAATGTTGGTCATATCAAAGAGCAGTGTCGAAAGCTGGCTGTGAGAAACAAGTCTACAGACAGTGGCGGTACGTTGGCTGACACGGGACAAAAGGATGCAGTATCTACTCAGCCCACTGGTGTTGTAACTCAGACTTCTTTCGGTTTGGCATGTTACGGTTGTGGCTATCCAGGTTTTGTCTGTTTCAAGTGTCCAAAGTGCAGGGGTTCGACTTTCTCCGCGTCCTTAGAGTTTTCCAGTGCAAACGATGCTGACGTTGTCAACACTGATAACCAATCAAACCTTTCTCCTCGTGCACAGCCTTTCTTAAGAATAGGTATTTTGGGACACCTAGGAAGAAGTATTGTGCACTCAGTCGCGAAACAAAGTATTGCTGGACACACATTATATAAAATCTTTCTAGATTCTAATCAGAAGTATAAGACGAAACATTTAACCTACAAACTTGCAGATGGATCTGTTGTTGACAGAGATGTTGAGTTGGCAAATGTCGATGTTTATTTGAATGGTCTAAATTTATCATTTTGCCAGGCGCAGTAAACCAAACTCTGCTAGGTGTGGATTTTATTACAGATGCCAATATGAATTTGAACATTCCTTGTTCAACGTGACATTTCTACGATGGAAATGATGCAAATGCGGTCCAACAACTGTATTTTGAAGACTTGCTGCGAACCAATCAAGTTCAAGTATCTAGCCTTGAGCCTTCACGTAGTGAAGACGGACATACGCTTTCTCCTGGACAGCGAGAAAGGTTGCAAGCGTTTTTAGATCAAAACAAGGATATCTTCGGACTAGGGGGAGAGGCCACGCCATACGCTGAGCATTGCATCAACCTGTCTGATGATGTACAACCTATCTCAGTGCCACCGTATAGAATGTCTTCTGCTCGGAAGAAGCAGTTACGTACTGAATTGGACAAGCTTCTGAAGGATGGAATGATTGAGGAAACTGAGAGTCCATGGGCTTTTACCGTTGTCCTAGTGCCTAAAAAAAATGGCAAAGTGAGACTATGTGTAAACTATCAGAAACTTAACGCTGTCAGCACTACTGATTCGTACCCACTACCATGTATGGATGACCTGCCACATGCGGCAAAACATACCACATTCATGACTACCATGGATTTGCTCTCAGGATATCACCAGATTAGTGTTCACGAGTGTGATCGAGATAAAACGGCTTTCACCACTCCATTTGGAACTTTCCGCTACTTACGAATGCCTTTTGGATTGAAGAATGCTCCGGCGACTTTACAGCGTCTAATGGATGTTTTTCGACGTGGTCTTACAGACGTTCCGATTCTGGCTTATCTGGACGATTTGATCGTGTTGTCCTCAGACTTTGAGACGCACCTTAAAAATCTTTAGAAGGTTTTTGACAGACCTGAACAGTCCAAGTTCTATGATCTAAGAGTTGCTATGATCTAAGAGTTGAATACATTTCGGGTAAAAAGAATGTTGTAGCAGATCTTCTTTCTCGGCAACCCTGTGACCATGAAGACAGTTATTCCTGTGATGTTTGTGAATTTTCAGTACATGTGCCAGCCCAAACTGCTTATGAAGTACGTACCGGGCAGTTGAAGGATCCCGAACTTGTCAAGATAATAAACAGTTTTGAGAGTAATGAAGATAACGCAATAGCTCAGTGGGCAGGTCGAGGCTTCATCCTGATAAATAGAGTTTTATAAAGATACTCTTGGGAAGAAGAAGACGAAGAAGCGCAGGTTGTGGTCCCAACACATGAACGAGAGCGGATCATGTACGAGTGCCATGATAGTCCCACTGCCGCCTATTATGGGATCGAGCGTACTTATCAAGGGATAGCAAGAAAGTACTACTTCACTGGCATGAGACGATATATAGATGACTATGTTAAAAATTGTCCGGAATTTTAACGATACAAGGCAGCGAATCAAAAACCAGCTGGGTTGCTGCAAACTACGGCCTACGCCCAGAGATTCGAGACTGTAGCAGTTAACCTTTTTGGACCCTTGCCCGAATCTGATGATGGATACAGATGGATACTGATTGCTGAAGAAGCTTCGAAAAAATGGATTGAATTGTTTGCACTCAAGACCGCCAGCGTAGGATTGTGCTCGGAAACTGGTAGAGGAGGTGTTCCTTCGCTATGGAATTCCTTGACGAATGACAAGTGACAACGGTGTTCAATTTTTTTCAACGGTGATGCAGCAAGTGTGTTATATCATGTGAGTTCAACAATCTTTTACGCCATATTATAGACCTGAGTGTAACTTGGTGGAGATGAAAAATCGAGATTTAAAGCCACGATTAGCTATTCAAGTCAAAGATAAGCACAATACTTGGCCAACACATGTACCAACAATCAGATTCGCTATGAACACAGCAAAAAACGAAAACCTTGGGTACACATCAGCATATTTGATATTTGGGAGGGAATTATGAACCCTCGACGAGGTACAAAATGATATGAGACAAATCATATCATCAGACAACTCCATACCCCAGATTACTCCCTATTTGGAAAGCATGGTCACTGTTTGGCAGAACGCAAAAAGTACCAATGAAAATTCCCGAGATCGACACAAGACCTATGCAGATACCAGACGTAGCAAAGAACCCGAGTACGCCGTTGGAGACAAGGTGCTTATCAATCTACATACACATAGCAGTTCCGCCGAGAATATGAACAAGAAATTTGATCCAAAACGAGACGGCCCCTATGAAGTGATAAGGAAGGTGTCTGCCACCAGTTATGAGTGTGTCAAACTCCAGTTTACCACTTGGAAAGTATCATGTGGGTGACCTGCAGGCCTATCAAGGACCAGAGACGATACCTTAAGACGAAGCCAAGGTACCAGCTGAACATCCACCAGAAGAGGAAGTGTGCGTGGTTCATTCTCGGGATGAGGTCGAACCACGAGGGAGAGAATGTAACGAAAAGTCAAAATACACCGGCCAGGAGCAACATATAGAGCGCCCTTAACAACAGACACGACCACCCGCTGGACTATACGAGTGAGAATACGCCTTCTGTGGTGCTCAAAGACGGAATGGAAAGTGACCTGTGACGTTTTGGGTGAAGTAAGACAGTAGAGACAGGACATTGATGGATGGATTGATTTGAAGATGGTGACGCGTTGTTCATTGTTAATTTATCATTATCTGCATTTTGCTCATTGTGAACCATTCAAAAGAAGTATTGTTCCAAATAAAAGCTAGTCAACCATATTCGGAGTTTTAACAAACCCTTCAAGCACCCCCAGGCCACATATCAAATGAGTTCAAAATAATTCATGTTGTTTTTTTTTCTCTAAACGAATAAAAATTATATCGCAAAATGTAGTAGTATTATTTGTGTCAAACAAAAAATTGTATAGAAGAAGAAAAAGAAGTGTGTACATCATGGCGAACTTTTAAACATTGAACTTTATATAACTCAAAACTAACTTTTTGTCAGATACAAAATTTGTGCACTAGGACATTAGAAAAAGGTGACAATTCTTTTTGGTCTAGGATGCTCCCCTGATTTTTTTGCTTATCATTTTCTGTATTTTCAATGCTCTTTTTAATAACAAACAACTGAGTTGAAATGTACTAAAATGTCCGTCATTTAACGTTGTTCGTGTAACTTTTCACTAGTTTTATCTATGTATTTCACCCAAAAGTTTTCACTAAATTCATCCTTCTTATTTGTTTATTAATTTTAACCATTTACATAGCTTCATCTACATTCATTTTAGACATTTTAACATCTTAACCTCTAATTAAGCCAGTCAACTCCAACTTTATGTCTATTCTCTACTCTGTCTACACTGTTTATATATTATGTACAACTTTAAAACCTATATCAGTCCTACATGAGTGATAAGTGCTTAATTTTGAACTCCTAATTGTTGTCCTGCTGAGAGGAGGAACTAGCTCTCAAAAGCTTGACGATCAATAAACTGAGCATCTACTTTGCCTTATTCTATTATTGACTGCTACCCTACCACTTCACTTTCCTTCTTAACCTGGCCAGTCACTAAACCAATCTCTTGAATAATGTCAGAACGACTAGGTCAAAGTAGGTTGTTTAGTTGGTTGCCACGGGAACGTGAGTTATAATCCATAACTCACTAGTTACTAGTGAGTTATGGATTATAACACACTAGCGTGTTATCTGATAGTTTGCTTGTCCAAAATGACATCAATAATGACACTCATAAGTATCATGCGTTGGATAATCATTTATTATTGTGCTCGCTAAAATGGTAACTTCATACCTGGCATTGGGTACCTATCTACTAAAAGCATATTGCTGCTACTCAGATAACTATTTCAAAAAGGCCGTTCAACATTCGAGTGGTTTCATCTTTGAGTACAACCAATTCACCTTTTAAACATTTTCTAGAGCCACGCAAAATTTGGTCCGGAATAAAGCGCAATTCATTTTCCACAGAGAGTCGGGATCTTCAACTGACATCTCCTTTGAGAGTTGATCTGACACACCCAGACTACTTCTACGTCCGATCCAATCTCTAACCCAAACTCGTTTTTTCCTATTTCTATTTCGTTCTAACTCAAAAATTAAATTATTCGCAATCTCACGTACATCTTCAATAATAACAGCACGCTCTACTCTTTTTGGAACCATTTTATTTTTACTGCTTTGGCAAATAAACTTGAAAATATGTGAACACAAGGTTTAGTGGCGGCAAGTACTTTTCGCAATTGTAAACGTAACTATAGGGCATAAGGTATTCAGTTTTATATTTTTTGCGAAGAAGACAGTACAACATGCGTTCCTAATTCCAGAATCCCTTGCACCAGCATGTTGCGCAACGCAAATCTTGAGACTGGGTGCCTCCTTTAGTTGGTTTTGTGATATAAAAAACTCTAAATATCACGCAATATTATTTTGGGGTTCCAGCTACTCATAAACTAATCAGTTATCCATTTTGTAGTAAGTGTGAGGGCCTATTTTACATCGTCCTTATTTACTAAGATGAAAGCCCAACTATTTCATCTAGATGGAGAACGACATTCGAAGACGTCTTCCAACAAGCAACTTACATAGATCATCAATCAGTGGATCAAGAACAAAAAGATACTTGTTAATTATAAAACTAAACATTGACGATAGATAATACAACTACGCTATTTCTAAATGAGCAATCTTATGTGAAAAAAATTAGAAAGACCGCTCCTTGGCCTTCAGGAGAGTTTGATAAAGGGCAGAAGTGAAATTTCTTCAATCGTGAATTCGGGGGCAAAAAAAACTTTATTGAGTTGAAGGAGATAGTCTAGATTGGTACATCATTATATGATTTTTGTGGCACCACCAGAACCTTCAAAACGTACGTCGTTGTTGAATATCAGAAACATGTTATGACAAACTCAAAAGACTGCGGATGTCAGAATCCTCTCATGTGAGTTATTGCCACGGACACGAACTCGCTGTCGGTGCCCCGAGAGACTCAATCCACTGAGTGGCATAGTTACCACCACCTAGACAATTTTCGCCCAATTTTTTCAGGACGGGAGCATGGCAGACACTGTCGTGAGCTTTTGATAGACCAGTATAAGCTACATTACTCCGCCAGTCTTCCTACAAGGAGGTAACGAGGAAATTGTGATAGACTCCAAGCTTTGTTGTACTTCAGCGTCCACTAAAAAATATATGTTGTGCGCCAGCAGTAATATATTATGTTCTCAATTAACAAAATACTTCTTCTGTGATGAGGGACTTCAGAACTTTTGGAAAAGCCAAAAGAGTAGAGATGGCTTAGTAGTTATCAACTCCATTTCTGTCACCCTATTTATAAACTGGAACTAGATGAAATCCTTTCCATAATGCCCAAAAGATGCCTTGGTCGAAGTGATGTCGTCAGAGACAGGAAGTTTTTCAAAAATTTTGGAGGAATTCTACCGGAGACTGCACTCTTTGAAGGATCCAAAGAATGGAGAATGGTACTAGCGATTTCATGATTGGTAAAGTGGTGAGAGTCAATATTGTCCCGGAAAAGGACGGGATCTGGTTTTTCAATCTCAACATTGAGGTGAACTGAGTAGCACGATTGAGAGTGATCAGCAAAAGCATTTGCAATTTTCTCGGGAAAAACAAAGTTTCATATTTGAGTATTATTCGTAATAGAAGCTGAATCCAAAACTCTTGTATTCTTTGTGAAGCTTATTCTTTTTCCTCATAATTTGCCTGAGGGATCACCATACAATCTTGAGTATTTTCATGCCCACTTGAATTTCCGTTTGGACACCTACCCGCTTATCAGTTTCCTCGAACAGTGCCAGCTTGTTATGAAATATTTATCTGGACCACAAAGTATAAATTCAAAGTCGAAAAACATTAAAAAAATCAAAATACAGTACCTCATCAAACCAGAAAAAAAACAGTTCGCATATTCCGTGCCTCACCCACACGCAATGTTGCCAAGCTTGTTGTCGCATCTCGAATCCTCATGTGGTACCGTCAGTTTTTTGGGGCATGCAAAAAACAGTCTCGTCCGTGCGGCTTTTGTTCACTTTTTGGGTTACGTGTTGATCGTGTGGTTCCATCACCAGAATTACCAGCACCATTTGCTGATTTAATAACTTCTCTGGTCAAATCTCTAAAATTGGTGACGATAAGCTTTGATTTGCTTGGTTCCGGTAGCAGTTTTGCTGTTCTGAAAGAGATTGAGCAACAAAAAAAGAAAATTCACGTGAACTTAGCACATGGTGGAGGCCTCCTACCAACAACGGTGAGTCTTCAAGATTTTTAGTTTGTCCCATGCTTATGCCAAGTTTAATTTTTCAGGCCTCTTTTCCTTCCATTCTCTTGGCTTTTTATTTGGCCGGTTATTTTTAACCTGAAGTTATCTAGTTAATTTGACAAATTTTCATCATTTGTTGGTTCTCCTGAATACCATATCAGTCCTTACGTCAACTCCGCTATCACATCAAGAATAGGATCACTTGTGGGTACTTAAAGGCATCTGGTATTTAACCTGAAGAATCCGAGTATCGGTGAGTCCATTCCAATTCTATTTGAGGTTGAATTCGTTGAAACCACAGTACCGTACTGGTGCCATAAACCGAGGGGTAAACCGCAGAGGAATTATGGTGTACACCATGGAGGAATTTTTGGGGAATTCCAAAAAATAAAATAGAGTTCCAAGGAACTCCAGAGGACTTCTAAGGAATCCAAAGGAATTCCAAAGAGTACAAAACAAATGTGTACAAATGTTCATTCGTTAAAGGTATAAAACTAACGACTGACTTTTGAGAAAATGCCGTAATTGGTGGAAATATCAGAAACCTCTTCTCGTCAGGGAAGCAATCTCCTTCTGGTCAGACCGTCATCATCCCTTATTAAAAAATCCATTATTTATGATGGACGTAGAATTTTCAATTCTCTGCCTTCAGGAATAACTCGTAGCACAACAGTTAAAAGATTTAGGACACTTCTATGCAGGTTATTGTATGTGAAGGCTTATTATAATTTATCAGAATATTTTTGTGATACTTTTTAGATTTTATTCATACTAAACTTGTCTTCGTTATATTGTTCAATTTTATATGCATGTTATTCTTAAATGTATTTTAACCGTATTTTAATATTTTATGTACCATTTTTTAATTTATTCTATAGTATACAGTGCTTTGTCAACAAATGACGTTCATTTATGACAATAAAGTATTTATCAATCAATCAATCAATCTTCAAGCTGATGAAAAATCGACACCAAATATGAAAAAACTACTAAGTATAATGAACTCAGGAATTATTTGAACATAAAAACTGAGGTGAGATGTGTTATACAGAGTGATTCAGGAGGAAATGTATTCATGCAGATTCCAAAAATAAACATTAAAGTTGCCAGAACTGCCACTATCTAATGAATGGAATTTTTATAACCTACATGAGTGCCCAATTTTTTTTTTTAATTGTTGATTTTTGGTAGTTTTGCCTACAAATTCTAAACATCTGGAGTTTTCTACACAGATAAGGTACTCTTTTCGTACATTGCTAGTACGCACCATTTTCGAGAAAAATTCATTTGAAAATCGTTTAGTACACTGAAACTACTGAAAAAAGCCGTCTGATCAAAAATTAAAAAATTTGGGTCATGTTTTTATGGAACCCATCCCTGTATCCTGTATATCTCTTTCATGAAGTTCAAGAAATGGGTACTTTGTTCTTATTCATAAGCTAGAGTGTAAAAAGCTTAGTAACTTTACCAAATTGTATTCAATTATCTCAACAGGTTTCAGAAATATCTACAAAAAATCATCATCACGAGTAGTTTAATGACATTTAACGGCTGTGTATCGTACATCGTTTTGTTTCATACTGTGACCATTTTTTTTTGATCGGTTTAAGAGAAAAAGTACTTTCTTATTGTCAAAGCACACATTTAGGTGGTGGCAGTCCATCTCACATTCTCACCATGAGATGTCGCCAGCCAAACCATATCACTACTCAGGTTATATAGATGAGTCACTCAAGTTAGCAACATTTTATGTCAAGTAATTAATTAAAATCATGAGATCGCGCCAGCCAAACCATGCTACCAATGTAATTTCACAGTATTTGATAATGCGAACAGTCATTTAGCGGAGTGCGGAGTAGTGAAGCGAGTAGTAAAGTAAATTTTTATTACGGTCTTTGATGATGTAAAGTCTCATTTACCGGACTGGTAGATGAGTTGATGATTGCAGCTCGAATACAAAACGTCAGATATTCAATCACCATCATCTTGTAGAGGAGGAAAAGTGGCACCGACAAAGTGTAATTTATTTTAAAATGTCTTTCCAAACAACCGCGGAAATTTTGTTTTTTTTTTAATATCTTTGGAAGTAGTCTCTTATAATAACTGAGATCCCCATGCATGCACTCGAATCTGTGGCACCCTGTATAGGAGTTGTGAAATCTATTTTTTTTTCCGATAATAGATTATTATCATTATTCCACAACTATCATTTTAACAGTCCGTTTTACTGTAAAAGATGTTTGATTGATGCCCATGACAGTGTGGGGTCGTTATCTAGTTCTCTGGTGTGGGTGTGTTGAATATTTCCTTAGTATCCTTCAACGTATCTGATGCAATCCAAAATTAGCGACCGTGATCTCAAATGAAAATTGGTAGTTTCAACAATCCGTGTTGCCACCTCTAGCCCTTATTCAAACTTGAATTCGGGTCGGAATGCTTCTTAATAAATTGTCAACATTTCCTTGCGGTATATTTTCTCATTCTGCTGAGTATTGCTACAACAGTTGAGCGATATTTTCTGGTCCGTTCCCACGAGCTCTAATAATTCTTCTTTTGAGCTGGTCCCACAATATCTCAATTGGATTCAAATATGGTGAACATGCAGGCCAGTCTAAAACGGTAACACCTTCCATCTCAAGACATTTTCTAACCACTCTGCTGATCTGGGGGGAAGAATACTCTTGCATGAAAATTGAATTGTCCCAATTGCACCTTTTCAAAGCGTAACGATTGGTTCTAGCAATAAATCAATATACCTGCGAACGGTTTTTGCTCCCATCATAACACCTCACAAGAACTTCACAGTTCCTGTTTCTCCTTTATATTTTGGGACAGATCTGGCAGCTCGGAGTCTCACCGGTCTTCCTTGAGCTCTATAAACCCGAATTTGATCTTAGACCGATTCTGCGATCTCATTCAAAAAAATTACATTTTGCTGTTAAAGACCAGGAATTTCAATACATGATGACCACCTTGCAAAACAGGTTTTCTTTAGAGTTGTGAAGTTGTAGTAATATGAAATGTGTAGGATTCGAGATGATTCTAGAGTGTGATATCATATGTCATAGTGATCGATAGATTGTATCGTTTTTGTTGAGAGTAATTAAAAAGAACCTTATTTGAAGACCATAGCTTTTGTGAAAGACCAACCCTCAAATTGAAGCAGATATTGAGTGTGAGGGTGAACTCACCTCGTTCTATCTTGAAAAAATTGTTTTTTTAGATGCTGGAATACGTCCATTTAAAGATTTTCTGATTGCTCGGACTAACGTTTCGAGGCGACGTCATCGTTAATTTTTCAAACATATTTCAGTCGAGTATAATCAAGATTTCGATTTGTTCTTTTTTTGTACAACATTTCATTATAAATCAAATTGATTCAAACATTTAATTTACAAAGTGATACCTGTAATCAAGTAACTATTCTTGTTTTTGAATATTGCTTAAAGTATTCCTGTAAATTACAAAAAATTTGTGCAGTAAACAAAATGAAAATGTTTTTCATCAAGTTCTATAAATCAATCCCCACTTCAACAATTTTAACCATTGAATAAATAATTAAAATACCTCTCAATTTCCTATACTTTTAGATTTAAATCATTGCATTTCCATTTCAGAACTTGGAAGTCTCCATTTTTATCTTCCAGAACAAATTTATTTGATAATTCGCGTGGAACATCCCCAAATAACTCTTAAAGAATTTACAAGCAGTATATCGAATTGTATGATTCAGTGAGTAACTCTGAACACTTGGTTCGAACTATCGTGAAACAGATAATCATCAACACTCCTTTACTTTCCGGAACTTGATGAATGTTCGTTATTGCAAAACTTCCAGAGGCGATGAGGGGTATTATACCAATTAGATATCTCGACCGAATTCTATAAAGTTTCCTTAGCATTCTAGCTACATACGTGAATTATCTTTTTGTAAAGTCAGGAAAGTCAGTGTCAATCTTCTATATGAAAATAGTATCAGTCATTAATTTAGTTTCAGCAATTTTGAACAATAATTAATAATTTTACTAACTTCATAACTGTTACCCATTTTTTAGTTTATCTAGGTTTGTATGATGAAATTGGAATAGAAAAACCACAAAAACAATATTACACCGGTTTTCTCCTCTATCTCTGTTTCAAGAAGATATCATGAGAAAAGTTGCCGAGATATAATATTAACGAGAAAAGTGAAGGTTGGACATTTTCAGTATGGGCAAATTATTATGTCAATTATTACAAGTTTTCCAACTAATAAGATACGAATCTCTAGATGAACAACTTGTATCTACTTCTAAACTTCTTTCAACTGGAATTGCTTCTGAATACAGGTTGTTTCATTATTATTGCAAAAAATAGATGAGTTTCCCTGCTTCAAAATATGAAGACATAAACATGTGTCCGGAAATGTTTCGTTATACAGCTGGTAACAAAGTTTCATTTTCAATCATGTTTTTCTGAATAATATTGGAGCTGGCCTCAACATTTTGATGAAAATTGGTGTCTGGAGATTTCTTGTCATGCGAAATTCGAATTTGAGATTAGTACGCCTCTGACTTGTAGAGGGCGCCACCTACACTTTTATTTATGTACAGCCATACATTTTTCAGATGTATACCTATATTCTTCTTGTATATTTCTTCCATCTTAGATGTCCAACAACAAAAGTAGTTCAATCTATTGTTCCATTATCTTGAATTATAAAAACAAGTTGGAACTATTTATTATTATCCAGAGTACTATTTACGAAGATTCCTACTTTGTTACATGTTCATTCAAAACGTTTATTTGACAATTGATCTATGCCTAATGAAATTGATCTGGGCATTAATTGTTTTTTTCGGGCTTTCTTTTCAAGATCTGAAGATTTCAAAGTGAAGAATTTGTGATTATCATCAAAGTAAGTGGCATGACCAGAGTCATCTATGTACAGTGTGGTCATTTTATCTTAATATCATTTTTATTTGTCGCAACTTTTTTATTTTGAAAGATAGAAAGACGAACCAATTTGTAGGGAACCTCAACGATTTTTTGTCATAGAAAAAAAACAAAAGACGGTCGTTTTGTAAAAGATACCAGCCTGAGTTCGGTTTTTGCAAATGGTACACCCTGTATATTGATAGAACCTTAAGTAGCCTATTTTGTTCTGATCCCAATGATACAGAACACTTTATACTTTATACTCATTACTACTTGCGTAAGTAATTTTCAACATATTCGCAAAAAACGAAATGGTTCATGAAATACCATAATAATTTCAAATATGTTTTTAACCAGTATGGTATCATGTCTTTTTTTCTTATGAAAAATAACTAAGTTTTTCCTCATAAGAAAAGAAAACACGAGACATAATACCGTACTGATCTATATATTACTAGCCTAAACCCGCGGCGCCGCGTGTGTCGCTTTTTCGAATATCGCTTGACATTTAAAGTTGTGTTATGTTTATTTGTTTATGATTACATCTTCACTATATTATTATGATGATAGTGTTCGTCTTTTTGTGGCACAATATCAACCGGCTGAACAAATTAAACATTAAAATAAAATAATTCTAAAAAGAGCTTCCCAATGATTTATTGATGTGACAACAGATTATCTGTTTTTTACCGTTTCACTTCGAACCTCATCCCATTCGCTTTTGGATTTGGGTACAAAAATGATAATAATAATAAATCGTCTTTAAAAATTGAAGAAAAAAAAAGAAATACATTGCAATAATAATTGACATTAATCATTCCTAATTGGCGATTTTCGATAGGAGCAGATCCACGGCGGGTGACGGTGATTTGTTGGATGATTTTCCGATTGTGTTGTGTTATTTTGGAGTCCCAGCATTGGTAATGATAATTAGTAGGTAGATTTGTTTGGTTTTGATCAGATAGGATTAGAATGTTCCACTTTGATTTTTGATTTCGTGTTTTTTCTTCTGGTTGAGGATATTTTACATTATTGTGCTACGTCAGAGCAGATGACCCGACGGTGATCTGTTGGATGGTTTTGAGATTGTGTTGTGTTATTTTGGAGTCCCAGCGTTAATGATAATAAGTTAGTACGGTGAATCCGTGCTTTTCCTGAAAATTTTGGGAAATACGCAAATACTTTTTCTCAACTTGTGGAGGGGGTCCTCAATGGCTTAACTCTGATTTTTCGGGAAAATCGAAGGTCATGGAGTTGTAACCATCTTGAAAATTGGGGCGCGTGTATTTTCTCCGTTCCTATCAGAATTATTACGATGAAATATCATATAACCAAAGTTATGCAGAATCATATTTCCAAGAACTTTCATCTCAAACTTTTTTTTTTAAAGTCAATGGTGAAACATCTACAGAGTGATTCCTTCATATGGAATTTGAGAAAAAATCGTACAGGGTGATCAGTTAATGATAGCGAGCGGCCATATCTCGGAAACTATTCATCGTAGGTAGAGGCTTGCGGCAAAAAAAATTATCACTGAAACGGCCAAGAGAAAAACCTGCAAAATATTTTCAAGATTCTGAAATGGTCGCTAGGGGGCGTAACAACCAAAACCAAGTAGAAAAATAGGATTTCTATGGAATTTTGCTCCATGAAAATATATCGATGAACTCATCTTCAGATTAACTGACTATTTACCTACACTTTTTGTCTAAAACGTTTCTTTCTATCTATCATAATAAAGTGGTGGAGGAAGTTCAATTGTTTTTTTAAACAAACAGAGATTTCTCCCATTTCGCTTGGCCGATTTCAACGAACTTTTTGTTCCTGAATCATCTTTGGGTAGAGGTAGAGGCTATTGACTGACAAATTTTCAGATAATTCTGTGCTACGGTTCAAAAGGCTTAGGGAAAGAAACATACAGACTTTCACATTTATATGAGAAGAAAAAAAGATGAGAAGATAATAATAACACAGATTTTTTTATTTCTTTTGAATTTATTTTTTTCATGTTTTATTTTTTTTTTCTCCCGCTGGCCGTATACCCCATAGAACTTACATAGTAACAACACTTTTTTTTTCGTTTTTTTCAATTTATGTTAATTTTTTTTGTTTTTTCATTTTTATTTATTTTTTCTCCCGCTGGTCGTATGCCTCATAAAACCTACATATTAAAAACACAGGCTTTTTTATTTTTAAATTTTTGTTGTCCATTTTTTTTTTTATTATTGTTTCATTTGTTTTTTTTTCCTAAACCATCTTAGGGTAGAGGCTAAGGACTGTGCAAATTTTCTGAGAATTCTGTGCTACGGTTCAAAAGCCTTAGGAAAATGAACATACAGACTTTAATTTCTATATATAAGATTATTTGAAAATATGGTATCTCATGTACAGGGTGGGCAACTGAGAATGCGAGGTACTGTATTTGGGAAACTATTCATCGAAGAAGCTTGCGGTAAAAATTTTTATTACTACTGGGAAAAACTTCATATTTTCAAGTCTCTGAAATTGTCTCTAGGGGGCGTAACAACTAACACCAAGTAGAAAAATAGGATTCTCATAGAATTTGGCTCATTGAAAATATATCGATGATATTATTTTCAAATAAACTGACCATTAACCTACATCATCTACGGTGTTCTCTAGCCTAACATAAAAGATGCAAGTAATAGTCTGTCCACACCAATCTGTTTGTTACGCGTAGATCAACTATTTTGATTATTTGTTTAACTATTTTATTTTGTCCTATTTTTCTCCCAACGTTTTAACAAGTGATAGTGATACTTTATGTCTAAATGTTTATTTATTCATTACTTTGCATGTCGACAACCAATAACTGCTATCACTACCTACTATGTCAAATCTCCTGATTCTGTATGTGCTATCTGAATGTATCTTTAATTGGTAAGTGTTTCACTCTAATTGAGTACACGTATATTTATATCCATGTTTTCTTAAATAATTTTAGTCATCCTGAAGAAGGAACAAATCAGTTCCGAAAGCTTGATTATACAATACATGAGAACTCACGTATCGTAGGTATCTCATTTTTTGACTGCTTCCACCACCTTCTCCTTCTTAAGTAGTTTTCGACATACAAGTGATAGTGATAACCTATATCTAAATGTTCATTTATCCATTAATATGTATGTCGACAACCAATAACTACTATGACTACTATGTTAAATCTCTTGTTTCTGTATGTGCTATCTGGATGTATTTCTAATAATTGGTAAGTATTTCACTCTAATTAAGTACACGTTTATTTATATCCATGTTTTTTCAAATACATTTAGTCATCCTAAAGAAGGAACGAATCAGTTCCAAAAGCTTGATTGAACAATACATGAGAACTCACGTATCGTAGGCCTCTCATTTTTTGACGGCTCCACACCACCCCTTCTCAATTACAAACCAGTTACGGAAATTTTCAGAAAACTACTTATTCAAAGTATAATTGTGATGATAATGATAATAATAATAATAATAATAATGATTATAATTGCTTTATTGTCATGAGTTCCATCGAAACATAACGGTCATCGAGTATTACAAACAGCAAAAAATCTAGAAAAATGAAATCTTGGTACATAATACAGTACAGTACCTATAGCTTGAAAATGTAGTTATACAAAATGAAAATTGACATGAAGTCTAAGACAAAAGGAAAAAAAATAAAGTGTGAGTACATAGACCATGTTCAAGGTTAATAGTAATAAGGTTGCGTCGTTATACGTTCGGGAGTCGGACAAATCAGAATTCAGACAAAAATGACATCCGACACCCGAACTTATCACGACGCAACCTTATTACTATCAATTATCCTGGAATCATGGAGCGAAAAGTTTTTTTGGAAATAATCAAGAGAAACTGAATTCGGTTTACCGATAAGGACGATAAGATTTTACTGACAGAAATTCAGGCAAATAATCCATATGAGGATGTTTCTAAATAGACATTAACTTGTTGTTTTCAATTTCTAGGAGGTCGAAAGTCTCTAGTGTTCCAACTTACCTCCGAATCTCGTTTTTCAAAGCAGAAATAAAGTTTGGTTAGGGCAAAAGTTGGATTAAACGTAACGTGAAGCGAATTTGTGTTTTGCTTCTCACCGAAAACTATATTTTTATCTGTCAAATAGCGAGTATCGATACGTATTTCGTTACCGCAACCAATGACATTTTGAGCAGGAACGAAGACTGTCTATCAACATATTCACATTTTGGTCGTTGTTAGTTTGGTTGCCACGGGAACGTGATTGTGAGAAGCTGTTTGTTTTTTTGCCACGGGAACGTGAGTCATAATCCATAGGATTCATCTGGCAAAAAATCAAATAATAATAATAATAATAGTCGTTTATTTCCAACAGGTTATTACATTATTATAGGAAATTCCAGATACACAAATGCTGCTGTAGTTATTATAAACAAAATAAAAAAAAAGATAGTAAATTAAATAAAAACATAATATGAATGACGATAAAAGCTTGCACATACAGATCAAGCATTAACATGAAGAGTTCTGATTTAGGAAGGTATTGAGGATGAAATTAATGGAGTTGAGGTGGATATCGCAAGAATTACTGACAAGAATGAAGTTTTTGCACATAAGAAAAGTGGGACTGTGATATAAAATATTTAAACGGGCATGCTCTACTTCGAAAGACACATGATGAGGTGTTCCAAGTCGAGATACACGAGACTAAAATCGCTCCAAAAGATAGGAACAATCAATCTCACCCTGCAGGAGCTTAGCAGACATTTTATGGGGTTCAAATCTCTACGCTTTTCTAGTGATATTTCACCATAGCGGGACAAGATTGATTGGTGATCAAAGCCTCTTCCTGGGTATACACTGTCCTCTCTAAACATCAAATACTACAGAAATCTCCTCTAAATGGACTCTTTTGCGTTGGTGCGACAGTCATAAATTGGGTACCAAATCACAGCCATACTCAAGCCTGGAACGGACAAATGCATTGTAGGGAAGTCTTATGGGTCCAATGTCAGTAAAGTGCCGGCACTTCCTTATGACAAAACCTATTAGTTAAGTTGAGCTCGAAAGCAGCTTTTCGAAATGGGGAATGAAGAAAAACTCTTTATCAAAAACAACTCCCAAATCCGTGATTTTGACTGTCCTTTCGATAGGTGAATCCTAATCCGGAGAATGATTGAGTACTGATGCATAAAGGGATTTTTCAGTTGGTTGTATGATACTACAAGACACTTGGATACGTTGAGATCTAGACGATCCTGCATACATCAGTTATTGACAAGGTCGATGTTACATTGAAGGAATAAGCAATCCGTGACTAAATCGATCCTGTTGAATAATTTCAGTTCGTCTGCATAAGCCAACCCGCATTGAATCATGGCAATCAGGTCATTGATAAAGGCATTGAACAACAGTGGCCATGGTCAGTAAGCCCTGTGGAACTCCAGACGTGGGGATGGATGAATTTAGGTAAATATCTTCTGAAGAAAGCTCGTCCTACAATCTTGAACAATTCTGAAGGTAAGGCTATAGGTCGGAACTTTTCTTGGCATCGGTATAACTTTGGGATTGATCGATTTAAAGCACTTCCACTTCAGTAAAAGGAAAAAATGTAACATTGCTCTACTCCTGATATCCAGACCTTGATTCAACAACTCTATCAATACATATAATTATCAATATTGTCGATTATGAAGATGATGATAAAGTGTTATATATCATTGAAAACAGGATGAAATAGGCTACCTAATGTTTTATCAATAACTTTATCAAACTTGTGTTGGTATCTTTTATAAAACGACCGTCTTTTGTTTTTTTTCCTATGACAAAAAACTCGTTGAGGTATTTTACAATTTCTATATTTCAAAATTAAAAAGTTACATCAAATTTAAATGGTACGTATAAGATAAAATGACCACACTGTACGTACGTTTATCCTTTGGGAATAATGAATCTTTTTTTCAGAGTTTCATATACCTTACATTGTCGGAAATCCGAGTTTTGAAGTAACATCTAGTTCTTCCCACTATGTAACTTATGTAAGTATGTCCACAATCACATTTCAGCTGTTAAACTCCAAGGCTGTAAAGATGGCCCAACGTATATTTGAATTTGAACGCAATAGAGATGTCATTTGATGAAAAGATCAGTTGTATTTTTTGTGACACTCGACCATCGTAAGTCATTGAAAAGTACTTGTTCACGGAATTGTCCCCGAATTCTTCAATATCACTTGTTTCAGGTTATTTTGTCTATGATTTAAGCAACAAAACCGTTCGAAAACCTTTTCCCAAGACTACGTTGACAAGGGTAAGTCAATGGACAATTTGCAAATTTCTCGGAGATATAAAAAAATTATTGAGTACTGATGCTACTATGATTTAAAATATCAACCTTCGCCCTCTATCATTATAGTGATTAACGATTAAAGAACCGCCGCTAATCAACACACAGGGTGGCTCATTAGTGTGAAGAAGTCCATTTTCTCCCTTGTCGAAAGAGATAGGAGAAAAATTTCAATACAAAACTTATGAGGTTTCAGGAAGCTTACAATTTGAATATACAGGGTGTTTCCTAACCTCTGTGACAAAATGAAAGGGGTGATTCTTCGCTTAATTTTAAGACGAAAATGTGGTATAACTTTTGTTCGAATTTCGCTTTGTTTCCAAAACACAGGGTGTTTGATTTTTTTTTTGATTAGTTTTTTATTTTTAAGTAATTTATCTTTTACTCGATTTTTTTGAAGTTTGGTAACGGTATTTATAGTGATAACGGGCTCATTTTGCCATGAACAAATGAAAATTATCGAATACAGAGGTCAAAAAGGTATACCTGATGACTTCAAAACAAAAAAAAAGTCCGAGCACCCAAACTTGGGAAAAGAATAGAGTACTTATTTGGGTGACCAGACTTTTAATATCTGTATAAATCGGGACCCAAGACTTTTTGAGGTGTGTGTATTAACAAAGTTCACTAATAGAAATAAGCTGCGTCTAATCATTACTGATTTTCTATTTCTGATTGATACATTGTGAAGAAGTGTGGTGTGGTTCAATTTGGTGAATTCACTAAGGGGTATATGCACCGTAGAAATCTAATCCGGATCAAGACTTCATCGCGATTATTTTCCATTACGTGGTATGAAGGATAATCACGATAAATGCTTTATCCGGATTAGATTTCTACGGTGCATATACCCCTTACTCAACAAAAAAACGAAACTACCCTATTTTGTCCATGGGGAAAAATTCCTCATATTTTTATTATGAACAACTTTTATACAGGTCAATTTACTGGTAAATAATTTCTTAGAAAATCACTTCAAAAGAGTTTATTGTGGAAAGCACCCATTAATTACAACAAAGAACTGGACTTCAACACGAGGAGTTTTCTTCATCGGATTCATAAGCCATTGTCTCATCTTCCGAATCAGATTCTTCTTCGAACGATATGATTAAAGGAGGAACGTTGGAGACTTCTGTGTTTCCCATATATTTCCTCCAATCTTCTCTGATCAATTTTTCTGTGTGATCAACACAATTTTGCCACATTTCGCAGGTGAATTTTGAAATGGCCTCTTGCCAAATGTATTTTACTTTATAATGATTAGAAATAGTGGTATCCGAAATATGCCTATTATAATGGGTTTTGCAAAAGGCCCAGACCATCTCAATTGGATTATACTGGCAATGATATGGAGGCAATCTAAGAACCTCAAATCCCTTTGCGTTTAGATACTGGTCAACCACATATTTTTTTCCTAGATTTTCTGACAAAAGAGGTTTCGCGAGGCACCAAAGCTCTTTTTTTGTACACGAGCCATTCACAAAAATTTTTAGAGATAAAAGAAATTCCGAAATCGTTGATTTATTTGAGTTTTTTCTAATTTTTTTTCACTAAGAACCGAATGATAAGGCATTGATTCTATCAAGAGAAATGATAAATGCATTGAAGTTGATGGTGGTTTGGTAGAAGTTACAAATTTTCAGTTTTATGTCATTTTTATTAGTTTTGATAGAATCAAAGATTGTTAAAGTGCGAATTTTTAATTTTTTTCAACATGATATTTTCGGTTGAAAATTTGTATAGACCCGTTTTGAAGGATGCTGAATCCAGTGGCGCACACATAATTTTTTCTAAAAAAATCGCTAATATGGTTTCCTGAAATTTTGCTCTTAAAAACTAACATAGTAGGCCTTGAAGTCAAAATGGCGAAGGTCACTTTTTGCCAAGAATATACAATTTTTCGAGCTCTACAATCCAAAAAAAAAACGATCCAAATCGGTTAAGAAATAAACTTTTTATCAGGGTGTTCCCAAAACAAATGTGTCACACTGTATATTACAAAAAAATCAAATAAATTGTTATTGAGACATCAAGAAAAAGGGCTCATAATGTAAATATAACTTTCTTTAGCTCTGATAATAATATGGTCTGCATTGCAACTTCCATAGCTTGTATAAAATACAAATTTCTTGGCTTTCTGCTTCTAACTTCGCGAGATAATCGATAATCTCACAGCTTTTGAGGATCAGAATCTTAACAAAACCATATTGCACACTTGCATTTCGAAAAATGTCTCAGAAAGTGAAGGAAAAAAATTACAATTTGAGGTTAGTGTTTGTTTACGGTACAAACATCTGACTTTAGGGTTATGTTCTGAAATGGCCTATAAAGAGGCACTATTTTGACATGATCAAAGCTTGGTAGATACCGACACATTTTACGACATGTGTCCCAATGGCAAAGTTGCAGGGTTGTGAGTGCTTAATAGCACTACATAACTGCCTACGGGGTGTTTTATTTGAAAAATTTGAATTCCTTCGGAGCTAAATTCGCCAAGTTGGGTCCGCTGCAGAGTTCACCCTGTATAAATTATAGCGGAAATTTTTTCATGAATAATAAAAAATTTTCATGAATAATAAACCTTGCCTCTATCATTGAAAAATAGGCAGATTTGCAAGATTCAATTCCAAATCCTTTGTATTACCAAAAATGTTTTTTTTTCTTAATTTTAGTAAATCCTCGATAGCTTGAGACGTTCTAGCGAATGAAACCACTGTATCATACGTAGAATCTTACGCTGGATCCAAATCTTCAATCATAAGTAGAGGTTGCTATTTAAAAGTGTATTTTTTGATGTCACGATTTCCTAGAACACTCTGTATACACAGTTATATTTTTAAATTGTGAGCCTGCTGGAACCCTATGAGTCCTGCCTTGAAAATGTTTTTCTATCTTTTTTGACAAGGAGAAATTCTCCCACTATTGAGTATAATGCTGCTACTTACGTCACTAGAGTGCATTATTTATCTCCGTCTGGCGTATATTACTGTAATGAGAAAGATAGGGTGAAAGGATTATCTAAGCTCGCCCCGATTTCGATCATATTATTATGCTGAAATTTGTATTTTTTTAAATTGGTTGCCTGACTGATGACTTCCAAATATTGGGTAAGAATACGTAGGTATATGACATTTTAAGTCATTTTAGAATGTGAGCAAATTGTCTATTGCTCTACACACATATCTGTGTGAAGCTGCCAACTTGTGAGAGCGAGAGTGAAATGAGTTATTTATGATAACCCCAGTATGGGTAGGTTTTCTAAACATTCTAAAAACCATTTCTTATCATTTTCATGCTTGTTATAGTCAAATAGAGACAATAGATTGTCTCATCATCTTCCAGTTCAGAAGTGAATTTTATTTTCGGTTATGTCGAGTTGATGTATTGGTGTGAAGAGTGAGGATTATTTTTGTCTAGTATTTATATATAATATATGTATCTATATTTGTATTATCTGACCGAGAATCGTGAATTGAGGATGAGATCACTTTTTATACTTTTGCTTATTTGGATACTTTCTCGTGAGAGCAATATTTGTGCAATCCGTTTCATGTACTATATTTTTATGAAAAAGATTTCTGGAGGGCTTTTCCGGTTTTTCCATCTCGTAGTCAAATTTCTCAGTACATAAATAGAGTTGGAACACCTAAAGCACTCCGCATTAGTCATTACCGATAACAACGATTTTAAGCGTTGAATCACGTTGCGTGACTCAGAAAGCTGAGAAAGCTGCTCGAATTCACTTCAAAGTAATTACATCGCGCTGGAAACCTTTTTATATCAAGTTCATAAATATTTCTACTAGTTGATGAAACGAATGGTTATGTTGTAAGTCAGGAACATCGCGATTGGATAATAGACTAGAACCTTCTTGAATTTCAAGATACCGAGTGATTGAAAAAAGGTAGCTTATTCTCTGTTTATCTGAAAATGTCATAAATCAATATCGTTTAAAATTCCTAAAAAATAGACCCAAGACCATCTTTATAATTATTTTTTGAAAGGTTGCAAAACGATTTTTTTTGATTTTTTGTTTTTTTCTCGAAAACTATCGAAGCAAATCAGATGAAAATTTTAGACATAGGAATGAACACCGGGACAAATCTTTAGATTTAAAAAAATACAGGATGTCCCATTAAAAAAAAAAAAATGTCTTCACTTTTTTTTGGACCACTCTGTATTTGCGAAAATATGTTCCTGAGATACACTCATATGTATAGTCTAGGTCTGCACACGAACGAAATTCCTAACCTGGATGGTATACGAGCTATGGATGCCTGACGCACTATTGAAGGACCCTGTATATACATACCTAAATAAAGTATAAATAAAGAGTATGAAGACAAGGAGGAAGTGGTAAAAAAAAAGGAAGGGGTTGAAATAGCATCAGGGAGAAAGACAATACGATAGGTTGGAGGAATATGCTATAAACATTATAAGGAAGAGACAATAGGCAAAAAACAATAAATAGGTAGGAAAATGGAGTAGAAGCAAAGAAATGAAGCCTCTTGAAACGGAAATCCACCACGGACCTTCTGAGGGCCACAAAATAAGGCGGAGCACCACTTTGAGCCCCATGAGGCGGAGCTCTACCACAAGGCAGAAATCCCCAAAACGAGTTTGGCTTCATTATGAGCCTCAGGGGCCCCCTTGAGGCGAAGCCCTATTATGGAGCCCGGGGACAAAAACCAGGAGGAGCCCCTCTATGAGGCCAAGTGGCCTCCAGAAGCGGAGGAAAAGGTTCAAATAGTATCACGAAAGAAGACAGTAAGATGGGTAAGAGGAAGGAGGAAGTATAATAATATATTAAATTATACAGTGTGGTCACTTGAGTGTGCAACGTATGGGATTTCTTTTTTAAAACTGCACAACCAAGTGCACAATCAAAATACAAATATTGCCGAAAGTTGGTGCATGTTCGATGATCATATTGGGTGCACTTAGAATGGTTGCAAGTCAAACAGCATACAGGGTAGGTCAAAAAATATGAAAATATTATAATATGTACAAGACTAAAGTACCCTTATTTCAGAAAATTTGGCAAAATGTTATGAAAAAAAATTGTTTAGAATTAAGTCATGCCTAAATGCCAAATCATGGCCTCCTAAGAAAAAAAATATATATTGTTTTAAACATCTGATTACATATTTCCACAAATCAATTTCGCATTAGTTAGTTCAAATTTAAGCATTTTAGAAAATTAACCTAAATTTTAAATTTCTTAGGGAATCACAAAATTCACTTTAAAAAAATCACTTTATGTGCGGCTTTTTTGAAATGCATATTATCATAATTAATGTTTTACCTTGTGAAAAACAATGTTTGCGATATTTTGAAGTTGTGTTTAATATCGTTGCAACAAACATGAAGCTTGTGATTTCCTAACAAATTTAAAATGTAGGTAAATTTTCTAAATTTGCATAAATTTGAACTAAGTTATGCGAAATTCATTTGTTTTTGAATAATTTATGGAATTGTTTAGGGTGAATATAAAAGAATTTTTTTTTGAGAAATAATTAGATGTTTTAAAAAAAAAATTCTTTCAAATTTTTTTTTCTCAGGAGGCCATGATTTGATATTTAGGCAAAACTTTTAATTCTAAACAACTTTTCTTCATAACATTTTGTCGAATTTTTTGAAATTTTGAAAGGTACTTCACTCACTTCACTCCTGTACAATTTTCATATTTTTTGGCCTACCCTGTATGCTGTTTGACATGCAACCATTCCATATACACCTGATATGATTATCGAACATGCACCAACCTTCGGAAGTATTTGTATTTTGGTTGTGCGGTTAATAGAAAAAATCCCATTATATATATATATATATATCCCAATAGTTAACCCTAACTGCGTATATATATATATATATAAATATATATAATAAATTATATCATATAATATATTATTAGATAGAAAGACCTACCTGGATTATCAAGTAAGCTCAGGCGTAACAGAAAAGATTCCAAGTTCCTTTTTCATACAATAAAAATAGCCGACAGTGGGTAAGTATACCTAATAGAATGGTTGATAACTATTATATAATTTAATTTACAATACATATTCATATCAAGAAAACCAAGAAAACAAAATGCTTCTCAAAACAGTGAAATAAATCTAGTTGATTCTCTGCTAAACCCAATTTTTTATTCGCTTCTTGATTCAAATTTGGCAACACTGAGCGCCCACAAAACTGCATTTTTTTCTACTAGTTGCGCGGGATCGTTTTTTGTCTTCCCAACAACCAGTTGCACATAGCCTCATAGCCAATAATTTCCTGGTTCATTTTTGCATTAAATCACATCATTTACACAAAATTTTGAAGTTGTCCTAAATATATTGATTATATAGAGGAAAAGCACGAGCATGGTTTGAGTCATACCCTCGGTCATACCTAACTGGAAGACACCAATTGGTTAGAACCGCTAAGGGCGCATCTGTTCCGCTACTCAATAGACATGGAGTGCCGCAGGGATCTGTACTTGGGCCAGTTCTATTTTTGCTTTACATCAATGATTTGCCATCAGTTCCAATTCAAGGTCAATTCACATTATTTTCGGACGACAAGGTTATTCTATGGACACACAGACAACACAGGATCTGCATAGGGTCAAGGACTGGTGTGATGCAAACCAATTATGCCTCAATGTGAATATAACAAATATTCTCAGCTTTAAGTATGACGGCAACCCGCTGAGGCTTGATGGACACGATCTAGAGCAGAAATCAGTCGTGACGTATCTTGGTCTTGATATTGACGACAAACTCAAGTTCAATTCCCACATTGATACCTTTAGCAAAAAATTGGCTGCAGGATGTTATGCAGTTAGAGTGATTTTTGATCAAGTTGGCCTGGTGCTGGGCAAATTAACCTATTTCGCTCTCATAGAAACCTGCCTAGGGTATGGAATTTCTTTTTGGGGCTTTTGTAATCGTTCACTTTCTAGATCAATATTTGCACTCCAAAAGAGAACTTTACGATTTGTATTCAAGACTGGAGGAAGAATTGATATTGGTATTGGTATGGGTGGGGGGCAAACCACTGCCCGGCGAGTAGGCCTCAAAGGCCCTTTTTGCCAACCCCAGGACCACTGTGGTTCTAACTAAGTTGATGATGAAGAACATCACCCATTTGAACTAGCAGGACCATTAAATTTGGACTAATTATTTTAACTTTTTGACTGTCAGTAATGAATAATACTGCAGGCTACTCAGTAACGTTAGCCGACGAGAGTACCACTAAATGTCGAACAGAAAATAGTTTCTGCTTACCTCGGGATTTGAACCCGATTACCGCGTACTACCTCTCCGGTGACTTTTGTCGAATGGCGCCTTAGACCACTCAGCCACCTAATCGCTTGGAGGAAGAAAATCTTGCGGGCTCATATTCAAAGAGCATGGCATGTTAACCCAACCATCTATTCTTATTTTGGAAATGGTTTGTCTAGTTTATAAATACATTGCAATCATGAAAAGCAGACCAGCTATAAATTGAGAAGTTCTGATGATATTCCTCTGATTATTCCCAAACTATCATTGTCAAAAAACTCCATAATATATGAAGGGCTGAAAATGTACAATCATCTCCCAATAAACGTTTTAAAACGTCTTCAACATTCCTTGTTTTTCGTAAATTAGTGTCAACATTGTTAAAGGATAAGTCTTATCATGATACCAGTGAGTTCTTTGCTGACAAATTTTTGGAATAAGTTCTGCCTGTATTTCACCTGCACCTGGTGGAGCTATGTTATTGGTAGACCTTTTACCGTTGTGTACCATAGTTTTAGTGTTTGCTGAATTATTTTAGCTTAATTATTTCATTATCATTTGCTAGTTTAATTGATGCTTTGTCACAAGTACACTGTATTTCCGACAATAAAGCAATTTTGATTTGATTTGATTTATCGTTTATGTTATTGAGCTAGTAATTATTCTGAAAATACCATCAATAGTACATCTTTCAACGCCGCATCTGTTTCAAGCAGCGCGTGTTGATTTCAGACCCAACCGGATAATGGCAATACCTCCCATGAATAATTAAATACCTCCTACCCTACAACACAATAATGGATATTTCTTTGTGGCGTCACAGCGGCGGTGGGCCAAGGTTGATGGAGCCATTCATTTCAAAGAGCCTAGTTCAAATTTTGGGCATCATTTTTACCAATTCATGTGACCCATTCTACTAACATACCCACAGTTATATATTTTACATAAAATCAGCTTTAGTTTCGATAAAGTGCAACGACCCCATTCTATGTGTTCGATGAACTGTCAATTTTGTAATTTTTTTAATCCACGATTGTATTTTCTTGTGAAGTTAGGATATCAATCTAAAATGAAGTCTGTTCTACAACGTATGACGTATGTAACATACAAGGTGGTGCCAAGCCCCAAAATATAGTTAAATTATGAAAAATGATAAATAATAAGAAATAAATTATAAATAGCAGCAGCTTAAAGCCTTGGGTATAATATAATCTTTATAAAAATACCTATCATATGACAATTAGATCATCAAGCGATTGTATTTGTGAAAAATTAAAAGTTATTATCATTAAAGATCACGAATGTACCAGGTGACACCGTATAAACTGACAGCAAAATAAAAAATACTGACTTCAGTTTGAATATCACTTCTTAATTTCTGTAACTGCAAAGCCATACAGGGGTGCGACAAAAAGTTATTTTTTTTAAATGGAGTGCCCCAATTATTTCTATCCAGAATAAAAGATCTTACTTTTCTGATTTCAAAAATACTATATTTGTTGACATTTCGTTCCATGTTGTTAATTTTGTTTCGTTGCTACAATAATCGCTCTATAGCAACTAACGACTTTTCGAAAAGTTCCATGGATAAAATGAAATAGTATATTATTTTAAATGGACGAAAAGAGATACTGTTCATGACGCGCTCGTGTTAAGCAGCCGAACGAAGTGGGGCTGATGATAGAGAGCAAGTCATGAAAAGTAACTTTTCCTCCAAATAAAAAATGCTATTTTTTCTTGAAATGTCGACAAATATATAATTTATGCAAAAACATGATGTTTTCAATTTACCATGAATATAGCTTCGGGCGACGGCGCCATGCAGGCTCACGTTTTCGTTGTCATGGTTACTTTTTCCTCCGGCGGAGAAAAAGTAAAACTTTACGGCCAATACTCAGACGAACATTGTCCGTTTTACTGACGTTTGAAGAAAAACGCTGTTTCTGGTGATCATCTTCACTCAAATAATAATTATTTGCTCATTTGATACTTAAAAAAAAAAAATGAAAATGGAGTTCCATAGGGCGATCATTGTGACAGCGATACAAAATTCACAAAATAGATCTTAACGGCCTATTTGGTAAAAATTCAAAACTGAATATCTCGAAAACTGCTGAACGAAATGTCAACAAATATGATATTTTTGAAATCAGAAAAGTAAGATCCTTCATTCTTCGCTCCCCCGTATAGCTTTGCAGTTACAGAAAATAAGAAGTGATATTTACACTGCAAAAACTTTCCTCTTGAAGTCAGTATTTTTTATTTTGCTGTACGATAAAAAATAAAAAAGTTAAGGAGCATCTTATTATTTATATCGAGAAAAAAAAAACAACAAATGAATGATACAAACAAAAACAGCAAATTCCAGATTTAGGTTCTGTAGAGAGAAAAACAAATCGCATTTTCCATGAATGTGCAGGAGAATCGAAGATCACTGGAAAAGAGTTGTGTGGCATTTGCAAACTAAATAGAACGTTTTTTATACAGGGTGGACCAATAGTAATGGTACATACTGTCATATACTGCAACTATGCAGGATAGAGTTGATCTCAATTTACGTGTTGGAATATTTAATAAAACGAGACAAGTGTTTAACTAATGTCGATATATTGTCCACTGCCATCTTCCGTGACATAACTGACATCTGTTGCACACCACTATGCGAGTAGGGAGTGGCTAAAGCTATTGCAACATGCAATATGTTGCCAACTCTAACACATCTTTTTTTCTATCAATCAAGCCTCCGAAGGGCTTTCACTAGACGACCAGACGTAGTTCTAAGTAATGGTGAAACTGCCTCTGCAGGGTTGTGACTTGAACTTTGTTCCTCATGAGGTAAATGATCACTTACAGTCTGGGGCTGATCGTCTTGTTTAAAGAGATTGGGTTCATCATCAAGGTCATGTTCGGGAAAGGTAGTATGGAACTTGTTTAATGATTCTTTTAAATCAATCCGGTTACGGCAAACTAGATCACCCGCTTCATTTCGAACAACATAAGACCGGGGTGCATCATGTTAAGCGATTGCCTTTCCAGGGGACCACTTCCTTCTAACATGATCATAAATTGTTACATTAGTATCAGGTCCCAACTCCTTAAGATCTTTGGACATTGGTCATAATACTTATGGTTTGTCTCATGCTTATTTTCGAATCTCTCCTTTATCCCTTCACACAGCTTAGGCTTAAGTAGTTCAGCACTCATTGGAACTCTCGATTTACATATACGGCTATTCAGTTGAGACGGTGAATAACCCACATGTTTTAAAGGAGAGTATATGCAATATATAGATACTTTCCAGGTTTATATGTGACACGCAAATCATAATTGAGTAGTCGTAAACGCATTCTTCGCAACCTTGGTGATATACCAGCTAGTTCTTTTCTGAAAATTGCTTCTAGGGGCTTCTGATCCGTGCGAGGATCCGAGTTTATCCTGATATCCTTTTGGCCATATATGAAGTAATTAAATTTCTGAACGGAGAACACAATGGCCAGCATCTATTTCTCAATCTGAGCATACTTCTGTTCTGTTGCAAACGCGACAGGGTACCCATCTTGTAACAGTACTCAACCAAGTCCATCCTTTGATGCATCAGTCAAAATTTTAATGTTTTTGGAGCTATCAAAATACGGGGTCCGATGACAAAAGATGATTTAATCGAGAAAGAGACTGTTCATGCTCACTACTCCACTAAAAATCAACATCCTGTCTAGTTAAGTTGCGAAGTGGAGCGGTGATCTTAGACATGTTTGGTATTAATTTGCTCAAAAATTTGGCCATACCCAAAATTCTTGACAAGTCATTTTTGCTACCAGTGTCTTGGAAGCCCGGTGATGGCTTCCACATAAGTTTTATAAGCTTCAACACCGCCTTTTGTATAAATCTGACTCATAAATTTTACAGACTTTGACTTGAACTGAATTTTAGAGCTATTGTTATATTTAAGTGCGCACTCGAGAACTAGTTGCAAATTTCTATCATGTTCGAGTTCATGGCGACCTGTTACAATAAGGTCATCAACATAAAGTCCCACTCCATCTAAGCCGCCAAATATTTCATAGTTCTTGCGCTGAAAAACTTCTGGCGTGGAACAAATGCCAAAAGGCAATCTCATGAAACGGTAACGCCCAAATGGCGTGCCAAAAGCTGTATATTCAGCACTTTCATCATCTATTTTCACTTGAAAATAGCCGTCTTTCATGTAAAAAACCGTGAAATATTCTTTGTTACACAATCTGATCGCAATCTCTTCGGCAGTGGGGATTAAAACATGTTCACGCTGTATAGCGCTATTTAAGAATATTGGATCAAGGCACAAATGGAGGTCACCATTTCCTTTCTCAACAATTACTAGGGGATTCAGCCACTCAGTAAGTTTTTCGAATTTTTCAATAGCATGCTGATTCTCAAGTTGCGCATGTTTTTTCTTGAGCCTATCATGAAGTGCTCTGGAAACCCTTCAGGGAGGCTGAACATGTGGAACAGCATTACTTTTCAAGGTAATGTGATGACTTGTGGGAAATTCCCCCAAACCATCAAAAATACCTTTATAAGATCTAACAACATCATCCAATGACTTGAAGACGACATTTTCACCACGACTAATGCCAGCTAAACGTTTTATCAACCTCAAAGATATGCAACCTGGTAGCCCTAGAAGTGGCAATTGATTATCTGCGTCAACAATAATGAAATCAACAAATGACTCACGATTTTTAACTTTGCATAATAACTTGATTTCACCAGCAGGTTGTATCTTGAAGTTCTCACTACCATATGAAATAGGAGTCACATTTGATGGTTTTAGATTATGAGCAAGATTCAATTTTCTTAGAGCATGCAAAGGTAGTGTAAACACTCACTTCGGCGCCTGTATCAAGATTCAACTCCATTTGCTCCTTTCATTTGATCACTATTTGCTTCCACACTCTTTCAATGGCACTTACCTACTTGTGAAATTGACTTTTTGAAACACACTCGATCCTTAGAGGCCTCCATACCAATCAGATCAATCGAATTCACAAAGAACTGATCATCACTGTCACTATTTTCACTAGTTGGCTCTTTCGATGCAAGGTTCGATCTTGATTCCTTTTGATTTTATCAATTGCTGCTCCCTTGGCTGCTTCACTTTGCAAGACCCTAGCTTGATTTTTGCTAATTTCTGAAACACAATAAAATTCGATCGTTTTATTCAAGGTGAGCTTTGACTCTCTAAGAAGTTTTTCCTGCGAATTTTTGTCCCAGATGCCGATCACAATTCTGTCCCTGATCATGTCTTCGCAGTCTTAATATTCAGTTGTTTTGACAGCCGTCCTGAGCTCTGTAAGGAAACTGTCAAACGTTTGGCTTTCTTTTTGCAACATTCGCAGTTGGATTGCAATGTGGATCAAATCTTGCAATAACGTTTTTCAGTTCCTTTTCCTCATCATTTTCAAACATGAAGTTGTTATATAACTCCTGGCCATCATCTCCTAACAAGTTCAAAAATACTGCGATTTGAGTTTCTTCGGATTTTTTGCTCAATTCAGTTGCCGTGGAAAAAACTTCGAACTTTTGCGAGAATCGTTTCCAGTTAGCAGCTATGTTGCCGTCCCACACAACGGGCTCTGGTGGCCTACAGAAATGTTCCATTTTGCGTGAAGCTATAGCGAGAGCTACACAAAATCCGCAATAAGTGGATGATGTCTATTCAACAGGAACAAGGGTGCAATGACCTCAACAAAGCACTTCTGACTTCACTAGGAACAACGGCACAAAGTACTACACTTCACTACCGCCTGAAGTATCCATGCACCTGACACCATGTCATATCCTGCAACTATGCAGGATGGAGTTGATCTCAATTCACGTGTTGGAAGATTTAATAGAACGAGACAAGTGTTTAACTAATGTCGGTCTATTGTCCACTGCCATCTTCCGTGACATAACTCACATCTGTCGCACACCACTTCAGACGACAGTAAAACACAAAAGGGTACCTGTCATGTCTGTCTATCATCAATCAATAAGGATGTCGCCCATGCGTCATCCATGTGTTTACCAAACCCAAACTAACCCAATCTGACCCAAACTCACCTAAACTCATGTCTAATTCAACATTAAACACAAATTTAATAATATTGTTACTTCGGCGATCACTATTTTGCCATCTATGTCAACGAATTTGACCAATCACGGGGTCCCTGTTGCGTTTCACTGTGGCTGCGTTCCTTTTTGACGTCAGATTAATCTGACCGATTAGTCCGATTTTTGATCACGTGACCTCAGATCAATCAGATTATTCTGGAATAAAGGAACGCGACAGACTTGAGAAACTAACCTCACTACTGTGTTGTCAAACAGATAAGATTGGTAATTTGTCAAATTTGTGTTTTTCCAATTAAATTGTTTATTTTAATAGTACATTTTGTTGGATCCCCATTCAATAAACATGTATATTGTATTTTGTAACGCACAAGCAGTGGCTGTTAATAAAGATGATCAATACAAACGGATAGTGTTCATACGTTTCAATCGGCAGTTTTTTAAAAAAAAAGGCAAGACCTTTTTAGGCATGGAAGCAGTTAAAAAACAGGCGATTTTGGCCATAATCCTAGCTCCAACCACAACATTTTGTAGGTCTTCAAACCTATAAGTTTTGTCCTCAGTCTCATCAAATAATCCCAGTAACGGCATTTTGACAAAAATTATTGTACACTAGTGGATATATTAATTTCGATAATACCAAACCAGAGACAACAACACAAATGACCGGTCCAAATATAAATGTGAAAAAATGTCAACAAATCCGTATTCATAACCTCACAATAACATCTGATTGATCTCAAAAAGGAACGCAGCCTGTAGTCTCACCACTACGCGAGTAGGAAGTGGCTAAAGCTATTGCAACATGCAATGTTGCCAACCCTAACACACATCATACGATAACAGCAGATTCTCGACACAAAAACATTGCGATTGCCGCGTCTATTCCGAAAGTTGATATTAACAGAGATACAGGGTGTAAAAGTTGAATTTCAATTTTTGATTTGAATAAATAACTTTCGAAATAGTCAGGTTATAATAATGAAATTTGGTATATGTACCAAAGCCAGATATGAATTTTGCATGTCAAACAATACTGACATGCAAAATTCATATCTGGCTTTGGTATGACTCTTACATGTAGGCGGCGCCACGTATACATGCTTCAACTGATCCAAATAGTCATAACTTTTTTGTACACAATCGGACATTTTCTTTTTATTTGAAAAATTGATTTTCCCGTCATTTTTACGTGAAAAATGTATACTCTGAAAAAGTGGATAGTGGATTACCAGGAAAACGCCCTTTTCAAAGCCCATAAATTTTCCATTCAAAACCACATTGCATGGGTTACTTATACTTCAAGTTCAAATATCTTGAAAAAGGTTATTCCTAGCCACTTCTAGAAAGTATACCTTTTTCTTGTTAATATGGTGGAAAAATCAATTTTTCATTAGAAAAAATGTACGAGTGTGTGCAGGTCTTAGAGGCCTAGGTCCCGCTATTGGGGACAGGGTTCAACCAAAACACAAGCTCCGACCAGTGCAATAAAATGAAATTTTATTCGTGACAACAAAATGTATAATTAAATAGATCGACAGAAAATAAGTAGCCACGATTGTACGGGAAGACGACGGAAACAATTCGGGTACGTTGCCGGTAAAATTGCACTTGATGAAACGCGGATGATTTTAGATTTCTTCACGGGAAGGAAAACCCATGCGTTTTTCATGGGCTGCCAAAAGACGGAAGAGCGTTGCTTATTGCTCCAGACTCCAGCTCCATCTATGAACCGGATGACGGGATGGACAAGAATGACAATTGACGGATGGCAGTGATCATTCCAGGTGTCTGTATGCAGAGTTGCCAAGTCTTCTCAGGAGTCGCCACAAGTGCATACAATATGCGGCATCTCTCATCTATACTCCCGCAGTTTTACTATCTCATATGTATTGCCCAACTTTAATTATCTAGCCCTGATGATGCAATGGACCAGTTGCGAAACGTTGGCTTATTGATATTGATTTTTAATATAGTGTCCAAGAAAAGCTAGAACCTTTTTGCTTTAACAATTATTTGTAAATACCAAAAACTTGGAAATTATCATTATTTTTGTCAAAAGGTGACAAAAAATATTATTTTTACGCCGATGATCTCGATATAGGCCAGGGGGTCAATTCTTGACCGTTCGCAAATTTGAAACTGATCGCACAATTGCGTAAACGTTCAAATACGAAGGCTCAAAAATTGACCCCCAGGCTGTTCACCTTTTCGGAAAAAAAAAATCGGTACAGCGTGAACGCAGTTGGAGATGGTAGAAAAAAGCATAGCTAAATCTGGAAAAAAAAACAACACCTGAATGCATGCAGACGAGGAGTAAGTGTTCAAACTGGTTTTTCGCGATTTGCGGCGTTATTACTGATTTTATGGAAAAAAGTTGAATGAGAAAATTGTAGATAACTAAAAAATCTACAATTTTTTTTATTCAAAATTTTCACATAACCTCAAAATCGATGAGTTGAATGACGAAAACTTGATTTTTCGTTTTTTCTGTTTCATATTTCAGAAAATGTTTTTAGAATCACGAAACTTGGTACTCACTCTTACGCCAAATGAGCAGATATTTCTGTTTTGTTGCAAAGTTTTTTTCGTTATAGAGAAATCAATGATTTTCGCGAAGAATGCTTTTTTTTAACCCTCTGGACAACCTTTTTTATCACAATCGAGACTTTCCGAAGTCTCGGGCACGTTTTTTTTTTTGTTGGGAAAAATATTGTGTTAACTACGAAAAACTGAGAATTCGAATTTTGCTCATATTCATTCTCTCACTAAAATTGTTTTCTTGATTATTTATTGAAATACGGATCAGAAATGTAAAGAATGAAGTTTTGATAACCTCATTAACAAATGTTCAACATGTATGAATAATCTCCATCCATATTGCTTTGATGAAATAACTAAATGATTGATGCAAACACCGAACAACGATAAAAGAATGTCCTATGATCAGTCATTTTCATGACATGGAAACAAAGAATTAACCAAACAGTAGAATTATATTATTTTTTCCACTACCTTACTGGGGAATGTAATTTTCTACCAACAACTGAGGATGGAGAATAGTTCTTTTTTTTTCACCACAAGTGGAGGTGCATATGAGATCTTTTGTGCCACTTTTGGCATTTTTAAAGAGGCTGATATCATGCCCCGTATAATAGCGGTAGTAGAAAAACTATATACAGTCCCTTGCATGAATCCATTGGACAAAAAAAATGTTTTCTGTGCGAGCTGTGCTGATAACAGTGATAACCTTTCATGTCATTGTGGCCATTGTCTCTGACCAGTAAAACATTGTGCAAACGGTACAAATTTTCTCCAATGGATTTGTGCACACGACTGTACATTTCGCTGGAGTACAGTTCTTTCTCTACAATGAATAATTTTGAAAGTTTCAAGAAAGTTTCAATCGTTTGATTTGAAATGATGCTCTCTCCTCTTCTTCGTTTTCTTCATCCTTTTGTGGTTCTTTCTCCTCTTTTTTTCTTCATCCTCTTGTGGTTCTTCTTCCTCTTCATCTTCTTATGCAGATTTTAATCTGGTCTCATTAATTCGCCCCATTGGTTTAGAGTCCATTTCATCCGATACGATCCCGCGTTAAAAAATGTTTTTTTGGCATTCGTACGATTCTCCAACTTATGACAGAACATGAATTTGAACACTGCAAAGAATGTTCCCGACAACTGCATCTCGAGGTACGACAAACTTTTTTACAACAACAAGATTTTTTTTTGAGTTAACTATCGGGAATCAATTTTTCTCCGATGCACTCTGGCAACAGCATTCCTTCTGGTGTTCTCGAGGAGGATCTCTTCCGACCACAATCCATTGGATTTTTTCATTTCAAAGCCAAGATTCGAGTTGAAAATATGCCTTGAATAAATTAACATTAATACTATTCAACATTTTTTTTTTGTTATACTACAAAAAGAGTTTATTCATTTTGTTTCCATGGTATCATATAAGAAAATTTTATCGTTGATACATTTCTAATCCGTATTTCAATAAATGATATTAAAATTTCTACTTTAGTGAGAAAATGAACATGAGCAAAATTCGGATATTCAGCTTTTTGTAATATACGCAATATTTCTCCATCGAAGAGATTCAGTTTTATTCTTTCATATAAAAAAGAAGTCCTGACAAAAAAAAACGTGCCCCGTCCGAAGTCTCGAAAGTAGTAAAAAAAAGTGATCCAGAAAATGAAAAAAAATGCATTCTTCGCTAAAGATTTTTGATTTATCATGAACGAAAGAGCTTTTCAACAAAAAAAAAACTATTTACTTATTCAGCATAGGTGCAAGTACAGGGTGATTCATTTTCAGCGACAGGGTGCCAGTTCTCGTAAACTATTCATCGTAGAGACTTGCGGCAAAAAAATTTATTACTAAAACGGCCAAGAGAAAAACCTGGAAAATATCTTCAAGTTTCTGAAATGGTCGCTAGGGGGCCTAACAACCAACACCAAGTAGAAAAATATTATTTGTATGGAATTTTGTCCAATGAAGATGTTTCGATGAGCTCATTTTCAGATTTACTGACTATTTACCTACACTTTTTGTCTCAAACGTTTTTTTCTATCTATCATAATAAAGTGGTGGAAGTTCAATTGTTTTATTACGAGGCTGCGCTCATATGAAAGAGCATGATCTGCACTTCGAAAAACTTCTTTGGTTTTGAATTTTTGACCTTCGCCGTCGCCGCTAGATGGCGTTAACTGAAATGGTAGCATGTTTTTGAGTTTTTTCCAAAAAAATCAAATGTAATGGTATATTCATTTTTATATATTTTGAAAGGGGATACATTTTCCTATAAAAAAAAAACAAAAAAATTCATGATTTTTTTTTGTTTCTTTTTTTAATTTTTTTTTTCAATTTTTTCTATAAGAAAATGTATCCCTTTTTAAAATATATGACAAATGATATACCATTACATTTGATTTTTTTGGAAAAAACTCAAAAATATGCTACCATTTCAGTTAACGCCATCTAGCGGCGACGGCGAATGTTACAAATTAAAAAGCAAATGAGCATTTTATAGCAGACTATTCTCTTTCATATGAGCCCAAGTTCGTTGAAATCGGTCAAGCGAAACAGGAGAAATTTCCGTTTGTTTGATAAAACAATTGAACTTTCCCCACCACTCTATTATGATAGATATAGAAAAAACGTTTTAGATAAAAAGTGTAGGTAAATAGTCAGTAAATCCGAAAATGAGCTTATCGATATATTTTCATTGGACAAAATTCCATAAAAATCATATTTTTCTACTTGGTGTTGGTTGTTACGCCACCTAGCGACCATTTCAGAAACTTGAAAATATTTTCCAGGTTTTTCTCTTGGCCGTTTTAGTTTTAAAATTTTTTGCTGCAAGCCTCTACGATGAATAGTTTAGGAGAACTGGCACCCTGTCGCTGGAAATTAATCACCCTGTACAATTCCACCATGTTTCGTGATTCTAAGAATATTTTCTGAAAAATGAAACACAAAAACGAAATTTGACTCATCAATTTTTGAGGTTATGTGAAAATTTTGTTGAAATAAAAGTTGTATATTGTTTTGTTGTCTATAACTTTCTTTTTCAACATTTTTTCATAAAATCAGTAACAACGCCGCAAATCGCGTTTTTCCTGATTTGGCTATATTTTGAAGTAATAAGCCTGGCCTTATTGTTTTTAGCCACACACTGTGTGATGGACACTCAATATGGCGATCCATCCATAGTAGAGTAGGGCTTCGATAGGTGCTGGTTTATAATGTGGTCATATAAACAATCATTGACCATTCACAGTTTTATTCAGCAATTCCAACTTCTACTGAATAAGAGTACAGGACATTGGGGAATATTTTTTGTTTTCTAAAGAGAAACGGGCTAAATTTTCGCTTCTTTTTGGTCTCTTTTTTTTGTTATTTTTTATAATTTCATAGTAACCACTCTCTTGTTTTTTTTTTTATAATAGATTAGAGATCAAGAGAGCATGTCAAATTGTATAATGTTGAGAATTTAAGTTAGTTTCTCCTTAGAAATGCGACAATTTTACAATATAATAATTTCAAATAATAAACAAATTTGTTGGGGGTTCACCAACATACTGCCCCCGGTTGAAGTATGTGCTTCAAAAGAAATGAAGTTTACAGTCAACAATTGAACACTTTGAAGAGTGAACACAAAACTTAAGATATTCAAATGTTTTAACATGAACATCATTCATGGATGATCAGGAAGAGGACAGATTTTTGACATAGACCTTGTGAAGATTCCATCTTTAGTTTTAATTTTAACTACTCTGACCCTTCTGTCCTTTCCAGAAAATACCTCTACTACTCTGGCTAAAGGCCAACACAACGGAGGAGTGTTCTTATCCTTCATCAAGACCAAATCATTTATTTCAATATTTTTTGACGGGTAAAACCACTTGGGTCTGTTTTGGAGTCTATTCAAATAATCCACCTTCCACCTTTTCCAAAATATCTGTTGCATTTAAAGAGATTTATGCCAAATATTGAGCCTATTTTGAGGTAGATCACTAACATCTTTTTCTCGAAAGCAGGTCAAAGGTTTGCCAATCAGAAAATGTCCCGGAGTTAAAGGAGACAAATCAGAGGGATCATTTGACATTTTAGATAGAGCTCTTGAGTTAAGAACTGCTTCAATCTGAGCAAGAGTTGTACTCAACAATTCGAAAGTTAAATTTTGATTACCAGCAGTCCTTATAAGATGATATTTCGCACTCATCATAGCGGCTTCCCAAATACCACCATGATGGGGATATCTCGGAGGAATAAGTTTCCAGGAAATTTCTGATGCTGTCAAAAAACTTTTAATTGTTTCAGAATTTTCTCCTTTATTCAAAAAATCATGTATTGCCCTTAGTTGATTGCTGGATCCAACAAAACGTTGTAGCGTTATCGCTGTAAATGATTTGAGGGTTTCCTCTTCTACTTATAAAATGTTTGAGAGTAAGTAAAAACGCGTCTTTAGATAAGCTTGAAACTAGTTCAATATGAACTGCGTGAGTGACCAAGCAAACAAATATGGCAATATAACATTGATAAATCGCAGCATTTCGAATATTCGAAGTTTTCAAATTGAAGGGGCCACCATAGTCGACACCAACATTGGAGATAACCTATCTGCTGGCAAATTAGCCATTATTTGAGAAGCAGCTAGAGCTTTAAACCGAAAACAATCGAGACACTGAATAATAATTCTTTTAACTTCTCTTAATCCTCTCAGAGGCCAATACTTGAGGCGAAAATTTGACAGAGTATTTTGAGCCCCCGCGTAATAGTTTTAAATGTTCCCTTTTGAGCTATAGTTGCACTAAACGATCTTTCGAAGGAAGCAATAAAGGAAACTTTTGATCGTAGGTGATATCGGCGTTCTGGAGTCTTCCTCCAACCCGTAACAGTCCATTTTTATCCAGAAATGGGTTTAGAGAGAGAATTGCTTTATTAGCAATTATTTTTTGTGACTGAAAATCCGAGATTTCACGAGAAAAATACTTCTCTTGAAACAGTTTTATGATTGTTGGTTCAGCCCTTTGAAGCTCTAAGACTGTAAGAGATCCAAACATTTTGCCTTTATTAATACTCGAGTTATGTGCGAACCTTAGAATTGTTGCCACCAGTCTCTGCAGAGAAGTGAAATCAGAATATTTCTGAGAAAGAAAATCGATGAATTTGGAAACATTTACTTGAGTTGAATGGGAAGCCTTTTTCTCTTCAGGGACACTTCGTCCAGTCGAGCTTTTTGGGTTATAATTAGAGAGGTTTAAATGAGAATCCAAAAGAAAGCTAGGTCCTTGCCACCATATCTGAGAACGAATGAGATCAGTGGGTAACATACCCCGTGACAATATGTCAGCTGGATTGTCTTTGGATTTGACATACTTGAGATCACATCTATTAGAAATTTCTTGAACTTCTTCTACATGCCTTGCTACCCAAGGAGTCCAGCGTGACGCATAAGAATTTACCAATGCCAAAACTATTTCGGAATCACACTATAAATTCACTGAATCAAGTGAAACCTTCGTTTGAAAAATATGTATTATCTTTTGAGTAAGACGAGTCGATAATAAGAGGCCCATTGGTTCTAACTTAGGGATAGTTAGTTTTTTCTCTAGTGGAGAAATTCTACTTTTAGAAAAAATCAAAGTACAGGAATCTTTTTCATTATTATAAATTGGTCGTAAATACGAACAAACAGCGTATGCTTATAAACTTGCATCAGAAAATGAATGAATTTCCACCTTACCAATTTCGGTTGATATTAGTAAACATCTTGGAATTTTGAAGTTTTTCAAAAAGTTTATATTTTTTAAATAAATTAGCCATTCATTGAGAATCTCTTGAGACAAATTTTCATCCCATCCCATCTTGGAGATCCAGATTTTTTGCATTATAACCTTGGCCACTACAGTGATGGGATTGATTAACCCAAGAGGGTCAAATATTTGACTAATAAGGCTGAGGACTTGGCGTTTGGAATAAGAGTCTTGAATCTCGATATGCGGGGTATAGACAGAAAATTTGTCAACTTGGGAGTCCCAGAAGAGACCCAAAACCTTGTTTGTCTTGTTTTCAGGAGAAATAATATAGTTTGGACTTGAAAATGCACCTGATGAAATACATTTCATGAAGTCTGGAGAATTAGAGCACCACTTATGATGAGACATTCCTGATTTTGATAAGAGTTCAGTAATTTCTTTGTAAGCTTTACATAGAGTTGGTAGATCATTAGCACCCAAGAGTATATCATCCATATAACAGGAGTTTATAATAGCGTCAGAGGCTAGTGGAAAAACCTCTTGTTGAGTTAGAGCAAGTTCTTTTAAACACCTTGTGCTCAAGAATGGAGCAGTGCTAGTTCCGTAAGTGACAGTTTTCAATTCGATGCATTGTAGATTTTCTTGAGGCGAGTTGCGCCAAAGAATATTTTGGAGAAATGTTTGATCGGGGTTTATCAATATCTGCCTGAACATTTTTTCAATGTCTGCAGAAAAGGCCGACAGAGGTAATCTAAATCAGATCAAAATATCATATAAATCGGGTTGAGTGGTATAACCCTTCAACAATATGTCATTTAGAGACACTCCAGTGGTGGTCTTGAACGATCCATCAAAGACGACTCTTAACTTTGTTGTAATACTATCGTCTCTTATGACGCAGTGGTGAGGCAGAAAATATTTGTTTTGACCTGAATCATTGTGTAGAGTAAGAGGGATCACCTTTGCATGCTCTAGAGATATACAGGGTGTTTCAGAATAATATCCTAATAATAAAGGGGGTGATTCTTGGGCTCATTTTAAGAAAAAAAATTCATATGAACGTATGTCCTAAACGCCTTAACTTTTTTCCCAAAAAATATGCAAACCAAAACCCGCATGGACGGCACTGGTCAGAATAATTAAATTGTTGGTGCATCAAAGAATGAGTATTAATGCCTAAAATACATGACTCAAATTTCATAAAGATATCTACAGTAATGACAAAGTTATTGTAAAAAAAGTATCTATTTTTTAAAACTTTGACACCCTGTATCTCAAAAGTTAAGGCGTTTAGCACATACGTTCATATGCATTTTTTTTCTTAAAATGAGCCCAAGAATCACCCCCTTTATTATTAGCATGTTATTCTGAAACACCCTGTATATTCTTTTATAAAATCCTTATATTTGGAGTAGGTATTTTCATTTTTTAAGAGTTTATTTTACAAGCTAAAAAATCTTTTTCGAGCTACATAGAACGAGTCACCTAATTTCTGATTTTCAAGGGGTGAAATCAAGGGCAAATCAACTTGAAACCTTCCACTGGGAAGAATCTTTGAAAATTTGTTCTGCAATTTCTTCAGAGTTATCTAGATTTGTGGATTTTGGAGAGTGAACTTCTTCTATATCCCAGAACTTTTCTAGAATATTATTTAGAGATATTTCCTCAGAAACTGAGCCCGGAGCCATCAATTCTGGATTGGAAGGAGAAATGCACAAATTTGTACTGAGATGCGGACTCCTTGTTAATAAGCAATTTCGGGGAAGTTCTCCAAGAAGTATGTAGCCTAATTCAGTATTTTGCAGAGTAGGAAGTCCAATTCCGAGTTTGATTATTCCATTTCTCAAGACTTCACAAAATACTTGTGCTCCAAATAGAAGATCAATCTTTGCTGGAACCGAAAAAGAGGGGTCAGCTAGACAAATATTCGCTGGAAGAGATAATCTAGAGCGATTGATGTGAGTTTGAGGTAACTTGCATGTGATAGTATCACGAACTGCACATGAGACGATGAACTTTTTATCCCTGTTTTTATATTGTACAAGCTACGTTTAGCTCGTAGATTACACTTGCTCAACTCGGTTCGGTTGAGCAGCGGAAAATATAGAGTTTACTGCCAGAGAGCAGCCTCACTCTCTGCTATGGCCAAGTGGGCTTGGACACAGTACATTTGTTGAGTAAAACAACGTTTTGAGTAGTTGTTGAATACTGATCCTTTATTTCCCACGACTTGCTTATATATAATTAATTGTTATAGTACACAATGATGTTATCCAAATATTGTAGTAAACATAATTCTACCACTTTCGTCGGCAAAATAATCATATCATGACCATGGTCGGTCATGGTTCGGGAACGTGATGATTAATTAGTTTCCTACCTATCTGACATTGAACTTGAGTGGGTTCATAACCTATCATGAAATTATTAAGAATTGGAAATGTATTCAAATTACAACGTGATGATTGATCAGTTTTCTACCTATCTAACATTGAACCTCGTGGGTTCATAACCTATCATGAAATTATAAAAAAATTGGAAATGTATGTTTGATACTGTGATTAAACATATATGGACACAATTCCACATCTGACATTTGATGAGAAACTGAGCAAGTTTGAGCGAGAGTACAAACTTCTAGAGTTTTATGGTATGATCTGGATTTCAACTTATTTGCAAGTTCTTGTGATATGAAAGAGACTTGCGAGCCACTATCCAGTAAGGCTCGAGCATAGATTTCTTCATTATCCTTAGAGTAGAGAGTGACAAGGGCTGCCAGAGAAAGCACTATTGGAGGAGTGTGAACCAGAGGCTGTCTCTTGAATTGGTTCACTAGAGGAGTTGAGAGTACAAATTTGAAGATCTACAGGAGGTTGAGCAACGCTTTGTTGGGATGGGCAAGGTGAATTAATCTGAGTAAATCTTGAGTTTGAGTTCGAAGAACCGACCTGATGTCTAAAATTTCTTCTTTGAGTGAAATTATCATTATGGAGTAGAGAGTGATGTTTTCTTGAACAGAATAGACATGTTCTTTTTGAGTCACACCCTTCAACTTGGTGTCTATTACCTAAGCAATTTTTACAGAGTTTTTTACCAGAAACTATTTGAAATCTATCTTGTGTCGAGAGTGCCTTGAGACGAGTGCATTGATATATTTTGTGTGATGGGTCTTGACAAAAATAACAATTTTGCAGAAATCTTGTTTCTGCAGGTTATTGAGGTTCCTGGTTGAAGTTTGAACTTGAAAAATGAACTATCTTTTTTGGAGTGCCTTTGAATTCGGAGTCATTCATTTTCTCTAAAACTTCACATCTTTTTTTGAGAAAACCAAAAAATTGTTTGAGTGTGGGGAGTTGTTTTGGACCCACTTCAAATTCAAAGGCTTTATGAGTTTGAAAATCCAATTTTTCCAAAAATATTTCAATTAAAATCAAGTCCCAATGCTCAGTGGGCGGTTTCATATTTTCAAGATAATTCAGAGTTTGTTTTGTTTGAGTCAGAAAATTTTCTAAGTAAATCTCCGAGTTGGGCATTTTTCTAAAGATGGAACCTTCAGCAGTCTTTTGATGAGGATACTTGTTATACGTGCCTTATTTTCATACCTATCACGTAAAGTATCTAAAGCAATATTAAAGTTCTCCTTAATTACTTCAATCGCATCAATTAAGTTGAAAGGTTCACCTCTTAGCAATTGTTTTAGATAAATAAATCTTTGCAGATTATTTAAATCGTCATTGTTTATGAAGAGTGTTGTGAACAATTGAATGAATGAGTTCCATTCAGAGAAATCACCAGAAAATAGTTTTTGAGTGAGTTCTTGCAACTTAACAGATGGAGCTTTACATTGAACTGATAAGGTGCTTGAGTTTGAGCGAGGAGATAATTTTGAGTTTAAGGTACCCAAGGAGGCACTACATTTAACTTCAACTGCATCCTGTTCATCATTAATTAGCGATTCATCCAACATTTCTAAATTTTGCATTACATCGTCATACTGTTGGAAGTACTGAGTAAGGAGGTTTTTCTTTACAATAAATTGAGAGATGACATCCTCATCTGAACTATCTTTGTTAGCAGTAACCCAATCGTGAATTTTTGTGATTCGAGCCGACAAAGATTTTTTCTCCTTTTTGAATTCTTCCATTTTTCTCAAATAAAATATTAAAGGCAATACTCTAGGCTAAAACAATTAGATGTAGGCATACAGGAGTTAGGAGGCGAATTGAATGTCATTCAATTTTAATTTTGAAAACGGTACTGTCTTTCACTTTCTTTAGCGTTTGAACACAAACTGTCTTCAGATACAACAGTCTGAATACGAAGCAGAAAAGCAATAATATGGATCAATCTCACCCAATCCTCTCATTTGCTAGGGAACTTGACCATGATCATCTTCACATCTCTGTCAGCGTATAATAAACAAATCCTTGACAAGAACATGACATCCTTTTTTGACAGTGACGGTTTTTTTGACTCCGGGAGATCTTTTCTTGGGGTTTTTGATTTCAAGAGACTTTTCCTTGTGGTGGAGACGTATTCTCACGTTTCAGAGACACCAAATATCCGTGCGAGAAGGATCAACATATATAATGGACACTCAATATGGCGATCCATCCATAGTAGAGTAGGGCTTCGATAGGTGCTGGTTTATAATGTGGTCATATAAACAATCATTGACCATTCACAGTTTTATTCAGCAATTCCAACTTCTACTGAATAAGAGTACAAGACATCGGGGAATATTTCTTGTTTTCTAAAGAGAAACGGGCTATAATTTCGCGTCTTTTTGGTCTCTTTTTTTTGTTATTTTTTATAATTTCATAGTAACCACTCTCTTGTTTTTTTTTTATAATAGATTAGAGATCAAGAGAGCATGTCAAATTGTATAATGTTAAGAATTTAAGTTAGTTTCTCTCTAGAAATGTGACAATTTTACAATATAATAATTTCAAATAATAAACAAATTTGTTGGGGGTTCACCAACACACTGACTGCATAGCCCGAACAATTTTAATGTCTACTCCAAAACAAATTCGTGCGCGGTTCATAGTCTGGTTTCTTCAAATGAACACGGGTTTGCCAGTTGATATCGCGTCACTTTTCCGTGTTGATTTAACGAACGCATTGATTTCAATGTCAAATGAACACGGAAATAAATTAGGCGGCCGATGGTGGTGAATATTAGCACGGTATTGTTTGTTGTATTCCTGTGAAATTTAAAAAATCTACTTCCTCCATAATTGGGATAACACGCTTTGATCTTTGCTGGTACATAAAATACAAAAAGAATCTTTGAAAAAACACCCGTGATCTATATTTATGAAACGCTGAGCCAGAATTTTTCACCCATTCAACCTTCAGTACAGGAAATCCGTGCTTAAAATAGGGTCATCTCAAAATTTCGGGAAATACACAAAACATTATTTGGAGGGCTCTCAATAGTTCAACGAATCGAAGTTTAGCTTACCACGCCATCTTGGACATATGGGCGCTACTTCTTTTCCCCGTTCCCATTTCAGACTTACGATAAAATTTCATAGTACCAAAATTGTTCGAACGTACATTCTCAATATTTTTTCTGAAAAACTTTTTCTAAAATCAGTAATAAAAAATGTACAGGGTGATTCTAAGGTGGATAGAAATCACACAGGACGAATTTTGAGCAGAATTAAATTCCCAGCAACCATTAAAATAAATGGGGAAAAGTTGCTAAGAATGTCATTTTGTGCTAATTTCGTCCTGTACGATTTTTCCTCACATTATGCCATATCAAAGAATCACCCTGTAGATTGTCTATTATTGATTTTAGATAAAAGAGTTTGGATTAAGTTTTTGCGTACGTAATTCTGAACAACTTTGGTTCTATGATATTTTATCTTGAGTCTAATAGGAATAAAGAAAACACTCGCGGTTTTCTCGCGGTTGATTTAAAGATCGAATAATGATTTTATGATGGGAACAATTTATAAGAATTCTACATAATGACGAAAATGAGTGTGTGAAATGCAGAATACAAAAACAATTTGTTATAATATGAGCTTTTTACACCCGTTGGTGAAAATATTATTGTGATCATGTAAAAATCACATTTTATTTATTTTTATTTATAGTATACAGTGTGTCCAGAATAAAATGATGTTTATGGCACTATATGGGGATATTGGAAACTTTAAAAGATACGACGTTGCGTAAATGGAAGAAAAGCAGCATATTTGTATGCCCAAAAATATTCCACCTTTGTTTTATTTTAAATCGATACCGTAATGTGGATACAGGGTGAAAAGGGAAAAGGCAAATTTTGAAGAAACCACACAATTTTGCTTATTATAAATGCTAGAACTTTCAAATTTTCAGGATATGGTTAAGAGGATACGACAATTCTAAAAACGACGTCAAAAAAATTTTAGGCCCACTATGTTGCGTCCAGCCAAAGTCAAGTCTGTTTTTTTTTATGAAAGTCATATTTTTGAAAATCATTTTCAATGCGGATTTTGAAAATGAAAAAATTCAATATGTCCCACATAAGAAAAACAAAAGTTGACTTCGGCCGGAAGCAACATAGTGGGCCTACAATTTTTTCGACACAATTTTCAAAATCACCGTATCTTCTTACCCAGATCCAGAAATTTTCAATACCTCATCTTTTATAATAACCGAAATATTGTGCTATTTAAAAAATGGCCATTTTTCTTTTTCACCCTGTATCTCCATTACGGTATCGAATCAAAACAAACCAAAGTGAGATTATTCTTGGGCACGCAAATACGCAACTTTTCTTCCATTTAACCGATACTGTATCTCCTGTAGTTTCCGATATCCCCACGTACATCATTTTATTCTGGACACACTGTATAGGGTGTATTTCAAGTTGGGGCTAGCCTTTTAACATGAAAGAGAACTTGAAAGCAAATTTTTCAAATACCTAAAACATTTTCTCGAAAACTGAAACATAAAGGTCACGTCGCTAAATAAAGAAATAAGAAATCAAATAAGTCCCTGCGTGACAATTTTGAACAGTTTCTTTAGACTTGACATTTGAATAATATTTTGCATTTCCATTATCTTTCAGATTCAATACACTTTTTGTTAGAATTTCGTCTTCTACAGGGACTTATTTAATTTATTTATTCAGCAACATATTTGAGGTAAAATGGTATGAAAGAATTTTGCTTTTTTATCAAGTCCTGTCTCATGTTCAAAGGAAAACCCCAACGTTCAATACACCCTGTATTATAATGAACATACATAATATCACAAATCACTCAAATCTATGATTATATTATTTTGCGTTGAATAACATGATGCAAATGATTTTCCTGACTGAAACTTTTTGTTTGGAATCATGAAAACTCAAAAGACGCGAAAAGGCTGTGAAAATATTTCTTCAGAATCTGTTGATTGATGAAACAATTTTTGCAAATTATATCAATGAATCTTGTCGAACAAACTCTTTCCGTGTGATTTTTTCATTGACAAAGTTTCAAAGTGAAAAAGTAATGAAGTGTTTGGGTTGATAGATAAAACAATTTTTGCAAATTACCTAGATCAATGAATTATATCGAACGAACCCTTCCCATGTGATTTTTTTATAGAATAAGTTCCAAAGTGGAAAAGTTATGGAGTTGAAAAAATTGGGTGATTTCATGAGAAATATTCAGAAAAAAAAATATGTGAATAATCTCGAATTTCTCGAAATCATGCGATCTTGGAAGCAATATCTAATGATGATACTTGGTAGGTATGCCTTTGTATTCATGTATGTACCTGTTTAAGAATATAAAATGTAATGGGTAAGTAAGCCAAATTTTGAAAATTGATTGTTTGGATTGAAAACAGCACTTTTCCAATAAAAATTTGACAACTATTTATATTTTGTTATATGAAAAAGAAACTGTTGGTTTTATTAAATAAATTATGTAGGTATAGGTACATGATATTTGTTGTAAACATTTCTTATTGTGAAGGTGCTTTTAACCATTACAGATTTTTTCAAAATCTGTCTGATTCTTAGTTTTTGTACAGATCCACATCTATTTTAAAGCAAAATATTTCAAATTGAAGTTCTCTCAAAAACCAAGGAGAAATACAGAGCCAAGGTGATTGTGAATACAAAAGTGAGGTTAAGTGTAATATGCGGAGAGCAAATAGGAATTGACAAATTTCAAGGAGCAATCCTACCGTCAAGACGCCAACGAATCAGAAGCCATCATCAACCGGAGGTTCTGTAACGCTTAGGCATTTCCAATACGCTCACGGATTCCATCTTAGAGCTCTCGAATCGACGCAGGGCTGTTGACGTAGACCTTTTTTTTACGTTGCCCCAAAGGAAGAAGTCGCAAGGTGTTAAATCACAGGATCTCGATGACCAATTGTTATCACCTTTTCGAGAAATAATAAGGTCCGGAAACTTTTCCCATGAATGGTTTCGTCACTTGTGTGGTACGTTGCGACGTCTTGTAGTAAACGTTGTAATACCTCTCGATAGCGCAATCCATCCAACATAACGGTTGCATCAAAGCGTTGTTGAGGTGGGTATCGTTCCATTTTTATTATTGACGTAGGCAGGAACTCAATGTTGAAGGCTTTAACCAAATTTGTGATCTCGATTGTGGTACCTACTAGATCTTTAAAACTATGTGGTGTGTGTGTCCCAATTCACATTCGTGATAATTCTTCGTACAAAAAAAGATTTTATGTGAAGTTATTGGAAACGTACATCAAATTAATCAGCTAATTTTATTCCAATCCAATGTTTGTTTCCACTTTCAGCTTCACGTTCATTTTGTGTTCGAACCCCTAACAAAGCCTAACCAAACTGAAAAATAACACACAATCTGACTTTATTTTGTAGCGCACAACCAAATTTCAATTTAGCAATTGAAATTCTGATAACGTATGGAGTCTGGTGTTTTTGTACCTATTTATAAACAAAGCAAGTCAAATAACGTTGCGTGTTGGGTTAACTCCAAAATAATTGAATTATAAATTACAAGTGTATGAGACTAATCGAATTCATGGGGATGAGTATGAAATACGAAAAACTAACAATAAAAAAACATTTCTTGAATGTGAATATTCAACCTATACCGGATGTCCGGAAAATAGGTGTACAACATTGCATGGCGGAATCCTGTCGTCAAAATAGGTAGATTGAAAACAGCTTACCTATGTCCAAAATTGCTTCGATAAGTCTACAGAGGGCGTCAAAGATGCAAAAGAGTTTTGGTTTTTGCTACATTTTTCAAAACCGTGCAAATCGATCTTGATAATTTTTCGGACTTGGACCATGAAATTTATAAAACTGTGGTAGTTATATCTTTTGATTTTTATTTGGCAATGACTTTCTGATAATCCAATTGTTTTCGTCTTATAGTAGGAACAATGTATTGGGGAATTTGTCTCTGTCTTGAAAAATTTTGCTGGAATAAGTGGGTGTGCCAGAAAAAAAAAAAAATCGGGTACATAGATATTTTATCATTGATTTTTTTTTTAGAACCCCAACCCCAAAAAATTTTTTCAAGAGAGAGAAAGAATTACTTAAACACTTCGTTATAAGATAAAAACGTCTAAGATATTAGAAAGTCAATTTCATAAAAAATCAGTGACGTCTTAATATTTAGTTATTTCTTTTGATTCTTTGAGGAATTTACTTTTTGATAATTCATATCTAATAAGACATTATATTGGATTTTTTTCCTTTCTTAAAAAAATTTAAAGGGATGAGTGGTTATGCTGGAAATAATAATTCAATAATAAAATATCTGTGTACAGGGTGATTCATTTTCAGCAACAGGGTGCCAGTTCTCTTGAACTATTTATCATAGAAACCCAGGAAAAAAATCTGTGTACTGATGTGCCCAAGAGAAAATGCTGAAAATATATTTCAAGCTTCTAGGACCGCCGCAAGGGGGCATAAGGGTGCTGTGAAAACAGAAAATCGATGTATACATTTTCGAAATTTTTTCCGATGAACGACCAAATAAGAATATGTTAACAGATTTTGGACGATATTTTCACTTATAATCTTCCTAGAGCTCGAATTATTTCCGGAAATTTTGTCGAGTTGCGAATTTTCATGAAAAATTCGGCAAGAAAATTTCATGCCAGAACGATTTGAGAAGATTTAATAGTAGCGGCTGCAGCAGTTGGGTTGGGATTGTTAGGGAGAGTGGGGACGGCAACACTGTAATCATATGGGAGCTACATCCAGGTGCAAAGCCAGGGAGATTTCCACTTATTAATCTTTCAGTCACGTGATTATGGGTAGGGTGATTTCTGATAAAATTAGGTCGTTGCCATAGCAACATGTTAAAATGCAAGTCTATGATTGGTTAGAATCGACTGGTATGAAATTTTCACTTATAATCTCAATAGAGCTCGAATTATTTCCGGAAATTTTGTCAAGTTGCGAATTTTCTTGAAAAATTCGCAACGAGAACAAATTTCCGGATTTTTAATTCGAGCTCGCAGGAGATTCGGCAAGAAAATTTCATGCCAAATCATTTATCAAAAATATTTGTCATTGTTTTTAACAGCTGTCAAAGCAGTAAGCACTCGCGGCTGGATGTAGCTCCCATGCACCAACCACAGTGTTGCCGTTTGCCTTATCTCTGTCTGTGTTGTTGGGTTGGGTTGGGATTGTTAGGAAAAGTGGGGACGGCAACACTTATTAATCTTTCAGTCACGTGATTATGAGTAGGGTGATTTCCGATAAAATGAGGTCGTTGCCATAGCAACATGTTAAAATGCAAGCCCATGATTGGTTAGAATTGACTGACTGGTATGAAATTTTCTACAAAATTGCCCCTGACACTTTTCTCTAGTTGTCAAATAAGAAAGCTACAGGCCGTCAAACTTGATGTTACTAAATTGTCTATAACTTCGAAATTCCTTGATCGATTTGACTGTTTTTAAGCTCATTTTTAAAAAGAAAATCTGATTTTTCTGACGCATTTACTCGGGGTTGATTTTATTCGCTCTAGTAGACCACACAACATGAATTGTGAAAGTCAAACCTGTATTTGAGGTTTTTTTGAAATTTTCAAATGCAATCCCACTAAATAGATAGAAGTTATAGACAATTCAGTGACGTCAAGTTTGACGTCTTGTAGCTGTCTTATTTGACAACTCGGAGAGGAGTGTCGGGGGGCAATTTTGTAGAGAATATTGTCTCAGACTGCTTCCATATTGTTACGTACGGTGTTAGACTGGGTCTTCGACTGGACCCGCAACACCTGTCGTGCTCTAGGGAACGTAGCTGGGCTGAAAAGTAGAGATACTCCGTATAGGCAACTTCCATTTATTATCGTCCATGGTACATCCCATCTATATCCACCATAACACTAGGACGAGCATGTTCTTTGAGGCTAAGAGGGGCTACACTACTCAGGGTGAGAGTGTTACCCCTACTCACAATGGAGAGTAGTTGGCTAAGCTAACCACTGACCGTCATCTCGCTGAACGTGTCTATTCATAGCAAAAAAACTGCTCGCTCAGCGATTCTACCAGTGGAAAATTGGGTGGATTTACACCAAGTATATCTGCATCCACTACTAATGTGACATATGCTCGAATCCCGTGAGCTTTGGACCCCAATGCCAGAAGAGAACATGCTTCATCCCTTACAAAAAACTTAAAAACTATTTACAAATTTTGTGGCTAAAATCTCTTGCTCCGGTCCTGCCATCCATCCGTTCAGTTTGCCCAAGCCCTGGCCTGTGGAACTGCACCGCCGTGCGTTCAACGCTTGTTCACTGCTAAGAGTGCTAATGCTTGCGTTTGCAAAAAATTGTTGGCCGGCTGATCTTCCTTGACCTTGGTAATAGTTGCCTATTACAGTGTGTGTATGGTCCCCTTACTCAGTTCAAAGGACCGGTATCCCTGTAATATGGCTGAAGGTTGTGGATTCCTGGCCGGTTCCGTATTTTCCGGTTGGATGGTTGTGGGGACCGGTAGCCGTCATATGAAAAACAGAAAGTCTATATAAGTACATCATCCTATACAGGTCAAAACATAATATTAACAACATCTCAAAATAAACAATAACATCCCATATTAAAATCATAAACATATACACATTAGATTCTTATCTATATCAAGTCATCATGAGGGACGGCAATAGGCGAAAGTATTATTCTGTCCACCATGTACATTCGGCAGTATGTGACGAATCTGATTGCGCTCTCACTGAATCCCTGCTTGAACAGACCGCGTCCATAGCGAGTTGAATGGGCTGAGATCCATAATGTCTCTTGTACTCCTGCTCGGCTTTCGTCAGCAAATAGGATCTCCTTTCCTTGGCTCTGTTCACCGTCTCGTGAGTCAGGCCACCATAACACTGGAGGAACGGACTGTCGATCCCTTTGTTAGCATTCATAACCTCGCCGACATATTTTAAACAGTAGACACACCAGGACTAGGGACAGTGCCACACATTTTAACACAAAACTACTATCGTGTCGACGCCGATCTGGGACGCCTTGTGCCAATGAAGGATGGACGGTGGCCAGAGGCATCCTTTGGTTTCTATGGAACAACATGTAAATAAGAGCGATTAAAAGTACCATGCTCCAAATCTTCATCAGGACCCGACTCTCTTCAGGCCCACTACTACTATCGATGAGGGTTTCCATCTTCCATCCCTTGACGGATACTTCCGTTTAGATCGACGCTTGTAGCTTGGAGCGTCCAGCTCTGGTCCAGGCAGTCATGAAACCAAATTTCTTCTCGTGCCTTCCTGTACTCTACTTGGCAGCGGGGGCGATCGTTGGCGCATCCACCAAATGTCACGTGAGGTGTTAGACTGGGTCTTCGACTGGAACCGCAACACCCGTCGTGCTCTAGGGAACGTAGCTGGGCTGAACAGTAGAGATACTCCGTATTGGCAACTTCCATTTATTCTCGTCCATGGTACATACCATCTATATCCACCATAATACTGGGACGAGCATGTTCTTTGAGGCTGAGAGGGGTTACACTAATCAGGGTGAGAGGGGTAACACTACTCACAATTCAGAGTAGTTGGCTGAGCCAACCACTGACCGTCATCTCACTGAACGTGTCTATTTATATCAACAAAACTGCACGCTCAGTGATTCTACCAGTGGCAAATTGGGTGGATTTTCAACAAGTATATCTGCCTCCAGTACTTATGTGACAATATTCTTTTTTGGTAGTTCAAGGGGAAAATTTCGAAAATGTGTTGTTTTTCTGTTTTCACAGTACCGTAACGCTCCCTTGCGGCGATCCTAGAAGCTTGAAATATATTTGCAGCATTTTCTCTTGGTCACATTACTATACAGATTTTTTTTCCTGAGTCTCTATGATGAATAGTTTATCAGAACTGGCACCGTGTCGCTGATAATGAATCACCCTGTACAGTGCTTTCAATTTGATTTGTCACACTTTTAAAAGGCTGTGAATTATTTATTTTTTGAGCTAAAAGGTCGAACAAAAAAAAAAATATATTATAAGGGTGTTATTTTTGTTGTCCAGTTAATATAATATAAAGAAGAATGTTTTTGTGGCATGTCGCTATGTCGACGACGCATCCTGGTTGATGGTTCCAAAGGCTCCTGATAACCTTCGAACGTGTGTGTGATTCCTCCCACCCCCTATAACACCTCCAAATGTCTTGTAACCGCCGAAGGTTGCTCGCCATACCGCTGTCATTCCTAGAAGTGGGAGGGGTTTGCATTGGGCTGGCTTTACCTATGCGCACTGGTAGCTCAGTTGGTAAAGCATTATTGTCCTGGTAACCCAATTAAGTTTTCTTGAAACGTTACGTTCTTAACGGGCTGGAAATTATCTGAAGCGAGGTTTTTCAATTGGTTTTCCTCGCAAATGGGACTAAAAACATTAATTTCGGACATCGCGCTTTTAAAAAAAAAATCATAAGTCAATTCGTTGAACATCGCCCTCTGACAAACACCAATAAACATTGAATCATGTAGGAAAGTGGTGATGTGATTGTGTAGAAGGGAATAATGGTTATGTAGCAGGAAGGGTGTCCAGCTATAGTCCATATTTTATATTAACGGACGATTTGACCGTTATTTTCACCAAGGTGAATACATTACCTAAATCACCGTCATTTGTTGATATGTCAAGCATTTGACATCAAACTTCAACCTCGATTTACAATATTAGAACAGAATCGAATTTCCGAATTTTTCAGAGGGATATTATTTTGTTGAGTTTTTGTTTTTTTCTTGTTTATTTCGTTGTTATTGTTCATATTATTCTTAAGATACTATCATAGTTTATTCGGATTTTATAGAAGCTTTTTAATCTGTTTATTATTGGTTTACAGGTAAGTAAAGCGGTATAAATAGTTTATGTTATGTATGTACAAATTTAGAATGTTGATTCTAGTTCTGGCAATAATGGATAGCATGACTGTGAGACTCAAGCTACCTCCAGCATTTCTCAGGAATCAGATTTTAAAGATGACACTGTATGTAAACTAATAAAAGCATACATTGTATTATTATGAATTGAGAATTAGTTTTCTTCCGAGGAGCTTATAACAGCTCCGGGTACAAATAGTGGAACTAAAAAGGTACATATAAGTAGATAGTGTAGATTGTATATCGTAATTATGAATTGTTGCAGATTAAGAATGATGGGTCGTTTCTTGAAGAAGAGACATTGCCCAAGCTCCCTGTTTTTTAAATTAGAATCAAACAAGAGAAGGCCTAGCTTCTGCCTTTTTTATTTTTTTCAACTATCTGAGGGATAAGGAAAACAACATGACTTATATTATCTAAACATGCGTGCATGTGATCTTTAATAACCCGAATAAATGATTTGGTTTGACTATTTTCTCACACAATTACATCGCACTAGAGTTTCCGCAGTACAAATCTCGATTGTGGTTGAAAAGGTGTACGAGCGTTCGAGACGAAACCCGAACATAGCTAGCAGTATGTATTTACAATTTTATATCTGAATACGGTCCTGTAGTTGAACACAGTCAAACGCGCTAAGTCAGGCTGGCAACCTTATAAAATAGTAACTAATAACTGCTCGTCATTTTCCGTTCTCATAAAAAATAGACTTCATCCCCAGTTTACTCTGGTTCCCGCTGTTTTGGCGAAGGCGTTTATTGTATTGTATCTATGTACAGGGTGTCCCGACGATAGAGTAAAGTAGGTTTTATCATATAGGATATGAAAAATATCAATATCAATATGCGTCACAGGTTAGGGGTGTAGATAGCGCACATTCTGAAAATATTTGGAAACATACAGGGTGCGTCACAAAAGTATGGCACAAAAAAGAATGATTTTTTCAAATGGAACCCCCTGTATATTAATTGATATTTCAATTCTTTTTTCAATTTGGAACAAAAATTGTGATACAACTAACGTTCCTAAATTTAACCGTTATCGAGATATCGCGTTTTAAAAATGGCATTTTTGCAACTTTGACATGCTATAAAACTCAAACTATTCAAGTTAGAGGAAAATGGTTTGCACTTTCCCGTCTTAACTTTTCATGAGCTATTCAAGGAGATTAAATCCATTATTGTGAAAAAATGTCAAAATGTGCCGAAAAAAGTTGACAGTTGACGTTACCTTCTATCCAAATGACAGAAGAGCTCTTGAAAAGTTGAGATGAGAAAGTGCAAACCATTTTCCTCTAACTTGAATAGTTTGAGTTTTATAGCATGTCAAAGTTGCGAAAATGCCATTTTTAAAACGCGATATCTCGATAACGGTTGAATTCAGGAACATTAGTTGTTTCACAATTTTTGTTCCAAATTTAAGAAAGAATTGAAATATCAATCAATATACAGGGGGTTCCATTTAAAAAAATCATACTTTTTCGTGCCATACTTTTGTGACGCACCCTGTATGTTTCCAAATATTTTCAGAATGTGCGCTATTTACACCCCTAACCTGTGACCCATATTGATATTGATATTTTTCATATCCTATATGATATAACCTACTTTACTCTATCGTTGGGACACCCTGTATATACAGGGCTTTTCACTCAAGACTCCGCATGCCAATATCTTGAAAACTGATATGAATTTTTAATTTCTGTGAAAAGTATTCAATGTGTGAGGTCAAATAGATATATTTCGCATTTTAAAAGATTCGACACCTATCGAGAGCTGAGCGCCGCGACGCGTCGAAAATATAAATCGATTGCAGGGACTTTGAAATTACGCGCATGCTAATGTACATGTTATTTATAAACTTTTTTGTCATTAACACGAATTAATTTATCCTACACATTTGAGTTATAGCTGTTTATAGTTAACACGTCTAGATTGACAAAAGATGCGATAACAGATGATTTCAACAAGAATACTAGCCTCAATTTCTGTAAAAAGTTATCACTGTATGGGGACAAGTGAATATTTTTCAAAGTTTAAAAAATTCGACGCCTACAGTAGCTAAACGTCGCGACGCGTCAGAAATATTAATCGGTTGCAGGGACTTTGAAACTACGCTCATGCGAAAGTCCATGTTAGTAAATTTTATTGATAATTTCTCGAAATTATTTATTCACCTTTTTTCTGAGTTATACCGGTTTGGAGTAAAAATTTCTTAACTGACAAAAAATGCGATTACGGATGATTTCTACAAGTTTTTTTGTCAACCAAGAAATGTTCAGGTACTGAACCAGTTAAACTCAGGAATGATCAAGATAAATGGGTTCGAGTGAATAACAAAAAAGTTTATAAATAACTTCCGCATGCGCGTAATTTAAAAGTTCCTGCAATTGATTGATATTTTTGACGCGTCTTGACGCTTAGCTCTTAGTAGGAATCAAATTTTTTTAACCTTGAAAAATATGCACTTGACGCTTTAGTTATGTGACCATTACCGCTGAATCACCCAATTGTTTATTGTTCTATATACTACGTCTTTATGATTGTAAAATGTAGAATAAGCATTTTTTAGTTTATAAATATGAGTTCCTCTCCATAATCAACACACACTATATTCTGCTTTTGACTGTATTACATGTACTTAACGCTTGTCACAAATAAATATCATTTTTTAAAAGTCACTCCCAAGAATTTCACATTTAACTGGCGCAGTCGGTAGGATTCAGTGCGCTTTCGGTCAATAGTCACGACATCGAGTTCGCTATTGATTTTGTTAGAAACGTGGGTCTCAACTCTTTGTTCTGAAGATAGAAGAACCAGTGTGGCAAGCAAGTCCAACAGAAGGAGCGGTTTATCGACTTTCCATTGTGAGGGTAAGTGCCCAGTACTCCTGTTGTAAAACCTATTCTCCTTCCTTTATTGATATTGATTTGGAAGAGACATATTTTATTTAACCATAATAGTGCAATGATTTGTGTGTTACATTTTAAACTGGCGCGAAACGGTATTTAAATGATAACTGACTCATCTTAATGTCACATCCAGAAATTGACGAATTAGTCAATCAATTTTTCAGCGTTCTTAATTTTGACGCAAACGCAACAAGTTCAACTGATAGTAATTTGCTCGAATCTAACACAGAGAATTCAATAAGCAACATGGCTGACGACAATTTCACACTTTTGAAAATGTACGTTGATACAATTCCAAAATATGATGGTGATTCCAAAACCTTGAATGGTCTTCTATCAGCTGGTGATTTTCTTTCTGCAACGTATGCTCAAGTCGAAGACGTTATATCAAGAGATCTTTTGATAAGATCAATACGTCTAAAATTAACAGAAAGAGCCCAATTACTTGTAGGGTGCCGAATTGAACTAAATACTTGGCAACTCATAAAAACAGCTTTATACGATTAATTCGGAGATAAACGGAATCTCGAATGTTTGGAAAAAGATTTGTTCATTGCTAGTCCATATAAAAATGAATCTCCTTTGAATTTCGGTAAAATACTTCAAATATTAGGAAGCACATCAGCTCAAAAAATCGCTTGTTTTCATGCTATCCAAATGGGTCAAGCTACAAAAGAGATACATTTACGCCAATATGACCAACTCACTTTAAAAACCTTAATAAGAGGTCTAGAAGGTGATTTGCAAACATTTATTACGTTGAAAAACCCTGATTCTCTAGAAACGGCAATAACAATGGTCACTGAGGAAGAAAACTTCCATTACTCTCAAAAAATATTTAAACCTTAAAAAGATGAAGATTCCCGAAATAAATCTTTTAAAAACAATTCCAATTTTAGGAATAACGACAATTCTAATTTTAAAAGGTTCCCGAATCAACAAAACAGAAATCAAAATAACTTTCAAAATTACAATCAATTTGCAAATGGAACACGAACTTCTTAATTTTCAACTGGCCCAGTGAATACTGGTCAACCAAGAAACTTCAGAAGACATTTCCCAACTAACCGACAGGTTTTTGGAAATCAAAATCAACCTCAAAATAGAAACGTATTTAGACCAAATCAAAATCAACCTCAAAATAGAAACGCGTTTAGACCAAATCAAAATCAGAATCAGCATCAGGTCTATGCTGAACCCATGTCCACTTCTCATAGGTTATGAACTCAACATAATCGGTTTCGTAACCCAGAGCCCATGGATGTAAATCATATTGAACAAGACCATGATAATTATTATGATACCTCAAATGTTGATGATGATCACCAATATAATGAAACTTACAAAAATGATACTTCTCATTTTCAAGAAAGTAACGAACATTATAAAAACTTTGAAAATAAAAAATCTGATGATGAAAATTTTCGACTTCCCAAAAGTCCAAACAATGTAACGTAGAAGTGAATACTGTTTCTAATAATAATAAATCACCTTACGTTACAATACGTAAACCTAAAATGAAACTCCTAATAGATACAGGATGTTATCATTCTATTTTAAAACTGTCAAAAATACTTTTCTGATAAAATCTTCAATGCCCCTTCAACAATCAGAACAGCTGCTGGACAAAGACGGGCTTCATTCAAAGCAACTATCCCGGCTTTCCCTAAACTGTAATCAAATGAAAATATAACTTCTATTCTTTTTGACTTTCATCATTTTTATGATGGTATTTTGGGATTAAAAGATATTTTGCGATTAAAACTCAACATTAATCTGAGGAATAAAAAATTGTTTAATAATACAATTTCTATCTCCTGTAAATTTCGCAATCCCACAGTTGAAAAATATTGCATCACCATAAATGCACATGAGATAATCACGACAAACCTACCCGTATCTGAAAATAGTAGTACCATTGTGATCCCTGAGTTCAAGTTCAAGACGAATAAGTTATTTATACTATGATAAAAAGAAAAATGATCACATCAAAACCCTTTTGCGTACTGATCATCTCAATAAAGAAGAAAAGTGCAAACTCTTAGAAATGTGTAAAATATATTCTGATCTTTTCCATAGAGAAACTCAAAAATTAAGTTTTACGAATAAAATTAAACACGTGATCAGAACAGGTGACGAAATACCCGTTTATAGAAAATCGTATAGATATCCCTTTATTCATAAAGCAGAAGTTCAAAGACGAATAAATAAAATGCTTGATGAAGAAATTATACGTCCTAGTCAAAGCCCTTGAAGCAGCCCTATCTGAGTTGTACCTGAAAAGAAAGATGCAAGTGGATAACAAAAATGGAGAATAGTAGTTGACTATCGAAGAGTAAATGAAAAAACGGTAGACGATCGATATCCTTTGCCAAACATAAACGATATTCTTGATAAATTAGGCAGATCTATTTATTTTTCCACAATAGATTTATCCTCTGGATTCCACCAAATAGAGATGGATCCAAATTCCATAGAAAAGACAGCATTTAACGTAGAAAATGGTCATTTTGAATATTTTAGAATGGCATTCGGTTTAAAAAGTGCCCCCGCGACAATTCAACGAGTTATGAATAATGTCTTAAGAGACATCCAAGGCAAACATTGTTTAGTCTACATGGATGACATTATTATATTTCCTAATAGCCCAAAAGAACATCTTAAACACCTCTAGCAAGTCTTTGAGAAATTGCGAAACGCAGAATTAAAAATACAACTCGATAAATCAGAATTTTTGAGAAAAGAAGTTGAATTTTTAGGACATGTCGTCACAGAAGATGGAATCAAACCAAATCAGAAAAAATAGAATCAATTAAAAACTTTCCAATTCCAAAAACCGAAATGAAGTCATTTTCAGGACTTCTCGGATATTATCGAAAGTTCATCAAAAACTTCGCAAAATTGACAAAACCTTTTACACAATGTTTGAAAAAAAGGGCAAAAAGCGAACACACCGAGATGTTCAAAAATACATTTGAAACTTGTAAAACTCTATTGTGCAACGACCCAATACTTCAATATCCCGATTTTGAAAAACCCTTTATTTTGACTACTGATGCTTAGAATATAGCTATTGGCGCGGTCCTTAGTCAAGGAAAAATAGGTTCTGATTTACCTATCGCGTACGCATCTCGAACACTCATTCCGGCAAATCAAAACTACTCAACTATTGAAAAAGAGCTTTTAGCCATCGTTTGGTCTACTCATTATTTCCGTCCCTATCTTTTCGGAAGAAAATTCTACATCGTCACAGACCATAAACCTTTACAGTATCTATTCAACATGAAAGAACCAAATTCTCGATTAGTCCGATGGAGACTCAAACTAGAAGAGTACGAATATGAAATACTCTATAAAAAAGGTGAAGTGAAAACCAACGCTGACGCTCTCTCTAGAATTATTGAGCAAAACGCCTTTGAAAATGATTCCATAATCGGAAATCCTGGTGACATCGATGATGAAATAGAAAAATAATTAAAAACAAAATAGATCCTCCAAAAATCAACATAATTTCGGATATACAACTTAGACCCCCATTTTCGGATAACGATACAGTACATTCCTCGCACGAAAATCCAATTTAAGAAATAACCCCGCTTGTAGTCGAACTAGAAAATATCAAACGCTTTTATGGTATTCTAGAAAGATCGCAAGATAATATGAATAATCAGTTAGAAAATAGTTATTTTATAAGTAAAGATAATCTATTTAATCATGCTAAATATTTAATCGCAGAAGCAAGCATTGAGTTAAACAATATAAGACCACACCAAATAAGAACTTAACGTGGACTTATAAATTTTGTTGGAAAAACTTCAAAATGGCTCTTCGGAACCTTAGACTCTGAAGACGGTGAAAAATATGAGCAAGCAATAAATAAGTTACAGAATACGGCAAATTCATATGAAAAAGAAATTGCTCTACGAACATCTTTAACAAAACAGCTGATCGACAACTACAATTAGTCAATCACAACGCTCAACAAAAATCAACTTTCCATAAAAAGTTATGTCGAGAACTTAGAAAAAGATTTGAGAGCATGACTTCGATCATCTCAAACATCTTCAAAGGAACAAATACGATTCACCAAATTATCTTGGACTGTCAGAGTCTCATCACTTTCCTAGACAATATTGAAGACGCAGTCCTGTTCGCTAAATTGAACACATTACATACCACTGTAATATCCGCGTCAGAATTAGAAAACATAATTTTAAAATTGAAAAGCCTTTATGGTGAGGACAACATGATTCATTTCAAAGACTTAAACTATTACTATCAACTTACTTTAAACTAGTTTTTGCAATTCACTTTCCAATAGTACAAAACGAAAGATTCGAAATCTTTCGTCTCTATCCAAATCCAATCAATCAATCAATAATTGTTCCTACACTTTCCTACCTTATACTGGGTACACACCTTTCGCAATATGAAGCAGAACCATGTCCTATGATAGAAGACACTTATATCTGCCATGATCATCTGAGACCATTCAAAGAAGATTGTGCAGTCAGACTCATTCAACAAGCCGAAAAGTCAAGATGTCAAACTCTCCGAGTGCAACTCACAACTCCAATAATTCAGGACATCGCCAATCAAAACGTACTGGCCATACCAACCAACAAGTCTCTCAAGATGCATCAAACTTGTGGAAGAAGAGAAATCAACTTCATCCAGCATCCAAGTTTAATCAAAATTTCATATAAGTGTAAAATTCAAATTGACGACCTCCACTTCATTAATAATAAAGACCTTCTTCAAGGAGTCAATTCAAACTACTCCAAATCCAATTCGAACAAAAAGACCAATCCACATCGCAAAAGTCAATCGTCTTGGAATCCATTGATTTCGACAAGATCAAGTCACTTCAAGATCAAGCTAATAATCTTGAACCAATACCAGAAATCAACCTCATGCGATGGACTCTCACATCAACCTTTAGTTCTACAATGATCCTATGTTTTGTACTGCTGTTAGCATTCATTCTCTGGAGATGCCTGAAGAAACAACCCCTGTGTCCATGCCCACCACTGTCCCGAGGTCATACAAGTCAAGAACCACCCAACGTAGAAATGAAGCCCAGATCCAAAAGATTTCCTGAAAACAACCTGGTAAACCCGTTGTTTTCATCTTCGGTGGGAGGAGTTATGTGACCATTACCGCTGAGTCACCCGCTTAATCACCCCATTGTTTATTGTCCTATATACTACGTTTTTATGATTGTAAAATGTAGAATAAGTATTTCTTAGTTTATAAATATCAGTTCCACCATATTCTGCTTTTGACTGTATTACATGTACTTAACGCTTGTCACAAATAAATATTATTTTTTAAAAGTCACTCCCAAGAGTTTCACATTCAACTCTTTACACTGGACACTTTTTACCAAAATTATTGAGACTAGGATACTTGTAAAAATCATTCGTGATCGCATTTTTTGTCAATCAGGGAATGTTTACTGTACAGGGTGTCACAACGATAGAGTAAAGTAGGTTTATCATATAGGATATGAAAAATATCAATATCAATATGCGTCACAGGTTAGGGGTGTAAATAGCGCACATTCTGAAAATATTTGGAAACATACAGGGTGCGTCACGAAAGTATGGCACGGAAAAGTATGATTTTTTTAAATGGAACCCCCTGTATATTGATTGATATTTCAATTCTTTCTTCAATTTGGAACAAAAATTGTGATACAACTCATGTTCCTAAATTCAACCGTTATCGAGATATCGCGTTTTAAAAATGGCATTTTTGCAACTTTGACATGCTATAATAAAACTCAAACTATTCAAGTTAGAGGAAAATGGTTTGCACTTTCCTATCTTAACTTTTCAAGAGTTCTTCTGTTTGGATAGAAGGTAACGTCAACTGTCAACTTTTTTCGGCACATTTTGACATTTTTTCACAATAATGGATTTAATCTCCTTGAATAGCTCTTGAAAAGTTAAGACAGGAATGTGCAATCCATTTTTCTCTAACTTGAATAGTTTGAGTTTTATAGCATGTCAAAGTTGCAAAAATGCCATTTTTAAAACGCGATATCTCGATAACGGTTGAATTTAGGAACATTAGTTGTATCACAATTTTTGGTCCAAATTGAAAAAAGAATTGAAATATCAATCAATATACAGGGGTTCCATTTAAAAAAATCATACTTTTTCGTGCCATATTTTGTGACGCACCCTGTATGTTTCCAAATATTTTAAGAATGTGCGCTTTTTACACCCCTAACCTGTGACGCATATTGATATTGATATTTTTCATATCCTATATGATAAAACCTACTTTACTCTATCGTTGGGACACCTTGTATAACTGTATAACTTGTATAACTCAGAAATGTGCCAGATAAATGGATTCGAGTATATGACAAAAAAGTTTATAAATAACATGTACTTTCGTTAACGCATACTTTCAAAGTCCCTGCAATCGATTTAAATTGTTGACGCGTCGCGACGCTTAGCTCTAAGTAGACGTTGAATTTTTTCAACTTTAGAAAATACATATCTACTTGACCCGATACATTGACCTCTTTTCACAAAAATTGATAAATGCTTTCTTGTGAAAATCATCCGTTATCGCATTTTTTGTTCATTCTGAAATTTTTTAATATAAACCGTTATAACTCAGAACTGAGTAAGATAATTGAGTTCAACTAAATAACAAAAAAGTTTAAAAATAACACGTACTTTTGTATGTGCGTAATTTCAAAGTCCCTGCAATCAATTATTATTTTCGACGCGTCGCGACGCTTTACTACTGGTAGGCGTCGAATTTTTTTACCTGTGCAAACTAACTACTTGATCTCATTCATTGACTGCTTTTTACAGAAATCAAATATCTCTATTGGTTTTCAAGATATTGGCGTGCGGAGTTTTAAGTGAAAAACCCTGTATACACTTTTTAGTTTTGAACCTTAATACTTAGCTTAAGAACATTCATGTGACCACTTGTACCATTATTGTAATATGAGAGGAACAAACACTTTGAGAAAGAAAAAGGAAGAGTCCTTGTAAGGACGAAGGCCGTGGGTTCGAATCCCGCCTGGTGCCAACTTTTCCCTCTTTTCCTTCTGCCCATATGCCAGAAAAACATTCTTTTTGTATGCAAAAAAAAAATGTAGGGTTTTTCGTGAAGTTTTGTGCTATCGACTCTAATATTTTATAAACTGTCAAATGTCAGATTATTGAGATAACTTACTTTTTTTTAAAATGGCACACCCAAGGGCACACCCTTTATATTATTACATATTTACAAAGTCGTCTTTTTTCTGATCACGATAATATATCACACATGCCCTTTCTATTCACTTGTTTAGTACAAATAAGTATAAATATGATTGGAATTTTAATTTTTTAGCATGAAGATACACGAGTTTATTTATTGTTCCCAATAATTGTCATGGTTGCACTCGAATCGTTTAATGTTAGGTATACAAAAAATGCCAAACAACTTTCCATCCACGTCATTATTGCCACCAAGCGAGTAAATATGTTATTTGCTGGTGACCAAATTTGGCCACCAGCAAATTTCATCAACAACGTGCTTGGTGGCAATTATGACGTTGGTCGAGAGTTGTTTGGCATTTGCTGTACGTGAATACTGTTCCTTAACAGTAAGTTGGTAAAAATAAATAGATGTGTTCATTCCTAACTTGAGTAATTCATTAAAATGCCGTATTTACAAATCAGAAAATCTTCTATATCTGAGTAAATATTCAGAACAAGAACTATAACAGTTATTGGAAGAGAAAAACACGCCTGTAAACTACAATTTTATCCAGATTTATAACAATTTCCTCCAAACTGACACGTAGAAAAAAGTATTTTTCAGTTCCTACATGGCCATACCATGACTTTATGTGACACTTGAAATAAAAAAGTTAAGGGAGAGTGACATTATGGTGGATCACCCTGTACAAAACAATAGGTCTCGCCACAAAATTCAGTTTTTTTACTGAAAATGCTATATATGTATACGTGTAGTACAAACCCCTATAAAGTTGAAAAAAAATAGTCAAATATTTTCTACGTTATTCAATACACAGATTTGCTAAAACGCGTAGAGGTTAGAAAAATGGTGTGACGTCACCTACGCGCGTATTTACTGTAGTCATAGGTAACGTACTGTAGCCATAGATATAGATAAATAAAATATGACTGGTGTGAAACATGGTCCAGCATCATGATACTAAAACAAGAAGGATATGATCAATTGCTGGATGAAATTAGAACCAAAACGCGCATGTCGTCACCGTGAGCCAAAAGCGAGGTTGGATTCAAAACATCAATAACGTTACCATTTGCTGGTCAAAATTTGAACTGGCTCACGCATGACGTCCCCGCGTGACATTGATTGTATAGGTTTCAGGTAGGTCACGTGATGAATTCTAAGGGGGATGCGCGAAAGTTTATCTTGTTTGTTTTAGTATCATGGTAACCGAGTTAAATAGGGAACCTATGAATTTTGAGGTTTGGACACGCAATGACGTCAGTGAAACCTGCGCGTGAGCATATCTTGTTTGTTATATTATCATGGTTCAGCATTATAAATAAAATAATGGTGGCAAGAAAGTGGTGTTTTGTGCCTGAGTGCACAAACGGACAAGTATAGGACGCTAAAGAAAATTTGTGTGATGCAAACAGAAAATTATGGTTTGAGGCAGCAAGACGGAATTTTAAAAACGTTTGAAAGCCCATGAAAGGAAACACCTCGTCAACAACTACATATTATCATGAACTATCCCCCATATGCACCGTAGAAATCTTATCCGGATAAAGTCTTTATCGCGATTAACTTCCATATCACCCAATGGAAAATAATCGCGATGAAGTCTTCATCCGGATAAAATTTCTTCGGTGCATATGGGGGTATGTCACCTACCTTTGGCAAATTATTTGAATCTCCGTTCTGGAACCCGTCTTCCATATTTGCGAAAAATGAAAAAACTTTCTTAATAATTGATGGGAAAACTCTATACTGTCGAACTCAAAACACATGCAAACTCTAAAAGTGTTCTGACAGCTAACATCACGACAATTGAATATACGTGCCGTCTTCCTAGTACCAAGTATCTGACGTCACGGTGCGTTTAGTTCGCTAAACCAAGGCACTTAATTTCAACGGCTGCTGTTGTATTAGGGATTGATATTTTTCAAGCACACTTTGAATATAGTTATTATCATATCAAAATCTTTGTTTTTCAATACTTTTAATGTATATTTTTTTTGTGGACAGGTCTATTTCCTGGCATGTCATTCCATTGACAAGCGTAGGCGTACATTATATGTCACAAAATGAAATTGAACTACCCCAGATAAGTAGGGCGATCCGTTCGGAAGCTCACACACATATCAGTCTGCCTCATGGATTCTGGGGAAGACAAAGTGGTGGCACCCAGACAACTGCGGTAAGTAGGTATCATACAGGGTGCCACAGATTCGAGTGCATGCATGGGGATCTCAGTTATTATAAGAGATACAGGGTCGGTTGAATGTTTGCAAAGTTGCGCATTTTTATGCTCAACAAAATGCCGTTTTGAAATTTCAAAAAAATCCGACTACTTCCGAAGATATTCGAAAAAAAAAACGAAATTTTGCAGAAAAGTTATCATTATTTCCTGAGTTTATTTGAGAAGATATTATAAAATGAATTACACTTTTTAATTGCCACTTTTTCTCTTCCACAAAATGGCGGTAACAAATTGAAAATCTGACGTTTCGTCTTTGTTCATTTTTTTAAATACGGACCTGGATTTTTTATTCTATTTTCAATTATCTTTTGACGTCCTTGATGTATTGAGGTATCGCAACCGTCGAAAAAAATACTCATTCAAAAAATAATACCAGAGTAAATTAGTAAGGCAACCCTTTTTTCCCTGACTCATAGTTTGGTTCATAAATCCATCTTTATTCGACACGTTATTCTTATGAGAAAACCTGCACTACTAAACAAACCTAATTGACCGAAGCAAAATCGAAATAACATCCAATAACGATACATTTGATGACATTAAATTAAATCCACAAATGCCATGAAAAAAAAAATCATATGAAAAACTGAATACATTTTTGCAAATTCCCAAGAATATTCCCATTTTAAGAAAATATTGAAAATAACAATAATAGGTGAAAAATAATGCAAAATATGGACGTTGCTAAGGCAACTCATTGCTCTACACCCTCATCTAATTACCTCAATGCCTCAAGGAAGTCAAAAGATAACCAAAAATAAAATGAAAAATCCAGGCCCGTATTAAAAAAAAAGAGCTTGATGATGGCCGGTCAAAGACGAAACGTCAGATTCTCAATTTGATACCGCCATCTTTTAGAAGAGAAAAAGTGGCAATGAGAAAGTGTAATTCATTTTACAATATCTTCTCAAATAAACTCAGGAAATAATAATAACGTTTTTGCGAAATTTTGGTTTTTTCCGAATATCTTCGGAAGTAGTCGGAATTTTTCAAATTTCAAAACGGCATTCTACCATTTTACCATTCAACCGACCCTGTATTCCTTATAATAACTGAGATCTCCATGCATGCACTCGAATATGTGGCACTCTGTATACACATTAAAATGTGTTCCTTCTTTCTTTTTTCAGAAATTAATCCTGAAATTATTAAGGCATACCTACATTTTCAGGTTAAGAATCAGGTGCTGTAATTCACCATTCATACATTTTTGCCTCCGCAGAGAGTCATGAAACATGGAATATTCTCGTCATCCGTATAATATGGCAATTTCAAAAAATTCGACGTTTTAGTGCCCCGATGCGGTCACCGGGTTTCGGAATACAAAGCAGCTTATTACTCTTTGAGTTTACTGTTATAAAGGGGAGAATACTATCGTATACTCGTGTTCAATATTGGCTGGATCCCTAAATGTATTGAATCTTCGAATGTATTGATTACATTTTATTGAGAACAGGAGACACCAATAACTTTTTTGAGTTAGAAAGGAGAGATGATACAACATTGCTTCGTTATAATAATTGGCATCTCATGATAACTTTTGCATACTTTCCATCCATTGAACTCTCCACATTTCATATAGGGTTTATTATAACCGTAGAGGTAAAGATATCAATGAACCTAGGGCCCTACATACAGACAGTTTTGCCTGCAGAACGGATAGCTCGACGGATTTTAGAAGCCGGCTAGACGAAATGGAAACCGATTCGCGCTTCGCGTAGGAAAGATATGGGAAAAATAGGTGTCGGGCACCGAACACCCTTGCAGATGAGGGGGTCGCCAGAGAAGATGCGCGTGAGCTTATCTTGGTTCTTGTAGTTTTATGGTATATGGTTATGGTACCTGGGTATACCTTTGAACGCCCTTGGCTCGTTGCATATCGGGGTCCTGCGCGTCCGACTAGAAAACAAATACTTACTCACGGTGTAAGTACGCACTCTTTGCGCGACATCCATGGTGGTAGGTCTTCTTTTGTTGAATTGTAGCGTTTGTGGAAAGCGGTTTTTTGTTGTCATAAATGAAAGTTTCACAATCCATTCCTCAATGATCATTGAAAACATCTGGATCGCTTAGGCCGCTATTCTCTTAGCAGATTTTAGTTTACTTCTTTTTCATCCAGTTTTTTTTCCCAATTCTCTTCTTTGTATTTCTTTGTCGATGATTTCAACGTATGTTACAGCCTTTGTCCATACGTGTATCGGCGAAGATAACAGTCATTGCTATAAGTGGTTTTTCTTTTTTTTCACCACCAACTTGGTGTGGCTCCAAGATATCAAAAATTTAGGAAATCCAGGCTCACGCAAGCTAATTTTGATCAAGTGAAAACCCACTCTTGGTGTGTTCGTCAAAATCTCTCATCAAAGTATTAAACGATTTATCATGTAATTTCGTTGATAGTGTCCAAGACTGGCGAGCCAAGAAGGCTGGTACTGTACTTTGATGAGAGTCTTTGACGTAGACATCAAGAGTATCTGTTTATGGACATAAATGTTGATCACTTGATGAAAATAGACGCGAGTCTGGATTTCAAATATGTTTGATATTTTGGTGAGACTCGAAGAATAAATAACAAAAAACATTGACAGCCATGACTGTGACATTATATTGGAATCATCGACAAAAGAAGAAATGGAAGAAAATGGGAAAGAAACTGTTTGAAAAAAAGTGCATTCGATTTACTGCTAAGTGAACTGCGGCTAAACAATTCAGATGACTCCAAACATTATTTTTTGAAACGGTGTTGGGAATTCAGTAAGGTGTATTCAACTGGTGGGATTTGGACTCCAACTCCGGATGGCGGACGGCAGCCCTGGCTGGTTGCTAAGCGTCATTTATCATTGTTATTGTAGTCATGGAATAGTTTTTAGTTTTTGTTGGTTACGTATTGTCAAAAATGGTCTAGCCGACTTTTATATCACAAAATTGTAGAATACGGGAATAAACCTCTGATCTCGAACCGTTGACGTTTTCTTCAACGGCATTGAACTCCATACTACGTACCTGGAAAGGTCCCGGCCGTTGTCGACGAATCGTCAAAGTATGCAATTTTTTGTTAGACAGAGATAGCCAGTGTAACGGATACCTATCCTTGTCGAACTCATCACCGAGTATCAAGGTTATGTGAGAATCTAGTGGTGGTTTTGCGTTCTGTGTTATTTTATTGGTGTTGAAAACACATGTTATTATAGTAATGATAAAATATTGTACATCTTGTGTGCTGTTTTCCATCAGATAAGTAGGTTTTATCGGAGAAAGTGGAAAGGACTGACAAAATATGGTGGTATCTGTTGTGTTGCAGTCGGATGTAAAAACTTGCAAGATGAAAGAAGATTGTCTTTTCATGGCTAAAAGTTCAAACAATCATAAAAAAAATTTGCTCAAAAATTTGTTAAAGTTACAATGCTATAATCAAGTAGGTATCATGAAATGTGAAGTAAAACCAATGTAGATCATTGTGTAAAACATTATGAAATAAAAAGTTGGGTTCTTCATGTAGGGTAAAAAATGGCTACTTTTTTTTTTCTTTACAAATTATAACTCATATATTGAAGGTGATAGGTACCTAGTTTTTTTTTCAAAGATATGATTTTCTCATCAAAATCTGATGAGGACAGTTGTTTCCATCGCAATGGAAAATTATATAAAGACTTTGTTATACTAAATTTATCCATAGTTAGAGAATACAAGGGTAATATTTATTGTACCTACCTTTAAATTAATAATTACTTTGTTTATTTGATTTATTTATTATCCAATCAATTTTTTTATATCATGGTAAAATTTGGAAAAGAATTAAAATAACTCATCGTGAGTTTAGCCTACTGAACTACTATTTTTCTGCGAGGAAAGTACCAAGTAACTGATCTACTCAATTTATTCAGTTTAGAGTCTAGGTATATTCATTTTTTATTCCTTATTAGAATAAATGTGGCACGTGAATGGTAAATATCTTTTCAATTTCCTATAATCAAAGCAATAATATAATATTTTCCTTAAATATGTCTAATAAATATAAAATTTCTGTATTATTGCGATTTCTGTCCATAAAGACCACTGAGTTAGAAAGAGATAGATATCCGTAACTATCGATAGTCTCTACTTGCTTCACTAACGATAATAAGCGGGTCCGTTCCAGGTACGTAGTATGGAGTTCAATGTTCAACGGGTAGTTGATTTGGACTCGAAATAAAATAGTGGCGACAGTGACAGGACTTCAGTCGTTTATTCTGTGAGTGCTTTGACTTTGACAGTTTCGCCATGATTGGAATACCGCTGTGGATTTTTTCTCACAGACAAACTTTTACCGCGTTTTGCAGTTTTCGAAACGTTCGGGTTCACATTCACATGAATAGCTTACGGATGCCATGTTGAGTGATGAGACTTCGGACTTTGCGGCTATTCTAGTAAACTGGGACCTGTTAACTTCAAAATGTACGCATATGCAAGACTTGGACAAGGACATTTTTGACAGTAGTGAGATGGATCTTGAAAATGATATTGATACTTGTGATGGTTACCAGAGAAATTTCGCTATTCCTCGCCAGAAATACCAATCTCCCAACAAATTGACTGTGAGAACTTTGATGTATTATGGTCATATTTGATCAGGCAAGAAGCATCCAAGAAAAAATCTGTATCAGCAAAAGATGGATAATATCTCCGTACCGAATGGTTATGTTTTCGTTGCTCTCTAAGTATCAGAGTATAATCACGAGTCGTGGACTTTCAAATGTAGTACTGCTCGTGGAAGTATGGTTCGTTGGAAGTCACAAGAAAAAGAAAAAATCGCTCAAAACATCGGTCTTATCAGTAGGTGAGATAACTCGGCATCGCAAAAAATATCAACGCGAATGAAGCTGAGATACGTACACTAGGTATGGACAGTAACGAGAAGGCTCAACGAGTCCGGAGATTGAGGCATGTCCTGTTTGCTCTGTCGGTTTCGATGATATTATAAGCCGATTTCCAGAAAGAGAATCCGGACGAAGGACTTCAGTGATCAGAGCAGAATGGATACTATGATGGCTATGAATATAACTCTGCAGCAGCTAGTCGATAAGGTTCATGATCTTGATAACAGAGTTGTTGACCTTTCTGGCAAAATCGAGATCTCATTGTTTGAAAATCAAGAGTTAGGAAAGGAAAAAGAATGTAGAAAAAGCCGGAACGTCTACCACTGTGAATAAATCAATCTGTTTGGGTCCAATCGTGATTCTACACCAACATATTATGCATCTATTAGAGCCACAAATAGCAAGAGAAAAGTTTTGATTCTTGACACGGAAGTGACAGAAAAAGATTCAATTGAGGTAAAAGTTGTTCTTAAACAAAAAGTGAATCTATCCGAAATAGGCGGTGGAATCTCCATTGGCAGGAAATCTAGGAATGGGGGACTGATACTTGAATGTAGAGACAAAAAAAATGACAATATTCAAAATGAGATCCAAACTAAACTGGAAGATGATTATACTGTTGAAAAGTGTAAACTCCTGAAGGGTAAAATCAGAAGAAGAATATCAATGTTCTGATGATGAGATAGTTTTTAAAATAAAGCACCAAAATCAATTGAGCCCTAGTCCAGAATTGAAAATCTTCAAAAGAACGAGAGTGAATAAAAACAGATTCAATATTATTATGGAGGTGGATGGAGGTACCCACCAAATGGTATCTCAAAATGAAAGGTTTCAACATTGAGCGGTCTCGATGCATGCTTTTCAATGATTTCAGTGTGATTAGATGCTTCAAGTGTTGCCGCTACGGACATGTTGCTATAGAATGTAAGGGAGAAACAGTGTGTCTCAAATGTATTCTGAATCATGAGCTGTCTGAATGTACGAGATACTGATCATATGTGTGGGATATGAGCAAATGTAACTCTTATCAAAGAGTAGAAACAACACAAAAAGACAAGTACATCAAATAGCAATTAGATAATTAGATTGAAATAATTTCTCGACTGGTCTAGTCCAATTACCAATGTTATCTGAATAACAAGGATAACATCGAAGTACTTGTCAAAGATTGGCAACCACTGTTGGTGCTTTTGTCCGAAACGCATCTGTCTGAGAATATGGAGCTGGTTGAGCTTCAAATCGGAGGTTGCAAACTGGCCCAATGTGTAACTACGTATAGAAAAACTGAGGAAGTGATGGTGCTTATCAGAGAGGGATCAAGTATAACGTGAGGTGTACAGAGTGTGTGCAAAACTTTTTGTGGATTTTAGCAGTCCAGTTCTCAGTTTCATCTACTGCATATTAATACAGCGTTCTATGCCATCCACCATAGACGAAAAATGCAGCATTCGTCGAGTACTTTTCCGAATATATCGACCAAGTGAGCGTTTTTGATTGTATCAACATCATAACAGGTGATTTTGATTTTGACTAGTCAAAAAATTCTTTTCACGGTCTAAAAATCATAAATGGTGTTTTTACTAGTGGTATGTACCTATGATACCACAACAAACAAGATAAGCTCACGCGCATCTTTCTTGGTGAATGCCGCGAGGTAACCGCCCATGAAAAATGCATAGGGTGCTCGGTGCCCATTGATTGCTAGGTTATGTTTCAAACACTCATTTTCTCATATATTTCCTATGCATGGTGACCTAAATGGTCACCATGCGCGAATTGGTTTCAATTTCGTCCAGCTAGTAAGCTTATCTTATGTGTTTTAGTATCATAGTATGTACCAATTTGTGAATTCTCCAACTCGAATAACATCTAATAGTAAAACGCTAATTGACCATAGGTATATAGTGACAAATAACAATACTTTAGTCGATTGAATTCATTATACTCCCAAAATTAGTGACCATTCAATTTCATCTGTAGCTTTAAAATCAAATTCTGATGCAAAACCAACCATAAAAATCCAAAGATCAATGTACCGATATGATGCTGTAAATCTAAAAAACCAACTAAAGCTGCTTCCATGGAGCACTAACTTATCGGATGTTAATGTTTTTGCTGAATGTTTTGAATGATATGTGTCCAATTTGATTGGTATGTGTTGAAGCTAACCATAAAAACACAAAGTAAAAGTTTTGATGAGGAATCGTGATCCACTTTACAAGAAGGCTATGTTTATGAAGGTCACAGAATCATGGAATGAATTCAATGTCATCAAAAACCAAGTTGTATCAACGATTAGAACTGAAAATAACTTGTTCTACCAAATATCAATTGAAGAAAACATAATCCAAGACTGTTATGGAAAAACCTAAAAACGCTACTGCCAGAGAGGAATGTCTTGCCACCGGATGCTATCATCTTTAGTACGGAAACTGTAACAGATGTAGCCCAAATTGCAAACAAACTCAATGAATATTTTGCTAATAGTGTTCGTGATATTGTTGAAAATATTCCAAGGGGTACAAATCCTGCCCTCAGCAGAAATATACAATCTGAAGTAAAGTTTTCTGACTTTGATAGAATTTCAATGTCTGATTTTAGAGGATACTTGAAGTGTCTAAGACAGGTTTGAGGTGGTCAGTTGGGCATCTCAACACGTTCTTTAAGATGCCTGTGAGTAATCGGGAATAGACTCCTAGATGTTAACAACATCTCTTTGTAGAAAGGTATTTTTCCTGAATCGTCAGGTTGTCAATTCACGGAAATAATCAGACATGAGACCTATCAATACTGTACCAATATTTGAAAAAGTGTTGAAGTTGAGTGTGATGGATCAATTTTTACAATACTGTGATACAAACCACCTAATTGTGCCTAAGCAGTCGAGCTTTCTGAAAAATCATTCTTCTGAAAGTGTTGTTCATTTATGTGACGAATTTCTCAAAGCATTGGATTGGTCTAATCCCAAATATAAGTTTAAGACAGGAGTTTTGAACTTTTTGTACCCTTTTTATATCTAACGAGTCTAAGCAGGGCCCATAAATAGAGGAACAGTAATTAAATTGAGAAAGTATCAACGTATCGCAGAGCAAAACCTAATAGGAAACAATTTGTTAGGTTAATTTGGAAATAGTACGTCCGATGTTGTGAATGTAAATCACGGACTGCCTCAGGGAACTGTGTTGGGCCCTATACTTTTCCTTCTATACATAAATGACGTTCTCGCAGTAAATCATAGTAACATTGTTCTTTTTGCAGATGACACGTTATTTTATATTTGGGAATGACCTTGAGCAAATAGTTGATAAGTTGAACTGTGTTATGGAAAGCTTATACAGATGGCTTTGTGATAATGATGTGGCAAGTTTCGCTATGGAAAACACTGTCCAGTTTTGATTTATTTTTTTAAAGTCACCACAGCACAGCTATTCACAAGTATTTATGTTCACAATTACAGCTTATTTATGTTTTGCGATCCATATCTGCCCTCTTGTCTGAATGGCGGGCCTTTATGTCTTTTTCCATCACTCGATAGGTGGTTCTTCAGAAGTTCTTCAATATTCCAGATGTAGACAACCGAAAATACTAGATCATTATAGAAAACAGTGATTCGAACATGTGACAAACGGGACAAGAGCCGACATATTCAAGCGAGACAAAATGGTTAAAACCCTGTCTCCGCTGTCGGCTGCCTTGGAAGTTCGTACCGCTGGGCATGTTTCGTCACAATAAGTTGTGTTTGAATGTTTCTAAACCTAAATGCTGCATATTTAGTGAGAAGTATATGTTGAATTCAATAATGTTGAGGTCCAAATGAACGATGAACATCTAGTGATTGTCAAGGAAATCAAATACTTGGGAATAACATTTGACTCGCATCCTATCCTCATGCAGATTTTGTAATGCGCAAATATTCCCAAAAAGTGTATTTTCTGGCTAGAGTTGGCAGACAGTTATCTGCTTTCACGAAAATGAAGAATAATCATGCTATTGTTGCGCCACATTTACAGTATTGTTGTACATTATTGTTTCACCTGCCAAAGTACACGACTGATGAACTCCAAAGAATTAAAAATAGGGCAATGAGAATTTCAAAATCAATCTAAATGCCCTACCACCATATGTCTGTGAAAAGGTGTAATTCTTTGATGATTCAAATGATTATAGTACTAGGCATATACAGAGTGTCCGGAAAGTCAACGATAATAGTGAAAGAGGTGATAGACCATTTCATAAGCTTTCAGAAAAACATTATATTTTTTATATGTAAGGGAAGTTTCTTTGTCCAAATAATGTAAAGAAGGAGGTTTTCGTGACGTAGAAACAAAAAGGGAAATGAGAAAAGTTGGCACCAGGCGGGATTTGCCAACCCTTACATATATATTAATTGGCTCAATTTCGATGGTTAGGGTGTCAACCCCGATACCTGCTAAAGTCGCTTTATGTCGGCGATGCATCTTGGTTGAAGGTGAAAAAGATTTCTATACAACCTCGATTTTTCCTACCCCCATATAACACCTCCAATGTATTGTAACCGCCAAAGGTTGCTCACCATAACTTTAAAACTAACATCCTAGAAGTGAGAATAGTTTGCATTGGGCTGGCTTTGCTCATAGGCATTGGTAGCTCAGTTGGTAGAGCGTTGTCCTGGTATGACGTTGCCAAGGTGAGGCCAAACAAGGATCACTGACAGGCATTTCGCTCCGTGAATTTACGGCAAAAACTCGTTAAAAAGTTTTGTTTCAAATCGTGAAAAGTTGTGAAAGTATATTGTGAGCTGTTGTGGTGCTATACTGTTCGTGCTGAAGGCGTAGCAGGAGTTTTTGGGGCTATTCCAGCCCAATTTGAATCTGACGTTGCCTCGTCACCATGGAGACCAAAGGAAATGATGAGAATGAAATGGACCATCCATCGGTGGGGACCAAACGTACACATGGGGAGTCGAGTGGGACCACCAGCAGTAGTGATGAGATAAGCGAAGGTAATAATACCAAGCCCATTTCTAAGAAAAATCGAAAAACTGTCAAACCGGCGTGGATTCACGGAACACTACCCCATAAAAATGGTGGAGGTACCAGTGTCATCCTGAAAAATGCAAATACTCCGCTTATTGATCTCGTACCGAGTTATAAAGGTATAGAGGATGCTTCGGAGTGTCAAGATAGGGCTGTTAGAATATCAAACACCCCCAAAATGAACAAAGTTTGTGAAATAACCAATAATGAATGGCTGGCAATTACTGCAGGTCAATGCACGACCTGCAGTTTCTTGAAACGCCTACTGCTTTCAAAAGGCGTGGGCAAGGCTGTAACCATTGAGGCCCAGCAGCATATCCATGAATTTCATGATGGGATGGCAAAATTCAGCAGTAAAATAAGGCTGCAGTCAAAAGTGCCTACTGAACACACGGTCAAACTAAATAACAAGTTTGAAAAACTGGCTGGACTGAAAGACTGTACGGAAACGAGGAACGATGATGTAGATGTGTCAGTAGCTGCAAGATCGTCTGCAGGGAACACAGGTGTTGGAGCCAGCAGCAGCTGTTCTGGCAAGCAGTCTAAAGGAAAGGGATTACCACCCATAATAATTCCACCCAATGATCCACCCAATTCAAATTAGGATCATCGTAAGTTGATTCATGATTTGAAGGTGAGTGCGCCCTCTGGGTTTTCGCTCGAGTACTCAAAAAATAGTACAATCATCAATCCAAGACAGGTGGATGAGCACAAAGCCATTATGCAGAAACTCAAGTGTGATAGTCAGGCTGAATTGCACACGTATTTAGTTGAAAGTGAGAAGTCCCATTCATTCGTTGTCAAGGGGCTGGATCATGGGCCAGAACCTGTGGACATCAATGAGGAACTAGTAAAGCACTGCAATGTTTCAGTCAGAGAGGTCTATAGACTCACCACCAAGAGCCGACCCCGAGCATATACATGGTGATCTGTGGACCTGAACACAAACTGAGTTCGTTGAACGCCGGTGTCCGCTTCCTTGACCATGTGAAGGTCACATGGGAGAAGAATAGAAAGTCGGCTGAGGACGGGGCTCTTGTCCCTTCATGTTGCAACTGCGACGGCCAACACAAGGCCACGTCCACGGATTGTCCTGTATACATTTACAAAAAAGGGAAGCTTAATGGTGGTAAAAAGCCTGCGAAAAAGTTTGTAGATGCTCCAGCCCCCGTAACGAATGCATGGTCAAAGCCAGTGCCCATCGCCCCTGCCTTGGATGCAGGGGAATTTCCTGCGTTACCTCAAAGGGCGCACTTATCTTCAGTGAGTGATGATATGAACATTGAAAGTGTACCCATTTGTAATAATGCTTTAAATATTCCTAATACTGATCCTGTAAATAATTTGAGTGACATGTTCACCATCTTGAACGACATTAACGGCATGGTGAACATGGACGAGGTTTTCAGGTGCCTGTCCGACCTTAGGGTGAGGCTGGCAAGTACACCAAAAGGTAATCGTGGCTTGGTAACGCTCTGCTTTATGAATAGCGCTTCTCAGACGTACAATTTTGAACCGGTTAGTTAAGCATGATTGTCGTCTAAGAATAGTTGAGTGGAACGCAAATAGCGTGTTTCAGAAGCGGGGTGAGCTAATGCACTTTTAGGTCAAGTTAAGAGTGGATATAATGGTAATTACCGAGACTAAATTGGTTCCCAATAAAAAGTTGGTTATTCGGAACTATGTTGTTCATCGGGTTGACAGGACACTCCGTGGAGGAGGTGTTGTCATGCTTGTTAATCAAAATATACCGCATATTTTGACCAACGTTGCTTCAGCTATGGAATGCATAGCAATTCAACTTCGAAACGGGTACGTGATTGCTGGCGCCTACGCGAAGCCAGACCTGTGCATCATACCTGCTGACTTAGATCCGTTTTTTCGGTTCAACAGGGGAACGTTGTTAGTGAGTGATTTTAATTCCAGACACACTTTGTGGAATAACCATAGGTGTAATCGGAATGGTTTTTCTGCATGGATACATAGCAGAAAATGACATTACCTTACGAATGGCAAGACTTTGACTTATATTGATCTAGCATTGGGTAAAGATATCCTTAATCTTCCGGATTTGCAGGTGCTCAATCAGCTCTCGTCTGATCATATGCCAATCATGCTTGATTGGCGTATCGAAGTTGGACGTGATGTTGTGGAACCGCCCGCATACATATACAAGGATGTAATTTGGAGAAAATTCTGAGAAATTGTGAACGAGCGAGTCCAAATTGTCAATGACTTTCAGTCAGCTGAGGATTTGGAAGCTTTTCTGGAATACTACAATTTTCGCGCGATAAGGTGAGCCGTAAGGAGAATCTTGAGCTTGCTGAGGACCGTCTTCCGGACAATATTTTGGGGCTAATCAAGCTTAAAAATATCAAAAGACGGGAATGGCAATGTTCCAGACTACGTGAACATCGGGTTGAGTTGCAAAACTTGACACGACGTATTCAGAGGGCGATCTCTGGATATCGTAACGAAACCTGGAGCAAGACACTTGCCGGATTGTCCACTCAGGATAATTCTTTGTGGAAGTTGAGTAGGAGAGTCAGAAATAAGTTCCTGAAAATCTCCTTGCTCGGAGATGATCTGGACGGACCTTAGTCATCTGAGGAGATTTCGGAGACTCTTGCTGATCATTTTGCAAGGGCCTCCGGAGACAATCCGGACGTCACACAATTCCAGAGGGATATAACTGAGTCAGTGAAACATTGTTTTACAGCTGCTCCTTGTGTTGTTCCAGACCGTGTTCTTGGTAAAATTCTGGCAACTCCTTCAGAGCTAGCCAGAATCATTAAACATCTTCCTAAAAATAAGGCTACGGGAGACGACTGCATAGCTAACATGCTATCGAAGAATCTTCCTCGGAAGACTCTTGTGCAACTGATGTACTTAATCAATGGCATGTTGCGATTACAGCACTTTCCCAGTGCCTGGAAAAGTGCTGTAATCGTGCCAATTCAGAAGCTCATATCACTTAAAATATATAGGAAACTTGAATGGGAGCCAATGTAAATGGAGTTTAAGGCAACCATTTGATCAAGTCAGATTTGTTTAGAGGACTACCCGTTGGATGACGCTAAAGATGGAGATTTTCCTTAACAACGGTTGCCATAAATAACCAATCCCTAACCCTAGACGTCATTGTCATTTCACGTATAATTTGAATTTTGTGCCGAAAGATCTAATTTTCAGTACCTAGATTATCTTGAAATTTGTTTTTGAACCTTGGATTGGTTTATAATGTAAGCTTATCGTGAGTTCTTTGAGAAATGTATCGTCCCCTGGATATGTGGATATTTTGAAAAAAACGCATCCTTCCCTTTTCAATAAAAGTTCTTCCACTGTTTTAGAAAAATTGGTTCAGCATGTTAAAAAATTCGATTTTGAACAACAAAACTGAAGCACAACTGGGTGTCCTAGAATTTTTGTCGTTTGCATTTTATAGACTCAACATTCGAAATTTAATTCAAATATTGATTCACATAGCTTGTCAAAATGCATGTGTTGTATTTGTGCAGGACATAGTCTTTAGACATTATAAAATGAACGTTTTTGAAAAATAGTTATGCATTTTTTCAGAATGACTTTTGATACACCATGTGATAAATATTTGAATAAGAATTTCGAACGTGGTATAAATCGTATTTTATCCAATAGATGGCTCCACCATATGCAAAAAAACGTTTTTTTTACGTTTTTGAGAAAAAAGTCAAAAGTACGAGGACAACCCGTTGTAGGGCGCTGGCGAATTTCATTTCAAACTATTGTATGGGAGTTTCCTATATAGTTTGAGTGATATGTGTTCAGAAGTCGGGGTAAACGCCATTCAGCGTGGACTCGTATAGGCCAATTGCGCTGTAGAGCTGCATTTTCAAAGTGGCAGAAAGGGTAATCCTTTATGCCATTGTCAAGCTGAAAATTGACAGGAAAACTCCAGCTCAGCAGTTTGCTTTCCGAGCACAACATAGCTGTGTGTTGGCGGTCTCGAAGGTGGCCCAGGAGTCTATGGATGGTTTCAACAAGGGACAAATTACCGTTCTGCTTGCACTTGATATCAAGCAGGCGTTTGATTCAACGTGGCACGATGGTCTTTTGTGGAAGTTGAAACATGTGTATGAATTCCCGCTATTTTTCGTAAAGTTGATGCATAGCTATCTGTGTGATAGGTCTATTCGTGTACGGGTGGGTGGCGCGTTATCTGTTTCTCGAAATCTCTGGGCAGGCGTCCCTCAGGGAACAGTATTATCGCCAATACCTATCTACTTCCGACATTCCCGCTGTGGAACCGGTTGAAATGGTCATGTTTGCGGATGATGTTTTGGTTTACACTCATTCGTACTTCGCATAGGCTGCTCGACAGCGTTTAAATTCTTACTGTCAAAGTGCCCTGGTCCCTTGGTATTCCAAGTGGAAACTGGGCATTAACAGTAAGAAATGTGAATGCCTGGTGCTGATGCGTAAATTTAAGAATAATCGGATAATTCAGCCTATGCAGTAACTATGGTTAACAAACTAGAGTATCTCGGGGTTATTATTGACGCGCGATTGTCATTTTTGCGAAATACTTCTCACCTTTTGCAAAAGGCCTTCTTGGTGGGACAGCGCTTATATCCAATTTTGTGTCATAGGTCCAAATTGGATCAAGATTTGAAGCTCATCTTATATCGCAGTGATAAGACCCACTATAACATATGGCTGTCCTATATGGTGTAGCATGTCTGATTCACAATTTGCGCACCTGCAAAGGACACAGAATTTATATTCACGTGCTGCCCTCAACTTACCAAGGAGAACTCCTATAATGGATTTGCACGATTTAGCGTCAACTCAGAAGGTGCAGGAGTATGTTGTAGAGGTGGCAGATCGTTTTCACCGTTTAAAAATAGGGAATTCATCTTTGACTGCCAACCTAACCAACACCAGACATTTACATGATGTCACACATCGTCTTATATAATATTGGCAATCTTTTATGAATCTCTTATGAAGATGGAGTATGATGCCGTGACATCTCAAAATTTTAGCTTTTTAGATTATAGTTCTGGTTCTCAACATTGTTTAAAAAATATATTGTTCAAGTGAGGTTTTTTAACTTGTTTTCCTCACAATATGTTCGGTCATGCATCGGTTGCCCTCTGCCCATAGTTTTACCATAATAACATCTGCCGTTGTTAAATTGTTCCTTTCAATAATTCTACCTGGTATGTGCACTTGTAAACGATTGTAGGAAATGTGCGTATTATTATCTACTTAAATATGGACAAACTATACTATTTGATAGGTAATTGTGTAAATATTCACATTTACTTCTTGACATTGCTTGTCTATAGTTTTAGTTTAACCATATAACATTGTAATTTTTAATTCTTAATATACACTTTGAAATGTCCTGGCATGACGAAGGTCGTGGTTATTTTTTTTTTAATGCTCCCAACGACCTTTTCCTTCGCAATTACGAGCCAGTCACGAAAATTTCCACGTACTTACTAAAAAAGAGAATAAAAATAAATTAATTCTCTGTAAAATAAGATTTTTTATTGAATATTTTGAACTTTTAGTGGCAATATCTCGAAAACCATAGAGTTTTTACAAATTTCATATTATGTTTTCCTGGATGCTCATGAGTTAGTCCATCACCCCTTTCAGTATTATCGTTGACTTTCCGGACACCCTGTAGCGTTAGTTGTAAAGCAAATGTAATACCACTCAAATGTCAAATTCAGTTTTATATAAGCTACAACAATTTGATAATTCAACTCATGTTGGAAACTTTTTAATGAAACGACGTAGTCACACAATTAGAACAATATAATAAACTGAATCATTACATAACTCTCAAAAACGAAAAATAAGAAACCAAGACATCTACTCTCGGAAAAGGGTGTAGCTCGTCTGTCTACCTGAATGCCAAAACATGTGCATTCGGGTCCTTCAATACAAGATTTTATTACGCGTCCATCATAATATTTTTCAACGGGCTTTGCTGAAATACGCAGTTTTAGAAATGTCCCCTACAGCTCGGCCATCCTGATGAAAGTTCGTCCCCGAACTTCAACTCCCATTGGACGTCGCGTCGCGTCGTGGTCTAGTAGTTCATCACTTCAAGCTGTAGCTGGTTCAGGACTACTACCCAAAGTACCCGATCCTTACGGATAGTCAGACAGTTACCTTCAGAAAAGAAATAAAGTAAATACCAAATAATAACATAGTTTTACGATCATTCCTATGTTTTAGCATATTATCTTTCATGAATGTAACATACATATACAAATGAGATCTATCATGGGCAACAACTTCCATCTACTCTTATACCTGAGTAGGCTTCTATCAATATGGCAACAACTGATAGGCTTCCGAACCACAGCAAATTCGGGCATTTAGTCAGAACCCGCAGTTTACTGACTAAGCTTCTGAATGTACAGAGAAATCCTCGAAGTCATATAGGCCAACTGTATATAAATATGTCCACTTAGCTCACCATTTCCCCCCCCCCTTCCTTTTGAGTCGTCTGTTTTTGTTCAAATGTTAGTGTAGTTTCGTAGTTTGTTGTGTTGTGTCTGTCATGTAATGGTGTGTGGATCTCCCTTGAACTAACCCAATTTGGCTCTACTGGCTTCGACGACTAACCTGTTATTCAGGGTTTCATCCAACTCCAACGTGAATTGGGCATTCGACCCCAACATATGCGACTCATCACGAGGTCGAGCTTCTAGAAGTAAAGAGAAAAGGGTTGTTCTCTCTCTTCACTGCTAGGCTTCTGTGCAACCCCACAGGCTTCTGATTTTTGAAACAATGCTTGATAAAACCAGGCTACCATTTCATTTGCAGGAATTAATTTCATATCAACAAATGACTATTTACAAAATTCAGGATTTCCCCGTAGGGCTTTCAAACTCTCACTTATGAGATTGAGCTTCTAGAAATAAAAAATCTCTAGGCTTCTGCATAATGCAGGATTTTTGTCATTCAATCCCCTACTGATGAGATTGACTTTCTAGAAATACAAGAAATTAAATATTTCTAGGCTTCTGAAATATGCAAGACTTTCTGACTACAAAAACATTCAGGTTACAGTACATAGCTATGCTGTGTTTCACTCAAAATATTATGTTCTCGTATATGTATATGCTAAGACATGAATGATCAATATCAGTCGTCAAAATTTACTCACTGCCGCTGACAGTCTTGGTCATTCAACGTAATCCAAGGTTTCAAACTATCTACAGCTATAACGCTTATAGATTGCCTGGAACCACGGAGGACCTGTACTATATACCTATCATTTTCTAAAACTTTTGTGACCCTGAAAGGACCCTTGAATTTTGGAATCAACTTTTTGGGACCCCCACTCGACCCAAAATCAGTCTTGCGAACCATAACTAGATCATTAACCTTGAACTCGATGGGTGGTTTGCGTTTTTGATCAAAACTGAGTTTCGCCTTCAGCTGATTGTTATCGATTTTTTGAGATACCTGTTCCCTAAGAGTCTGTAAGTTTTCTCGTGCCAACGTATCACGTATAACAGATAGAATTTTCGCGTCTGCTATGGGTTTTGGGTTCAATCCCATGATTATTTCATAAGCTGATTTCCCAGTCGTTTTATGGATCGTCGAATTGATACTAAATTGAATAATCTTCAAATGCTTATCCCAGTATTCTTCGCTTTCATCATTAGCAGTATAGCATCGCAATGAATTCAAAATTGTCAAATTGAACCTCTCACACTGTCCGTTTGCACGTGGTGTGGCAACGGCATTTTTGACGTGTTTAATGTTGAAATTTCGACAAAAATCGTACATTTTTCTGGAGGTAAAGGCTGAGCCTCTATCGGAAATTATTCTGTCTGGAGGTCCAAACAAGAAAATAAAGTTTTCGAGCACTTTGATGACGCATTTGATATTTGTGCTTTTGACTGCTTCAATAAATACAAATTTGCTAAAAGCATCGACTATCACGAATATTTGTGTATTCTTATGTTTTGACTTCACGAATGGGCACATGTGATCGATGTGAAGGGTTTGAAACGGAGTTGTTGATTTTGGAATAGGATGAAGAAAACCTGGTTTCCGCCCAGTTGAACCTTTCATATATAAACAGTTTAGACATGATGACACATATTTTTTTACAAAATTGGACATCTTTTTAAACCAATAGTTCCGTTGAATTCTATTTAAAGTTTTCTCAACGCTGAAATGTCCGGCGTCATCGTGATTGAGACGACAGATTTGCCACCTGCAAGATGTTGGAACTACCCATTTGTGGGATCCATGAACTTTTCGATATAAAATATTTTTCTTGATGATATAATTTTCAAAATAATTTTTATTGGATGAGTTTTTTTCTGATTGAAGAATTTCCATGACGTTTTTGATATGATCGTCTTGACCTTGTACTGCTGAGATCCCTTCTGATTCCGTTAGATTAATAATGTTTGAAACTAGTTCTTGTTCGTCAACTGGGTGTCTACTGAGGTAGTCAACATGATTCATGGATGTTCCGGCACGGTATTCTATATCAAAAGTAAAGTCTTGAATTTCGAGCCACCAACGAGCTATTCTTGGTACTAGATCTTTTTTCAATGCAGTAGCTCAAACCGCGGAACAATCGGTGAACACTGTGAACTGTTTTCCTAGTTAGTATACTCGGAAATGCCGTGATGAAAATACTACGGCCATGGTCTCCAGTTCATAAGAATGGTATCTACTTTGATCATAAGTGCACTGTTTACTAAAATATGCAACTGGGTGCCATTTTCCTGAGTGAGGTTGCATCAGAATTCCACCTATGCCGATACTGCTAGCGTCACAATGCAATTGAATGGGCAGATCATGATCGAAAATTTTAAGAACTGGACTATCAGCCAAAAGAGATTTTATGAGTTCGAAAGCTTCCTCTTGATCTTCAGACCATGACCATAGAGCATTTTTTTTTAGTAACTTGGTTATAGGTTGGATGATGAATGCATAATTTATAATAAACTTCCTAAAATAATTAGCCAAGCCGCAAAATTGCCTCAGTTCTTTTTTATTGGTGGGTGATTTAAGTTTGATTATTGCATCGACTTTGAGTTTGCTTGGTTGAACCCCTCGTTCAGAAATTTCCCGACCAAGATAACTGATTTGAGTAAGTAGAAATTTACATTTTAGTGGTTGAAGAGTTAAGCCATGTTTCTTCAATATTCCTAGTACTTTTTCGAGTTTTACTAAACCTTCTTCGAGTGTCTTAGACGGTATTAGAATATCATCTAAGTAAGGTAATGCAGTGTCCGTTTCCAGTTCACCCATAATTTTGTTCATCATGCGCTGGAACACAAAAGGAGCGTTGCATAGACCAAAACTCATTCTTAAATATTCATAGTGTCCATTGGGGGTGATGAACGCAGTTTTGGGGATTGATTCTGGGGCCATCGGTATTTGGTAGTAACCAGAAAATAAATCCAATAACGTGAAATATTTGAAATTTGCTAACTTGTCTATCTGGTCTTCGATTAATGTTAGTGGGAATTTTTCCCTTATAGTGATAAGGTTCAATTTTCGGTAATCCACACAAAGTCTTAGTTCACCATTGACTTTTGGCACTAGAATTATCGGACTTGCATACGATGAGGATGATTCCCGAATAAAATTATTTGCAAGAAGTTCTGATATGATGTCTTTCAATGCCATTCGTTGGTTTTCGGGCAACCTATATGGATTGTAGCATACGGGGTTTGAGCTCGATAATGTAATGTTCATTTCAACGCAACTTGTTTTACCCATTTCACTCAAATTAAGTACCACACATTGGCGATATTTATTCAATAGGTCGAGCACGGTAGTGGTGTAACTGAGCTCGCAAGATATATCACTTTCATTCAATGGTCTTGAGTCCCTAATATTATTAATGAGGTATAAGTCCGCACAGGTACTAAATTTAATTTCACTGCCATTTTTCTGAAAGGAAACATGGGGTTGAGACAAAAAATTGTTCCCAATTAGGATATCAGCTGGGCACATTGCGTCAGGTACAATAATGATTCCCGTTACTGCACTTACTGAGTCTATGGAAACCGCACAAACAGTTACCTGCCGACCTTCAAAAATCTGTCCTGAAAATCCCTTCAAAAATCGGGGCTGGCTTTCAACTATCTTTAAATTAAGTTTTATGGCAACCGACCTTTTCATTAGAGAGCACTCACTACCTGTGTCAATTAGACCAGTTATTTTGGCATTGTTGATGAACACCTCCGCAAAATATAGATTAACAAAATGTTTTGAAGCAAAAAGTATTCGACGCTCAGATGATAGTCATGCGGTTTTGGAATGGTTAAATTTGTGGTTTTTCTTGCGACAGTCTTTCTCAAAGTGTCCATTTTTCTTACAAAAGTTGCAAATTATTTTGTTTTCTCGATGGAAAGGATTTTGACCCATTGCAAGCTTCTTGGGACAGTTGAAACTGCGATGGCCTACATCATTGCATTGATAACAACGCATCTTCATACTTTCGTATCTATTTTCCCCGCGGCTAGTTCCCGGCATGTTCAAATCACAACCCCTTAAATAAGTTAATAAATCTTCGGATGATTTATAATTATTACTGAGTGCCATGTGTCTGATGTCTTTGTTCTTAATTCCATGTACAATAATATTCACTTTTTCGTGTTCAGGTATTTCCCAGTTGAGGCGTTGTAACTTGTTCAATTTTTGCACAAAATAGTCCACAAATGTCTTGTTTTCATCAGAAGAATAAAGAGCAGCGTCTTTGAATAATAAACCCATACTTTGAGTGTCCACGTCAAAAGTGTTACGTAAAGCTGTCTTCAGTTGAGACCAATTTTTATGAGCAAATTCACCTCCTAAGTACCATTCGCGAGCACGACCGGTGAGTTTTGAGACCGCAAACCGAGTTGTATTAACATCATCCCACCTTGAAAAATACGCTTTTTCTTCTACAAGACGAATCCATTTATTTACAGTTAATCCCAAACCAATAGTTGACGGATTGAAGTCCGGAATGCATGACCAAGTAAAATTGTTTGTACTGACCTTTTGCTCTCGTTGTAATACCTTTACTTGTTCTTGCAAAAACTGCAATTGTTGCTGAACTGTCAAAGGTGGCGTTGACGATCGTTCACTTGAATTCCCCTCCATGGAGTGAGGGTTTGCAGTGCTTGCACATTCAGATTGGAGGTTGGGCTAGTTCCTTATTGTTTGCCATCACGGACACTTCACAAATCACTAACTAAAGGAATGTAAGTTTCGTTTAGCACTACCACAAGAAGGTATGTCTAGCGTATTCCCACAGTCGGCACAGTTCACTATTAAAAGATGAAACACTATATACAAGTCAAAATACAGTTTTTTTTTTTGTTCATAACCGGAAAAGTTGATGGGGTTTAAATTTTTATCAAAACCGCACTCTTCCGGCGATCCCACTTCTGACAATTTGTTGGAAACTTTTTAATGAAACGACGTAGTCACACAATTAGAACAATATAATAAACTGAATCATTACATAACTCTCAAAAACGAAAAATAAGAAACCAAGACATCTACTCTCGGAAAAGGGTGTAGCTCGTCTGTCTACCTGAATGCCAAAACATGTGCATTCGGGTCCTTCAATACAAGATTTTATTACGCGTCCATCATAATATTTTTCAACGGGCTTTGCTGAAATACGCAGTTTTAGAAATGTCCCCTACACTCAGAACATTAAAGACTGTGAAACACCTGTTTTTTTCAAAAGAGTGCTTGGGACACATGTGTCAAAAATGTAACTCACTTTGTCCCATTTATATTTTATATTTTATAATACTGTCTTATTTCACACGCCCATAGCCTGACAAGTCGATTCGGCGGATTCGTAACTTAAGCTGGCTATGCTATGCAACTAGTAAGCTTTGTGATCTGATGCATTCATCACAGAACTATTTTCTGGTAATATCGATATTCATAGAGCAAGAGCGAGGACCAAAATAATATTAACAAGAATTTAAACAACTATTCTATAACATCAACTACCTTTGTGAATGGAAGTTGGAGTTGGGATATTTTGCAGTTTTTTATTTTTTGTTAATGGATTCGACGCCTAGGTACTTAGACAGCAGGGCCCCCGCTACCATATGTGCAAAGTGTGCAATGCACACGGGCGCCATCCTTTAGAGGCGCCAAAGCTAAGGGTCAAAAATTGCAAAAATTTACAAAAAAAAAACAAACAAAAAAATATTTCACAATATATATTTGAAAACAATTTTATCTCCACCCTTCCAAATGTAAGCATTTCACTATAATAATTCTTCTGACATTACCTGTATCTATAGCTTCTGGGAGCTATCTTTTTCAAAGTTAAAAATCATTAAAAATGATTGCATATTATGACTTTTATACCTGTACATGATTACCTGTTCTTGTTGTAGGTCATATAGTATAATGCTGACTTGCAAAATTGTTCAATTTTTTAAAATTTTCTTTATAAAGTTTAGATTCAGGGTTAGAACTAAATTTGTAGCAAGTTTTTTATTTATCAATCAACGTTGAAAGGCAAACAAATGACAGTTTGCTCTTGCTCAATTTTAAGTTTTTACATTTTTGGGATAATAAAAATCAGCTTTCTCATTGTGGCTCCTATTTTTTCAGCAAGCAGACTTTTTTATCAAGAATGGCTTTTCGTCGTATCTTTCAATTATTGAAGTAGGTACTACTGTATTTGGGATATTTTCTAGTATTTATAAACAATATGTCTTCACCCCATAAGTTTAGTAAATGCTTAAAAATGGGTTCGAACAAGAATGTATTTTAATTTATTTTGTTATGATTTTATTCTGTTTGTGTCATTTTGATATTTCATTGTACAAATAACTTCTGAAGTTCAGTTTTTGGCTTTATTTCAAGCAACTACCTACCTACCACCAAAAAAATAAATACAAAAACATGATCCAAAATGCATTAAGGGGAGCCAAAGTCCTTTTTTGCACACAGGCGCCAGAAGCCCTTACGGGGGCCCTGTTGGACAGGGTGTCCACGAACAACTCCTTTACATTGAAGAGGATGATTTTGCATATAAGGCAACATGATTTTTGTTCACAAGAGCACGAAAATGCTTTGTTTCGTATATGGAGGACTGTAACTCCTCCATACTTTCGTATTCACACTACAGAAACTGAAAATAGGAACAGCTGTTTTTGACATGACACATCACGTCACAACACAAAATTAAAAATTCAAAGCTCTGTATTGTGAGTTGCGGATCCGCCTAATCGACTTGTCAGGCTATGGGCTTGTGTTATTTTCATTATTATTTCTTATTACTTACAACCAATATATTTTCAAATTTGTACTTTATAGCATTATCTAAATAAACGTGTATTTGATTTTGATTAAGGTGAAGTCTGTTTTTTTTTTAAATGCCTGACATGTGTCAAAATTGGAGGTTAAAGGTTGGCAATCTTGCATAGATTAATCGCAATTTGAAATGAAAAAGGTGGACTGAGTAAGAATTTACCGAACACCGAACTTCACTTTGACTATGATATGTCATGGTCATGATACTAAAACATACAAGATATGATTAATTGCTGGACGAGATTAGAACTCAGCCGCGCATGTCATCATCGCGAGCCAAAAGTGAGGTTGGATTTAAAACATCCATAACGTTACCTAGTTACCATTTGCTGGTCAAAATTTGAACTGGCTCACGCATGACGTCGCCGCGTGACATTGATCGTTTTGATTACCTCAAATCAAAACGATCAATGTCACGTGATGACTTCTGAAGTGGGATGTGCGAGAGTTTATCTTGTTTGTTTCAGTATCATGGAAACCTATGAATTTTTAGGTTCGGACACGCAATGACGTCAGCAAAACCTGCGCGAGATCATATCTTGTTTGTTATAGTATCTTGATGATATGTCAACATTTTATAAAATGTTGTCATGCCGTATGGTTAACATTTATCTGCAGAGATAAAAGCTGCGATTTACAATGCGTTTGGGCGTTTGGATACATAATATGTAGGGACCGGAATGACTGCATGGATGGATTATCAAGAACATTCAAGGTAATATTTATTGGAAATCGGGTAATATAGTTTTAATACTACTTTTTGATGTTTTTTGTCATTGATTTCGCTTTCATCCATTATAGAGCCGTGAGCCATTACTACATCTCATTAGTTCGGATAATGTCTAGGCACTATAGAAATAAATAATATGTTAATATTACTGATCATTATATATCATTTTCTAGATTCATCAGAAGACTATTTCAAAAGTTCTTGAAGAAAAGGAAACAACCGCAGAAAAAAGAAGCGTGGGTCATTTTTCAGTTTACCGACTATTCAATCACAGGATTAAAATAACTACCTACTGATTCTCAAGAACATCCAGAATAAGATTTATATATTCACATGCTGCGCAAATGTTTATAAACATTTTAGAACAATTATTATTTCTTTTTGTCATTTTTTCCTTGCCCTCAAATATTTATTCCAGTTTTTGCCAATTGCGTAGAAAACGTTGTGCCTTAATTTTATTCTATCGAAACAACAAGTACATTCTAGTGTCTTTAAGGATTGCAAATTTACGGGTGGAGACACGGGTGGAAATATTTTTTTTTTAGGTTAGATTGGGTTAGTTTTGGTTAGTTTGAGTTAGTTTTTCTGGCATTATTTTTTATAATAAAAATCAAATAACATAATTTCTTCCCTCCGTCAGTTAATTCGCAATCATAGGATGTGACTATATAAGAAAATTTTGAAAACATGAAAAAATAGCGGAAAATCGTATAAGCAACTGTTACCCATGGTTGCAAACACCCTCTACTAGGGTCTGAATAAAGGTATGCAAAAAGAAAATGAAAATTGCAATAGTCTATAAACTGAAAAATTACCGAAGCGTGAAAAAAGGAAGAAAAGAATTTCTTAAAACCGAGTGCATGTCCCAACCAAAATCCGATATCTATAATTTAAATACATATTTCATAAAAATTTCTCAAAGAGTAAAATCATCTTATAAAAATTCCCAAGGTAATGAAAGTATTGTATAACATGGAAGCCATATTTTTTGTTGTCTTCACTGCTCAGTGAGTCGGCCATTTTCAAAGGTGTTACAAAAAATCATTCAACCAAGGATAGAATGCTATAGATAACTATTTAGAATTTCATAATGATTCAATATGGATCACGTGAATCATTCTATCACATCACAATACAGGCCAAATGAAAAAAAAAAAACAAAGAATTATATTTTTGGACTTTTCTCTTGAAACTCAAAAATAATTTATATGTATTGGATATACATTATCAGGACTAAATTCAATTATGACTGAGGTATTTAGTCAGACATATTTCATTTGTCAAAAAAAATGCGATATATAGCTTTTTTGTTATGTTGAGGACCATCGAAAAATAAATTATTCTCAGTGGGTTCAATTCCACAACAAAACTTTACTTTTATGGTGTTGATCAAAACAAAGAAGCTACCCATTATATGATAACACAACTTTTATAAAACCTTTTTATGATAAAATTGTTACACAGTACATGTTCTATAATTATTTCCTAAATGTTCATAGTAGTGAATATTTGTGATCAGTTTTTGAAAGCTATTGACTGTGATAAATACCTGTTGGCTGTATTCCTCGACTTAGAAAGAGCTTTCGAGACTGTTAATAGACAGATTCTATTGCATAAGCTGGAACAATTGGGCATCAAGGATACAGTTCTTGACTGGTTTCAGTCATATTTAATGTCCAGATCGCAAAATGTCAAGTTCAAAGACTGCATCTCTAACACATTGACATCCCCGTTCCCCCCACCCTTACCCCCCATCCAAGAGCCCCAGTTCACAGAGACTCTTCTTCCAGACCGCAACAAGTCACCTGCCGTCATCAGCCAGTCCACGGAGGCTCGCTGTTCAACCATCCATACAATGACAGTCCATAGAGGCTCACTGGTTATCCAGATCAAATTAAATCTCAATAAAGCTACCAGTCAAACACAATGGCAGACAAGAACGAGCTCGACCGCCTTGCTCTAGAACAAGTAAATATGACGATAAACAACAGCAAAAAAGACTCATAAACCCGAAAAACAGAATCCTTCATCCAAAAATATTTAGGAAAACACCTGGAAAAATTATGACAAGAGGCCTTCAAGAACAAGAATTCAATCAGAAAACTAACGGACATCAAGCATCCCTCAAAATCCAAATTATATTTTCAACAAGTGTTTGCCAAATATGACGAATTCAGGACCTACTTTTTCTCAACATGCCCAGAGACCGCAGCTACATCAACCACTCAATCTGATCCCACTTCTTCTAGCAGCCATCAAAAACGGATAAAAATAAAAGAAAATAAAAGAAACGAAGATTGATGAAGATGAAGATGAGGATGTGTTATTGAATACAACAGGAAACATGCGAATAACCCAAGAATGCATCATCCAGACAACGGCAATCATCTTGACACCCAAAAGAAGCGGAACCGTTCCTGTTATAGGCCGTTACTCCAAAACAGTGCCCATCATCGTCAATGGCAGCCTGTTCAACCAGAAACCTCCATACCAAGCCACCGAGTCCATACTAGCTCTGGAGAGTTGATACAAGAAGAAATGGACCGCAAAGATCGTCTCCATGACACGGTATAGCGTAGCGTTCATCAGAAGTAATACGACAATAGCCTAATGGTGATCCTAGGATGGCGTGAAGTGGAACTGATCATCAGGAAAAGACAGAAGAGACAAAACAAGAAAGCGGACAAACAAAAAGGCCAAAACGAAGACATGATGTCTCTACGTTCGTCCATTTATTGTGGAGAGGCGACGGAATGTTTAATTGCAACAACCATACATCAAATTGTTCTAACCATAAAATATAATAGCACCAAATGCATGTTTTTTTACTCAGTATTATATTATATTTCAAGCGAAAAAAATAAGTGAAGTTTATTGTTGACATTGTTGGAAAACCCTAAATAAAATTATCACTCATAATCTCCTTAGAGCTCGAATTATTTCCGTAAATTTTGTCGAGTTGCCAATTTTCTTGAAAAATTCGCAACGAGAACAAATTTCCGGATTTTTAATTCGAGCTCGCGGGAGATTCGGCAAGAAAATTTAATGCCAAAACTATACTTATACTGTTAGTGAAACAATTATTATTATCGCTGACAGAATTCTTTTCCTGCGCGCAATGGAAGGTTGTGATGCAACATCAGTATTGTACAATCAAGCGGAACTAAAGTTCCTTCACCACCTGCGAAAACCACCTTATCGTGCTGATAGTTTGAAAGTGTTCAAAGACTCTAATACTAGTCAGAAGAATATGGTTGCTGATGCTGGTGAACGTTTTCTGGTTCCACATTGCGGGTACACCAGTGAATCTGTGCCTTCGCTTAATCGCTTGAGATATTTTTGCTGCATTAAATCTGAGCACAAGGCAGAAATTGACTACCACAAACCGCAGCTGCAGCACGACAACATCCACTAAGAGTCTACCATCAGGCCCAGCAATAGTTGAGTGTCGAAAAAAAATCAGAAGAGTTGGGATGGAATAGATTGAAAACTGTTCACCTGTTGACTTGTTACCACTTACTTCCGACACAAGATGCCAGAGAATTTGCGCCCTCCAGGCAGTAGTTTCCAAAAATAACAAACTTGGACATAATAAGTTATTTTGTGCTTACCACAAGTTATTAGGTATACTGAACAGCAGTTAAAACTACCGACAAACGATAAAAGCTCAGTTTGTTTATTCCCAACATTCGTATTGCCACATTTCACTACACAAGAAAACAGCATAGAACCAATATATTTATAAGCTATAATGAGGAAAGACCACAAGGATTCATTCATTATTCATTGTTTACGGTACAGGATGTCATCAGTTGACAAGTTTCTGAAATGGGCTATTACATGTGAACTTTTACAAAATTATTATGAAAAAACAAAATTCACGGCTATCTCATTCTATCTCAATTCATTTGACAATGTAGTGTTGTCAAACTGAACTAACTGAATTCATTAATACAAATGTATGATGACATGCATGATACTACGTTGTCGTAGTATCATGAATGACATGTATACAGATTTTTCATATTCAACACTCCCCCTCAATTCAAATTTATCCATAAGCTAAATTATTTTGCCACTCAAAATATGTTTAGATTGACCTAAAGATAAATCCATCTACACTATACATTTGCTTCTATCCATTCCCCTTGCCTTGCCCTCTGTGTAGCTTTTAGAATCATCAGTGACCCCTGGTGCTATGAACAAACAATAAGCACTGTAGATTTCATAGTCATCAAGAGTCTGGGTTTGTTCACAGTTCTTCCATATCTTGTTGTTGTATGATTATTCAATGGTGAAATTTCTTCATTCTGATCACTGATTGATTCTCCATTGCCTCCTTGCATTTGACTTGCCATTACAACATGTTCCTCTTCTTCCATATCATTTATTTCTGTTATCATTTTCCTCTTCTTCCTCATTAGGTAGGTGAACAGACCGAATTACTTTTTCTGATCCATTTACTGCCTTTTTTCTTTCATGACTTTTGTACCCCATTGAGCTTTTATCAAATCGAACGTCTCTGGATCTAACTATTTTCTGCAATGCTGGTCTAGTAGCCACAAGCGGTAGACATCACCACATATCACTCACCACAATATCTCATATGACAGCCTTTTTTGCTTTAGCGTTCAATTTATCACCTTTGGGTAGAATGGTAAACCAGGCTTGACATCCAAAAATGTTGAGCATACTGAGATACTCCATGCCAAATTGTTGATGGTGTTAAACTCTAAAAAAACCAAGGGTTGACAGTGAAACAGTCTTAAATGAAACAAAAGACAAAAAATACAATAACTAGAAATAATTGCTCCTGAAACTATACATCTATACATTTATAAAAGGAAAGGTATGTTTGTCCGTAAAAAAGATAGCATTATGCGTGTATCTGATGAGGAAGAGACAAGGCTTGATTCTGGCAATCTCTGATTGGTCGGATTGATTGACATGGCGTTGCCATGGTGATCGCCAAACTCCGCCAAAGTAACAATGGCTACATTCAGGCGGCCTCAGTAGCTCGAGCTGCTTGATAAGAACGCGACGCTGTTTTGCTCAGCGAAAAAAATTTTTGGCATTTTCGAAAGTGGATCTCGGTTGACATGTAAATTTGGGTTATGTTTATTTGTTTATGAATACATCTTCATCATGTGGCAGATTCCCATGTAGCAACACGCCCCATCATAAATCCTTAGATGGATAATAATAAGATAATAATTATTGTGCTATGTCAAAATCAGAAAACATTTTCAATTCACAGTCTTTTTGTGAAATTTTGCTTATCGTTACCTATTTGTCGGTATCAAATCAATGATAAAGGTGGATACAAACATTTCAAATTCAAATTTTGTTTTACTTTAGAAAAGAGTTTCAAAGTTCATTTTATGAATTTTCATAACAGTATTTTCACTTTGCAATTGATGAATCTATTTCGAGATGTTTTTCTTTATGTATTACGTTTTGTGTTTAGAGATGGGACTAATTTTTGACTAAATCATTGAATTTCACAAGTTCTGCCAGAATTTTAGCAGAAGTAAGAAAAAAACGAGGAAAAAACATAATGTTACTAATAAACATATGGCGTCACGTCATATTCTGCTTTTGTTTCTATTGTTAATTCGGAGGTAGATTCAACTTCTCACAAATTCCAAATTGTTATAAGTTATCACCACTTGAAACGCCAATATCTCGGCACAAATGAATTGAGGCATGATCTATGGTCGATGAAAAAAGTCCAAATTGAATGGACGATCAAAATTAATAATAACTAATTATCTACTTACATCCGGGTTTTATGTAACAAATTTCAACTTCAACAACTTTTTTGATTACGATATGATCGAAAGTTCTGGTAATCTTTCCTAAGACCATTGTATATCTAAAATCTTCCAAGAATATGTTACTGATAATAAATAAAATGTGAAATATTCATATAGACATACAAAAGTTACAAGAGTTTAAATGATAATTTGTAGTCTCCAAACAATTAAACTCATTATTTAGGTTAATGTCATGATGTCAAATCATTCCTCCACTTTCCTGAAGAATTATCTGCTTTGAAGAATATCAAGCAGAGAATTGCCCATGTTATCGAATAATATACAGTGCAAGATACTTGAAAATCGGGCGAAAATCTTCGAAGAAGTACGGCAACATTGTTATCATGTGGGAGCAGGAACTACATCCAGTCGCAAGTCCGCCGATGACAAAAGACAGCTGATTTCCGCTTCGAACCAGCCAACACGCGATTTTCCGGTTATTCGACCAAAATTTGGTTTTTAGTTGTATTTTGTGTAAATAAAATTTCGTATTAGGAGTGTGTCTATTTTGCTCGCCCGCAGTAAACCCACAATTAAATTATTATGATGATAGTTTTCGTCTTTTTGTGGCACCAACAATATCAACCGGCTGGACAAATTTCTCTACAGCCACGAATAGTGAGTACCAACCCATTCAAATGAAATAATCCTGAAAAGAGCTTCCCAATGATTTGGTGTAACAACAGATTATCTGTTTTTTTAGCGTTTTACTTCGAATCTCATCTCATTCGCTTTGGGATTTATATCAATAATAATAATAATAATAATAATAATAATAATAATAATAGTAATAAATCGTCTTCAAGAATAAAAAAAAACAAGAGAGGTACATTGCGGTAATAATTGACATCAATCATTTTTAATGAGCGATTTCCGAAAGAAGCGGATCGAGGGCGGGTGACGGTGATTTGTTGGATAATTTTTCGATTGTGTTGTGTTATTTTGGAGACCCAGCGTTAATCATAATAATTAGTAGGTGGATTTGTTTGGTTTCGATTAGATAAGATCAGAATGTTCCTCTTTGGTTTTCGATTTCGTGTTTTTTCTTCTGGTTGAGGATATTTTACATAATTGTGCAACGTCAGAGCAGACGACGCTGACGGTGATTTGTTGGATGGTTTTTCGATTGTGTTGTGTTATTTTGGAGTCTCAGCGTTAAGACTCAAAAAATGCATTAATATATCAGAAAGTTATACTTTCAACATGCCTTGTATATGACAGTGACAACCAATTTTCTGACGTGTCCAACCTCATTGTCAATTTGTTTAACCAAAAAATCTCTTTTTTATTTTTATGACCATTAAGGATACCTACTGCTTGGCCGTTAATAGGGGACATTTTGAACAGTTTATCCGAAAAATAATGTTTGATTTATATAATCGTATCACACTGTTAGAAATGAATCAAATTACAATTTGACAATGAAGTTATTTGGTTGACAGTGGCATATACAAGGCTAGTAAAAAAGTTTTACTTTCCAATTGATAAAAGCATCTTTTTAATCTTTTTTCAATTTATTCTGTGTCAATTGATGAAAAAACATAATCTTCAAGCACCAAAGTCTATCTACGCCAGGTTTTAGCCGTGTACTTTGGATAGAAGTACTGCTAACACGGGACTGAAAATTTAACATGGGAATCCCTATGTTCCGTCTTAAAAAAACGCACTGTATGTAGAACTAAATGCCCCAAGAAATTAAATAATAAGTATTCAAGTCACCAACAGGTGAAAAAGTTCTGTCTTATTTTAAGAGTGGAAAGTTTCGTGACTGCATGGCCAAGTTTTCATCATACCTTAGCAACCCACATTGACTGCTTTCCTACCACCCGTCTCATCATACCTTAGCAACGTATCAATTATTAAACTTCAATTTCTATCGATTGATGCTCTTTGTACACTTACAACGTGTGCAAAATTTGGTGTTTCTAAGTTGAAGTATAATTGAGATATCGAATTTTGGAAGCTCACTTGCAAGGCGTTAAACTTCTCAGGGGTTCAACTTGGTATGTAGGGAAATTGCGTTCAATCATAATAAATTACTCAGCAACTCACACTTCATAATAATTTGGATTCATGTAGGAAAACCGGTTCTTATGCGGCACACTCTGTATACTGTGGAGGTTGGTTTTGCCCCCAACCCCTTAGCCAGATCTACAGTATGTCCACGGATGCTGTTTAGAACAGGTGAAATGGACCAAAAATTGAAAGATACGACAAAAAGTTATTCCTGATAGAAAAGTCTGCTTGCCAGAAAGATAGGAACTACGATGAGAAAATTGATTTTTAATATACAGGGCGACCCTGAAATGTAAAAACATGAGATTAAACAAGAGCAAACAGTCATTTTTTTGCCTTTTAACGTGAAATAATAGATAAAAAACTTGCTCCAACTTTAGTCAGAATCCTTATTTCGAACTTACTGAAAAAAATTTTAATTTATAAAATTCAAGAAAAAACTGAACAATGTTGCAAGTCAGCAGTTAACCACTTGCATATCATGACTTTTATACCTGTACTTGATTACCTGCTGTTGTGTAGGTATAGAAGTCATAATATGGAAGTAGTAAAGTGACTTGCAAAATTGTTCAATTTTTGAAAATTATCAGATATTAAAATTTTCTTAAGTAAGTTCGGATTCAGGGTTTTCACTAGATTTGGAGCAAGTTTGTATTTATCATTTCACGTTAAAAGGTCAAAAACTGACTGTTTGCTCTTGTTGAATTTTATGTTTTCACGTTTTTGGGGCCTTTATAATAAAAATCAATTTTCTCATCGTAGCTCCTATTTTTTCGGCAAGCAGACTTTTTTTATCTTGAATAAGTTTTTGTCGTTTCTTTCGGTTTTTTTTCACCTCTTGTGAACCGCATCCGCGGACACACTGTATACGTTTATGTATACAGTGTGTCTAGAATAAAATGATGTACATGGGAATATTGGAAACGGTAAGAGATACGGCGTCGCTTGAATGGAAGAAAAGTTGCGTATTTGTATGCCCAAAAATAATCTACTTTTGTTTTATTTTGAATCGATACCGTGATGTAGATACAGGGTGAAAAAGAAAATGTCCATATTAGAAAAACTACAAAATTTTGCTTATTATAAAAGCCAATATTTTCAAATTTACAGGATATGGGTAAGAGGAAATGACGATTCTAAAAACGGCATCAAAAAATGTTGTAGGCCCACGATGTTGCGTCCGGCCGAGGCCAACTTTGGTTTTTCTTATGGAGGCCATATTGAACTTCTCCATTTTCATGGTCCGTATTGAAAATAATTTCCAAAAATATGACTTCCATAAAAAAAACAGACTTGACTTTGTCTGGACGCAACATAGTAGGTCTAGAATTTTTTTGACGCCGTTTTAGAATCGTCGTATCCTCTTACCTATATCCTGGAAATTTGAAAGTGTTGGGTTTTATAACAAGCAAAATATTGTGTTTTTTTCAAAATGAACCTTTTCTTTTTTCACCCTGTATGAACATAACGAAATCGATTCAAAATGAAACAAAGGTAGAATATTTTTGAGCATACAAATACGCAACTTTTCTTCCATTTAAGCAACGTCGTATCTTTTACCGTTTCCAATATCCTCGTATAGTCCCATGTACATCATTTTATTCTGGACACACTGTATAGCATACAGAGTATTCTACAAGTTTTTGTGATGCCTCAAATACCTACAAAAAAATGTCTACCAACTCTTGAGATATAACTACTCATTTTGAATACCGAAAAGGATTTGTCGTTGATCTTGAGTCTTTAATTTCAGAGACTATATTTATTCTCAATTTCATTAATTTTGGAATCTGGGAAAGACATCTGTTTTGTTGTGTGACAGAGCCAATGAGAAAAGTTCAGATGAGTGAATGAGGAATCTAAAAAATATAGATATAATCGAGGATATACATAGTACGTCAATAGGTATAAGTGCCCATCCTTGATGGAAAGATCTTTCTTCAGATCAATCTATAATAATAAACACTTTAAAGTTCGAGCTTTTGGAAAGGAGAAATACTAAATATATCCAATATTTTCTACAAAAGCTTCAAAGGGCCAAGATCTTATTATTTTTCATCGATGTTGCTAAAACCGCAACATCGTTCGCAAATGCGTGTAAAATACGAGCTTCGCGGGGGCGTTAAAAACAACCGTGCAGCATGCTTTTGTTTATGGTATACGTCGTCACACTTATATTGAATCAAATTGATTAGATAACTGTAATAACATTCTAGAGTTGGTTTCGAGTGAAAATATCAAGAAGTGGGCAAGTAGTGCAAGCCACTTTCTCACTTTTGTAAAAATACATAAATTAAGATAGTGGACACAATAAAAGGATTTTCGATTGCCTTGGACTTGAATACACGGGTGTTCTTCATATTTTTCAACTGTACTGGGTGGTTATTCCAAGGTGCCAGATCTCAAAAATTATTTATCCCAGAGACTTGCGAACACGATTTAATTGGGTATCAAGCCCTAGTGAAAGTGCTGGAGACATAATATCAGAATTCAAGAATCGCATCCATATAAAGTTGATGGTCGGATCACAGTGCTATACAGTCTTAGCTTTGCCCCCCTTAATACATCATTCTACTTAAGCAGGTTATAGATTAACCCAGCTGCTTGGCTTCCTCTAGCCATGCACCTGTCGATTTCCGGTGTTTCATAACATTCTCAAAACTGTACATGCCACTCCTTGTTTTGAAGAGTGTATTTTGCATTGGGTCATCATTTTCTCTTTGATCCAGAAACATATATTTAGTTTTTTCTCTGTTCACTATCAATCCGTATTTGCTTGCATACCCTTCGAGTTTGTTAAAAGCACTTTCCAGTTCTTCAAGTCATCTAGCGAACAGAGCGATGTCATCGGCATATGTAATTATCTGATTCTTGTGATGATATATCAGACCTTTGGATAATAAAACAGCCACCCTCACAATATCATCCAGTACAAGATTGAAAAGTACTGTGAATAGTGCATTGACTTTAAATACTATAGACTGTGCATCCCATTCATAAAATGGTATTAGTCTTGACGCCAACATCACAATAAGTGCGAAAGAGACAACACTATGAGTGGAAAAAGATAAAACGAGGAATCCGAACCCATCGGGCAACACCGCATGAGAACATGTGATTCTTATAATACGTACGTCCGAACTCGATTTTCATCTGGAACAGCGGCGGCACATTTCGAGTTTCAACCGTTTTGTATGAAAAATATAAATGAATATTAATTTGGGTAGGTACCTATGTCGTTATTGTTATATGACAGTATATCACATTTTTGACTTTCTGAATCAATAAAAATTGAAATTTTCATAACATTAAAAACTAAATCTCCTGCTGTTCTTCCGACAATAATGAATTACGGTTCCGAATAAAATGACAACCAAAATACAAAATATATTTCGCCTTTCTTACATATCTCTAAGGCCATTTTACTCAATTTGCCATATGATTTTTGTTTTTGGAGACGGGAAACTGTATGGTCTGCCGGTGAGTCATGATTGGCAAGCTTCCCGGTTTTAAATATTTGATTCCATCAATGTCACGTAAATAGTCTTGTGGGTTAAAATGGGCCGAACACAAAAAGGGAGGTTTGATTCGAAGTCGGTCCTCGTCAATCCTCACCAAAGAACACCAAATATTTCGCAGCTCTTCATTTTTTGGAAATCTAAAATTGGATGACAAGAAAAAAATATAAAAAATAGGAAACAGCAACGTTTTACTTTTCTTGTTTCTAATGCATAGGTATATGTACAGGCGAAAAGTATTATGAATAAATGGCCGAAAAACTATTTTTAACTATACCAAAATGATTATCAGTGCTGGAAAGTGAGTGGAGATAAATTCAAAGAAATATGGTGCAGGAGTCATAGTATACAAAGACCGCAAATATTGGTATACCTGCAAATTGAAGCAGGTAAGCAATATTGTTTATTGGTCTATTCTTCTTTAAATTAATGTCTAGACATAAATTTAATTTTGTATGTTAAGACATAAATTTGGCCCAAAAACATTTATGTCTAGATATACATTCAAAGTAGTATGGGCAAATAAACAATACATAATGCGTAGGTACAGGGTTATTCATTATATTTTGACACCCATCTACAGCTCTTATTGCGAGTGATAGAAAAAAACTTTAAATACAAAAGTTTTGGTTTTTTTCACGTAGTATCTTCTGGTGATAGCGGAATCAACAAATCGAAATCATAACATAGAAAAAATTCATTAAGTCATATTTTTTTAAATGGAACACCCTGTATATTATTGACTAAAATGAAAGATCTCTTTAATCTGATTTCAAATATATATGGTTTGTAGGCATTTGGTTCAGTCACTTTGAAACTATTTGAATTTAAAAAATATATTTTTTTAAACTACAACAAATATTCACAACACTAACTTAATCATATAAACTATCAACATTCCATTAAAAACGAAGCTACATGTTTTCTACATAACCCCCATAACCAAAACTTTTGTATTTAAAGTTTTTTTCTATCACTCGCAATAAGAGCTGTAGAAGGGTGTCAAAATATAATGAATAACCCTGTACCCTGCTTCAATTTGCAAGTACCAATATTTGCAGTTTCTATTCACTTTTCGCATTCTCCAGAAAATTAAACATTTTTTATAAATCCTATACCTACCTTAAAAATAAAATTGCCATTTTTTCTGGCACGTTTTAAAATGTAAAGGTTTATTCCGAAGCCTTGGGAACAGGGTTAATATCTATTTTCAACCATTGAACTTTAATTTAAAACTTTTTTCCAAACGTCAAATTAAAAAGTGAATTGCGGGGTCCATTTAGCTGTGCCCTGTACAAGGTTTTTTTATATATTAATTTAGACCCCCTTTATTTTTTTTATTTGACGTTTCTGACAAAAATGTCCCTTCATAAAAGTCTATTGATTGGTTTCGAGCAAATTGTTGGAAAAACTATATTTCGCTTTAACAGGAAGAAAGACTGGGCGTCGTCAAAATTTTTAATTCCAATTGAAAGGTACAGGCAAAGAGGGCGATATGTCAAAAAGGTAATTTCGAGATAAACGCGAGGTTTTAAGAGTTCTAAAAAGTGATTATAATAATAATAATTGTAAAAGTAAGCATTCTCACTGAAGACTTCAACCTTATTGTAATAAAAAAAACGAAAATAAGACAGTTGAGGAAGTATCCAATAAATAATTCATCTTGACTGTGAATGAAATAATCGAGGAAATAATGGAATATAGGTATTCAAGTAATATGAATATCCTTTCTTATTTGAGAACAATCGGTTCCTATTGCATAAAACACTACCATTCAGGCTTTTTTTCCAAATCAGTTTGATTTTTTCGTTGTTACCTATTTACGAATAAAAACAAACATTTAAACTTCCTGAAGATTGAAAAATCCTCATTTTCATGAATGATATATGATGATGCCTACACTCTACACCACTGGATCCCTCTCCAGTCAATGCTCAATGCAAATTTGACACTTACCTGTAAATGGTGATTTCTGGATCCGAATGGTCCAGTTTTTGACACAGCAAGCACAATCTTACCATTTTTCACAAATAAAGTCACAATACAACACTTCACACGCACGAAAGTAGAAGTTTTCAAGTTGAAACCCCATGGCATCACCGCACTACCTTAAAAATCGAAACCAGCTGTTTAAAGGCAGCGTTGCCGTGTACTAGGACTAATATTTACTATGTATCGCCTGTATCCAATGCACAAAAAATCATTATTTAATGAATGTTAGTAATTAAGCTTTGAGTAGCACAAGAATGTTTCACATTATTTATGATATGAAATAATATCATCATTAGACACTATCACCGTTGTTCAACATTGAGTTGATTTACACGAAATCATGGTTGTAAATGTGTCTGATTATGCGATAATCTAGAATAGTGAACCTTGATGCACTTTCTTGAAAAATGAACAATACTCAATCCTCCTTAATTTTCATTGCATCATGTCTTATCAATCAATTTCGTACACAGAGGAATTTTCATTGATGAAGATTTGCCCAAATCGGCAACCGCGTCCAAAGCAGGTCAGTTTTCGGCGACGCAGATAGATATAACTCGACAAGGATAGCGATACAGTGAATTTCTCAAGACATACGTCCAAAATTGGATGATGGTGCCATTATTTTTGAAGGTTTCCTTCTCTAAAGCCTAATAAAACTCAATGGAATAGTGGGTCTCCTTGTTTCAGTCTTCTTCTTCACATAAAACTGTCCGTTAGACTACCTACTTATTCTACCAGCCCTTTGATGAATTCATGGTTGAGAGTGGTTTTGACGAGACTAATCAGTTTCCCAGGTACTGTTGATCTAGCAAACGCCTCGTATAGCTCATCTCTCGAAATAGAATCAGGCAGGCGCTTGAAGTCGATCGAGAGTAAATGTAGTTTGAGATTTTGCTCGTAGCTATCATAAGTTATCATTTGTATGGAAAATATCTCGTCTGAAGTTCCTCTTCCTTTCTTGAAGCCTCCCTGAAAATCTTTGTTTCTGATATTGAACTTATCCAGCCTATTTCTGATGACACATGCTGATAACTTGTATATGTGATATCCAAAAGCGTGATCTCCTTGTAATCATCGCAAACTGTTTTACCACCTTTCTATGTATGGCACTATTTCAATTTTGGGGCGTCTTTTCCTTTGCCAAATTTTCAGTATGAGGTTGCATGTTATCCGATTTTCTAGCATGTTGCCTCCCTTTTTGAGAACTTCAGCGGTTTTACCGTTTTCTCATCCACTTTTATTGTCTTTCATCTGCTTTATTTAATATATTATTTCACTTTTTGATTGTCCTTCTACATCTATATCATCTGCAAGCACCGCTGGCTGGCTTGACATCAATTATTGTTGTGATTTGGTTTGTTTTGTTTGCTTGGTTAAGTAATTCTTCGAAATATTCCGCCCATCTCTCAATCCTTTCTGGCCTTTGTCCTATAGGTGTTTTATCCAAGGTTTCATCTTTGCTACTGCATTGTGTCAGCCCCACTCGAGTAAATCGCTTTGCCTTCTTTACCTTCTGGTAAAAACTTATGATTCCTTGATTTTCGTACCATTCTTCCACTTGCAGTAGTTTTTGAGCAAAATTTGTTTTTCTGTCCAAATATTGACTCAACTCTACTTTTTATGTTTTGATATTTACTCTTAATGGACAATTTGCATACATTTTATATACGTATTGTAGACAATATTAGAAGAGTAATCAGCAAGAAAATGTTTTTAAAATACCCAAAAATTGACTAAATAAATAAAAAGAAAACGCAAATTCCACTGTATTATCGGAAACAGGGCCGAGCCATATCACGCTCTCGAGAGAGAGCGAGTCATCTCAGTAAATACGTTAGACGGAGAAAGGTGATGTATTCTGTGACGTGGTGGATGTTGATTGGCGCGCTTTAAACGTTGATTACTACATTATCAGAGGCCGTGGGTTGATTTTTTGAACATCAATGGCATCAGTACTTACTTATCCTTATATTTTTAATAATTCTAAAAAATGTGCTCGGTCACAAAGCTATTCAAATTGTTCTGCCACTTCAGGATCTTGCAATCTGCTCATATTGAAATGGTTTATTCCCATTTTCCTGTCTTTTGATAATTTTGGTAAATCCTGTTGCAGCTCTAAGATCACTAGAAAATGATCAGAGTCAGCATCGGGCATCGGCATCAAGCTTCGGATATCTTTAATGCTTTTTCCATGATTTTTCTCAAGAAAACCGTGATCTATTTGATTTTTTGTTTTCCCATCTGGTGAGATCCACGTTTCTTAATGAATGTACAGGGTGATTCACTATATATTGACCTCCCCCTCTAACTTATTTTAAACAAGGTGTACAAAAAAAAGTTTGGTACAAAAGTGGTTTGGTTTCTACTAAATTTTTCAAATTGAGCAATATCATTCATACAGTGTGTCCCAGAAGCTGTCCACAGCAGCCAACACCCTGTATTTCATTTCGTACTTGGTGGATTCTACGTTGAAATCTATGTCAAATCTGTGAAAGGTAGATCTATATAATCTTTTGCCGTTTTCGAGATAAAGGCTGTTAAATTTTAAGAAAAATACAAAAGTCACTCTATTTTGACTCTCCTTTAACACATTTTATACACGGTGTACAAAAAAAGTGGTTTACAAAAGTTATTTGGTTTATACTAAATCTTCTAATTCCTGCAGTATCGTTTAAACGGAGTGTCCCAAAATTCTTAGTTAAATCTGTGAATGATAGATCTATATTATTTTCGGCTATTTTTGAGATAAAAGCTGTTGAATTCCACCTTATTTTTAGTGCTACAATACATAATAAAGTGTGAGCTTTTTGAAAATGGAAAGCTAAACTAGAATCTTTTTTATCTTTTATGAGGCAGACTACAGCTTCAAAGCAATCTTTATTCAATATGGTTATCAAGAAATAAATCCTGAATTTTGGATTTATCACAAAATTGAACAGACTTTATCTAGAAAGTGGCAAATGATATGATGGATTTATTTTATGCAGGTTCGACTAAGAATTTAACGTATAATCTGAAAAGGAAATGAAATACAGGCGCCCGGGTGTCTTATTTAAAATATTAAAGTTGGGTGTTGCTTTTGGGACACCCTGTATAGATAATATGGCCCGATTTAAACGATTCATCATAAAACGAACAACTTTTGTATTTTTTTTTCTACACCTTGTGTAAAATGAATTAGAGGGGGTCAAAATATTGGATTTTCCACAATATTTAACAGCTGTTATTTCGAAAGCGACAAGAGATAAGATAAATATACCCCATACACATTATTTGACTTAGAATTTAACGTAGAATCCAAACATGAAATAAAATACAGAGTGTTCCATTTAAAATTTCATAGTTGGGTGCTCCGGACCGCTTTTGGGGCACCCTGTATAAATGATACTGCTCTATTAAAAAAAATTAGTATAAAACAAACAACTTTTAATAAGGGAAAGAGAAAGAAACTTAATGTCTCGGTCTCAGTCGAGACCGAGACATTGAGTTTCTTTCCCTCATTATTATAATCAGGTCTCTTAGAGCATGGATGAGTTTTTCCAGTTCAAACTACTTTTGTCCACAACTTTTTTCTGTACACCTTGTATAGCATGAGTTAGGATGTCCGGAAATGATTAGCAATCCCCCCAGGGTGTCCGGAAATGATGAGCAGAAAATTCAGGTGAGAATTCTAGACAAAAAATAAATGCTACCTCTTCCTATGATATTTTTTCGAAAATTGATTATTGACGGAGCTACAGGATGATAAAGTTGCATTTTATAAGATTTTTTTTGTAATACCTTTTGCCACGCTCATAATATTTTAATGAAATCTTGTATTTGGGGCTTTATCGAGATAAGGAAGTCAAATTTTCCCACCGTTTTTTTGCATTTCGTAGAGGGCGCTACATACGGACCTATACTTTGATTCGAATTCCCCCAACTTTTTTGTGCTACACTATATGTGACTTTTGACCAAATATTTTTATTCTCTTAACCTTTTGACATAAAAAGGGATACTTTATTTGTTTCGATAAATCTAACCGTATTCTAGAAAAACGCTAAAATAATTTTGCTTTCATGTAATGAATACGAAATCATTTCAATTTATTTTCAACTTTGAGCATAGCATGTTTTGGAAACATGCGCTATAGTTGCATTAGAAACGAGTTGTGGAAAAATTATTTCTTAAAGTTGGTGATTTTTTGAAAATTTGCTGTTACGATGATGATGGTCAACTGGTCAATGACAAAAATACTGAAAATAAAAAAAATGTGAAAATTACCAACTGTCAAAACTAATTCTTCTCAAACTTGTTTCTACGGCAACTTATAGCGCATGATTCCAAAGCATGCTATGTTAAAAGTTGAAAATAAGTTAAAAGAATTTCGTATTCATTACAGTGACTATATACAAGACAGTGGCGACAATGACATGATAAATAAGGCCAAAAATGGCTGCCGAAATGTTTCGTCTTGTCAAAGCGAGACTGTCGACACCTCCGATTTATCTACGTTTAGCGAAACGAGAGTTATATGATCCGTTGTCAAAAATAGTATTGCCCAATTCACGTGAGGCAATAAACAGTAGAAATACACGATTAACGCTAAAAAAATTCTTTAGTGCAAGTATTGAATCTCGTAGGCATATATAAATCAAAATATAAATACTAAGCATTACATGGTCAAGAAAATAATCTCCTTTCAAAAGACCTATACATGCAAAAATTGTGAATGTTTATAAAATATTTATAGATAAATTAAACGCATGATGGAAAGGTACCTATGATGGTCTAGTATGTAACAAACAATAAAAAAAATAAACCGATGAAAGAATAACACATACATCATACATACACACGACATGTTGAATTTAATATCAAGTATACCCTACAATAGATCGACTGTTTTAACTTTTTCAACCTATCCTATATTGTGTGTACCGAAAGGATCATATATGACGAGATGTATTCATAAGTGTGCATCATTTGTAATACAGAGTGACATGATTTAATTCTTGTAATAACTTTTATTCAAGCACATGGATATACACAGGTATCGTATATCTTCAATTCCGGTCATAAGCATAAGTGCTAAGTGATTGTGATAATTGTTCATCACATTTTAATAATTAGGTAGCCTATTAAATGTTTTTTTTTAGGTGGGTAGGTAGTATCCTTTACTCAAACATTAGTGTAACTATCCAAACTGTACATATCGCATACTTATATTGTCATCCCGGAAGAAAATATAGGTAGATGTAAAGTCACACCCCTGTAACATTTTTGTTCATTTACCGATTTTCATTTTTTTTTTTTGTTAAGTCTTGTCAAACACTTTTTGAACATTATACCAAATCAGTTCCAGGGACGTACTTTTGTGTGATTATGGGGGTTTAATTTCAGAAAATCGTATAAGAGGATTTTTAGAAAAAAACTGACAACGGAATCTCAATCAGAATGACCGAAAACCTCTCTGTTCACATTTTCAAAAAAAAAAGTTACTGTTTTGGTTAGTTTTGTTAATTTGTTAATTTAATACTTATACTGCTCATTGAGTCTTTCTGTACGTTCTAATTCACAGTAAAGATGTTAATAAGATCCCAGAATGTGTGTTCTAAACAAAAAGTCATCGATACCTAATAGAGGGTGGGTGACAATGAGATTCAATTACCGATTTTTATTAAACTAAGGACCATTTTATTCGGGTACCGTAGATTAGTGAGTTGAAAATTTGTACAGAAGGGTTTTTTTTATGCTGATTAAGATTCCGTTGTCAATTTTTGTCTAAAAAATGACCTAATATCATTTTCTAAAATTTGAAACCCTTTGAACCCTCATAATTACCCCGAAAAGTGTTTGTCGAGACCTATCAAACAAACAAAAAATTGAAAATCGGTTAATAAACAAAATTGTTACTGGGGTGGGACACTTCAGAGTGGACACACTGTATGATGATCTGTAAGATCTCGAGAAATTGCTATTTGTTAGTTTTGGACCACTAGTATTCCTTTATGTGATGTTTCTTGAATATTGAAACTACATAGTACCGATAATAAAACAAAAATGTTATAACTATCACTACGGTGTGGCAAACTTTTCTTTACCATCGGGGCAACGGTAAGGAGAATGGAGAAATGGCCGATTTTATTCATAAAATAGCGTGTGTGCATTAGTTACGTATATGACACTCCACTATCCACAAAGATAAAAACAAAGTCACTGAATTATACCTATTTATTTCAGCAAAAAATAACTCGTCGACAAACACAGTTCAATTTCGAGTCCAGTTTCCACTTTGTTTTCATTTGACGAAAACTAGTTTCATCAATAAGAGATCTTCAAACTCATAAACATAACGCCTCTCGAAGAAGTTAAGTCTGGTGCTGGTGTTGTTGCCACATTCACCGGTGATAATGATATATTCGGAAAAGTCCTATAATAACCTCGAGCTACTCAAACAGGAATTGAAAAAAAACTACTTATATAATGGAAATGCAAGTAAAAATCACGTTCAAATAATCTGCTCTTTCTTCTTTCACTGTCACCAATTGCACTAACTGAAACAATCAAATTGAACAATTTTAAAATCGAAAAGCTCCGAAATTACGGGAAACCAAAACCAATTTATCCAAATCCGAGTATTTTGAGGTTATATTTTGATCAAGAAGTCAAATTATTCGCCAAACGAGCTTCATGAGCCACAAAAAGACATTTTATAAATGAAAAATCATTTCTAGGTAGACTAAAAATCAAAGATGTACAGGCCAGACACGTATCTGTTTATCGTGGCCCAAACTTCTTTGATTTTGAGTCTACCTAGAAATCTATCAATTTAAAAATTTGTATTTGGAATTGATTCTGTGATTCTACGCCAACGAACGCTAACAACAAACAACGTGATGTGATACTTACCTTACAGCTGACTGGGACAATACTTATTGTTCCGAAACGATTTACACGTTTGTGGAATCTGAATTATCTTGATATTGAGTCGCACTACTAAACAAAATTCGACAATAGTCAACTCATCAACTGTCAAATGACATTGATGGATTGATGCTGATGACATGCTGATGACAGTGACATCTTACGTCAAAAAATAATGAGGGCCAAAAATGGCCGACGAGGTCCACCATCATTGTCGCCACTGTCTTGTATACAGTGTGTCCCAGATTCGCTTCTCTATACAGGGATCTTGGCTCCTATTATACCTACAGCAAAGGTTAAATGGTGAAAGTTTTAGAGGAATCTTAGTGCATTCAATATCCGGCTTCAGGTTTACTATCGGTCAATTGGTTTTGGAATTATCGTCGAAAAACCCTAAATGGCGGATTTCATTTTTTGCCAGTAAATCCAAAACGACTGATTTGACAGCTGTCAAAATGTGACATTATGTGGACACTTTTTGAAGACGAATAAAATGGCGTGTATGACATGTCTCAATCGTCTTTTGTTTTCCCGCAACCCGCCTCAACTTTCATTTTTCTTACGGCAGCCATATCGGATTTTTCGATTTTTGGAAAAAGTGTAAAATTTTCAGTCTAGTGATGTCGCACAAGTGCGTAAAATATTCAAGTTTCATCAAAATATCATATTTCGTAGTTTATCATGGCCTTCTTAGAAAAGAAGGCCATGATTCATATGTCTGAAAATTGGTTTATAAGCAAAATCTTTTTGTTTTTCATCGAAGGAGGCTCTGATCTGTCGTTCATTGATTCAATATGATGGTTGGGTTTTGATAATAAGTACTTATCGAAACCTGTCAAAAATGCCCGGTATTCTCTATTTCTCTATTCAAATGAAGAAAAGCTAGTCATGTTAGCGCTGTACTTGCGATCAAATAAAAATGTCGGGTTTCCTTTGGCAAGGTCAATGTATTTGGAGATGTATCCCTCGTATCCCGAACGACGGCAGCCTCATGAAACACAATTTAGAAAAATCAAATAATAATGATTAATTTCGTCAACTATAAACAGAAATAAACTTGTAAGAGTAGTACAAAAAACAGTCGCTAACTGTCAAAAATGTCACGATGCATGTCCATGTTCTATTGAAAATTCAATACGTTAAACTGCTGCACACTAAATGCGTTGACCTTGAGCTGATACAGTACTCATTCATATTTTGCGACAAATAATCCATGGCCTCCTTGGATAAGATTGAGTCCCAACTACGTATTGTGATATTTCGAAGATACTCAGATCTTTTATGCACTTGTGAGACATCACTAGACTGGAAATTTTACGCTCTTTCCAAAAATCGAGAAATTCAATATGGCGGCTATAAGAAAAATGGAAGTTGAGGCAGGTTGCAGGAAAACAAAAGAAGATTGAGACATATCATGAACGCCATTTAATTCGTCTTGAAAATTGTCCAGATAATGTCACATTTTCATAGCTGTCAAATTAGCCGTTTCGGATTTACTGGCAAAAAACAAAATCCGCCATTTTCGGTTTTTTGCCGATATTTCCAAAACCAATTGACCGATCGCAAATCTGAAACCGGATATCGAATGCAGTAACTTTCCTCTAGAATATTCTCCATTTAACCTTTGACGTTACCTTGGCTCCTATTATTCCTATAATAGGAGCCAAGATCCCTGTATAGAGAAACGATTCTGGGACACACTAGTATTCATCACATGCAAGCAGAGTTATTTTATCGTTTTTCTCGAAAACGGTTGGATTTATCGAAACAAAGGTGGTATAACTTTTTTATGTCAACAGGTTGAGAGAATAAAACTATTTACTCAAAAGTCGCATACAGTGTAGCACAAAAAAGGTAGGACCATTCAAATCAAAGTATAGGTTATGTGGCGCCCTCTACAAAATGCGAAAAAACGGTGGGCAAATTTGGAATTCTCATCCCGATAAAGCCCCAAGTACGAAAACTGTGAATACAATTCAAGTTCAACACCCTATAACTCTGTTAATAATCAGTTTTCGAAAAAATGTTATAGAAAAAAGTAGCATTTATTTTTGGTCTAGAATGTTCCCCTGATTTTTTTGTTCATCATTTCCGGACACCCTGCATACAGTGAATAACCCTGTACTTATGATCAAAGCTTGTACTTTTTATTTTCATTGTTTTCTTGAGCGAAATTGATAACCATTTCACCATTCTCAAACCTTCCCGGTGTTTGCTCTTCCCTCCAGTCAGAGTGGATAAGGTAAGATAAGGTCCGTAGATATGTTCTCTTCCTATTTTCGCGATGAGGTCCTCCGGAACTGGTTTTATATAAAACTTTGGAATTGCTTGAAGCAGATTATTTACTTCTCATTTGCAGTCCAAATCTTTCTCCTTACTGGGGGCATGCAGATTGAAAATAGTTTTGGGTTCACTATGAATCCTGATCCGAATAACGCTTGTTTCCGCCGCTTTTTAGAAAGTATATTCATTTATCACAGTTGGTCCACTAGTTATTTGCTTAGACCCTTGTAGTGCAAAAATATCCTCATTATATTCTCCCATAACTTGTACCAGATTCTTCAAGACTTCCTCTTTATATGTATCTCTGACATTCCAAGTTTCGTCTGCTTTTCTTCACAACCATATGTAGTTTTTTCTTCTTTTAGAAAATAAACTTCCTCGACCTATCAACAGTATTATTGTACAAGGTGTCCCAGATAAGATCCTACTACCTTTTCTCGGAAGATATGCGATTCACCAAAAAGAGTTAAATATAAAGTCTTATTGTTTTAAAGGAACTTTATTATTATATAGCTGAATTACCCGCTCTCCGAGCAGCGCTGCCAAAACCCAGTTTTGATGAAAATCCATCTCAAAATTGAAATCCAGCTTGTGAAAAAAAAACTGACATGCATCTTGTGCACAAAATGTATATATCCTGATTAAAAAAAAAAAAAAATCCTTAAACAAAGTGAAACATCCTAATCCTGATCGAAAGAAACAAATCTACCTACTAATTATTATTAACGCTGGGGCTCCAAAATAACACAACACAATCAAAAAATCATCCAACAAATCACCGTCACCCGCCGTCGATCTGCTCCTATCGGAAATCGCTCATTAGGAATTATAAATGTCAATCATCATTGCAATGTACTTCTTTTTTCTTTCGTCAATTCTTAAAGACGATTTATTATTATTATTATTAGTATAATTATAAATGCAAAAGCGAATGAAATGAGATTCGGAGTGAAACACTTAAAAAATAGATAATCTGTTGTTACATCAAATCATTGGGAAGCACTTTTTAGGATTATTTCATTTTTATGGGTAAGTACTCACTACTCGTGGCTGTAGAGAAATAAGTCAAGCCGGTTGCTATTGTTGGTACCATAAAGAGATGAAAAGCATCATCATAGTAATATGATGGAGATGTTATCATAAACATTAACCAACTTCAAATGTCAAGCGACAACCGCTTTGGAAAAAGCGACAATTTTTTACGCTAAGCAAAACACGCACCTGCTGACGTGACGCTTTACAACAGCATTATGTTCAGGTGGGCTTCTTATCAAGCTTCTGGGACCGCCTGCATGTAGCCATTGTTACTTCGCCGATCACCATGGCAACGCCATGTCAACCTCAATGTCAACCAATCTGATCAATCAGAGATTGCGAGAATGAAGCCTTCTCTTCCTCATTAGATACACGTATAATACTTTCTTTTTTACGGACAAACATACTTTCTCTTTTATAGATGTATAGATAGATAGATATATTTGACATATTATACAAGGTGCTCAGTTTTCCCTGAGCTGAATCCAACTTTTCAAAATCAAATAGAACGCCCTGTATATTATTTCGAAATGATTTCTACATGAAAAATAAAGGTAAGTTTCTATAGGATGTCCTATACGTATCTCCAATAGTTGGGCTAAAATGGCGTTATATTTTTTTTTGCAACAAACGCATTTATATCAAGTGGTGGAAAAAATATTGGTGCAATCTGCCATTTTTTCCCACACACGGAACTATGATGATATGTCAGCTGGTTAGAATGGCTGGCAATTATTCAGGATGATGTCAGAAGTTGAAGTCAGTGAGGACATATAAAATCACCAATAAGTAGAAAATGTTAAATAGAACAGCCTGTATATCATTATGGATTTTGATTGTTTACCAAAAATAAAGGTTAGTTTGTATAAAATAATCTATGCCCATCTCTAGCCGTTAAGAAAATATAGGCTATTCAATCCTTTTTATGCAAAAAATACCTTTTGTGCAAACTCAATGAGGAAAAATATGAATATTTCCAAAAAAATTTCAAGACATCAATATTCTTATGGATAGTGTGGGAGAAAGATCTTATTCTCAACAGAAGTCTCTCAGTCAGAGATGCTCTAAGAAAACTGGAAACCATCTATACAGCTTGTATGGCCCCGAATGGAGGACCTGTAGGACATTCACTTCAATTCTCTGTTGGTGATTTCGTTCAATCATCGTTATATGTATGTATTTGTTCAGTTTGTGTTGATACATACTCATTTTTTCCCATTGAATCACCACAAAAAAAAATGTTTGCATGAAAAAGATGAAATAGCGAATATTATCTAAACGGCTAGAGATAGGTATTTTAGACCATGATACTAAAACACAAAAGATATGATCGATTGCTGGACGAAACTAGAACCAACCCGCGCATGTCGTCATCGCGAGCCAAAAGTGAGGTTATATGTAAAACATCAATGCCGTAACCTAGTAAACGTTTGCTGATTGAAATTTGAACTGGCTCACGCATGACGTCCCCACGTTACATTGATTGTATAGACCGTGGAAGTGTTGACGTCACTGAGTAGTTGAACAAGGGGGCTTCTGGACCACCGGCCGACCATAACCTCAAAGCGCTCAAGTGGGCGAGGCATATTTTTGACTTTTCCCTAGATTTTAGGGAATTTTTGATGAATCTGGCAACGTCGCTCGAAGACTGGTCATCTGGCAACGTCGCTCGATCTCGATCTTGACAGATGTCATTTTGACATGACAGGTTTGACAGATGACAGCTTTGACAGATGGCAGCAGACAGGGAGCTTTGTTTCTGGGATCGAGATGGGGGGATTGGGGGGTGTGGAGGTTAGATTACCAAAGTCTGAAAAAAGATTTTCCGATAGCGAGATTGGAACCCATATCCTTTGGATTTGTACGTGACAGTCTAAACCAATACGCTACTAAGGTGCCTAAAATAGAATGTAGATTTGTGGTTCAGTTGCGGTGTGTTTTGGTCTTGTCTTAAATTGTGTGGTTTCGTTGTGGGGAATTCGAGCCCCCCTGCTCGTGGAGATAGTTTGAGGGCTTGATGGGGGGACGGGGGTACCTACGCCACCTGAGTCATAGGAATTTATATAGATTTTAGATACCGTTTCGGTGTGTTTTGGTCTTGTCTTAAATTGTGTGTGGTTTCGTTGTGGGGGAATTCGGTGGGGGAATTCGGGCCCCCCTGAATAGAATGTAGATTTGTGGCTCAGTTGCTACCCCGATCCTTTGGTATGTGATTGTCTAAACCACCTACGTCACCTAGTCCGACCTCTTGCCATCCAGTTTGTAGCCGCTACTGCAGAGCACGAGGACACCGACCTCTTGCTATCCAGTTTTTAGCCGCTACTGCAGAGCACGAGGACAAGTGTTGTGGGGGAACTCGGGCCCCCCTGGTCGTGGTTTGGGATGGGGGGACGGGGGTATTGGGAATTCAGGTTTTAGGCTACTCTACTTTTGGTTTTCATATTTATTGAGAACGAGAATGAGTGAACTTGCAGAACGAATTAACAAGTTTTATAAACGTTTGGCGCAGATCAAGAGTGACATTGAATGGTATGAACGTAAGACGTCTATGATTCAGACCTTTGAGAAATTGAATCTTACACAGAATTTTCAAAGACCACAAATGAATAATAATTTTCAAAGACAAAATTTTGGATTTAAGATGGGGGGACGGGGGTATTGGGAATTCAGGTTTTAGGCCTTTGTAGTTGTTGAGATGGCGCTTCGATTCTTTGATCGTTTGCTATTATAGAATGATTAGATGACGTTGCTGAGCTGCGATTTTTAATGGCGTTTGAAGCAGGAATTGCGAATCGATGATGCTGTGCATGACGTCATAGGGTTGCCTGTTGAATGATTCCCACTAGACAGGTGTTTGGTGCGTACTATTTGATTCTTTAATCGTTTGCTATAAAAATGATTAGATGGCGTTGGTGAGCTGCGATGGAGATGTAGATTTCTTCATAGTTTTTTGAGCTAATCGTTGATGACGCGTACTATTGATTCAATATTTGAAAAAAAGCATAATTTATATTGTTACGAATGAGGAGATTTATTCAAAATTGAAAAACAAACATAGTCAGTATAATATTTTGATTTTTTTTTTGAAAAACAGACATACTCACCATATGCCCATGAATTGAAAAACAGACATACTCACCATATTCCCATTGCATATCCAATCGAATAAATTAAACACATAAAGACACTTCAAAAAATCATATATTTTCAGGAATACAGATTCTATCCAAAGTACATAATCGCAGGTACTTGAGGAACATAGGGTACATAAAAAATTAAAAATATATTGATCTTTTCATATAAAGATTGATAGCTCCTTGACTTTGAACTCTTGTGCCAAATTACAGCCCTGCATTGCGATGATCTTCATGATGGATAGGTTCTAGAAAAAATCAAACAAAAATGAGATAATTTTTAAAATGATAAATGATGTTCATTGAAAAATTATCAAAATTAAAAAAAAACTTAAATTTTAGATACACTAACCCGATTATGTCTTATCACGACGTTATGCTGTTGAATCAATTGACTAATTTTGTTCGACCACATTTTCAAACTTTAGAGAATTCTTCAAAAATAAAATTATATTTGCAGTTTTTCAGCAAGTATAACATGGTTAAAAAAAATATAACTACCTTAAACTAGTTGCTGTTGTTGTCGGCTGCTGGGTGCTTAACGAGCTCAAACAGGGTCTGTGGATTAGGTTTTCTGACGTCCTTCAACCCCCGAAAGACAAGAGCATCCTCCCCTCCAGCAAGATCTTCGAGGTTCTTTTCCAAAATTGATGTCACTCGTTTTGGGAGAAAGACAACGCTCTCTTCCAATTCCAGGAGTAAGCACTCCCCGAATACGCCATTGGTTTTTTTCCCAGCAACAATTTGTTGAGGGATGTTTAGCGGAAGGTTTTGAAGCTTCTTCACAGGCTTGTCGTTTTGGGCCAAGCACACCGCATTAACAGTAGAAAGGTCCATGCTATGATAACAAACAAATTCTATAAAATAATTATTTTTTAAAAAAGTATTTACCTACCTTTTATATAACGCTCTTAACACACCTCCCCACACACAATGATCACAGATGTTATTACTGATGGTCTTCGACCAAGGCTTTGAATAGACTGAACACACATCCTTTGTCGTTCCGAACCAGATTGCAAACCATGCAATTTATTAATATAACAATGACCACATCGGTTACACGTGATTCAATAAACAATGGTGCCTTGTTTTCTGTAATTCCACTGCAAAATGCATCTATTAGCACCTCGAAACACCGAAAAACATACTCATTTTCGTAACTTTTATTCAAAGTAGATAGGTGTTTGGTGCGTACTTTATTTAATAATGATTTAATTCTTTAAACGTTTGCTACAAGAATGATTAGATGGCGTTGGTGAGCTGCGATGGAGATGTAGATTTCTTCATAGTTGTTTGAGTTACGCGTACGCTACGATTCTTTGATCTTCTGCTATTAGAATTAGATGGCGCTGTTTCATGGTGACTTCATATGGTTACCTGTTGTGGTAGATGATTGAGATGTAGATTTCTTCATAGTTTTTGAGCTAATCGTTGATATAGATTTCGCGTACTATTGATTCAATACTTGAAAAAGTAACATTTATATTGTTACGAATGAGGAGATTTTAGATTCAAAATTGCAAAAACATACTCACCAACGACTTAATACTCAACATATTCCCATTGCATTTTGCAATTTAATAGAAATCAATTTCAACCAAGTCTCGCAACAGAGGAATTTTCAGAGACCAATTTTTAAACCACCATCTCAAAATGTGAGACACAATCAATTTCTAATCAGCCGGAACCAATGGACACATCATCTTTTTCAAGTTTTGTGAAAAGAAATAATCAACCCTTAAATTTTGCGGAAATTAATTATCAAGAAAATGCGTCACTAGCAGATAACCCTGAGGTCAACTCTTATGACTCATTCATAGGAAACGGTAATGCCGACTCACAAAATAAAAACAGAAACCATTGTACTGACAATGAACCATTGTCCCATGTAGATAACACTCATCCATATAATATGCATGATGGAAATTTTACCTTGGACAGTTTTCAGAACGAAAAAATTTAATACATTTAAATAATATTTCATCAACTTTACCACACATAATAATACCCCAACTCAACGCTAAGTTTTTGATTGATACTGGAAGTACAAAAAGATGTAGTTTGCGTTTAGTCGAGGCGGCGACCTCTTGCTATCCAGTATGTAGCCGCTACTGCAGAGCACGAGGACAACCGGACTTGGAATTACTATTTTGATAATCAAATCTAATATGCATGATAAAATATAAATATGTGATAAGAAAAAAAATCTGTGTCGAAGTCAACCAATATTTTTTTAATATAATATTATCATGATTGCATGTTGAGTTCCTCAAATTCATCATTTTAGAGATTCAAGGTGTTGTAATTGAGAAACAGAAATCTTTTCTTGCGAATATCTGCGGAACCGTTTATCGTACCGAAAACAGCTTTTGAAAGCATTTTTTACTGTTAAATAAGGCATGTTTTGTGCGAAATTCATCATGATCCTATAATTTAACGATTCAATCCATCATACTGATAGGGTTTGACTTTATTCAAGGCGGCAAACCTCTTGCTATCCAGTATGTAGCCGCTACTGCAGAGCACGAGGACAACCAGACTTGGAATTACTATTTTGATAATCAAATCTGATATGTATGATAAATATAAATATGTGATAAGAAAAAAAATTCGTGTCCAAGTCTACTAATATTTTTTTAATATAATATTATCATGATTGCATACCGAGCTGTTCAAGCCAATAAGAAGGTGGGGGTGGTGGGGGTGGCTTGAAAGAGAAATTGAATATTGGTTAGTAGTTCAGATTTCTAATATTCCACCACAAAGAATCCCCCTTTCCACTAAACATAAAATGTCATACGTGATAAATGTTGAATAATTCTATACTTCAACTCATCAACTCGAATTCATCATCGGGGATGTCAGAGAATTCTCCTCCGACCTGAACCCCAACTTCCTATAAATTTAAGAATTTTTAAGGAAGATTATCTTATGACTTTTAAAAAATGAACTTACATTTACATTGTCCTCCTCCTTATTTTTCCGTGTTTTGACAGGTCCAACTAGACCCCCTTCCGGTTATCACAGCCTGTAAGCCAATATATTTATTTTTAATTTGTAATTGAATAATACTCGCAGTCACCACCACCAGAGACATCACAGAGACAACTCAGAGACATCTCAGAGACAACTCAGAGACATCTAAAACACTCTTGCGACAACTCAGAGACATCTCAGAGACAACTCAGAGACATCTAAAACACTCTTGCGACAACTCAGAGACATCACGTAGACAACTCAGAGACACTCAAAGACAAGAGACATCTAGAACACTCTTGCGACAACCCAGAGACATCACGGAGACAACTCAGAGACACTCAAAGACAAGAGACATCTAAAACACTCTTGCGACAACTCAGAGACATCATGGAGACATCTCAGACACATCACGGAGACATCTCAGAGCCATCACGGAGATAACTCAGAGACACCTTGAACATGTTGGAGACACCTCAGAGTAATTCCATGTCCTCATGATCGATATGGATGTTATGACGTCATAACATTGCAATTTTGGCACACTTCAAAGAGTTATATCTCCGTCAATTTTTGACTTACAACAAAAAGAAAAAATATGGGTATCTTTATTTTTCATGGGCTCTCAAATTCACCAATAATTTGACGTTTCTTGCCTTTTTGTTACTTTTTGTGTCGATGCGGCAAGAAATGGATATCTATCAGTAGGTATTCAAACAGCACAATGATGATCCTCAAATACAATAATTCAATTCATCATACTGGTGTAGTTTGCCTTAAGTCGAGGCGGCGACCTCTTGCTAACCAGTATGTTGCCGCTACTGCAGAGCACGAGGACAACCGGACTTTGAATTACTATATTGATAATCAAATCTGATATGTATGATAAAATATAAATATGTGATAAGAAAAAAAATTCGTTTCCAAGTCTACTAATATTTTTTTCAATATACCTAATATTATCATGGGATTACTTGGACTTGGAATTACTATATTGATAATCAAATCTAATATGTATGATAAAATATAAATATGTGATAAGAAAAAAAATTCGTGTCCAAGTCTACTAATATATTTTTTTTTATATAACATTATCATGATTGCATGTTGAGTTCCTCAAATTCACCATTTTAGAGATTCAAGGTGTTGAAATTGAAAAACAGAAATCTTTTCTTGCGAATATCTGTGGAACCGTTTATCGTACAGAAAACAGCTTTTGAAAGCATTTTTTACTGTTAAATAAGTCATGTTTTGTGCGGCAGACATCACTTTGTAGCAGCAGCAACTCCAACCTAGTCGAGGCCAACACAAACGTTATCTCACACAGCTGACGGTGATATTGATGTTGAAAACGTGAAAATTTGTAACTTGAAATCACCAACCGACGATTTTGATGCAGTTAACAAAAAATACGCTGACGAGGCTCTGACTAATTTCAAATCGACAATTGAATCTGAGATGAGAATTCATGCTGCCGAGAGTGTAAAGGAGCTGAATAAGTTGAAAAAGTATATCGAGGTCAGGATAAAATCTGTTTTTGTCAACGACGTGACTACAGTAAAAGCAGTCAAGTGAAGATGACGTCACCTTCCAAAGAAAAAGTTCAACTCATCACCGAGCTGTTCAAGCCAATAAAAAGGAATTTTCCCCGTCGCCGTACAATTATCAAGGGATTGGATGACTTGTGGCAGGTTGATTTGGGGCAAATGGATTTGTATGCGAAAGATAACAGAGGCTACAAATATTTTCTCATCATCATAGACTGTTTTTCAAAATTTGTGTGGACAGAACCATTAAAAAGCAAGTCAGGTGACGAGGTAACCCGAGCCTTTGCGAAAATTCTCAAACAATCACATCGTAGTCCAAAAAATTTCCAATCAGATCAAGGAAAGGAATTCTACAATGGACATTTTCAACGATTGATGCGTCAATATGGCATAAACCACTATAATACCTATACAGATAAAAAAGCGGCCATGGTTGAGCGTTCCATACGAACGATTAAAGAAAAACTATTCAAGTATTTCAGTTTGCATGGGACCTATAAGTGGGTGGATATTTTACAAGATATTGTGAAAAGCTATAATTCACAAAAACATAGTGTGACCAAAATGAAGCCTCATGATGTGAGCAAAAAACATGAAAAGGGTCTGCTCAATACTGTTTACAGTCACATCAAAATATCTACAAATCGTCAAAAATTTCGTATTGGCGATGTGGTGCGCATTAATAAAGCAAAGCACGTATTTGAAAAGGGATATACTCCGAAATGGACAACTGAGCTATTCAAGATTGTTGATGTTAAAATTACTAATCCAGTGACGTATCTGCTTGAAGATATAAATGGTCATCCGATAAAAGGAGCATTCTACGAGCAAGAATCACAAAATAAAAAACAAGAGGATGTTTATTTGGTGGAAAAAGTGTTACGTAAAAAAGGGAAAAAAGTATATGTCAAGTGGCTTGGATTTGATAATTCTCACAACAGTTGGATAAGTTCCAACGATATTTTATAGGTGTGAAACTTCATTGCGCATGCCCTATCTGTGATAAAGATTTTCTTTCTAATTTCACAATCAGTAATCTTTGAGTATTGAAGGTGTATGGTTGTCGTCGTCGTCGTCATCGTCGTCATCAATTAAGTGAAATGGCTACAGCAACACAGTCAATACATCAACTGCTGTCAGAAGTTGAGAATGAATCAGCTCAGGAAGCCCAACATCTGGGAAAAGATGAAAATGAGAAGAGTGAGATAACAGAAGCACCGGAAGTAGTAGCCGAAAATTCGTTACTGAGCACAACGTCCTACTCAGCTAGCAGCAACATTGCGATATATGTGGAATTGAACAGAAATTTTGAACCCATCATCCGGATACCTGTTAGTGATCAAAATATGTTGATTTTTGAAGAATTTGAGTGGAACCTTCTAATTAGTCATCTAAAGTGGATGCTGATGGGATATTTCAAGTGTATTTTCAAAAAAAGATTGCAGGATTTGGTGCAACTGAACTTTTCTGCATACTATTCTACTGTTATTGGCATTATTCATGAATTACTCAAAGATCAGATTGAACATATCAATATTAACGATGTAATTTCATCTCTTTATAGCAGAACTTCATGCATAGAAACCCAATGTTTGAAGGAAACTATGTACTATGAACCCAATAGAATAAGTGATGATTTAAATAAAATTTACCGAAAATAAGTAGTGTATGTTCTATTATTTCTTGTAAACAAGCTCGTGCTAATCGCAATGGAATCACAAATACAATGCACCATTGCTCTTTGAATTTAATTATAATTGCATAGTTTGCAGTTCGGCCTTCTAGAAGTGTTTCGAATAGTCAACTATACAGTTGTTCATGTTTTGTGAATCAGTTCATACGAAGCTTTCATCGTTGCCAGACGTCGTCGTCGTCAGAACACTTGTGATCATTTTGTGTGTCTGGGGTGTGGCAAAAAGGTAAATATTCTTTTAAATAATTGAAATTTTTTCTTATCATAGAATTGATGTGGGGTGCTTGGTTAATTTACAATGTGAATTTTTTATGTAATTGCATTAAACAAAACATGTTTTTACAGAAATCCACAAAGTTGGTGTAGTTCCTCGCGAAGAGCTGATTGCGAGACTTTTCGAAGAATCAACACAAAAATCCATCGTTTGAAATCAAATCAGGCAAAAATAAACTTTACGTTTTTTCAAATTTTGAATGTAATCATTGATGTAGGACCGGATTTAAAAAGCTGGTTTTTTGAAAACGTGCGTGATGTAATTTTGAATAGTCTTTCGGAATTCCAGGAACGTGATTCAGGATTTGCTCTTGTTAGAATAATTTATTTGGAAATTAATGTTAATACATTTCAAATCGGTAATGGTTCTTCCTATATTGCACTACCGAAGGAAATTGCGAAGAAACATGCATGCGTGAATGTTCAAAATAATGATACCGCCTGCTTTTACTGGGCTATTGTTAGTGCGCTTCATCCTGTTAACAAACATAACAACCGAATCACCTCTTATCCTCATTACAAATCAGTTTTGAATCTCAATAACTCAGAATCTCCCATGCCGTTGAATCAAATTTCGAAATTTGAAAAAAACAATGATATTTCTGTAAATGTGTATGCTTTGGAACTAATTTCAAAGTCAGATACGGATGATGGTAAACCAAATAATTTCAATATTGTACCAGCTAGGCTGACCAAAGAAAAATTGGTTAGACATGTTAATTTGCTGTTAATTCAAAACAAATACCATCCATCATTAAATGATTACGAGCCACTGCCAACTAATGACAACGATCATGAGGATATAAAATACCATTATTGTTGGATTAAAAATGTATCCCGTCTTGTTTCAAGGCAGTTGAGTAAACAAAAAATTGCCAAGTATATTTGTGATCGTTGTCTTAATTATTTCTCATCTAAGGTAAAATTGACAGAACATGAAAAGCTGTGTACAAAATTGAATGAATATAAAGTCTCATTCCCAAGTTACAAACATGTCGAATTCAAAAATTTCATTTACAAACAAAAATGTCCCTTCATCATCTATGCGGACTTTGAAAGCCAACTACAAGTAGTCGATCAACACATTTCCATAAATACGCGAAAATATCAAAACATATAGTTTACAGTGCCGGGTTCTATTTAAAATGTTCCTATGACAATTCTCTTTCATTTTTCAAGAGCTATCGTGGTGCAGATTGTATGGAATGGTTCATCAACGAAATGGTTGAAATATCAAAAGTAATTCATTCAAAAATCAAAAATATTGTTTCCATGATCGAAAAGAAAAGCATCTGCGGTGCAACAAATTGCCATATATGTGAAAAACCTTTTCACAGAAATGATAAGATTGTTCGCGATCATGATCATTTCACTGGCGAATTCAGAGGTTTTGCACATCAAAATTGTAATCTAATTTTCAAAAAGCTTTATGTTGTGCCGATTGTTTTTCAAAATTTATCCGGTTATGATGGACATTTGTTGATAAAAGATCTTGCCAAACGTAGTCGCGTGAGTGTTCTCCCAACCAATAATGAAGTTTATATATCTTTCACCCATTTCGTTGACGAAAACAATCTAAGATTTAGGTACATCGATTCATTCAGATTTTTAGGCGCTTCTCTCGATGATTTACTATCGACAATGAAAAAAACCGATTTTAAAATATTGAGAGAAGAGTTTGCACATTTAGATGAGGCAAAATTTCAATTGCTGACGCGAAAAGGTGTATTTTGTTATGACTATATTGATAGCTTAGAAAAAATGAACGACTCCCGATTACCTTCGATTGAACATTTTTACAATAAATTGAATGATTCCAATTTATCAGTCGAAAATTATCAACATGCTCAAACTGTGTGGGAAGCCTTTGGAATCCAAAATTTAGGTGAATATTCAGATTTGTATCTAAAGACTGATATTTTGGGTTTAGCTGATTTATTTGAGAACTTTAGACAAAGTAGCATTCAGACACATAAATTAGATCCAGCATGGTATTATACGATGCCTGGCTTCACATGGGATTGTATGTTGAAGTTTACAGGTTGTAAAGTGGAACTTCTTCAAGATATTGATTTAAATCATGTTCATTGAGCAGGGAATTCGTGGAGGTATTTCAACTTGTGTTCATAGGTATTCTGAAGCTAATAACAAGTACACCGATGATTACGATGCATCGAAACCATCGAAATTTTTGCTTTATCTAGATGTAAATAATCTGTATGGAAAAGCAATGACTGAACCTCTCCCTTCAGGAGAGTTTGAGTGGATTAGCGATGTATCTAACTTTGATGTTTTGTCAATCCCGGATAATTCACCCATAGGATATATATTGGAAGTTGACGTAAAATATCCCACCGTCACTCACGACTTGCATAGAGATTTTCCATTTTGTCCTGAACATCGAGTTCCACCCGGATCGAAACTATCGAAATTGATGTGTACTCTTTTCGATAAAGAGAATTATGTTGTTCACTATTGAACCTTGAAACAAGCATTAATGAATGGTTTGGAATTGAGTAAAATCCATAGAATTTTAAAATTTTGACAGTCGACATGGTTAAAATCGTATATTGAACATAACAATAAATTAAGAACTAACGCGACAACAACATTTGAAAAAAATCTTTTCAAACTATACAATAATGCTGTTTTTGGTAAAACGATGGAGAACATCAGAAATCATCGGGTTATCAAACTGGTGAATAAATGGGATGGACGATATGGGGCAAAGAATCTCATTGCAAGTCATCGATTTCACAATCGAACTATTCTTGACGACGAACACGATCTTATAGCTATTGAAATGAAAAAGAAAGAATTAGTTTTCAATAAACCTCTGTATATTGGTATGTCCATTCTGGACATTTCCAAAACATACATGTTTGATTTTCATTACGCATATATGCTACCGAAACTGGGTATTGATCGCTGTAAACTTATGTACACTGATACGGATAGCTTCATCTATGAAATTCAGTGTAATGATGTTTATGAAGAGATTATCATGGCTGATTCACATAAATTTGACACCTCCGACTACTCCCCTAATAACCCTTATAAAATCCCGTTGGTCAACAAAAAAGTTCTAGGACTAATGAAGGATGAAGTTGATGGAGAAATTATTACCCATTTCATTGGTCTTCGATGGAAAATGTACACTTTCAAAATTCAGCAAGGGCAAAAAGTTGTGAAAAAAGCCAAAGGAGTCAAGTACAACGTTGTAAAAAATAAATTAACGTTTGATGACTACTGGAATTCTCTACGACATTCAAAAATTATCAGCGCCACTCAGCGTTGCATTCGTTCCTATGCTCACAATGTTTACAGCATTGAGCAAAATAAAGTTGCGTTGAGTGCAAACGATGATAAAAGATTTGTACAAGAGAATACCTTTGATACACTTCCCTTTGGGCACTATTCAACTTTATAGCGTTTTTCAAATATAATTTCAGGAATAGTTATTATTGGGTAAATTACATTAATCTGTTAATATTATGAATAATTGTAAGATTATATTATTATTATTATCGTAGAAGTAATTGTATGTCCCCCAAGTACCTACAATAATGTACTTCCTGAAAATATATGATTTTGAAGTGTCTTTGTGTGTTTAATTTATTCGATTGGATATGCAATGGGAAGCATCATCCATTCGCAATTCCTGCTTCAAACGCCATTAAAAATCGCAGCTCAGCAACGTCATCTAATCATTCTAATAGCAAACGATCAAAGAATCGAAGCGCCATCTCAACTCAACAACAGGCCTAAGACCTGAATTCCCAATACCCCCGTCCCCCCATCCCAAACCACGAGCAGGGGGGCCCGAATTCCCCCACAACACTTGTCCTCGTGCTCTGCAGTAGCGGCTACAAACTGGATAGCAAGAGGGCGGTGTCCTCGTGCTCTGCAGTAGCGGCTACAAACTGGATAGCAAGAGGTCGGACTAGGTGACGTAGGTGGTTTAGACAATCACATACCAAAGGATCGGAGTAGCAACTGAACCACAAATCTACATTCTATTCAGGGGGGCCCGAATTCCCCCACAACGAAACCACACACAATTTAAGACAAGACCAAAACACACCGAAACGGTATCTAAAATCTATATAAATTCCTATGACTCAGGTGGCGTAGGTACCCCCGTCCCCCCATCAAGCCCTCAAACTATCTCCACGAGCACGGGGGCTCGAATTTCCCCACAACGAAACCACACAATTTAAGACAAGACCAAAACACACCGCAACTGAACCACAAATCTACATTCTATTTTAGGCACCTTAGTAGCGTATTGGTTTAGACTGTCACGTACAAATCCAAAGGATATGGGTTCCAATCTCGCTATCGGAAAATCTTTTTTCAGACTTTGGTAATCTAACCTCCACACCCCCCAATCCCCCCATCTCGATCCCAGGAACAAAGCTCCCTGTCAACTGCCATCTGTCAAAGCTGTCATGTCAAAATGACATCTGTCAGAATCGAGATCGAGCGACGTTGCCAGATGACCAGTCTTCGAGCGACGTTGCCAGATTCATCAAAAATTCCCTAAAATCTAGGGAAAAGTCAAAAATATGCCTCGCCCACTTGAGCGCTTTGAGGTTATGGTCGGCCGGTGGTCCAGAAGCCCCCTTGTTTAACTACTTCACTGACAGATGACATTTCGAAATTGTGTAAATGAACAAACATCAGTTCTGATCCAATCTGTATTGATTTTCCCATTCGAAAAGAGACTCCTCAATCCAAATTGCTTTTACGAAGTGAAAACATGCATTTAAGCTTTCAAAATGCCAATACTTCTTTTCTCAGGATTTCTAAGGTACCACCAGAATCCATTTTGAGAACATGCACACTTTCAAATCTTTTTTCAATATTTTGAAGACATAATTCGTCTTTGAATTTTTCAAAAATATCACTTAATGGGACGTTAAACAACATTCGCAAATAAGAACTATTGCAGAATATACTTCTATACTCTTCAACTTGAGCTTTAAAATGCTTATCGAGGCTCAGAAAATAATTCTAGATAGAATAAGCTGGCGAACCACGATAAACCCATAAAAAATTAACGGCAAACCAAATGGCCAAAAAGTTTGTTTTTACACAAAGTAGCTGTCAGATACATCAGACTTCCACTGTCTATAGGTTTGAGGTAGGTCACGTAATGACATCTGAGGAGAATGTGCGAGAGTTATTGTATTATGGCGCGTGTTTATCTTGTTTTTTTTAGTATCATGGTAACCTAGTTACCCAGGTAACCTATGAATGTTGAGGTTCGGACACGCAATGACGTCAGCGAAACCTGCGCGTGAGCACAACTTGTTTGTCATAGTATCATGGGTATAGACTATTTCATGCAAACTTACCTTTATTTTTGATGAACAATCAAAATCCGTTACGATATACAGGGTGTTCTATTTAACACTTTCGACTTATTGGTAATTTTATATGTCCTATTTGGGTTCAACTTTTGACATCACCCTGTATAATTGGCAGTCATTCCAACCAACTGGAATGATATATTATGGTGTAGTGTGTTGGAAAAAATTGGCAGAGTCACGAAGTACTGTGCACCTATTTTTTTTTCACTACTTGAAATAAAAGTGTTTTTTGCAAAAGAAAATAAAATCGCCATTATAGCCCTAACTATTGGAGATAAGTATAGGACATCCTCCAGAAAGTGAGCTTTATTTTTTATGTAGAATTCATTTCTGAAATAATATACAGGGTGTTGCATTTATTTTGAAAAGGTGGGTCCAGCCCAGGAAAAACTGAGCATCCTGTATATGTCAAATAGTTATATATAGATTAAGTTCCTTCAAAAACCATAAGACTTCACATTAAACTTTTTCTTGTAAATTGCATATCCTCCGAGATAAGGTAGTAGAGGATCTAATATGGGACACCGTGTACATTTGACTAGCTCATTGTATTCGCAATTGATTGAATTAATATAAGCAATCAGAATTAATTTGACGATTCAACATAACAAAAATGGAAAAGTTCAAAAAAAAAATAAAACGCGTTAAACCATCATCCAAATACAAAAAATAATTCCATCACAACATGTGTGAAATCCAACTTTCTTGGAGAACTTTCTAGTTACATAATCGCAATGCTCATGAGAGTTTAAGTTTTTATCAAAAACTACACCTAAATACTTGATATGGTTTTCACACTTCAAGTTGTTGTTGCTTATACAAATATTCACACTGTCAACAATAATGTTATTCAAACTAGATTTTTTACCAAATAAACAAAATCTTGATTTAGCCCTATTCACACACATTTGGTCAACGCACAATCAGCGAAATAATTTATCCAGATCATGATTTACAATATTTTGCATTCGAACCAATTCTTTACCAACTAAATAAATCATAGTGTCATCTGCGAACAGTTCCAAACTACAAGCAGATACCTCATTGACAATGTCCTTGATATATAATAAAAACAACAATGGGCCCAACACTGTCCCCTGTGGCACTCCATGTTGTACACTCATATAGAATCTGATAGAGAGTTCCTGTATTGCACTTTTTGATGTCTATTGCTCAGGTAACTATCGAACCACCTTATAACTACATCTGTGATACCAACACTGCATAGTTTATCCAATAATGGTTTATTATACGGTATAAAATGAGTTAATTATTTAATCAGAAAAAAAATATATTTTTTTCCTAAGGCGCTTTGTTTTTGGTATTAAGGCAAAACTTCAGATCCTGAAAAATTTGTCTTGATAACATTTTGCTGATTTTTTTGACAGAAAGAGTACAGGGTTGTTCAATATATTTTGACCCCCACCAACAGCTTTCATTATGGGTGGTAAAAAGAAACTTTAAATACGAAAGTTTTAGTTTTTTTCACGTAGTGTCTTTTGGTAATAGCGAAAATAAAAAATTGACCTCACAACATTGAAAAAATTGATGAAGTCTATCTTTTTTTATGGAACACCCTGTATATTATTGGTGAAAATGATAAATATTTTTTTTCTGGTGCCAGATATATAATATATGTTTTTGGTTCAGTCGTTCCTTGGCTATTCAAGTTTAAAGTCTCATTAACCAGAAGAAAAATAATTGATATCAAAGCCCCCACGCTTATATCACAATGACATTAATTTTCTCGTTAAGGGGATTCATCCGGTCTGAAAGTTTACTCAATGCAAGCATTTTTTCTGGAATGCGTCATTTTTTTATTACATCACCTTTTGGAACAATTCAAATTGTATTAGGTAGGTAAGATATCAAACTAGGCAACATAATATCCATTTTTGAAAAAAACGGTATCTCAATGGTCAAAAAATACTGAAAATCTACATATTTCGCCCTCCTGTGAGATACGTACAATCCGTTAAATCAAAAAAATCGATAGTGTATTAACTGAATTGAACCTTTCTGAAATCATGTCTGACAATCTCCGTCTGATATAATTAAACAGAAATCAGTAATATCTTCCACAAAATCTCATGTAATTCACAATAAATTGCCACAGTCTTCGAACAAAATCTATACCCAACGCTTTTGAAGCGTAATGTTTACTTAGTTTGGTTGCCGGCGTGATGAATACCTACGGGCTGACGTGATGAGAACTCGAAAGCGTGTTTTTTAGTTTTTTTCAACAATAATTTTTCATACAAATGCTCTTCTTGAGAAAAATCAGTTTGTCTGTCGAGTTTCATTTTTGCGGCGAGCTTAAATGCAACATTTTGATAAAAATATCCGGCCCTGGCTAAAATTTGAAAGCGCCATTTCGGAGTGACATCCGGAACATATTGACTATATATATATATATATATAAATATATATATATATACAGTCTCAATATAGTGGGGATGCAGTCAGAAATTGGCCAGGAAAAGTAAAAACAACCCTTGATGCTAAATCAAGCTTTCGAGAACTTTATTTTCTCTTCATCAGGATTTTCTATAAAGTAAAAATGACAACGTGTTCCAAATACAATTGACATTTTTTTTTGTACAAAAACTCATCATTGCGGGATTGAACTAAAGAAGGTCAACATAAATGAGAAAATACCGAAATTCATCATCGATCACTGCTAACAATTTCACACCTCATAATGCAGGATTTATTAATTTACTACATTACGACCAAACTCTGGAAACGTGCAGGATGAAATGAACAATGAACAAACAAACATGGTGGTCAGAGATGTTTCTTTTTTTTGTAAAAGAAGGGATTTTAGTCGTTGGTAGGCGAAAATGCGCAGGACTTCACCGGAAATCCGGCTGCTTTTGACATATATCAAATATTAGTTTGTTCATTCGTACCTTTCCATACCTTGACATACCAGGGCTCACCTGAACGTTACAATTATATGGTGCATGAGAGTTCATCAATAACAGGATGATATCAATTATTATACAGTATTATTACAGGTTTAAGACTACAAGTTTATTGAATTACCAACAATAAGAGCAAAGAGAGACAAACATATTACTGGTTCATCTTATTGTGAAGAGATAATAAAGCCGAGAAATAAATATAAATATTATGTGTTTGACTGGTTTAAGGAGACATATCTGTCCGTCTGCAGTTTGAGAATATAACTATAAATAGTGCTAAGATTCTGGGTGTCGGTCTTCCTATTTAACGTGTTTGACTCTATATTAATGTGGATCATTTCCAGGAAAATCCTCCTGTAATATGAGTTTACTTTGTCCAAAATTTCAGCACTATCCCAGTTCATACCGTGGCCACTTTCAATAATATGATCTGCTAGAGCACAACTGTTTACTATTCTTTTACAGTCACTCTTGTGAGAAGCAATTCGACCTTTCAAGTTTCTTGAAGTTTGACCCACATAACACTGTTGACAGTCATTACAAGAGATCTTATATATTACATTCCAGATGTCCATTTTTTGTATTTTATCTTTAGTTTTGGAGTAATTTTTTTTAGCAATTTTGATGTTACAATCTTTAAAAACGTTACAAAGTTTTTGGGTTAGCTTTCAATGTAAGGCAACGAAGAGTAGAACGTAGGCTCAATCGGAACTGGGGTTGGTATGTTAGTCAAATTTAAACTTAAAGAATTGGACTGATTAGGTTTTCCTCATCACATGCAGAGCAAAGAACATCTATCCACACCACATCACACATGGACTGTCCAACATAAACAGCCTGATCCAACACCAACATGGCCATACTGGAACACGGATTTCATCATTCAATGACAGGTTGAGAAAAAACATTTTTAATTTAGAAATTAAAGTAACCTTTTGTGAACTCAACTCTATAGAAAAAAGTATCGTGAATATCACTGATCAATTGTCTGAAATAGTACCTTTTCAACTTCTTGATTCTTTTGAAATGAACCAGAAAATTAAATATGATAAACTATTCAATACCATCAAAAAAAGAAATCTGAATAAAATTAAAATCCTGCAAAATGAACACATTTACTCTGTTTTGGTCCAAGAAAACTGGTTTAAAAACATTTCTGATGTAATAATACCCATTGACATTCAAAATTTCCTAGCACTAGGACCAAAATTTAGTCTGTGTCCTTCCACGAAGGAATTAAACTTCTACCACATACTTGCAGATCTTGAATACATGATTATCCATGTTGATGACACACAAAAGGATTGCTTTAGATCACAATATACTAATATTATTACTGATTTCATCTACAAAAAACATAATAATAAACCCTTATTCAATGATTCGTTTTATAAAACTAAAACTTTTCTGAGGGGCAATCCGAATCTTTATATAGTTCGAAGTGATAAAGGCAATGCCACTGTAGCAATGAACAAATCTGACTATTTGACCAAAAGTCAAGAACTACTGGATGATAATAAATATTATCTCAAACTTAATATAAATCCTATTTGCACTTTTCAACGTAAAGCCACCATTTTGATTAAAAAAATGGAACAAAGGGGTCACATAGAAAAGGAGGCTTGTAAGAAACTAACAACGTACAATACCGTAGCACCTAGATTTTACACATTGCCTGAAATACATAAGCCAACCGTATCAATGAGACCCATAGTTTCATCAATCAACTCACCGAATGGGTCTTTATCTCTGTTCTTGACAAAAATTCTAACAAACGCATACAACTCAATTGACAGCCCCTATTGTATTAGAGATTCTTTTAAGTTCAGTGAATTTATCAACAACTATAAACTTCCAGATAATTACATCATGGTTAGTTTCGATGTGGTTTCATTATTCACAAATCTTCCTTTGGAGGTAATATTGCACAGTTTAGAAATAAAGTGGGATGTGATTGGTGGGTTTTGCGATTTGGATTGGAACATGATGGTTGAGATTCTTACCTTTATTTTTGACTCTAATATATTAACTTTTAATAACCAAATTTATAAACAAATTTTTGGAACACCTATGGGATCATCGATATCTCCAATTTTGATCAATTTTGTTGTTGATGATTTGGTGAAGAAATGTGTAGATGAATTACCTTTCAATATTCCGTTTGTCAAAAGATTTGTTGATGACCTAATTCTGGCAATTTCTACCGAGAAAGTAGGTTCGGCTCTAAATAAATTCAACAGTTACAATGAACACCTACAATTCACTGTAGAGAATGAGCAGAATAAATGTATTCCATTCCTAGACATATTAATCATCAGGTCTGATGAAAACATCCTACAAACAAAATGGTACAGAAAACCATATTGCTCGAATAGATATTTGAGTTTTCATTCATACCACCCAATGAAAACAAAGATAAATCTAGTACTGGGAATGAAAAATAGAGCCATGAAACTTACACATCCTCAATACAGGAATGAGTCATTACAATTCTTAAAATCAATTTTAATCAACAACTCCTATCCAGTCAAATTTATTAATAGATTTCTCTTCAGTACTCAATATGATATTCCGGATAATATTGTTCAAGAAAACATAGAACCTCAATCTAACCAGTCCAATTCTTTAAGTTTAAATTTGACTAACATACCAACCCCAGTTCCGATTGAGCCCACGTTCTACTCTTCGTTGCCTTACATTGAAAAGCTAACCCAAAAACTTTGTAACGTTTTTAAAGATTGTAACATCAAAATTGCTAAAAAGCAAACGAAAACTATTTCTCTTCTCTACTCCAAAACTAAAGATAAAATACAAAAAATGGACACCTGGAATGTAATATATAAGATCTCTTGTAATGACTGTCAACAGTGTTATGGGGGTCAATTATCAAAAAACTTAAAAGGTCGGATTGCTTCTCACAAGAGTGACTGTAAAAGAAAAGTGAACAGTTGTGCTCTTGCAGATAATATTATTGAAAGTGGCCACGGTATGAACTGGGATAGTGCTGCAATTTTGGACAAAGTAAACTCATATTACAGGAGGATTTTCCTGGAAATGATCCACATTAATAAAGAGTCAATCACGTTAAATAGGAAGACCGACACCCAGAATCTTAGCACTATTTATAGTTATATTCTCAAACTGCAGACGGACAGATATGTCTCCTTAAACCAGTCAAACACATAATATTTATATTTATTTCTCGGCTTTATTAACTCTTCACAATAAGATGAACCAGTAATATGTTTGTCTCTCTTTGCTCTTATTGTTGGTAATTCAATAAACTTGTAGTCTTAAACCTCTAATAATACTGTATAATTATTGATATCACCCTGTTATTGATGAACTCTCATACACCATATAATTGTAACGTTCAGGTGAGCCCTGGTATGTCAAGGTATGGAAAGGTACGAATGAACAAACTAATTTTTGATATATGTCAAAAGCAGCCGGATTTCCGTTGGACTCCTGCGCATTTTCGCCTACCAACGTCTAAAATCCCTTCTTTTACAGAAAAAAAGAAACATCTCTGACCACCATGTTCGTTTGTTCATTGTTCATTTCATCCTGCACGTTTCCAGAGTTTGGTCGTAATTTAAATTACTCAAAGACTATCCATGTCTGTAGGTGTCATCTATAGGGTTGGAAATAATGTATTAGAATGTGTAAATATTTTGGATAGTTTGTTGCCCGAAATCTTATCAGTGGACGAATATACTGTAGTTTTTGGAGATTTAAACGTTAACATGATGAATATCCAAAATCCAGTTAACAAATTATTTGATGGTTATGGCTTTTATCAGGTGATGGATGAACCAACCCGTATAACTCATGCAACAGCCACTTTATTAGATCCAATTTTTATAAACAATAAAGATATTGTGAATCAGAGTGGAACAAAGGATTCAAATGGTATTAGTGATCATTTACTTACATTTTGCAATGTGAATATATTATCTATTAAGAGTCTTGTGAAAGATTTGACAATAAGGGATTTCAAAAGTTTTGATGAGATGGACTTTGTGAGGGATCTGCAATCAGTAAGATGGGATGATCTTTATTATTTTCCCAACATTGATACTAAAGTTGAATATCTAACTGGAAACATAAAGAATTTATTTGATATACATGCCCCTTTCAAGTCGATTAGAGTGACAAAACCCCATGCGCCATGGTTGACATATGTTATCAGATTATTAATGAAGGAAAGGGATGAAGCTAGGCTTCGATGTAGAACGAAAAACACTGCAGAAAGTCTCAAAAACTACAAGATGCTTAGAAACCTTACCAAGATCTCGATACGTAGGGAAAAGTTGGCTTATTTAGAATATTTGGAAAAGCAGAAAAATCAACGAAAAGTCTGGAATACCTTGAGAGATCTTAACGTTTATACGCCCACAAGGGTAGTCAGTGAAATTCCCCTTGAATTGTCCAATGTTGATGAGATTAATGAGTATTTCTGCAGTGTCTTTCAGAAAACAAACAACTGCGATTCTGAAAGAATACATTATAATAATGATAGAATTAAAGAGGGTACACATTTTTCATTCAAACTAGTGGATACCTCTGACATATGTAAATACATAGGTAGTATTAAGTCAAATGCTGCAGGTGCAGATGGTCTGACACTTCAAATGGTCAAGCTGAGCTTGCATGTTATAATATTACATATCACACATATAATAAATATTTGCCTTGAGAATGGTTATTTCCCAAACTCATGGAAACTATCTCTTGTCTCCCCACTGCCAAAAAAGAATGATCCTGTAAATTTCTCAGACTTGAGGCCTGTCAGCTTACTTCCAGTAATCTCTAAAGTATTGGAAAGAGTAGTTCATGATCAAATTACAGAGTATTTTGATAATAATGGTTTTTTTCCTGTTCATCAATCGGGATTTAGAGCAAATCATAGCACGACGGCGGCACTTTTAAATATAACTGACAATATTGTAAAAATTCAAGATAAACAAATGGCAGACATATTAATATTGCTGGATTATTCTAAGGCGTTTGATGTGATCGATCACGACCTACTGTGTGCTAAACTGTCTTTTTATGGTTTTGATGATGTTGCGACGTCATTTTTTAGGTCATATTTGTCTAATCGAAGGCAAGTTGTTAGGCTGGGACAAAATGTTTCACAACCTAAAGCCATAATTTCAGGAGTTCCTCAAGGCTCAATTCTTGGTCCTCTATTGTACGTTATTTATACAGCTGACATATTTTCCACAGTGTCATCTTCGCATATTCAATCGTATGCTGATGACACGCAATTATTATTTCAATTTAATCCTGATTATCCTGAAGAGGCTGCAGGGGCATTGAATTTGGAGTTAGATAAGATCCTACAGTTTTCAAGACAACATAATCTCAAGATTAATCCGGCCAAAACCACAATGCTACTTTTCTGTGCTGAAAAGAAGAGAGATGTGCTCATGAATCGCCTTATTATACAGATTGATCACAATCAGTTAATATTTGCCAATTGTGGTAGAAACTTGGGCTTGTTCATGGATGTACTTCTCAATTTTGATCAGCATTTAAAATCACTTATAAGAAGAAGTTATGTAAAGATGAAACTATTATATGCAAACAGGCATCTGTTAAACTTCAAAACCAGAAAAAAATTATGTGAGTCGCTTATATTTTCCATTTATTCATATTGCCTTATAGTTTATTACCCATTCTTGCATGTAATCAACAAAAAACGAAAACAGTATGTTCAAAATACATGTTGCCGGTTTGTTTATGGGTTGAGGAAATTTGACCATGTTTCAGCAAACATAAAAAAATTGGGTTGGCTTAAATGTGATAATGTATATAAATATAATTTAACTCTGTTCTATAGCAAATTAAACATGAACCGGCAGCCAATTTACTTGCTTGAAAAACTCATTTATAGAGACACTATACATAATCGACCACTAAGGGATAAGAGTTATTTAACAATACCACTTCATAGAACGTCCTTTTTTCAGAAGAGCTTTACTTATAATTGTGTTAGTTTATATAATAGGTTGCCTCGACGATTTAAAAATTGCAATTTTATTAATTTAAGGTTTGGTTATAAAAGATATTTATTGGATACACAGTAGCTATATGTAAAACTAATTTGGTTGATATACTATTTATGTATAAAATATAAGGTTATGTTTTTTTTTCTTTTTTATTGATGGATTGTTGTCATGATATTTAGTTCTTGAACGGGGGTCTAATTGGTTGAGTGGAGGAATGGCCAAGAGGCTAAACTTCGCCAGTTGGCCCTTTCTTTCTTTTTCTTAGTCTGCATGCACGGTAATTATATATAATATATTGTATATTTGCTTTGTATGTATGCGGAATTAATGAATAAAGACGTTATTTATTTATTTATTTATGTAGTAAATCAATAAATCCTGCATTATGATGTGTGAAATTGTCAGCTGTGATCGATGATGAATTTCGGTATTTTCTCATTTATGTTAACCATCTTTAGTTCAAACCCGCAATGGTGAGTTTTTGTACAAAAAAAAAATGGTAATTGTATTTGTAACACGTTGTCATTTTTACTTTATAGAAAATCCTGATGAAGATAAAATAAATTTCTCGAAAGCTTGATTTAGCATTAAAGGGTTGTTTTTACTTCCCCTGGCCAATTTCTGACTGCATCACCACTATATTGAGACTGTTTGTTCTTAACTAGTCAGTCAAGACTACCCATCCACTCTTTATATATATATATATATATATATCTAATTAGGTTCTTTTCGGGTTCTTGAAGGTTCGAAAATATATATATATATATATATATATATCATATCCAAAACTCATTAAAATCCATAAAGAAAAAAGAAGTTATTGAAGGCCATAATAATCTACAGTTAGCAAGCCAAACGTGAGACTGCTGACGTCACACGTGGTAGCCTCGTCGCAAGGGTCGTTTGCTAGCTTCGCCAAAAAGAATATTCCTTTTCCACTTTTTTTCAAGGATAAACTACTTTTAAAGAGTTTTTATGATTGCTTTGCGATTTTGTGTCCTCAGAACCATTGATTTTCGTAAAATTTAAAAGTTAGTTAACTTTCCTATTGCGGCTTTAAGTCTTTATGTTGGCAGGTAACCCCACCCCGCCACTGTTTCATTATGGTGTTATTGCAATCAAATAATTTTACGGGGTCACCTTGGATAGTATTACAAAAAAGTCAAATAGCTTTGTAACGAAGTTACAAATTTTCCGGATTTATTCTGCCGCCATTTTTAAGTTTTCGAATTTAGTTTCCATTTTCAATCGTTTAATTCATATTTTCCCGTAGCTCTTTTGTTATCAATCCAGCTGAAGCAGGATGATACTGAACGCAGCGAATAAGCTACCTGGAGAATTAAGTTGCTGTTTTTTTTTGTGTCATTGATTAATGATAAATCAGAATCGGTTTGTTTCCTTGAAAGCGTACTTATTTCATACGACATTAAATTTATAAAGACGTAAACGAACTTTCAATACTATAAAGGAGTCCCACGCAACATTGGTCCTTAATTCCCGGATAAAAAACCACCAATTGGGGTTGCAGAGTGAAATTCCAGGTACAGATTAAGTCAAGACGAGTAAGTAAGTACATTTTCTGTTTTCCCTTTACAGTCTCAAATGCGTGTATACGGGTGAATCTTCCAGCGTTCACTTTCAGTTCATACGATACGGTTCTACTCAGTAGTATCTTTGCGCTAATAATACATTGACGATTATTTTGAGTGTTAAATCGTTACTATTTCACTTTTTACGATGTCTAGCTACATAATAAAGTCGCTTAAGCGAAAAAGAGGTTCAATCAAATCGAAAATGACTATTTTCTCAAACTACTTGAACGAATTCAAGCCCAAGATGGATACAAATCCCAAAGTCATTATCGATGAGGATTATTGTCAATTACAGACCCGTTTTTCACAATTCCAAAATTTAATTAATGACTTTGACGTTAAAATCAAGTAGCATTGGAAAATGTTGTCGATGACGCCGAATTGGAGGTGGAGTTTTCTGAACGCAACTGGTTTTCTAATACGTTTCTTGAGTTTCGAGAAACTTTTGAGTCGTTGATTAATAAAAATAGTGATCTGAATGATATTTAACGGTACCACTATTTGAAAACTTCGCTAGTGAACATCGCGGCCGATGTGATAGCTTCTTTTGAGTTCTCTGCGGAAAATTATACCATTGCTTGGAATCTTTTATGGAACAGATTCAACAACAATCGACTTCTGGTACAAAATCACGTTCAAGCCATTTTCAATATAGACATTCTCTCTAAGCAGTCCTCGAGATCATTGCGTAATATTATTGACACTGTCAAAACATTTGAAAGCTTTGAAACAGCTCAAACAACCTACTGAGTCGTGGGACACATAAGTTATATATACAATTACGGGGAAACTGAATAGATTTTCAGCTCGCGACTGGGAAGAGTACATTGCTACCGATGACTCTCCGACTCTTGATGATCTGAAATCATTTTTACAAGCAAAGGCAGATCTTTTAGAGACCTTAGAGCTAAAATCTTCCGAGATACAGATTTTATTCAAAACTGTAGTGAATTTCACAGTGTCCCGGTTGAAGAAAAAATAAAGCGAATATAAAGTTTGAAACTTTGTCTAAACTGCTTGAGATCAGGTTATAATATTCAGAAATGTAAATTTCCAAATTTTTGGAAATGTAACGGGCACAACACCCTCGTACAAATTATTTCAGAATCAAATAAGAACAATACGGATATCATTTCTAATTCGAAAAATGAAGGCGAGAATTCCAATTTGGTTACACTGAATTCATACGGAGGAAATGCAGGTGTTTTATTATCTACAGCAGTTCAATACAGCACACAAATATTGGACGCAAACAAGCAGGTCCACACAGTACGCGCTATATTGGACTCCGCATGACAGTCTAGTTTCATCACATCAGAACTGTGCCATCCTCTGAAACTTCCCACTGAAGATATTTCCATGCAAGTTTCTGGAATTAATAACAGATTTTCTAAAATAAAACATAAATGCGATATAAACTTTGAATCGCTTCATAGTGCTTTCCAGAAAATTCTACCATGTTTGATAATCGAAAATATATCCGATATTTTTTCGAACTATCCCGTCGAACAAGAAGCTATGAAAATTCCTGCAAATGTTACGCTAGCAGACGCTCCCTTTGATAGACCAGGTCCAATTGATATATTGATAGGCGCTAATGTTTTCTGGGAGCTGATTTCAGTCGGCCAAATCAAACTAGGAGCTAATCTTTCCATTCTCCAGAAAACAGTGCTCGGCTGGATAGTCTCAGGTCCTTTGGGAAAGCTAAAAAATAACAGCCTCCATTGTCATTTCAATAGAAATCTTGACATACAATAACCACTTGCTCAATTCTGGTAGTTGGAGAAGTGCTGTGATATTGTAGCCTACCTTTTGATCTTCCCAGTTGGCTTCAACAAATTTGGCTGCGACAGCTCTTGTAGTCGTTGGCGATGGGTGGTAGAGTAGGGTTTTGTTTTGATTATGTTCAAGTTTAATAAAAGGGCGCCACTTTATTTTTTATAGGTGAAAACAAAGAAACCTTGTGTAAAAAGATTCACTGTGATGTCTGGAGTGGAAGAAAACACTGTGTGTCCCAAAACACTATAACTAGCATTTATTTACATAAATATACAAGTTATCAAAGAAAATTGAAATATGGGTGGTCCTCACACCAACCCACTCACTGAACTTAAATATAGTTCAAGTGGTTAAGTATTATTACAGTATTTGAAAGAGTTTACCGATAGGTACTGTTATAATTATTAAAAGAAAAAATGTCAAGTATTGAAAAGGATTTAAAATCCGCAAAAGTGAAAAGGTGAAATAAGTTTAATTTAAACCGGTACTACAGGGAGTAAAATGTTCATGAACCTTTTGGGGTGTAGTAATACGTGGATATCAATATACGGCGCAAGTACCATTCAGTTACAAAAAAAAATGTTATAAATCAATTAGTAATTAATGACAATGAGTACAACCGTGAAAAGGTTGATACTTTAATAGGAAAATAGTTACTTAAAGGAAATATTTATGAATTAAATAGTGAAATGTTTACAAACTCGAATGTGGAGGGTTTTAAGAAAATCGTTATTAGTATTAAAAGTAATTGTTGATAAAAATATTGAAGGAGTAGTATTTAATAAAAAAACTGGCCTGTTACTGTTGCTGCCTCAAGACCATCAGCCATAAACGGTTTCTGTTCGCTTCGGCGGTGCGGGTAATCCCAACATCACAAAGTGCCATTCCTGCGACATATTCCAGCAGCATATGAGGACTCATACATCCAAGTTTACGACAAGGTGATAGTCTTCAAACATCAAACGATTTAGCCAGCAAAGCATCCATATGGTATATTAGTAATGAAGTTGATTGGAAAGATTCGAAGAAAAAGAAAAAAAAACCCTAAAATTATGTATATTCTCAGTAACCAACTCATGGTGAAGAGTGGGGTTAACTCACCTCATTAGGTTGAAACGAATTCGGCAAATCTCTATACCATCACTGGATAAATCACACCCATTTCTTCAGGGGAGGTCCATAGACATTATAAATGTAAAATATCGTTATATCTCAACGATGCATTCAAATATTTAAAGAAAAAAATGCCGCTCAGCACTTTAACGTCTAGCACTTCTGGCTGACGGGATCAAAGTCAAAGTGAGGAAAGAAAATAGTCCCATGTACCATCGACCAAAAGTCAAGTTGACATTGTCAAGCTGTCAAGTGTCTGACATAGAATAATAAATCAAATGGACAAACAGCAAATGACCCCAAAAGATTACACCTAATTGCCATAATGCAGACCGAAATTGGGAAACATTGCAACATCGTGCCGGAAACTAACAGCTGTGAAATTTGAAGGTTAACACGTTCGCGGACAAGCACGAAAAATGGTAACTGCGAAAAAGCCATGACAATATTTGATGAACTAGAGGGACTAGGATCATTTTAAAAACACGTATGTGTTACAAAAATGGTGGGGATAAAAATTACGTCAAAAAAATAACCAGCGGCAAATACCGTCTTGTCCCAGTGCAAGCCTCAATGTGTTCTGTTGGGACAAAGACGGCAAATGCCGTCGCTTAACTAAAGCAAAGAAAACCTTTATTTATCAAAAAGTAAATGAAACAAAGAAGTATTTTCTAGTTCTTCAACTTATGAAACTCTTCAAAGCATGGGACTACACATAGAGGAGGCTTTTCGGGGCAGGTTTTGCACAAAAACTTAGTTTCTTTTCGTCTTTTCTGCGCTGCACAGTTTCTACATCTCATATGGTGACTCTTTTGAGGATTATTAGCATTAGGAATTGTATCAGGAAAATGCATTGCGTGATGTTGAAGTTGTTCATCTCTCCTTTCTTGGTGAAGCAGCTCATCCGTTCGTTTTCTTCTTCCTCCACGCATGGGCCCAGAATGAACAATATTTCTGCCATCAACAATTGTATTTGGTATGCCTAGGTAGTGTTTTACAACATCTTCGCGAAACTGTTGGAATGTTTGTTTCTTATCAAACTTTCTACGTATGTAGTACGAATTCCAAAGTGTTATATCCAATAGGTGGAACATTACTTTCTTGTACCATCTGATACTTTTTCTGGGCGAAGAGTAATAGCTGATCATTTGATCATTGCGATCGATTCCTGACATATTGACATTATAATGAGAGATTTCCACAGGCTTCACTTTGTCTTGTCCATATCTATTTTGAACAGTCACCAACCGAGGATGATATTTAGTAGTAATCGCTAAAACTTCCCGCCTATCCTTCCATTTTGAGACGTAGACATTTTTATTTCTTTTCCACACATGCTGCCCCTTCTTTAGTTTGGCGCCAGTAATAAGCGTGGGGTTTTTCTTGCGATTTTTTCGTAGAGTTCCAGTAACATGCGTTTTTCTTTTTAGAAGCTTTTTAGACAGACCAACACTATTGTAGAAGTTATCCATGAAAACATGATGCCCACGATCCAGGAATGGTTCCAGCAAAGAATGTACTAGAGTTTCAATTTTAGAAAGCCCCTCAGCCTCATCACTTTTTCCAGAGTAGATTTGAAGATTCAAAACGTAGCCATCAGTTGTGCAAACAGAATAAAATTTCACGCCATATCGTGCTCTTTTTCCCTTTATGTATTGTCTGAAACCTAATCTTCCTCGAAAAAGCATAAGAGATTCGTCTAGAGACAAATTTTCTTCAGGAAAATAGGCATTTCTGAATTTCAGAAGCAAAGTATCCATAAGTGGCTTTATTCGGTATAGTTTATCAAGTTTATCGTTAGGATGGTAGTAACCGTGAGCACAACTAAAACATCTCAGCAGCTCTTCAAAACGTCTGCCCGAAAGTGTGTGGTGAAAGACAGGAGCATAATAAAGCGGGTCCATAGAGAACATCTTTCTGATGGATGGAAACTTTTTTTGACCTTGCAAGATGCACAAAGCAAGAAACTGTTTTACTTCTGCCGGAGATATCATTTTTATGTTGGAAAACCTTGCATATTTTCTCTGTGGACGATTGGTATTCTGAAGAACTAATCGATAATTGTTCATTGAATTGGTAATCAATTGCGTCACTTCTTCATCCCACAATTTCTCGAAACATTCAACAGCACTTGGAACCAAATTTCCAAAATCAATTTGTAAACCACCTCCGGTACCATCAAAATTGAAATCTGGAATGTCTGCTACGTCATCCTCCCATTCATCTTCACTAGAGTCTTGTGAGTCTGTATCGCCTACATCTTGTCTCGTGTGATTCAAATTCTGATCAGGAATGTTCTGCACATCGTCATATATTTGTTCCTGGGCTTCACTCACCTCACTAGCGCTGCTGGAGCTCTCCATAGTGTAATTTGGGTCTTTGATATCATCATCGCTACTGTATGGTTCTGACTGAGATGACGGCTCACTCTTCCCTGAGCTTACTTCGTCCATGAGTCGTAGCAGCCTGGCTTCTTCTCGAGGGTCCATTTCTTCTGGAAGAGAATGAAGAACCGTCATATCCATATAACATTTTCCTTTTTGTTTTTCCCAACCTCTTCTCAACAACGCGTCCCATCCAAAAACATAACACCTCATATCTTGTTCAAATTTTCATTGACGATCTAAATATAAGTCATTTTTCCCCAATACTATTTTTATTACATACATTTTTATAAAACTCCACCTCCTTGTCAGCACCTACCCTCACAAAAAACGAATCACATTGTCTCTCTAGCGTCACGGAATGTTCGTGCCAAATTTCAAAAAAAACCGTAGAAGGATCCGCAGATTTTTATTTATTCATCGGAATATCGATTTGTTTGGTTTTTTAGCAAAAACATAAAAAAGTAAGGTTAGGTCATAAGAAACATGGCAAGAAATTTCAATTTTAGCGAGGTAAATATATTTTTGATACTTACCTCAAATATCCACAACAACACAATAGTTATCTTGCATAAAACGAACGCAAAACACACAAAACCTGCGAAAACTATCCCGTTCTATATGCACGTGTGACTCTCGTAAACATGTCTGAACAAAACTGTTGTGAAAACTTCACTGGGAATATTTTTCGAATTTTTTTCATTTCTGCTGGGACACTTAACTTGTACGCATTGAAAATGCCATATAAACCGAGCGGCAAACGGCGCGTTGGCGTTGCAAGCAGATTTAGATTTGGACGGCGTATGCCGCTTTGTCCCTCCACTTGGAGCGGCATATGCCGCTTTGTCCGCGAACGTGTTAAGGTAATCTGTTGATAAATAATGAAGTCACGGATTTAGAAGATTTCTTGAGGAGTGGAATTTTAGTGGAAAATGTGAATGCTACAATATCCGCCTGTTCTCTAAAGAGGAAGAAGCATGCGAACAACATTTTGTCGAAAATACTAAACGCGGTGAAAATGGTCGATTCATTGTATCGATCCCATTCAAAGAGACACCTGAAAAATTAGGTGAATCGAAACTACAAGCCGAAAAAAGGTTCTGATCTTTAGAAAGAAAATTACTGTGAAATGTAAATTTTCGAAACGATTATAAGAAGTTCATGCGTGAGTATCAAGACCTCGGGCATATGCAAAGAGTGGATGACGATATCAACAAGGCAAGCAAGAACTATTACATGCCACACCATGGTGTGGTCAAAGAGTCAAGTACAACACGGCTACGAGTCGTTTTTGATTGTAGTGCCGCCACCACTACTACCGGTATTTTACTGAATGAAGTACAAATGATTGGACCTACAATACAAGATGACCCAATTTTGATTCTACTTCGATTCAAGATACATTCTTTCGAGGTAATGGCTGATATCGAAAAAATGTATCGCCGTCGGTGCGAACACGGAACTTCGAAAACTTGGCACTTTTCTGACGGAACAACAAAATAAAATAACTGAGTCATGCATTAATGAAGGTATTGACTGTCGATTCATACCAGTTAACTCCTCACACTTCGGCGGTCTTTGGGAGGTAGGCGTTAAGTCCTGCAAATATCATTTGAAGTGAGTTGTTGGTCTGAACCCCCTCACTTTTGAAAAAATGTATACGGTCTTTACGCAACTCTCGTCCCATTTTTCCTCTTACTAATGATCCTAATGATTAAAATCCTTTAACTCCTGCTCATGTTTTCTTACTCGGACGAACAATATACTCTACACCCGAACCAAACATCACAGGCAGATCAACAAGGCATCAGCTTATAGAACAGATGCGACAAAACTTCTGGTCACGATGGTCCAAGGAATATGTATCGGAAATGCAACAGCGAAGAAAATGTAGGCAAAGTCAAGGTGAAGCTGTAGAAGGTACTTTGGTCCTCGTCAAGGAAGAAAACCTTTCTCCTATGAGATCGAAATTGGGCCGATTCACCAAATTGCATCCAGGAATCAACGGAATTTCCTATGTGGCGTCAATATGGACAGCGGGAGGTATAATCAAGAGGGCTTGTCAGAAGATATGTCCCTTACCGTTTCAAAATGTTGAAACATAGGTGTTTCAAAGGGCGGCATGTTATGAATCCAGCTGAAGCACGATGATACTGAACGCAGCGAATAAGCGACCTGGAAAAGTTGCTGTTTTTTTTGTGACATTGATTAATGTTACGTCAGAATCAGTTTGTTTCCTTGAAAGCTGTATCAATTTTATACAAAACTAAATTTATAAGGACGTAAACAAGATTTTAATACTATAAAGGGGTCCCACGCAAGACTTTTATTTATCTGTCAAAAGATCCCGCATTTTTTTTTTTAAATAATGTTGACCGTGTAATAATTATTAATCTGTTGATTAAGTTCTGACCAGAACATTTAATTCCGGATTTTCACGCGTCAATCAATTTATTATTTGACTCGCAAGCCGACCAACACAGTCGTTTCTCCGCGCAAAATTCGCGTAAAAGTCTCCACTTTAATCTCAAAGGGAGAGAGGCGGAGAGGTACTGAAGAAGCTGATCAAGCAACAAGATCACATGATTCACTTGGTCGCAGCCGTCGGCGTCGGTTCGCATCAGTCGATATCCCGTTCCCGCACGCGATCTATTCAAAAAAACCGTTGCTTTTTCATTTTTTTTTTTCTTTTTCTGTTTCAAACACGAGTTAGGAACGATTCATCAATTATTATGTTTCATTTCACTGAAATTCTCTCAAGCCAAGGCCGCGTTGTAAGCAAGTAAGTAAAAGGGTGGAAAAACATGACTTTTCAAGTCAGTAAAAGCTGCTGAGTTTTCGTGGGACAGATCTGATTTTCTTCGCCATGATCAGACGTTAACAACAGGTCTGTTGCCAGGGAAATCTCTTCACAGTTTTTTTTTGACAAAAAAATAAAGTTAATCTGTCATCTGGAACTTCTCGGTGAGCTTGTGTTGGCATTCAGCTTGATCATGGATTGTAAGGACTCGCCTCACGGAATCCTTTTAGATTTTTTTCATTCTCAGGGTTTTTTTTATTTTATTTAATTTTCAGGGGAACGGACTTTGCCGGGTGGGAAATAGCAAATAAAAATTCAAAACCGCGTTTTACAACCGTAATAATTTTCTTTTCTGAGCGTTCTTGAGATAGTTCCGGAAAATAGTACAGAGTGGCTTCTGGAGTTACGACACGTGTGTGTAACATTCTTACTGTTGATTATACATCTTCTTTCGTCACCGGAAAACGGACAGCCGAGGGCTGAATAAATTTCCCGCTTCATTTATATGCCTCTTTCCCGTTTTTCTCCTCGTGGAAATGACCCGATCGCGTCGGTTTGCCCGATTCTCTACGTCGTCGGAGAAATCTATTTTCTGCAACCGCTATTTTTCTGGTCAAGAATTCGCCGTAAAAACCGCTGTTAATGTGTTTCAAAGTATGCCGTAAAATCCGTCGCTTGAAACTACGTATAGTCCGTTTCACGAGGGTCTATACTCACGTCATTGATTGTCTCTCCTTTTCTAACCCATGGAGAGGTTTAAAAACAGACTGAAACAGAATTAATGACGTAATAAACATCGATCGTTACTACCATCCAAAATGGCCGCCGAGCAACAGCTGATTTCCATAATCTCAGAATAATAATAACCTGAAATTTGGTTATGTGATCAAGTGATCAATCAAAACAATTTTGTTGTCAAAACACAAGTCAGTTAACCTCTTCAATGTCACAGTTTGGTTGTATAAAATGCCTCGTCGGTATTCAGAATGTGAACAAAATACGATAAAAAAGCTTGTGCCTTACATTACAAAGGATCGAGCTTCTGAAAAACCTTTGTTACCACTTGAGGCAGTTTTGAAGATAAGCTATTTCATAAGACTAGTTCTTTGTACCTATCCATTTCCTATTCCATCTCCTGAACTTTTGTAGAGAGTATCTGATGCCCTCTGAATTGAAATTACAACTCTTAAAAGATCAGTTCTCATGGAATCAGAATTGATGAGGACTTCAAGGCATCCATGTCAATTGCAGTCCAGGGATCAGAAATTTAGATGGATTATTGGAGCGGTCATGCGTTGTTGAGAGAAGAAAGAAAGGGCTAGTATTGTTATTGAATGAATATTTTGAGCAGGCAGAATTTGACATTATTTTAGTTTATATTTAGTTCCGCTGGTACTTGTTTGTAAAAAAAATACGTTTATTATTTTCTTATCCCATAGTGAGGAATGTGACTTATTTATCACTTTATGATTGGGCAGGAGGTGATGTTTTGCAGTTGATAACTGATCTGATTTTTTTTTACATTTTTCACTCCCCCTCAAATGGCCGTTATTTCATTAGTTATAAGAAAATTATTGATAATTTATCATTTTTTTATAACTTAAAATAACGACTATTAAGGTGGTTGGCAAATACATGCACTCTGTAGAATCAAAATATACACTCACGGTCGGATAAACAGCACATGCCTAAAATTTGATAAAACTTTGATATTTTAATATAATATAATATGATAATCGTTTATTAAGCTCATAAGCTATACAAAGGCATCCTGCTTCAGTTATCAAAAAATTATTGGTGCATTAAAATGGTTCAATCAATCTGTCATTTGATCGGTCATGGCGATTTTATCCAAAATATTGTTTAGGCCCCTCTTTTCACGTTGAAAAAAATATAAGTTTTGGAAAAATTGGCTAGCACCATCCGAAAAAGAAAATTTGTGTACCCTATGAAAATTGAAAAAAATCGCTGGTTCAGTGAACTTGTAAATGGATTTAAGTTCTTCGATGCACCATTACAGCTTTGATAACTGTTGCAGGATCAATGTTTTATCAAGTTTTAGACTGTCAATCTACTTCTGGTCACCAAAGTGGTGTATTTTTTTTTACCTAATAATACATAAAAAAAATGCTGACTAGCTGATTTCTCGTGGGTTGATGGTCGTCCAGTGATTGGGGGACGTTCACTGATAAGAATAAAACTCGACTATTGTGGGTTTTTGCGATAGGGGTGCTTTCTTAGTTTTTTATTAAAACGTGTTTGTATAGGAACGATTGCTTATTAGTATACTAAGAGAAGTCTGTTTTGTGAACTATTATAAATAGAAAACAACCCTTCGCAAAAACCCACGATTGTGGCGATTGTGATCTCTTCGGTTTCACTTTCCCCGATTAACCCCAAAAAGATCAGCTTCTCAGCATTCTTCTTTTTTAATAATGATATTTATACTAGACTTCTATATGAATGTATTTTTTCACTCTGTCGAGCTTGCAATCCCTGAATGTGAGGATTTTTCAAAAACTACATATCCTGCAATTCCATTCTACAGCTTGTTCAAGGCTTTTCTGCGGTTACGTCACAGTATTTGACGTTTGGAAGTATGTCGTAGATTCATCGCTCCACATGTGACATTTGTCAAATTGATCCGAAAGACCCTCGTCCAGACGTACGTGATTTTTTTCAATGTGTAAGAGAGAAACGGAAAAGTATGACGTAACCGCGAGAAAGCCATGAAAAGACTATACATGATTTTCTCAATGCACAAACAGAAGCGAACTGGAATAGCGTTTGAGTCTAATGGTAGAGTCACAAGCAGTGCACGCTGTTAGTTGCCTAGTCTAACGATCGCTCGCATCTGGATGGCAGATATACTACATGCGACTACGCTTCCAATGGATGATCAGCCTGAATCCAAAATCTAAATGAAAAACAATTCTGAACGTGTTCTGGAGAGCGTTTTGGAACATACTTGTTCGGCTTCAATACAAAATTTGAACGCTCTTGAAACTATTATATGAATTAGCTACGACATACGTTTTTTTTTTAAGTAATGACGTCATCGATGACGTGAGTATGAACCCTGGTAAAACGGACTGTACACGCTCCTTCAGATTTTTATTTTACCGATATTTCACAGATGTTAAATAAGCTGCTGTTTTGAATTTCCGCCGGGAGAAGTTTGATCTATTTTTCTATTGTTATTTCTGATATTATTATTTTGATTATTTTGCTGGATGTAATTCAGTCGGTTATCAAGTTTTCATTTTATTTTTATTGACTGGTTGGGAACCAGTCCAATTGATGTATTTGGACCAATAGACTGATTGCTTATTTTCATTAAACGCCGTGTTTTTATTCAAAAAGTTCAGTTGTCCATTTCAGAGCGGAATTTGCGGAGTTTTGGAAATAACGAACGCCTGTACTTGCTTCGCTGTATAAAAGCTACCCGATAGGCACTGTGAGCCCACTATCACGTAAAATACAGAGGGTAGCGCCCGAGTTTTGATTAACATCAACGATTTTCCTCATCCCCGTCGGAAATCGAAGCCGGACAATCTCGGAAAGCTCTCACAGCTTCAGTTTTTCGAAAGCTAGAAAAGAGTGTGGGACATAAGAGTGGTGCAGAATTTGTCGACAATTCGAACGAACGAATTGTTGATTTGGCTTTGTTATTGTTCTACTGACTTGTCATCATAACATAACTGGAAGTGTGCCAATTTTCATTGTTGTCCATAAGCAATTTCCAATTAAATTTAAATTTGACAAAATATTGGGAAAATATATTTGTACTAGATCTGTTCTATTGTTCACGTAATGTATACTATCATCATGTTTTGTATTGTTTTTACTCTAGCATTTTGCATTTGTATTTGCTTTGTCCATAAAATGTATTTAAATTTGTCTGTGGCAATAGAGCATATTTACAAAAAAAAAACTTATTTCACAACGCCTATGCATTTGTAGAATCGAAAAATTTCCGTCGTCCGCATATTAAAGGTTTTGAATAAAGTCAGCTTTTCTCATCAAAATCATTTGAAGTCACAAAATTATGAAAAAGCAGACCCTCCTTGTTAAAAGGAAACAAAGATCACGTCAATCGATTGAGTTTCAAAGATATAAGCATTTTTGAGTTGTGAACTTTGACAGCTGTCTTATTTGGCAAGCTAAAAAAAAAAAAACAAACAAATTTCTAGGAAATTACTCATTTATACAGTGAGGACAAGTACGTTGGAATAAATCCATTTAAAATTTAGGGGTTTGTTTTCTGGCAAAACGCTCGGACACGTCGATTTTTATTTTTGACTGCGGTTCTTTTTATGGTGATTTTATTTATACAGGGTGGACCAAAAATAAGTAAAGTCCATCAACGTCATTTTTTTGCAAATAAAACTCCCATTTTTTATTCCATTTTTGAATTCTACGTGAAATTCTGAGTGATATGATGGTGATAGTCTGGTATACAGGGTCGCCCAAAAATAGGTGAGGACCATCAACTTCATTTTTCAAAGAAAAACCCGTTTTTTTAATTCAATTTTCGAATTCTACATCAAATTCTAAGTAGGTTTCATGTACCATGTCCTTAGCCTAATCCCAACAGTTATCGAGAAATTCACGATTGATCAAATCGACTGTGCTTCTGATTATTACTTATTTTTGGTCCACCCTGTATACTAGAATTATCATCATCAGATCACTCAGAACTTCACGTAGAATTCAAAAATGGAATAAAAAATGGGGTTTCCATTTGAAAAAATAAAGTTGATGGTCGTAACTTATTTTTGGTCCACCCTGTATAAATAAAATTATCATGAAAAAAACCGCAGTCAAAAATAAAAATCGATGTGTCCAAGCGTTTTTTCAGAAAACAAACTCCTGAATTTTAAATGAATTGATTCCAACTTACGTGTCCTCAGTGTATGTAGCTCCATTCCAAAAATTCAAGAAAAGAGCTCTGAGATTTTGAGGTAATTATACAAAAACTGTGTGATTCAACTGCAAAATCTCACTTTTACTGCCAATTCATACAATCACAATGACAACAGGTAAACTACTGGTGACTATTCAAGAACCTCAAAAACGTAATAATAATCATCAAAACATCATTGTCTCTCTTCTCTCCAGCCCATCTGTCCACGTACTCTTACATTCGGCTATCCTTGAGTCACATTCTGTCAGGATCACCACTGCCGGTATCTGAAATAATAATAAAAGCTTGATCAAACCTTTTATCTTGGGCTTTTGCCCATGAGTTTCTTTTGACCTCATCGGTTGGACCTTTGGTCTTGAGCTTTTTGCTCATGAGTTCCTTTTGAACTCATCAACGGGACCTTTTGTCCTGAGCCTTCTGCTCATGAGCTCCTCTTGAACTCATCGATGGGACCTTTTGTTCTGAGCCTTTTGCTCATGAGTTCCTTTTAAACTCACGGATGAGACCTTTTGTTCTAAGCCCTTTGCTCATGAGTTCCTTTTGAACTCACCGACCTTTTGTCCTGATGTTCAATTTTCCAATCAAATCCCTACAAGAATATTGTTTAAAATCAAATGCATATTCATATACGGATAAATTGGAGAGCCGAGTACCTTTGGCTCAGGAATTTATTTTGGGATAACTCACCCTTTACCTCACTCATGGTTTCAACTTGTCCACTGCCATCACTGTTCGACCCAAAAGGGTCCTTTGAAATTCGAAAGCAACTTTCTACTACTACCAGTAGCAGGATCATTCGTTTCAAGAACAACTACAATTTCACCAATTTCATATTTTATTGCTTTAGCACGAGCTCGATCAAATCGCTCCTTCTGGACACGCTGATCATCATCAATTTTTCGTTTAACTTTTCCACGAATTTCTGCCAAAACTAATCGTTCCAATTGCCCTTCTACCGCATTCAAAAGTTGTGCTTCTGGTAGATTGAACCCCTTGAAACCTACAAGAACTTCTAGAGGTCTTATGCCTGTTGTCTTATTCTCAGTACAGTTGAGGATACTTTGTATCTTTTTCACAGAGGTATCCCACTTATCTTCTTTTTTTCCAGCATAAGTTGTGGCTAAGACGTCAAGTATTGTTCAGTTCACACGTTCGCATTGTCCATTTGACCTTGGCGTAGCTACCGCATTCAATATAATTCAATTATGTTTGATCCCATAGGCTTGGTAGAACATACCAAACTTTTGTGCTGTGAGCTCACTTGCCCTGTATGTTATTAATCTGTTTGGTGCCCTAAACAAGTACATAGTTTCTTTAAAAGCCTCAATAACACTTTTTGTCTTGGTATCCTTAACAGGTTCAATGATCACAAATTTACTTAATCCATCCACGATTACGAGTAGATATTTATTTCCTTATTTACTACTTTCAAATGGTCCAATATAATATGTTCAGGATGTAGAGTATGAAATGTGCTGGGAACTTTTTCCACAGGGTACAATTGACCTTCCTTTCGACCTAAGGGATGTATGTAGTAGCTACACTGCAAGCATGCTTTGTCCCTCATTCGGTCAAACCAGTGATTTTCTGATATTCATTTTGGGGTTTTCTCCAAACCAAAGTGACCGGATTCGTCATGACATAGACGATAGCGATATCCTTTTGGCACTAACCATCTGCTTCTACAATCATCCAGCTTCTTTTATACTATAAAATCTTTCAGGATATAACTATCAAAGTGCTGTTTATTGTCACAAATGCTCTCGTGAGCCTCTATTATAGATTTGATAGACCTTATGTTTCCATTTTTCGACAGGTCCGCTTTTATCGAGTCGCCTTCTGTCAAGTCGATTTCACAGATTGTTTCGATATTGTATGGTCTTGTGCTGATCTCCTTTGAAGATGTAGTTTCTTCGTTGAACGATTCACTTCCCATAAATTAAATCGCCAGTTTCAGGTTTAGAGAACAGGATATATTCATAAAAAAAATGGTTTTTACAGCTTATCAGCAAACACTGCTCTTTATGTTCTGGCAGATTTATGAATACTATTTTTTAATTCAGAATAGAGGGCTCTGAATACCGTTGCTATGGTGATGACATACAATTGATATGATCTTGAGGCATGTTTGGAAACAAACAAATAATTTTGAAACGCGACATAGCCGCCGGCCTTGAAATGTCCTAATTTCAAGAAAATCAAAAAAAAATCTTCAAATTCAGGAATCAAATGGTAACACACTGATCTTCACTACCGAACGTTTATATTCACCGTCCTTTGTTTTAACGGTTATCACTCGAATTTTATTGTCTTGACCAGGATGAACGGCAATTATTCTTCCTAGCTTTCAAAACATAGGGGGCAAATTGTCCTCGTGAAGCATAACATATTGACCGACCTTGAACACATCGGAATCAGCTTGCCATTTGCACCGTTCTTGCAATGTGTGCAAATAGTCTCTATGCCACTTTGTCCAATACTGCTCCAATAAGTACCGCAAATGTTTGTACTTGCAACGTAGAGTCTGTCTTATATCAGTGACAGAATTCTCAGGAACCGCCAACAAGGATCCGCCAATCAAAAAATGTCCTGGCGTCAAAACGATCAAAACTTCGGGGTCCTCACTCAGGGGAACCAAAGGTCGCGAATTGACTATGGACTCGATTTGAACTAATAGGGAATAAAAACCTTCAAAACTCAACAACACACCCTGGCAAGTACGCTTTAAATGAAATTTCATAAGTCGTACTGCAGATTCCCATAGTCCTTCCACTAGTGGAGACTTTGGCGGTATAAAACACCAAACAATGCGGTTTTCAGTAAGAAAATTTTGAAAATTGTTGACTTCAATTTCCTTGAAAATATTTTCCGCACCGATAAAGTTTTTGGCATTATCTGAATACATTTTTGTTGGCAATCCTCTCCTAGCTACGAATCTCTTGAAAGCATCTAAAAAACAACCTGTTGATAAATCCGTTACCAGTTCCACATGTATCGCTTTGGTAGAGAAACAAATGAAAATGCAAACCCAAGCTCTCACTGACTTGGTATTACGGAGGTAACTATTTTTTATCAAGTAGGGTCCAGCATAATCAACCCCGCAAACTGAAAATGGACGTGACGCTTGTATTCTCTGAGCTGGTAAATCACCCATCTTTTGAGTAGCCATAGTAGGAGAGACACGAAAACAGGTAACACATTTGTTTAAAATATATCTCACAGTATTTCTACCCTTTAAAGGCCAATACTGTTGTCTAATAATTGATAACAACGTCTGAGGACCTGCGTGCAAATGCTTGAAATGAAAATGTCTTATTATCAAAGATGTGAAGTGGCCTTCAGATGGTAATATTACAGGATGTTTGGACTCAAATGAAATGTCTGCGTTTCTGAGCCTGCCACCAACTCTGATAACACTGTCCTCATCTAAAAAAGGATCTAATCGTATTAACTTACTGTTCCTAGACACTTGTTTGCCTTTACGCAAATCCCTTATTTCAGCATAAAAATATTGGCTTTGAATTATTTTAATAATAACGGTTGTAGCGTTATCGATTTCCAATAAATTTAGCTTATCTAAAACGAGAGGTTCCGATTTTAGTTTTAAAACTACATTTTGTTTGTAACGAAGAATATAGGAGACTATACGGATTAATTTTCCAAAACTTGAATATCTGTCAATTATTTCGTTTTTTACTATAGTATTTACCATTAAAACCTTTTGTTCAGTTTTCATTTCCGGAACTTCAATATTTGTCAATTGTTCGCAATGTGGCCAAAAATCCGATGGTTTATACAAAAATTCAGGACCGTTAAACCATTGATTTAAATGCTTCATCTTCTCAGGATCCACACCGCGCGAGACGTAGTCAGCAGGATTACAAGCACTAGGTACATGTCGCCATTGATCTGCATTAGAAATTGCCTGGTTCTTAGAAACTCGATTAGCAACAAAGGTTTTTAGTCTTGTTGGCTCGTTTGATATCCACGCCAACACGATAGTGGAATCACACCAATAATAAATTTTGGTAATTTTGATTTTTATAAAATTCAGAACGGATTTTGAAAGTTCAGCTCCCAATAGAGCAGCAGATAATTCGAGACGTGGAAGAGATATTACTTTCAGAGGGGCAACTCGCGATTTGGAACAAGCTAGGCTTACTTGTATCAATGAAAACATGAATTTCTGTATCTACATATTTAGAAACAAGAATATTTCTGGGTGTTTCCAATTTTTCAATAAAATGTAAATTTTTATAAAATGTCAACCAATTGGCTAAAAATTCTTCGAGAAGTGGCTCATCCCATCCAATTTTCAATAGCCAGAATCTTTGCATATATATTTTTGCTTTGACTATGACAGGACCCAATAATCCTAGTGGATCGAAGATTTGGCTGATGACCGATAATATACCACGTTTCGTTAAAATGTTTTTCGAATTTGAATTCACACTATATTGTAATGTGTCTTTTGAGGAGTTCCAAAGTGTTCCCAAAGTTTTATTACTTTGCTCATCCTTAATTATAAATTGAGACTTGGAATCCGATTTTTCACAATTGAATGACTCTTCAATCAATTTTAAAATTCTTTTGTCATTAGATGACCATTGGCGCAAGTGAAACCCTGCAGTGCCTAAAATGTAATTGACATTTTTCAATAAATTGACTGCAGAATCAATGTCATTGGCTCCACTTAGCCAATCATCCATGTAGAAATCATGTAAAATGGAATTTGACGCATCTGGAAATTTGTCTTCATAACCCATAGCTAATTGCTTAAGACACCTTGTCGCAAGAAAAGAGGCAGGCGCTGTACCGTATGTGACTGTATTTAATTTGTATACAGACAGCTGATCGCTAGAATCAAACCGCCAAACTATTTGTTGAAATTTACGATCGTTTTCATGCACATATACACAGCGGTACATCTTCGCAATATCGGCACTCAATACAATAGCATACATACAAAACCGCAATAGAATAGAAAATAAAGAATCCTGTATACAGGGTCCGACCTTTAAACAGTCATTAAGCGACATTCCAGATGTGATTTTACATGATGCATCAAAAACCACGCGTAACTTTGTAGTAACAGACGATTCTTTTACCACGCAATGATGCGGTAGAAAATAATTAGGTTCTGATTTAGCCTGTTCCAAGTCTTGTTCTAAGGACATGTGTCCTAACTCTATATATTCGCGTATAAATTGGGAATATGTTTCTTTTAAGTGAGGAAATTTAACAAATTTCCGCTCTAATGCATGAAATCTGTTTGTCTGCGATGTCAAAAGATGACCCTAAGTTGGAAAGATTGTCACGAAATGGTAAGTGGACTGTAAAACTACCAGAATCATTCAATAAAAAGGTTTTTTGAAAGTGATCTTCAATCTCCAATTCTTCTGCAGTATACAAGATTTCTTTTTAGCACTCTTCCTGTAACCAAAATTTCTCCATCTGTTTATTCAGAATATTTGTTTCGGCTAAATTACAACGCAAGTATTTTTGAGGAGGTGTAGCGCGGAGCTCTCCTGCAACAATCTACCCCAACCTTGTATTTTGGAGTAATGGTTGATATTTACCTAAAAGGATTTGACCTGGCAATAGCAGATTATAAAAAATGCCGGCGCCCAGAAGGGCATCAATTTTAGAGTTAGCCAGTCTAATATTAGAAGGAATGTTAAAATCTGCAACATCAATATTGATTTGAGGCGTTGTGGTTGTGATTTGATTTGCAGATACCAGGAATTCTAAATTACATTGGTGACCAGAATTCAAAGATCTTATTTTAGCCTTGATACATTTTGATATCTTACTGGAATGGCCGTTAATACCAATTACATCAATATTGATATTTTTAGGCTGAATCTTCAATAGATCAAAAAATTCGCGACTAATAAAGTTTGATTGGGAACCTGCGTCCAATAAGACTCTACAAACCACAGGTTTGTTTTCATTATCAAAGATATGTATAATCGCTGTAGATAAAACTACAAAAGAGTTTCATTACATTATTCAATCCAGTCGAAACACTCTGTATATCAAAATCGCAAATTTGCGAAGAAGACGCAATCGAAGAATCATTGTCATCGATAGCTGATTTTGTTTCAGTAATGACGCAACCATCAGCTTCCGTGAGTTTACTTACTGAAATCACTGAACTGGAACTGACATTACCAATGTCGTGCGCTCTATTCACATTATTTGAGTTTTGTTGCTGATTATTTCGCGAACTACCTAAGTGTAAAAGACTGTTATGTTTATGTCCGCAAATTCTACAAGGTTTAGCGTGACAATCAGTGCCCGTATGGCCTATGCGTAAGCAATTTGTGCAGGCCTTTAACCTTCTAATATTATTCAATCTATTAGAGACTGATAACCTTTGAAAATAATTGTTGCAATAGTATATCGAATGATCACCCTTACAAAAGATGCAAGTGATGGAGTTAGAAGAGTTGGCAACAACGTTTGCCTGGTACCTATTAGATGGTTTTTTATTCTCAAACCCAGAATTATTTTGATAATTATTCGACTTGGTGTCAACGGACCCAAGGACTTGACAATGTTCACGGAAAAATGTGAAAAAAGCTTCTATTGTTGGAGAAACCTCGTCCATGGTTTTCATCTCCCACTCTTTTTTAGTATTGTTATCAACTTTACTTAGCAAAAGATAAATCAAAATAGTAGACCATGAATCGACGGGTTCTTCTAGAGATTTTAGAGCTCTGAAATGCTTTTGGACTTTGTCCAAGAACGATCGTAGCGAACTAAATGAATCTTTGCTCACGTTTGGCAACTCAAAAAGCTGTTTCATATGAGTTTTAATATTTTTTGTTCTCGAATCGTTCTTGCAAAAGTCCCCAGGCAACAGCATAATTTGCCTCGGAGATTTCCAAAGACTTGATAATATGAGCCGCTTCACCTTTCAATGAAGCTTGTAAATAGTAGTATTTTTGGACGTCTGAAAGAGACGTGTTTTTATCTATTAATGCTGAGAAAGAATCATAAAAAGATTGCCATTTATCAAAAGCGCCATTAAATTCTGGCAAAACTATAGGAGGTAACTTTACGTTATTTAGCATAAATAACTGTGGATCCCGCTGTTGATACAATTGTGGATTTGACAATGTGCTCGAGGCTTGAAACGTTTGAGCTTCCTTCGTTCTATACCCATCAACAAGCTCTTTCGCCTTTGACACAGCCTCATAGAAGTCATCCTCAAACCTATTTCTTTCAAGAGATTCCAGCTCTGTACTATCAATGAACTCTAACTCAGACTGCACCTCATTGAATTCGTCAATAAGGCTTTCAATCTTTTTAAAGCGGGTATCAATTTCCACAATTTTTGTTAGATTATTGGTGTCATTTATAAACCTTTTAAATCTTGATAGTTTGCCTTTAATTTGCCCACGGCGGCTAACTAAATGCGCACCAGTAGATTGCGCTATGTCCATTTCATCTGGATCAGACATAATGAATATTCAACTTAAAATGCCAAAATCGTTATCGAGTGTATATTTTTATTTTATAACGTAAACTCGGATTACGTAATAATTGGTTATGCTCGATTTTTATACCGCCAAACTCTGATGAACAAGTGAGATAAGACGACAGTGCACCGATACACTGTTTAAAATAGATAAAAAGATGCGGAGTACAGGAGCCAACGGGCACCAGACAAATACCGCGATAGCCTCACAAAGGTGAGCGGTTGAGTGCAAGCCAAGGTGCAAACTAATAAAGCAGTAAAATGTCACAAAAGATGTGAAAATTACTGCCCCTTTATCAAGCAAAAAACAATTAGTTTAAACTCCCTAAAGGTGCAAATAAAATCCATAAATCAATGATATGGCTTCCTCATAGGTTCACGTTTATAATGAAATTGGAAAGAACTCACAGGCTGTTTTGACGTTCCATGACGTTGGACGATTCATTCATGCTGAATATTGTTGAAATCCATCAAACCATTCCCCATTCCATAAACCATCTGGCTCGAAGCACCAAAATGTATGGTCTTGTGCTGATCTCCTTTGAAGATGTAGTTTCTTCGTTGAACGATTCACTTCCCATAAATTAAATCGCCAGTTTCAGGGTTGGAGAACAGGATATATTGATAAAAAAAAATGGTTTTTACAGCTTATCAGCAAACACTGCTCTTTATGTTCTGGCAGATTTATGAATACTAATTTTTAATTCAGAATAGAGGGCTCTGAATACCGTTGCTATGGTGATGACATACAATTGATATGATCTTGAGGCATGTTCGGAACCAAACAAATAATTTTGAAACGCGATAGATATTATGAAGTCGACTCAGTGCATCTACTACATACCACATACAATTTCCAGGGCGATATTCTATTTAAAAATTCTAGTAAGTGATCTTGGATCTGTAACCACCATCGTCCGATTCTCGGTAACAAATCCTTTTTGACCATAGTTTTTTCGTAATGCGTCAAAGTCCATGACAACTTTGAATGATATATCAACCAAATACACTCTCTAAACACAAATTCCGGACAAGAATAGTTTGAGTCAATTTGATATCCCTCTAACTTTTTTAATTTTTCTTCGATTTTGAAAAAAAAAACAAAGTGTAACCCTATGTCTCGAGATATTACCCTCTAGTTTGGTCTCGTAAAAATACTGATGGCTTGATCATTATACAAGGAGTAACAGAAGCTACTTTTTCACACTCAAGTTTTTAACACCCTGTGGAAAAATTGAGCGGCAAAATTCATCTTTATTATGTTCTGTTGTGCAATCTTTTCTCAACAACATATTTTTTTGATCATGTCAATATCTGCTTTTTCAGAGAATATACAGATGTTTATATAAAATGCTGCAGTTTTTCAATATTTTCTCAACAATGAACAAAAACATTGTTATAGACTTGCATAAAGTTAGCCCTATGTCTTGAGATATTACCCCTGATTTTGGTTTTCGAAAAATACTGATGGCTTGATCATTATACAGAAGAGACTTTTTCACCCTTAAGTTTTCAACACCCTGTAAAAAAATTAGGCGGCAAAATCTAGCCCTATTGTATTGTGTCGTGAAGTGCAATCTTTTTTCAACAAAATGTTTGTTTGGTCATGCCAGTATCTGCTTTTTTCAGAGAAGATACAGATGTTTAAAGAAAATGTTGCAGTCTTCCGATATTTTATCAACAATGAATGGAAACATTCTTATAGACTTGCATGAACAAATGTTCTGAAATTCCGTATTGTTCCAATTCACCCAATGTTCCATATTGGGCAAATTTTTCACCTCGAACACTCTTTGGAGGCGGTAGTATCATGGTGTGGACTAGGGTATCACTACATTGCCGTACAGATCTTGTATTAATTGAAAATGGGAAATCAAACACATGGGATAGGTATGCTGGGATTTCTAGGTAGACATGTTCGCAATAAACATCTGGAAACCTTGCCGGATTTGCGAGAAGCCCTTTATGAAAAATAACAAATATTTCTCAAGAGGCACCGAAAGCATGCCATTCGCATGGTAGAAGTCATAGGGATACGATGTGTCAATACGCGCTATTAATTTGAGAACATTTTGTTCATACAAGTCAATAATAGTAGTCTACCTGACAAGTGCGGGAAATACCACTTTTCCGCACTTAGTGCGAAATATTTTTTACCTACTCGCGTGCGTGAAAGTGTACTTTACAGCACGCATTTGCGTGTGGCAAGTAGCACTTTCCAGCACCCCGTGTGGTAATAGCTATTTACCTAACAAGTGCGGAAAATCAGTTTTTCCGCACGAGTCTGCCGTTCACCGACCGACGCGTAGGGGAGTTCGGTGAAGCAGCCGAGGGCGGAAAAACATTTTCCGCAAGTGTTAGGTACAATAGTTTTTCTACAGACGTGCGGAAATAAGGATATAATTCGTAATTTCAAAGTTTCTGATACCACTAATGACTTATAAATAATAATGAATGTCGAAATGTGTAACTAAGCGACCATAGTTACCTGGAAACCTGGTTGCTGTTTGCCTATGATATTGTTAATTTTTCCGCACTGGTGCGGGAAATCTGATTTTCCACACGGATATCGGTGCGGAAAATTGAATTTTCCGCACGGCTCTAGGAAAAGTACTTTACAGCACGCAAATAATTGTTTTGCTATAGTAACCACCAATGTCTCTAGGTAACCATCGTGTCAAACTGAATATGAATGACATTTCTTTGGTGGTTACTATGACAACATTATGGAGAGGCAGATTTCCATGTTGAAGAAAATGTGAAATTTCAACTCAAAGGTAAAATTTTGTACCTAACACATGTGGAAAGTGTCTTTACCGCCCTTGACGTTGTGACCGAACTCCGCTTCGCGTCGGTCGGTCACTGCCGTCGCGTGCGGTAAAGTATCACTTTCAACACTTGTTAGGTAAATGAGTATTTTCCGCACTGATGTCGGAAAAATGACACAAAACTTAAATGCATGCGGAAAAGTGATATCTTCCACACACTTGTAGAAAATAGTTATTTACCTAACAAGTAGTGTGGAAAATGAATTTTTCCGCACAAGTTTGCAGTCACGTCTCCGCTACGCGTCGTTCACCAAACGACGCGTAGCGGAGTTCGGTGGAGCAGCCGAGTGCAGAAAAAAGATTTTCCGCAAATGTAAGGTACAATAGTTTTTCTACAGACGTGAGGAAATAAATGCAAAGTCCAAAAAACAAATAAATAATAATAACAATGTCGGAATGTCAGATAGTTGATCTACACGTTGCCAAGCCAATAGAACACACTCGGATCAGGGCTTCAAGCAGCTTTTTGTTTATATGCTATGCTATTGAAGTATGCGTGCCAAAAACTGAAGTTTGCAGGCCGAAAAATTTTTCTGTACTAGTGCGGAGAAACTTATTTTCGACGGATATTGGTTCGAGGCAAGTGATTTTTCCGCACGGCTGTAGAAAAAAAAAATGTTCATTCATTGTTGATGAAATATAGAAAAACTGCAGCATTTTCTTTAAACATCGGTATCTTTTCTAAAAAACCAGATATTGACATGACCAAAAGAATATTTTGTTGAGAAAAGATCGCACTTCAGAACAGAATATATTGGAGCTAGATATTGAAAACTGTCAGTGTTGAAAACTTAAGGGTAAAAAAGTAGCTTCTGTTCCTCCCTGTATAATGACCAAGCCATCCGTATTTTTCCAAAATCAATCTCAAGACATAAGGCTACACTTTGGTTAAAATTTCACTAAAATCGGACAACAAATAAAAAGTTATGGGGATATCATTTTGACTCAAATCATTCTTGTCGGGATTTTATTGTCGGGGAGTATAGACAGTATTGAAGTGATAAAACCACTGCAAGGGTTTCCAATTCATACGAGTGGTACATCCTCTGTTGTGGACTAATCTGTTTGCTGTGATAGCCAATCACTCTTTTCACACCATTTTTGAATTGCACCAAAGTTCCCCCGACTCTTTAGCAGCTAGCATCTGTATGTGATTCCGTTATTAAATCTGGGTCAAATGTAGTCAATATAGGTTTTGCCACTAGAACGTTTTTGACTTGGGCCACAGCAAGATTTGGTTTATGAGTCCAATTCCAAAGTGTTTCTTTTCTCAACAGTCTAGTCAAGGGCTCCACGACGTAGGCATAGTTTCGAATAAACTTACGAAAGTAGCCAGCCAATCCCAAGAATCGTCGAACTTGTTTGACATCTGTTGGATGTTCAATACTTCTTCCACTTTCTTGGTGCCTGGTCGTACCACTTCAAACGATATTTCTTCTTCTAAATAGTCAGTTTTGGTTTGAATCTAGTCAACTTCAAGGTAAGACCACTCCCACTAAATTTTTCTAGAATCATCTGCTGCCGCTTCATACCTTCTTTGATTGTACCCGAAGAATTAATTACGTCGTCGATATAAGGAAACAAGATCGTGTTTTTTAATTCTCTCAACACATTATTCATCGCTGGAAGTCGCTGGAACACTGCTGGAGCGTTACATAAACCAAACGGCATCCTTAAAAACTCAAAATGCCCATCAGGAGTACCGAACCCAGTTTTATTAATGGAATCTTCAGTCATTGGAACCTGATGATATCCGGAGGCCAAATCCAACCCTGTGAAATATCTATCGTTTCCCAAGCGATCAATTTGATCTTCTATCAACGGCAATGGGTATCGATCCTTTGTTAATATTGCATTCAATTTGCGAAAATCCACACACATTCTGTAATCGTTGGTCTTTTTTTTGACAAGTGAAATCCGACTTGCATAATATGGAGATGATGAAGGGTGAACTATATTATTTTCTAATAATTCGTCAATCATTGATTGAAGAACATATTTTTCTCCAAAAGCCTGTCTATAAGGAAGATATGTAATAGGTTTATCCACCATTAAATTAACCTGCATCTTTGCCATATTTGTTTTACCTATTTCCTCTAATGAGAAAACAATGCATTTCCGGTAAAGATTCAACAATTGAAACAATTTGCTTTTTGACTTCTCCTGTATATTACCACAATGAATTTCAGCTATATAATTCTTTCTACTGATCAATTGAAACAATAAATTCGTTTTTTCTGCTGAGAATCGCACTGGTTGAATTTTCTGTATCCAGGGGCCGAATTCCGTGAATCGGTGAAATAATAGCAAACGCTTTCCCATGATTCCACACAGAGAGCGACGTGTCACTATGGAATTCCACAGTACACGAAATCCCACCCCAGAACTTCCAACGCCGCTATCAATCGTCTGCTTCGTATGCTTGCAACGCCCGTTTGATGGATTTGCATGTTTAGAAATTTTAAAAGACGTCGATCGACAAACATTTTTTCATTATTGATATCGATATGACTAAGATAATTCGCCAATTCGCCCACGGATAGTACAGTCTGTTCATGGCTTTCCTGCGGTTACGTCATACTTTTCCGTCTCTCTCTTACACATTTAAAAAAATCACGTACGTCTGGACGAGGGTCTTTCGGATCAATTTCACAAATGTCACATGTGGAGCGATCAATCTACGACACACTGCCAAACGTCAAATACTGTGACGTGATCGCAAGAAAGCCATGAACAGACTGTATATTGACCGCACTAGCCGTTTGACAAATAACCTCATCGTTAATCCCTTCTACTAATTACACTGTCAATCAAATCAGCTTCGGATATTTCCTAATGTAATTGATCTTAACACTTTTTCATAACAAAAGTCCGCCAGATCTTGACCAAACGATGGCCTTCACGTAGCCGCCTAAACAAGCAATTTTCCAAAACGCGTTTGCGATGGAAAATTTATAAGTAATTGCTCTATAAAGTCTTTCAATGTCATACATAATGTTTCTAATGAATCGCACCACTTCAAATCAACTAAACTACAATAACAGTAGCGGCAGAAATCATAGCAGCCGCCTAAAATTTGATGAAATTTGTCAGTTTACGTGTCCTGGCGATTTTTTTCAAAACATTGTTTAGTGCCTTTTGTTCATGTTCAATAATGGCAACTTTTCTAACTTTTTTCTGTGTAACTTTTGATAAAAATGACTATGACCATTCGAAAGAGGGGCAAAAAGTATGTGCTTTCTGAAAATTTCGAAATTACTCAACAAAGGATAGTCAGACTATAATATTTTGAATTTGGCAAAAATGAGCGATTTTTCATGATTTCTTCAAAAAGTTGATTCCTCCGGCGGAGAAAAAGTAATATACTTTTTCTCCACTGGAGGAAAAGTGGCCACAGCCAACCATGACAACGAGACGTTTTCATGGGACAGTTCGGTTTTAACATACCGCTTGAAATCAAGGGCAGTTTAGGCAAGGAATTAGAGGGCAGTTTAACAAAAAAACACCAATCCAGAACCAAAATTTCCATTATTTGATAGAACTTACTCAATAACTGCTCACAATCAGCTATTATTTGGAAGAAATCATAATTTACATTTGAGGAGTGATTTATCAAAATGCGTTTTGTCCAAAATCAGAGAAAATTGAGTTTGATGTGGTTTTGCTATCATGAAGACACAATATATACGTACCAATTCACAGAATGCAGCAAATCACCTTTGATCCCATAGTACATAATTCAAATACAAAATCGACTAGTCTCATCAAAACGCTTGGCAGCGCTGATATAGTTCCGAAAACACGGTTAACTTTTTTTTAATGTTACAACATCAATTAATCAATACTTCAAAGATTTTTTTACAGACTTTTATTTATATCTACATAATCACTATTTTTTTTTATTTATCTCATTTGGAAACCCTGGTGAGATTTATTTGACCTCGTTCGTATGTATAAACGTAGATAGTCCCCATTATTTTTGAAAATATTGAAGATTTCAAAGCAAAAAACGCATAAAAAACAATTTTTTCAAACATGTTGCAGCAAAACGCATTTTGTCCAGGACTTTTCAGTCTTTTTGTAGAAACCAAAGTTTCTTTGATTTGAATGAGACGATTTTCCATTTCCATGCATGTATATACATCGATTCTACATACACATTTTACTAAACCACTTTGTTTTTAGTCGTTAAGGGTTTTTGGTCATTATTGGGAATCTAGTTTTGAGTGACAATGCGTTTTGATAAGTCACTCCTCAATTAAAATGTTGACGTTGACAGTGAACAGTTTTCACCGTGACAGTGTTGCCTATTAGGGATTCAAGCTAAGCGATACGCTCTCTGGGAATTTCACTAGTACGTAGTTTATGCTTTGACATTCTTTACATTGTGGTTTTCGCAATTATTTACGGCCTCCATTTTCTATAAATCAATAATTAAGTTAGGTTGGTTTTCCTTAGCTTGTATGTTGCTATTGTTGCAATTCTAGACTGAATGACGTCACTATGATACTATTCGAACGTGAGCCTGGCACCGCCGCTCGAAACTAGATATGTATTGTTGAGGCTTATGCATCTACCACCGTGGGCTTCAGTAATAAGCTTCATAATTTGTTTTGGATGATTTGTATTGACAGTATTAAAAATTTTGAACGATCAATATAAAAATTGGTGGCGGCTTCTGACTTGAGTTTTTTCCGAATCCTTGGTTACCCCCAACGCACGCACACTTGCTGATGGCACCACTCACAAATTCAGTCCAGTTCAGTAATATCGCCTGAACATGTATGGCAACTTGAAAATATATTTCAATTTTTTTCTGTATAGATTTGTCGACATTTGAAGAAAAAATCGCATATTTTATTTGGAGGAAAAGTGACTTTCCATTGCGTGCTCTCTTTTATCAGCGACACAAGCGCGTCAAGAAAAGTATCACTTCTTCTCCATATAAAATAATATACTATTTCTTTCCCATACAACAACCTCTCACACAGCAAACCTCTCAACATCTTCATACGTTTATACCAGAAGGCACAAAACTGCAAGTGCTAAGTCCTTATTGCGTTAATTCCAATTTCTAACCTCAGGAGCTAGATTGAATTCGGTCCTCCTAGTGTTCAAGACATCATTATTCTGTGAGAAGAGTCGCTAAAAACATCGGGGTTAAAGGATCTCGCCATTGATATTCATGCAGGCCCTTGACCTTTCAAAACCGGACCGAGGGCTTGAAGTACGTGGATAAGACTTCACTTTTTTTTTCAGGAAGTTCAGGAGCCGAGATGGATGAATTTAATGTGGCTAGAGGATTGTGATAGGGACTGAAGTTTTTGCACTAAAGATTAAACTCCGATTATCACTTTTGAACAATGCCTTTGATAGGCTATCAACTGATTGATTTGAACCTTCACTCAGTTGTTGGACAAAAAATTGGTGAACAATAACTGAACCTAACAACCTTGAAAACGAAAGAAATTGTGGGCAATTTTGAACTTTTTGTTGAATTTTGTCATTTATGACATTTCTGGAATAATATATTTTCAATAAAAATCTGCTAAATAAGCTTCTACATACACTATAACTATTCACATCATACCGATATCCGTTAGTACCCGGTACCCTTGAATCCTGAACATAATAATATTTTGCATGATTCATGATTGATCTTTTATTGTAGATAATAGATTATTGTAATTGTCACGATAATAGAATTTCTTTTATGAAAATCAATGAACAAAATTGATACCCTATATTCAGAATTACTGTCAATAAATCATTCATTCGTTATTGATTAAATATTGTTTCGTATGAAATTCTATTGAACGATGAAGTCTCTAGCAATAATATGTCTGGGTAAAAGTACAAGTAAATTTATATTTTTTGGTAAAGGCGAGTTGGCTCCGGTTGAGTTGTAGGGCATCTTAGAATGCTAATAACTCTGTAGGTTCTGGAGGCCGCATCGGGGATCATCATTGAGTGTCAGCTTCATTTCTTAACCCCTTATTATAATCCAGTAATCCAATGTTCAAAAACGGCGTTTCCAGGACAAAAATGTAGAAGTTTAGTTCTATATGTCTTTTGGTCTGCTGAATCCGAATCTGGGTTTCATTACCACGCCAGGTGTCAGCTTCACAACGAAAATTGCAAGAAACCTCAAAATTTCAGCACTTTTTTCAGATTTTCAAGTATAACTCGAAAACTAAGCGTTTTTTGATAATAACTATGGAATACCAAATTAAAGAAGACAAAATTTTTTACAAATACGTTTGATTAGGTACTTTAAACTCGGAAAATTCCATGACGTCGATAGATCGGGTAGAAAAATGGCATCACTTGACTTTCCGTCAAAAAGTTGATTACATTATTTATTATTATTTATTATTATTTATTATTATTTATTATTTCCTCAACCTCCAAATCCAGTCCGAATTTCTGCTTGCAGTTTGCTCCACTCCGAAGTAAGATTAAATGTTACTCAGGCTTTATCCAGAAGGTACTGATATCATATCCAAAAATCATTAAAATCCATAAACAAAACAGTTATTTGTGTTCAAATGGTGTTTCAACATAATTTGGCCCAAAGTGTATTAGATAAGATTCAATCTGCTTAAAAAGATGATTATCTTCAAAGATGAAGTAGATATAGTAGTTGACCACATACCATGCTGTAAAAATTAAGTCATCACAAAATCAAAATAAATCTGCTGCTGCGCTACTCTGCTGGTAAAATGTAGGTATTTTTTTTTTGAAAATGGTCAATAAAATGTTGATCATCTTGGTTGTTGTACGGAGGAAACACAACTGAACCAACTTAATTACCGATAAAAAATTCAATTATTCAATTCAATTCAAAAATACTTTATTGTCAGAGAATAAAATTCCATCGACAAAGCTTACTAAAATAATAACAAACACAACTTTTGCAACTTGAAACTATCAAAATATGAATGTACAGGGTCATTCATCTGAAATTTTCAAAAATCTCATCAGAAAGAACAAAAGACTATCGGAATGTCAACATTTTTCCACAAGTGAGAATTTATTTCAATGGAACCCCCTGTATATTATCATTTATTATGAAAAAGCTTATTTTCCTGATTTCAAAAATTTATACTTTAGGCCCGAATTCATCAATCACGCTGAAATCGCCGTTCACGTAAACGTCGTTCACTGTAAACGATATAAATTGAAACGCAGTTTTGTTCTGTGGTATTCACCGATATGAGTTATGAGTTCACCAGCTGCAGTTTAACGAAACGGCGTTTAAGTGAGTGCACAGTTGGGCAACATTGGAAATAGCTACAAATGGATGAAAAAAGTCAAGAAAGTGTAGATTATGTTGTCGGCATAACCAAAATTTCCTCGTTGTCACCATTTGTCAGTTCAAATTTATTACTGTTGGTTTTGTGTGTCAATGTGTGTGATAAATTCTTTCGTTTATTGGAATATTGTGAAGCGTAGTGAAGCATAAAAAATGGAAAGTGAGAAAGTGGAAAGAATACTTCTAGTTGAATTGGTTGAAAAATACTTCTCCATTGTGGAATGTAAAAAGACTGACGCAATCTCATCTAAAACGAAAACGCAACAGTGGAACATAATTGCGGACCAATTCAATGCAAGAGGAATCTTCGTTCAAAGAGAAGCTCAGGGCTCAAGAACGGCTTGGGAGAATATGAAGAAAAAAGCAAGAAGTATGATCACAAAAGAAAACCAGAATCGTATTGCAACAGGTAAACATATTGGCTAGTCCTAGAAAATGACTACCTATATATTAATTTTATTGTATTTTCCAATGACGTGTGAAATATATGAAATAGAATATTTAATTTATAGGCGGAGGCCCTCAACCAACACCTGAAAAAGTAGATCCCGTAATTGAGAAGGTTATAATATTGTTGCGGCCAGTAGTGCAAGGTTTTGACAATGGTCTTGATTCGGACAGTATTGGAAAATGTGTGAACCTTTTTTTAGTTTTTGATCTGATTTGACATCATATTCTATTAGCAGATGCAACAGAAGGTGAGACTGAGGGTGAAACTAGGAATGACACTCTAATAATACCTGTATCAAATGATAATGTCTCCAATGTTGTAAGTACAATCATGCAGCAACAATAGACAAATTGTGATAACTTTTTCTTGTAGGTATTAGTGGATAGTGTAGAAGAAAAATCGTCCATAGAAATAGAGCTTTCTGGAGATTGGAGCTCCTATACAAGTTCAATGCTGAGAACCCCACGAACCAACATTCTACAAAAGACTATTTTGCATACTTCTTCTTATTCTTCTCTGCCTTTGCCTATCGATAACGAACAAGAAGACTTTGCAATCCCTCACAAGGCTCTTGAATCATACAGTACAACTCCAGCCCCTCTAAATCACAATATTGCCACAGTTGAAAATAGTAGCCGACATCCCAAGTCTAGTTCAAGTCGACGACGACCTCATCTGAAGCAAACTGAAGCCGAGCAGTTGGCCAAAGAAAAAATAAAGACTCTAGAAGGCACTGCTCAACAGGCAACAGAGGAGCATGATGTCACGATGCGTATTCTTCTCCTTCAGGAGCAGCAGGAGAAAGAAAAATTGAAACAGCAGCAGTTTGCAACTTTGCGGGAACAAGTGAAGCTGAATCAAGAAAATTTAAAGCTGGAACAGCTTCAAAGAGAAATAAAAGAAAAAATCTCTGAAGTTTAATTTTCTAAAAGTTTAATTAGTTCTTGTAGGTACCTACTCATAAATGATGAAGAGTAATACATGTTTATGTAAAAAAAATCAATAAATATTCGTTTACGGTGAAGAATGTTTTATTTCATTGTTCTAACACCTGCCTTACTGCTTCATCTTGTCTATCACGCACTTCCTGCATAGCCAACCTTCAAAAAAGATATAGATTACACCAAATTCAAAGTAATGCACAAACGATGTTGATGTCTCATTTCTCACCCAGCAAAGTAATTGTCAATAAGAGCACGACGCCAGCGATGATTTGGGTTGTCCCTTCTACGAGCAGCCTGCAGAAGAGGATCATTGTCCATCTGTCCTTGCGCCAGAAGAGCATCCCATGGAGCTGGCAGGTTCAGTTTATTATCATCAGGAGGTATTGGCCCTCCTGCTCTCTGAGCTATGTTGTGAAGGACAACTGTGGAAATTATAATAGCAAAGGACTTTGCAACATCAACACGTAAGCCAAGAGCCATGGCTGGAAACCGTCTTTTCCATACACCAAATAATCATTCGATTGGGTTTCTTGTGCGAATCTGTAATTCATTGAAAAGGTTCTCAGCGGCTGTGTCACAGTTGTCAAGAGGGGTCATCATGTAACGATTACATGCATAGCCGGCATCTCCCACAAGCTCAGCTTCTCCATATGTTCTCTGTTCGAACATTGCTCTCCGGTAGGAGTTGTTGAATATGTAGGAGTCGTGAGTGCTAGTAGGCCATATAGCAACAATATCTGTGAATTCCAAATTGGCATTGCATATTGCCTGTACATTCAAGGAAAAATACCCTTTCCTGTTTCTGAACACCTCTGCATTATCTCCTGCTAAAAAATCACATCAATTTATCAAGCTATGTATAGATTGGTAATATCAACTCTCACCTGACGACTTGGCCAATTTGACATGGGTACAGTCAATTGCCCCTATAACTTTGGAAAACCTTGCTTTCTGATAAAAATCAACCTGTGTTTTGAGAATTTCATCGTTTTGATCGGGAAAGAACACATGCATGGGTCGCAACCGGGCAATAGCATCACTGACTTTATGGATAATTCTATGAGCTGTTGGTTGACTGAATCCACCCAAATCTCCAGCAGTTACTTGGAAACAACCTGTAGCATAGAATCTCAGTGCACATAATAATTGATTGATTGGGCTGACTGAGAAATTTCTAAACATAATAAATTATTTTGATGATTATTTGAGTTTGATCAATATTTGCTCAGTATTTACCTATCTGATTCATACTCAAGGCGTTCCTCAATTTGTTCCAAAACATATAATGTTGTTTCTTTGGATAGACGATACCTCATTTTAAAATCTACATCATCCAAAGTATTCATGTAATCTTCTCTTTCTCGAATCCATCTTGGTCGCTGAACGAGAAATTCATCTTCACTATCGCTATCGTCAAAAATGAAATCAAATACACGACGCCTTGAAGGATTCATTGCCAAAATCACTATTTTCCACTACACAAATAAAAATAATGAAAACTGCAAATAACCAAAGAATTTTCTTTCTGTCACGATGACACGAATTACGGTAAAACGACGTTTTGATTGGAAAACGCCCGATGAACAGCCGTTTTGCTACTAACAGTAGTTTTCGCATCAAACTGGAGGTTAAGCATGTGGTGAATTCCATTTGTAGCCGAAACTGCGTTCAAGATCTTAAATCAGAGATTAACACGTTGGTGAATTTAGGACTAAGTTCGCACTTTATACACCTTCAAAATCAATTATTTTATGACTACCTGGTATGACCTGGTTACATCTAAGAAGTAGGCAAACGTGAGTGAGGTCATATACCCTCATGTATGTGATTGATATTGAATAATTAACAGAGCTTTTGATATAATGACTTTTCTATTTCTCTGTCTGACTTATGTTACTCGTTACAGGTAATTCCAATTATTATAAGGTATGATTATATGTAATATATAACAATTCTCCGACGCAAATCTAAGTACATAGAAAACTACTTATTATCAATTTAATCGCTGAACCGGTTTACTGACTCTCGTGGATCGGCGAAGAACTGGTTCTGACTCCACAGTTGTCTCTGACATAGGAGACGTTGAGGAATCAAGAGTTGGATTAACACAGCATCATCCATGCAGGTTCAGAAACCGGTATCATATTTGAAGATGATGGTGCTGAACAGAAAACTGGAGGAGTTTCTGCGTTGGATTCGGTTGCCCCAGTTGACTGTTTTCCTCCAAACTGATTGGTTCTCCGTGGTACTGGACATAACTGTACATCATCAGCAAATGTAACCTTTCTTGAGGATAGTTTGCTATAACTTCTTTGTCTTCTTCTCAACTTTACAAGGTCTAATCTGATTGAAATGTCGTTTTTTAGTATATCCATCAACCAATTTTACTAAGTAGTGTGTTCTTCCAAGGCGTTTGAGAACTGTTCCAAATTTCCATAAAATAGAATTCTGGTAGTTTCTGAACATGATACTGGGTGAGACTTATGAAATTCAGGTTTTCTAGTCTATGGTTTAGACTAGGTCCAATTTTGTTCGTAAGTTTCTTGAAAAAAAAAATCGGGAGGAGTTTTTCCGCGAATCAATGGTGTGATCCGATACCTCAATGAAAATGTGTGCAATTTCTCATGAAGAGATCTGGGTTCATTGGCCATGAACTTCAGCTCATCTTTCATGGTTTGATAATATCGTTCAGCTTGACCATTTGTTGCTGGATGACCTGGAGCAACGAATTTTTGTTGAATACCATTTCTTTTACAAAATTGTCCCGACTCTATAGACTTGAATATTGAAGCATTGTCACTAACAAGTATCTCTGGTGTGCCATGTCGACTGAATATTTCTCGAAGATGATAAATTGATCCGATGGTGGTTGGTGCATTCCTGGACATCATAATCTCATAGGCGAAGTTAGGTCTTCGTATTGGGGGGGCTTAACCCCCAGGCAAAAATCATCTAGCGCCGGAGGCAAAAGATTTTTGGGCTGCGCCTTCACCATTTTATCAAAATTCGCACAAGCTATGGACCAAATAATGTGAAATGAAGAATAATTTCATCCATTATTTTAAGGAGCCATAAATCATTATTAATAACCAAAACGTGGAAGCCCCAAGATCATATCTACTTTGGGTTCTGGGAAGAATGAAAGATGTGTGTATTTTTCTGTGTTCATGTGTTAGTGGGTGTGAGTATAAATAACTATAGACTAAACGAAAACCTACGAGTCAAAAAACATCCACATCTTCTTGTCTTGACACAAATAAATAAAAATAGAGGATATATACCTTGAGAACTTGAACAAAACGTTTTCAGCTTTTTTGCGTTCAGAGGAACGAACGTCCACCCCTATGTCATTTTTATTGGCCAACTCCAACTCTTGTATTTGAGGACACAATTGTTCAAACACATTTTGGTACCGTTTTTACTCCAATGAATCTATGATCCATTAATGATGTTTGTAGTTTCAGCTATCATTCATAATTAATACTCATGTAAAAATCGTCGTCGAGCTGCGAATACCTCCAATGTGAAAAAAATTAATTTTGTCACCAGAGACAAAGAACGGTTAAATTCAATATATACGTAGATTCATATAGAGTGAGTGAATTATTTTAATCACAATTTGCACAATTTTTTCTCCTCCAATTGAACAAATAATCAAAAAATGTACATTGGAGACATTTTTCGAATTTTTATTGTTCACATTGAAGGAGTTTCGGAAACTTGGTCACATTGGAGATATTAAACTGCTCAACAATTGAAATGATCCACTCCGCAAAAATGGTTTAAACATTGTTTGGAGTTTTTAAATGAACATTAAGGAGAAAATAAATGTTATTAACATATTTTTGATAAAAAGTCGGTGTTTATTGCCAAAATAAAAGAAGTTGATTCGCGTAATTGAAAAAAAATGAAAAAACGAACAAAACATAATTCACGAATAATTTTAATTAACAACCTTAAAAACGAATAAATATTGATTCGTTTTTAAGGTTGTTAATTAAAATTATCCGTGAATTATGTTTTGTTCGTTTTTTCATTTTTAGGTAGGTCCTCCTCGTTTACGAATAACCTCCCGACACCTGTTTGGTGGAATATTTTTTCCTAGTCCGTTCAGATATAGCAGACATGTTTTCAAGTCTCTGAAAGTCTCAAATCAAGTTTCATAGGAGGACATTTTTATATAAAATAATCCGCTATTCCGCTTTCCGCTTAATCTAACGTCTTATGTGTGTGTCTGTAACAAACATTTTCTATGGAGGCGAATAAGACAAAAAAAAAAGCTTTTTGAATAGAGGTACGCTGTAAGCCGTGAACGGTATCGATCTTGGCAATTATTATTATATTGTATAATGAGATGCGGACTAGTCGAAGTAAAAATTGTGATGGTTTCTATATAGCCCAGTCATATAAGGAGTTCACTGCGGAATGAGAGATAATAAGCTATGAACTTGTCCAACCATTATTTTGACATTTTCAAGGTTGCCTCAAAGGTCTCATAAAATCTCGTGTCGGCGTCTTGAGATATTCAAGGTCAAAGGTCACAAAAAGCAGTTTTTCATCAATATCTCACCTGGTATGGTTTTATCCTGTTTGTATCTATTATAAAAATTGTGAAGCACAAAATTCTCTAGAACTTTCGTACGAAACTTTTCTCTATACGGCCAACTGTTTTTGGATAGGGGAAGTTATCTCTTGTGAGTAATTATTTTAATATTATTATTTAATATTTTAAATTTTTTTCTTTATACATAAGCAGTCATATCTATTATTACTTTTACTGCTTTCGTTATTTTAGGCCAGTTAATAGACAATACTTCTTGAAAAATAATTGCTGGTTTAATCACTCACTTTGACAACTATAAAGGCAATGTTCTGTATTTTATATCTAGAGATATTTGATTCGATACAATCGATATAAGATTTAAAACGCCCTCTGACTTGGTGGGTATTTTTGAATATGAAACATTTTCTTCAACACTTTCCCTTGTGAGAATTCAAAAATAACATTTCAATTGACAAACTTGAAAATTCTATGATTATATAAAAAGCAAAATAAATGTTGTTTTTTTTTCTCCTTCAGAAGAGTCCAATCTTGTTGCAAAGAATCCGGAGACGAGTATTGAGGATCGGCTTTGTCATCATATCGGCGAGTTGTTTCTCAGTTGAGATTTGTTCGATCCCAAATTCCCCTTCAGCAATTTTTTCTCTGATGAAGAAATGCTTGTTGGCTATGTGCTTGGTCCTGCGATGGAATTCTGGGTTTTGAGCCAGCTTCATGGCAGCAGCATTATCGACTTGAAGGATCGGGGCTTGGTCCAATCTGTCGATTTCGATCTCGGCCTCTGTAGTAGAAATAGCCACCATCGCCTGTCTTTGACTTTTCCATGAAATGGTTCCTGAGGCAAACATGATGATGATCCCTGAGGTAGATCTCCCAGTCTTTGTGCAGCCACCAAAGTCAGCATCACTATAGCATTCGAGGATTCCCTTCTTCTGTTTCCGATAGACTATTCCAAGGTTGATTGTTCCGGAAATGTAACGGTAAACCCTCTTCACTTGCGCAATGTTTTCTTTTGCAGGATTTTCAAGCGTTCTTGAAAGAAATCCTATGCTAAAAGCCAAGTCTGGCCTAGTTCCAAGCATGAGATACATGGGAGCTCCGACGGCTTGGCGATAAGGGAACGCAATTGTCTCTGATTCAATTGTCTCTGATTCTTTCCCTGTTATCGAAATTTCCAAATTCTTAAGAAGTGGGGTTGAAACAGCTTTGCAATTCAAGAATCTGAATCGCTCCAAAATCCTTGTGGCATATCCTTGTTGACTAATTTTTAGTCCGTTTTCTTGATTCTTAATTTCGATTCCTAAGAAGCACTCAGCCTTGCTTGAGACTATTTTGAATTCTGATTTTAACTCGTCCAAAAATTCTTCTAAATCTTGAGTATCTGTTGCTGCGGCGAGTCCATCATCCACGTAAACAACAAGTAAAATCTTCTTGGCATTTTTTTTCCCTGATGTAAAGACATGGATCCGCCTCGCTGACTTGGAAATTATGTTTCTGCAGGAAACCCCCGAAGCGTTCTTGCCAACATCTCGGCCCTTGCTTAAGCCCGTAGAGACTCTTTTTCAATCTGCAAACAAGGCCCTGTCCTTGCTCGTATCCCTCAGGTTGTTGCATGTAAATCTCCTTGTCGTCCAATTTGCCGTATAGAAAAGCTGTCGAGACGTCGAACTGGACCAAAAACATATCATTTTTTGCTGCAACACTCAACACTGAGCGGATTGTTTCCATTCTTGCGACAGAGCTAAAAGTTTGGTCGTAATCAATCCCTCGTCTCTGGGCGAATCCCTTAATGACCAAACGAGCTTTGTATTTATCAATACTTCCGTCGGGATTGGTTTTGACTCTATAGACCCACTTGCACGGGAGTGCTTTCGAACCTCTAGGGAGTCTAGTCAAGTTCCAAGTTTCATTTTGATGTAAGGAATCAATTTCCCTGTCCATTGCCTTTTTCCACTCGATGTTGCCGTTGATGGCTTCATGGAAGGAATCTGGACTCTCCAGCACAAAATTCTCTGCTGTTGTTACGTAATCATCCAGACGTTCTGGCCTTTTCAACTTCGAACGATCCCTTAACAGCATTGATTGCGTTCTTATTTTGTCGTTTCCTTTGTCGAAGCTTGTTTCTCCTCCTGTTTCGTAATTGTCTTCGGTTTCTGTTTCGCTTGTAACTTCGTCCTCACTCTTGTGCGAAATCAAGTCTTCTTCTTCTTTGTCTTCGTCCTCGCTCTTGTGCGAACTCACGTCGTCATCTTCCTTGTCTTCTACGACGTCCTTGAAATCTTGGAAAGGTAGATTGACACTTGATTCACAATTGCTGAATTTTTCCTGAAATTTCACGTCCCTCGACACAACTACTTTGTGCTTCTCTGGTAAGTAAATACGATATCTCTCATCGCCGTCGTAACCCACCAGGTATCCCTTTTCAGCTTTTTCGTCCATCTTCTTCCTTTTTTGGGATGGAATGTGTACAAAGCATGTTGATCCTACGATTCGAAGATGTTTAATTCTTGGTTTTTTGCCCAGCCAAAGTTCGTAAGGGCTCAGATCCTTCAACGAAGATTTTCCCGTCCGATTGAGGATGTAGACTGCTGTGCTGACCAACTCGGCCCAAATTGCTTCTGGAAATTTTATTTCTGGATTAGAATACTTGAAAGTTCTCGCCATTTCGACTATGGTTCGATTCTCTCTCTCAACACCACCGTTTTGTTCCGGAGTATAGGGAGCGGTGAGTCGAAAAGTAATACCAGCTTCCTGAAGAATTTCTCTCACTCTTGAACAGTCAAATTCTCCTCCATTGTCGCTCAGGAATTCCCGAATTGTGTGCCCTTGTTGCTTGGCATGAGAAACCATGTGTCGCAGTACGTCTTTGACCTCTGATTTCTGCTTGACGATGTACCCGTATCGAAACCTCGTGAAATGATCCTTAAAAACCACCAGGTACCTTTTTTTCTGGAAGGAGTCCTCAAATGGGCCGCAAACATCGCCTGACATAAGTTCCCCGGGCTTCATCGCTGTTTTCTTGGTTCCAAATGGCAATCGATGTGCCTTCCCAAAGATACAAGGCTCGCAAAAGCTACTCTCAAGCTTGACTTCAATGCCCATATCTCTCTTGAGCACCTCCTTGATGTGTTTCTTGTCCTGATGTCCCCACCTCTCGTGGTAGAGTTGAAGAATTGAAGTTCCTGAAGCTGCGACGTTGACATCGACGTTTCGTTCTGGAAGAATGGGCTCGATCGCTGCTCTGAACAGAGTTCCTCCGACTTCTCTGGTTCCAATAAGGACAATCTTGTCGTTTATCTTCAGAGTGCACTCTGTTGCTGACGACTCAAAACGACTACTTGGATTAATGTCTTGGGCAGCCAAAACTGAAAACAGATTCTTCGTTATTTTGGGAACAAACCACACATTTTTCAAAGAAATAAAAAGTATTTTTCCATTGACAATCGTTTTAACTTTGATTGTGCCCTGGCCCAAAGCTGACAAGGTTTCATTTCCAGCTGCTCTGATCCAACTAGTGAAAATCCCCCTTCTCAAAATGCTCGAAATAATTCGCAGACTTCACAACGTGTTTTGTTGCACCGTTGTCTATCCACCAGTCGACCTCTGAGTTTGCCTCTGCTGCAAACACGCCATTATGAACTGAAACGAGAGTCAACGTTGGTTCTGCACAGTTCCCTTGTTCAGCATTCTGGTTTTTCGACTTCGGACGTCCATCCTTCTTCCATTTTATACAATTCCTGACCCAGTGCCCCTTTTTCTTGCAGTAGTTGCAGGTATCAAATCTCCGACCAGATGCTCCTGAATCCTGACGATGCTCCTTTTGTGCTGTGGTAGCCAAAGCCTCCTGGCTCCTTTTTTCATAATTTTCTTTTGATCCAAAATTCCTCTCAAACATGACAATTTGATTAGTAAGTTCATCGAAAGTCTTTTCTTCTTCTTTTGTCAAGAGCATCCAACTTTGACGGAACGTTTCGAAGGTTTTTGGCAAAATATGCAGCGTTTTACAAACTAGTATTAAATCTGGCAGCTCATTTTCTTTTTTAGCCTTCAAAGCTTGATTTAAATCATTCCAAAGACTACGCAATTTTGCTATGTGGGTTGAAACATCATTACCTGGATTCCAAGAAAAAGCGAAGAACTCGTTGCATATCCTGAAAACCTGGTCCTTTGCTGTTGCTTCAAACTGATTCTTCTAGGCTTCCCACGTATCATGTGCTGTCTCCTTATCCATAATCTTCTGGTAAACCGAGTCCGTGACCGCACTGGTAATCATGGATTTTGCATAGCTGTTGGCCTTACGAAAAAAGTCGCTCTGCTTCTTGTGCTTTTTTTCTTCTGTCTCTGAGGCACCTTCTGGCAATGAATCCGGTTTGACAATCTTTCCGTCCAACGCGTCAAGAGCACCATCGTGATAATCAATCAGGTCTCTAATTTTTCTTTTCCAAATCGGCCAATCTATCGCACCTGACAGCTTCGTAACGTGCTTCGCCAAATCCATCGCAATCGAGCAAAATTTACCTTTTTCCTTTCACTTTAAACTGAACAAAACGTTCCTGGGCCCATAACCTATTATTACTTTTACTGCTTTCGTTATTTTAGGCCAGTTAATAGACAATACTTCTTGAAAAATAATTGCTGGTTTAATCACTCACTTTGACAACTATAAAGGCAATGTTCTGTATTTTATATCTAGAGATATTTGATTCGATACAATCGATATAAGATTTAAAACGCCCTCTGACTTGGTGGGTGTTTTTGAATATGAAACATTTTCTTCAACAATATCAACAGAAATGAAAGCAGAGGCTTGAAACTCGGTAGTTGTAATCAGAATCGAAGGGCCTCCAAAATAATGTAGCACTAGACCCCCCTTTCTATTTGAAGTTCTTGGGGTAGCCATCACCCCCACTTAGGGATTGACAGGTGGGGGGTGAAAATACCAAAAAAAGTGTCCCCCAGACAACAAAACTAGACGTATCCAAGCTATTTTTGATAAATCTCCTAACACCTGAGAAATCCTGGCTGGGAAGTTTTTCGTGCCCCACCCTGCGCTCTCTACGCGGTATATCCCAAAAACGGTTGGCCAAATAGAAAAACGTTTTGAACAAAATTTCTAGAGAATTTTACGCTTCACAATTTCTATGATAGATGCAAAAAAAATTCATTCAAATCATAGCAAGCGAGATATTGACCAGAATCTGATTTTTGTGACCTTTGACCTTGAATATCTGTCGACGCCGACACGTGATTTTATGAGATTTTTGAGACAACCCTTACAATGTCAAAATAATGGTTTATACAAGTTTTCAGCCTATTATCTCTTATTCCGTAGTTAACCCTCTTATTTGGCTAAGAAGACTGGAGCAATAGACTATATGGAAAAATTCAACGTACGTACAGTCGTACACAGACAAAAGATGCGAGTTGAAATAATAATGACACTAATAACAGCGGTTCCAAGAAGTTGAACGAAGCTAGTTTTTCTAATATCAATCGATCCAGGCATTTAATAATAATAAAGATTATTCAATCGACAATCGAGAGTTTTAATAATCAAAGAAAAACTATTCAACCGATTTCAACCTCTAAACAATATTTTATTTCGGATATAATCAGGCTAGGGATTGAATCCGATTGACAGGAATAATTTCTAGCGAGAACCTCCGAGGTGACACAAATTTTGTGGTGAACTTTGGAGGTTTAGTGCACCGTACAAATTCAACTATGTGTATGAGATTTTCACATGGGATATATTATCATCTTACTTTTTATATGGTGATTTTTCGAAAACTTGTCACATCGGAGGTCTCCGCAGCTCGATGACGAAATATGGAAATCCTCTAACTTTTTTGGGGGGGCTAATACACACTTCGGGGGGCTAGGCCCCTCCAAGACCCCCCCCTTAACTTCGCCACTGCATAATCTCTGAAAATTTTGATTTGGAATCCACAATAATAAAAAAAAACAATGATTCCTGAAAGGTCCGACATAGTCGATATGGACACGTTGCCAATTTCTTGTAGGTTTTTCCCAAACATGAATTGGTGCTTTGGTGGTATTTTTTTTTTGAAACTGCAACATGGAATACAACTTTTCTCCAAAGTTTCGATATCTCTATCCAATAACAGTAATTTCTAGCAAAGCTTTTCATTTTGACGATATTAGTGTGTGTGCTGTGGAGTTATTGAAGCATAACGAATTGTAGTGTTCTTGGAATTATGACTCTTCGGCCTCTGAAAATGATTCCGTCTTAAATTGATACCTCTGGAGCTTGGATTCAACCAGTTCTTCTTCAATATATTCAGAACATCCTCAATCTCTATAGAATTACCAACTTGTTGAGTTGGAAGATTATTAATTGATTCAGTGAGAGCTTCTATCAGTTGAAAAAAAATTCTTTGATTTTGTGACATTTCGAACAATTTGGATCACTTTCTTTTGCGTTCTTTCTGTGGGCTTCTCTGTCTTTTCGTTTTCAAAATTCTCCTCGTCAAATTTGTTTTGTATGATTGATGTTTGAATAATTTATAGAGCTTTTGATGCTTTTGTTATACATAATGACTTTTCCATTTCTCTGACTGACTTATGTTACTCGTTGCAGATAATTCCAATTATTATTAAGTTTGATATGGAATATATTACACTTTTGTTCAATGTTCTACTTCAAGGACCAAAATCAAAAGTATTTTCCTTGTTATTATGATGTGCCACTACAGCACAAGAGTTCCTTCATAATCTGCAATCACACCTGTGCTGTGCGGTCCTCTATTGTCCAGTCGGTCCAGTATAATGAGTCCCGCAATCCAAGCAATTCATCCCATGATTATCGGTGTACTATCTTTGACACAGAGTTAAGAAACACTTTTTGTTTGTTGCTACATTTGGCAATTTTCAGAACTGGAAAAGCCTTGAAAAAGCTGCTGATATTATCGAGCAAGCCTGCTGATGGAATATATGCCAACTTCTTGTATTATTTCATATTCTGTTTGCTGTGAGGATCGTTGGTAAGATCATATTGTTATGTACGTATTGGAGTTATAGATAAGTTTCATTCATCTGGGATATCCATCCTTCAGAAAATGTTCATCAGGTCCATTCCATTATTGATATTGTTTATCATTATTCTACCACTGATGATTCTTCCCACAGCTTGAAGGCTAGTTTTTGTGAAAATTCGATGTCGCGTGAGAAACCTGTCAATATAGAAATGTATGGACAACACTTTTTAAAATTTCGTTGCTGGTCGATGTGTACCACACTAGAGCAAATATATAAACGTTACAGAAAGTTTCAACCAGACAGATTAGGGACAAGACAAGAAGGCTTTCTAATCAAGCAAAGAGAAATTGAACAGTGAAGGACTGAAATGAATGGAAGACCAGCTTCAACAGATAAAAAAGTGAAATCAGATAGGCAAAAAGAAACTCATGGCAGGACTTCTGCGAGTCTATAATGGATAATGTTTCAAAGAAGGTGGTAACCCCAAGAAGCATGAAAAGGTCGTTTAACAACTTATGAACAAAATCCTGCAAGGAAAAGTGTCGTAGCGGAAATCAGCAGTTATGACGAAAAACAGTTGATGCAAACACGAGAACACATCAGGAGGTTGTATCAAGAATAATATAGAGGGAAATAATGCCTTTCATGTAACAGAAATCCCCCGACAGCATATTAGATGACCTTTTCGGAATATACTCCGCTTGTCGCCAATTGCGATACACACCAGGTAGATGGAGGATAGTGAAATTTGCTTTTATACCCATGTCGGGAAAATCAAATAACTCAACTACAAAGGTCTACAGAACAACCAGCCTTTTTGCTGAGGACACTAGAAAAGCTGATTGACCTGCACATAAGAGAGTCAATTGAGAATGAAATGCAATATACGGATCAATAATAATAATAATAATAATTCATTTATTGTCATAAGTTTCATTGAAACATAACAATCGTCAAGTATTACAAATTGTGAAAAAATAAAAGAAAAATTCAGAACAATGAAATTTCAGTAAAACAATACAGTACAGTAGCTTAAATAATTAGTTATACAAAATGAAAAGTAACTAAGTTTGAAACAAAAGAAAAAAGAGTCAAAAAAAATAAATAAATAAAAGGTTATTACATAGAAAAAGTGAAATCATAAAATTCTTCCAGATTGTAAAACGCCTGGCTAATCAAAATTGACTTAAGTGTTCTCCTAAAGGTGCCCAAGTTTTTCATTTCCTCCAATTTCAATGGCAGTTTGTTGTATACTTTGATACAGTTGTTAGTTGGTCCTTTTTCAAATAATCTTGTTCTGTGTGAAGGAATACAGAGCGCCCCATGGCCTCTAGTCTTCATCAGTGAATTATTATCCGAATTTTTCGTGAATTTGTTCATGTTCTTCTTCACATAAACAGCTATGTTGAGGATATACAGGGATGGCATCGTCAAGATTCCCAACTTTACGAAATGTTTTCTGCATGAATCTTGAGGTGGAAGCCTCAACATGCATCTAATAAATCGCTTTTGAGTAATGAAAACTCGTCCGGATTCAGCGGCATGATACCAAAACATAACACTGTATTGCAAAAACGACTGAACGTATGCGAAGTAATATGATCTTATAGAGTCAATGAACAGCTCACTTCTCAACCGGCGTACGACATAACAAGCCGTGTGAATCTTTGACACCAAACCAACAATTTGATTTGACCATGAGAGAGACTCATCTAAGTGAACTCCCAAGAACTTGGTCGACTCCGTCTGAGAAATACTCTTTCCATTTAGTGGGACGTATAGCGAAGTAGATGTCTTGTTGTTGTGGTATGAAACTACTGCTGTTTTTGTCACATTAAGCTGGAGCAGATTTTGTTGACACCATATATGCATCTTTGAAACTGCTTCACTGGATGCGCGAGACAAAATATCCACTGAAGGAGCAGATAGTACAATCGATGTATCATCCGCAAATTGGACCACTCTCATGGAACCCATAGAATTATAAAGGTCATTCACATAAAATAAAAAAAAGTAGTGGTCCTAAAATGGATCCCTGTGGAACACCCATTGTAGAATAAAATAATTCCGAATGACTGGTCTTCTCAATCCCATCAATTCTGTTCCTAACAGTCACTGACTGACATCTGTTTTCGAGATATGATCTTATTAGGTTATTTGCAGTTCCTCTTACTCCACACTGGTGCAGTTTGTGCAGCAAAATATCGAAACTGATCGTATCAAATGCCTTGGAAAGGTCAAAATATATTTCATTTACCTTTTGACCCTTGTCTAGTTCCATGATTATCTCGCTCAACGAACTGCAAATGGCGTCAACCGTTGACCTCTTTGGCAGATAACTATATTGACTATCCGAAAAAAAGCATGTAAAAAACTAACTAACCCAAACTAACCCAAACAATCTTCTAAAGATAGCTCGTTCCACTATCTTGGAAAAGCCTGAAGGTAAGGCTATCGGTCGATAGTTGTCAGCATTCGTCAAGTCACCTTTCTTGAGTATCGGTATCACTTTAGAGATTTTCAGGTCATCAGCATAAACTCCACTCTCAAACATAGAATTTATAATATCCAGAACAAATGATTTCGGCACATCTCTCCAACACGATAGTAGGTATATCATCAAGTCCGGTCGAAAATTTGGAAGACAGATTCCTTATGTTTTCAACCACATCCACTTCAGTAAAAGGAAAAACAAACATTGTTTTACTTTTGAGATCTGACATTTATTCAACAGCACAAACAATATTCTCGTTTGAAGCAACCCCACGAGAAACACATTGAGACTTGTTTCTGAAAATCTCTACCAACTGATCCGGATCCTGAATCAAAACAGCGTCCTGCATCAAAACTATATTCTCACACTTTAAGTTGTTCTTCCGGTTAAGTATGCTCCACATGATCTTGGCCTTGCTCTTGGAATTCAGTATCATGTTGTCATTTCTGGCTTTCTTGAAATTACTGACATACTTGTTAAATTGTCTTTTCTCACTTTTATATCTCTGCATGATGAATTCAGAATTTGTCTGCTTCGCCAGGTGATACCAATCCCTGATGGATTCAGACCATACTCTAATCTCAGGACTGATCCACGTAATTGTAGGTTTCGGTTTTTTAACAACTTTTTTACTTGGAAAACTCAAATCAAAGTAATACTTAAAAGTCTTGAACAATTGTTTGAATTTATTGTTGACCTCTTCCTCGCAAGACACTTCTACCCAGCTCTCACCACTGGGATAATGAATAAAATTGGTTATATTCTCCTCGCCGAAATTTCTTTGGTAGGTGATCACCGCATCAGGTACATGCTTGCCTTGAGGGAAAGTCAACTGACAGTGCTTTGCATGAAGTTGGGAGTACAATAGAAAAGGCTCTCGATGACAAAGAATATACACTGGGCGCGTTTCTAGGAAGCATCCAATAATGTCACGACCAAGGCCATTGAAAGAGAAACGGAGAAGATGAAAATAGAACCAATCATCATCAAATGGACAATTAAAATGCTGGAAAGCACTCCACTCTTGTGGTTGATCGTAGCAAACTCGATCATAAAAACCTTAAGAGAAACAGGAATAAGGATGATAGCATATGCGGACGACTTGGCAATCCAGGTAGTGGGCAAAAGCCTGTCGACTATCGGTGAAATCATGGGATCTGCATTGAAGGAACTTTCCAAATGGGCAGGACCAAGTGGTCTTGGAGTAGACCCTGATAAGACAAATCAAGTACTGTTCACAAGGAAATACAAGGTGCCCAACAGTAAATTGCCCACATTCCGGGGACTAACTCGTCCTAGGATCATCCTAGACTCAAAGTCCTACCGGAAAACGAGCACACAGGAAAAGATGAAGAGAGGTCTCAATGCATGAGTATAATGTAAGCAGGAAAATGATTGGTAAAAAATGAGGACTGAAGCCGCACATTATCAATTGAATATAAACAGCGATCATGGGACGCATAATTTTCTACTGAGCTATGGTGGAAAGCTTCTGAGACAAACTTGAACAAAAAGATGCTCACGAAAAAAAGGCGGGCAACACTAAGTACAACGGAAGCAAAGGCAGCTTTAAAGGTCATTCTTAACTCCTTGACAATAACTTGTCAATTGAAAGCACTGCTGCGAAGGGAGCTCTCAGACTGAGAAAGGCCGAACTGTGGAAACCGGCAACAAGTGGACACTCAATGGTGCCAAAAGAAAGATCTTTAAGGCAATGGATAACCAAGATACAAAGCTGCTACAAAAGGCAAACAGACTACAAGTGCTCTTTTGAGAATGGGGTAGTTATTAAAATACCTTCTAGAGAAGACTGGGATCAAGACTCCATCATAAGGAAGGAAAGTCTCTATCTTTACATACGCAGCAAAGACAAATACAGGCACAAGAGCAGGGATATACTCAAAGGTACTAAACATCCAAGAGTCTATCAAGCTTGAGAAAGGATGTGGCATTCTGCATGCAGAAATCATTGCCATAAAAGAAGCAGCCAACCTGCTGCAAAGACTGGACAACACAACAAAAGACGTCACAATCTATGCAGATAGCAAAGCAGTGTTGAGACTACTCGAATCAGATACAGTAAGGTCAGACGTAGTGATGAGTTGCCGTGAGGCATTGTCCTGGACCAGGATTCTTTGCTGGGTTCCTGGATAAAGCAATATCGAAGGAAACACGATGACCGATGGACCGGAGAAATTGGGAAAGGACGAAGCCGAAATGGAAAACACATCGATACCAACGATCAAACTATTGAAAGGTACAGTAGATAAATACAGCGACACACAGCGACAGGTTGAGCAATCGGAACGACTGCAACACATCGAGAGCTCTGAGGTCAAATTTGGATATGGAAAAAACAAGGCAAATCCTCTAGTGGACTGATGATCTCTGCAAAGACTGCATCGAGCTAATTTTGTACTTTGTAAAAACCATGGTATGGTTTGGAAGAAAACAGAGAACGACTGCAGGTTGTCATTCCTGAAAAATTTCATCGATTCAAATTATTATAAAATAGAATGACGTTTGCAATACGTAGGAACTACCAGGGGGCCAATTCTCGAATCTCCATCGAGAATGACGAATTCGACAAATGTCGCATACATCATGTCGAATGACTTGCCTGAACTGTATTCTTGGATGGAATGTGAATCTTTTTCAGGCATGCGACTATTTTTCGAAGGTGAGAATATCGCAACATCGCAAATTCGGTTGAAAGTCTGATTTGGAGGTTATGTTGTATCATTATGACTTGGACAATAATATAATATTCTTGTCTATGTCTTGTGATATCCTTTTGAATGTACATTTTAAGTTCAAGTTCAAAGGTATTTTTTTGTTATTTGTGCATGTTGATAGTGTGATAAGTTTTCTTATGCATATTATGAGTGCAATAACTTGCAGGGTTAATCTTCAGAACATGTAAAATAAATGTGATGGAAAAATAGGCAAACATCAGTATTACAGCAACCAAAAAAAGTATTGAATTCTTTGTTGAGACAAAAATGTTTTAAAAACTAGTTTTCGGTAAAATCAGCAGCAGCAGTAATTCTAACTCTTCATATTCCGCCACATTCATAATACACTACGTATGAAGGAATTTAAAAAAAACAAACTCTTCAAAATTCAAATGCCACCTAGTTCCACCCACTTGTTATAATGTCGATTAAATAAAGTCGATTGCGACTCTCAAGAATACACACTATGCGACATTTCGTCGCAATTATTAGATTCGCACGCGAGATTTGAAAATCGTGATTCGAGAACTGGCGCCCAGGAACTTATAAAATTCGTATGGCCATCTTCTTTAGTATCTGAGGATGACAATTATTCCAAAAACTGCCGCAGATAGGCGTTCGTCAATTTTTAAAAGATGCATACGCCGGCCGACCGGTTAGACCTACAGAATCGCGATTTTTTGTGATTACGATTTGTGAGTGGGCACATGGCTCCATTCCACTGCGACCACTAGTGGGTCTATTGTGGATCACATGAGCGCCAGGTTATTCACTCATGAGGCCCAGTCTTTTGAACAGACTGATTGCCGCCCTGGGTAAGACATTGTTCAAATCAATTGCAGTAATCCAAGGGCTTCCAAAAACATTTGGTCGGAGGTGATCAATCGCCAGGCACTCACAGAAAATGTGTCTGGCTGTCTCCACCTCCAGGCACAGTCTGCATCCAGTGTCCTCAGTGAGCCCGATTCTGTGCAAAGGCATTTCTAACAGGCAATGACCGGTGTTTAAACCCACCGCTACTCGGATTTCCCATCTGTTGAGTTCCAGAATTTCTCTGGCGCGTTTCTTTTGTGGCTCAAAGATAAATTCTTTTGAGCGTCACATGCCTGGCAGGTTCCTCCAGTATTGTATAAACTGGTTATCCATCCATGTGGATTCTCGGCAGCCGCGAAATCATATGCGATATCTAGGGCCGGCTCTGGTCCAATGAAGTCTCTGGTCGCAGTTTCGCGTGCAAGTCGTTCTGCAACTTCATCTCCTTCGTGTCCAGAGTGGCCAGATATCCATACCAGTTTTACATTGTCTGCTACGCGGAGCTTTTTCAGTGCATTCTGGCAGCTATCTACATTCCTCGAATAGTTCTTGTAGGATTCAAGCGCTTTCAGCGCCGCTTGACTGTCTTTGAATATTTTTATTGTGGCAGCCGTCCAATCGTGGTCGTGCATCAATTGAGCGCTAAGTTCAATAGCTGATAGTTCAGTTAGGAATATTGCAGCTTATTTTCGCAAGCTGTGTGATATTTCAACTTTTTCCTGGCTACAATAGGCTCCAGATCCTGCGCCAAAGGGCGTTTTAGATTCGTCCGTCTATCATCAGGTGTCAGCTCTTGTAAGGCTGAAAAGGTCCTATGTCCACTTTTTCCGGAGAGGGATAAGTATGTCATAGTTTTTCCTGCTTATGGTTTTGGTGGGCATGACATCAGAAAAAGCACCTAGAGTACGATGGTCCTTCAATTCTCTGATCAGTCTGTTGGAAGTTACTGTGTCTGCCCCGCTACCTCTGTGTTTATCTATGATTTTGTATGTTGCCCTTCTCGCCTCATTTTCTAGCACAATGGGAGATTCACTAGGCACCCAAGCGCTGCGGATGGTGTGATGCTAGTCACTGTAGACTTGTTTGTCTGGCTCTTGATGTGCTTTGAATGCCCTTCACATACCAAACTATGGCACCGTGAGTTATCATCGGCCTGATGACAGTGACATATAACGAATTCATCTGTTTGGAGTTGATTCCCCAGGTTTTTCCACAAATGCGTTTGCATGTTCATAGATACATTTTTGCTTTGCCGATGACATTTTCCAGATGAGCATTTCAAGCGAGGGTTTTGTCTAGCGTGACGCCTAGATATCTTACCTCTGACTCAAATGGAACAGATACCTTGATTAAGAGTAGAAGGAAGTAGGAAGTTAAGCTGTCTTCTTCTAGTGAAGGATATTATGATTGTTTTGGCAGGGTTGACAGACATGTGCTCTCTCCTGCACCAATCATTCATAAGGTTGATGTCCTCTTGGATCTTCTCATTGATTTCTTCATCCGGGATATTTCTGATTAGGACAACTACGGCGTCTGAATAGCCGAATACGTCCAGCTCCAACAACTTCACCATGGCTAGCAGGTCGTCAACGAGAAGGAACCACAAGAGGGGCGAAAAAACACCCCCTGTGGCCATCCTCTCGCGACCCTGAAACGTACCTCCGCGCAACTGAGGATGGTTTCGATCACCCGCCTTTTCAGTGTTTACCTAATAAATGTTTAAACTGCAGATCTAACCCCTCTTGAGCGTAACGACTCGTAGAGTGAGTCGGGTAGTGCATTATTAAATGCTCCCTCTAAGTCCAGAAAAATACCCACAACGATACTTTTGGCCCCGAGGAATTCGTTCAATTACTCTACTTTGTTGTTGAGGGCCAGTTCCGTTGGTTTTTCTGCTTGGAAGGCATATTGATGAATGTTTAGGGGTCCTGCCATTGGGGCTCCTCCCCTGATGTGCACGTCCAGGATTTTCTTCAAACTTTTCCGTAGAAAAGAAGAGAGGCTCATTGGACGGAGCGATTTTGAACTAGGGTCCGGTCGTCCTGCCTTTGGTATATAGACCACTTTTACTCTGGTTTCATCCCTTTGGGACATAGCCCAAAGCAAGACAGGCTCAAGAAAGTTTTATCAAGAGAGGAAGAAGGCATTCCAGTCCGTGCTGATGTAGAGCTGGAAAGAATTCATGCTTTCCCGGAGATTTGAATGGTTTAAAAGACGAAAAGAAATGATGGCCATTTTGATCGCGTCAGCATTTATTATCATTGTTGCCGTTGTCCAATCCTCGTGGGTTGGCCTACGTCCAGAGATGATAAGATTGGGTGCTTGATTTGTATCAAGAAACAGGCTACCGGGAAAGTGGTGTTTGGCCAGGACCTCCAGAGTTTCTTTTTCCGTGAAGGAGAACGTGTCATCATGGCTTTTTTATAGCTCTTAATTCCCGATACGGTTCTTCCCCAAGGACCCTATGGATCCTCGAGATTTTCGGAAGGCTTTCAGTTCTTCATCGGAGTTTTTTCAAGAATTTCTGTTAGCAGCCCCGATCTGCTTGTTATACTCTATTATTGCTCTTCTGTATCTTTACCATCTACCTGTGTAACGAAGTTACAAAATTTCCGGATTTATTCTACCGTCATTTTCAAATTTTCAAATTAATTTTCCGTCTCTTACTAGTTAAATCGTATTTTCCCGTAACTTAGTTATTTGTCTATCAAAAGATCCCATATTTTTTCTAAAATAATGTTGACCAAGTAATAAGTAATAATCCCTTAATTGATTTCTCCCAAAATACTTCTGACCAAAATACTCCTTCTTAGTTTCTCGCATCAAACAAATTAATTATTTAGCTCGCAAACCGGTCGACAAACGTTATTTATTTCGCGCACAATTCAAGTAGATTCCCCACTTTTGGTCGGAATACAGAACCTTGGAGAGACGCGAGGAGCCAGTCAGTGGTACCGAGACCGAGCCGAGAACCTGCTTCGCGATCTTTCTCTTCAACCCGTTTTTGCTACAAACTCCATTTTTCTGATTGTTCTTCAAATTCAAACACGAGGTAGGAACTGTTCATCGATAATTATGACGTTTTACCGAAATTCTCTCAAGCCAGTGCCGCGTTGTAGGTAAGTTAATTAAAAAGGGGTGGGAAAAATAATCACGATATCTGGAAATTTTTGGAGTTTGTATTTTCTTCAGACTCACGAAAATTCTTTCGGATTGCAGGAAAGATTCGGTGAATCTGGTATTTTCTTCAGATACTCAGGATCCTTCCAGATTCGTATCTGGTTTGGAAAATTTATTATTTTATTTTTACAATCAGGGGAACGAACTTAGCTGGGCGGAAAATTTTAAACTAATGTTCAACACCGCGTTTTTCTTTTCAACCATCAGTTTCTTTTCTATAAAATTTCTTGAGATAGTTTCGGGAAAATCGTCAAAAAGAGGCCTCTGGAGTTACGACCCGTGTGTGCAAAATTATTTCTTATGTGATATTTTTGATTTTCCTTTGCCGATCAAAGATCAGACTAATGTTGGTTGGATTTTGTTTTTCTTCTATTTTTGACTGATTGGGAACCAGTCCAATTGTAACAATAAGTGGGACAAATAGACTGATTGATTTATTTTCATTAACACCGAGTTTTTATTTCAAGAAAGTTCAGTAATCCATTTCAGAGCGGAAGTTTGCGGAATTTTGGAAATAACGAACGCCTAGACTTTCTTCATTGTCTAAAAGCTACCCGATAGGCACTGTGGGCCCTCTACCACATAAATCCAGAGGATGGCGCTCGAGCATTTTTGTTTAACATCAACAATTCCCTCATCCCCGTCGGGAATTAAACCCGGAAAATCTCGGGGCACGTCACACCTGTTACTAACGAAAAGAAGACTCACACCTGGCATCAAAGTCAGTGCTGCCCCATTCTATGTGATGATCATTTGCGTCACTTTTCTTTCATTTCTTTTCCTATGGCAAGCTGTAGGTTCCCCGATTTGCAGAAGGCGACCAAGTCGCCCACTTTTTGTGGAGGAGGCTGCGGTGCTGGCCTGCATCCAGGGAAGTAAGCAGAGCAGGTTATCGAGTCCTTCATGATTTCTTCACCCGAAACAATGACTCGCAGTGCTACCATGTCATCAGTGCAGAGATATGAAAAAACAAAGTAGTTGATATCCTCCCGTAGAAGAATGACCACCCGTGGTCGTTTACTGGGGCTGCTTACTTCAACTTTGCCTATGGAGGAGCCTATTCTTGCCACCTGGTTCGCAGTCGTGAGCCATGGTTCTTGGATTAGTGCGACGTCTAGCCGCTCCTGCTGAAAGACTCTGTCAAGAGTGTACGTCGCCGTCTTGGTATGGCGTAGATTTATGTGTAGGAATTAGAGGCCTAGATGCGGTTGTTGTCTCTGGCCTGCCATTTGACTTACCAGTTGGTAGTCTGGAGGGGTTCTTGCCACTACCATCCCCAGAGGGACCGCGACGCGGTGCCTTTTTGAGAGTGGTCTTGCCGGGAATATTCTTCCCCTCATCCTTGCCATTACTCTTCTTCTTTCAAGTCTGCTTCGTGGAGGGGTTTTTCAACACCCCACGTTCCTGCCTGGGGTCCTTCAAAGGAGCTCCCTTTGCCAGGATCTTGATTGCTTTTCAGGGGCCTCTTTAGCCTCAAAATCCCATCGCTCAGAAGGTCTCGAACTCTCGACGCCTAGCTTTGGAACGGAAAATCACTCTTCCGAAGCCAAAGAAGGGCCGCATCTCCAGGCTCTACAGAGCTTGCATTAGCTGCTCGTCTATAGCAAACGTCAACTGCCCAGCCTGAAGACATTTCTTTTCAGGGTGACCGATTCAGCAGTCTTTAGACCACTGATCTGTGCGCGGAGCCGCGTTGTTACATCCCGAGCAGTAAGACGACTCGCCTGCTCGTCGTCCGAGATGTAGGCGACAACGACATGTGGCCAAGGCCCCTCACGAATTTCAGTTGTGCTCCTGCCATTTTCACCAGCCATTAAGCACTTTGCTCCTTCGCGGAGGTCAGGTTTAACCCGCCAGGCCGATGAGTGCAGCCTAGAAACCTGATATGCGATCCTGTCGGTACATCTGCTAACAACTTCAAGATAGCCGTCTGCAGTGTCCTGAGGTTGTCAGCTGTTAGGTGCTGGGAGGAGTAGTTTTTGTGGACTATCCTCACCTTTATATCTCTCGCCACAGCATTTTGGAAGGCCTGGTGGCTGGGTCTCTTCGACGCCTGTTCGGGCGTGACATTGGAGGTTCGCTGACGATTGGAGCTGGAAAAGCTGGAGAAGCCTTCCATTGCATTTTTGGATGTGACTTAGTAGTCTCACCCTTCATTGAGGAGCTTCCTGAGCCGTCATCTGGCAGCTCCGGATAGCCTCCTCTTGTGTTTATCTCAGCAAGGGCGTCCACAGTAGAGTCCTTGTCAGTTGGGCAGTTGGCGTTCCTGCTCCGGGTCCGGTGATTTGGGGAGGGTTGGTGTTGATAGAGCCTCCAGGTCCATGGGAGTTTCTTCGATATTTCCTGGTTGGTTTAGGGACACAGACCTATTCGGCTCTGCTTTTCCAGTTTGTGCTGCTTGGTAGAGCTCATTGTTGTTTTCTACTCCGTGAGGGAAAATGGATGATTTGCGCTCCCCAGAATCCAGCGGTTCGCTCGGTTCGGTACACTATCGGCGTAGTTGTCGAGCATTCGGTTTGGTTGCGTACGTTGCAATTCAGTATTGCATTTCGGAAACCATGCCATTCGGTTCGGTAGAAATCGAAAGGCGACGGGAAAAATTGAAAAAAAAACATGCGTGCGCCTTCGTGTTTGATGACTATTTTTGGTTGACTGTTTGTGGTTATTTGTCAATGTCATAATAATCTAACTTGTTATCTGAAGTACAAAACCAACTATTGTGAAGGAATATTGAACATGAAGAGAAAATGATGGCAGTCAGTACAGCTCCAATTTCTAGCTGTTCAAGAGAAACAGGCAGCTGATGTGAGTGAAGCAGCAATATCGATAACAGATACCATGATGATGTGAGTATAACAAGGAGATACATAATAATATTGAGATTACTTACTAATGATTTGATTGGTTTATTTAATCTCTGTATCTCAATAAAAAAAAAATGTGATCTGAGTCGTCGTTACATGAAACTATCAATGTAGTGACTAGAACAAGGATCATTCGTACCTAACAGTTTGATTTTTTTTTCAGCCTACAAGATGCAGCAAAGATGTGGCTAGAGAAAGTTTTGAAAGTGATTTTTTGATGTAGAGTTTCAAGATTATAGTTTATTGTTTGCTTTCAGAATAATAATTATATATATGGTTTAGGTTGTTAGCTATTCTAAATAGAGCTCGGGTTGTGCTTGGAATTGTTTTTGTTGGATATTGGATATACGAAATATTAATGAAAAAAATGACTTATTATAAAAATGAAATAATCAAAATAGTGAATTCATGAACTGCCGTATTGAAGATGACATGAGCAGGCAATAATTATAAACTTCTTGTTCACATTTGTGTACAATAACAATTCAGTTGGCTGCTGCTTGACGTAGCCTGTCCACCAACCTCTGACCAACTACTTCAGCCTGTCGTAAGGAGCATGTCACGCTACCGACCTTTTCGAAGGGGTCTAATGACACTGTCGAAACCCACAAAGCTCTTGGTAAGCGAATCAAAGTTTCGATTGATTTACCGCTCGGTCTGATGATACGGAATTGCTTCTGCGACATGAAACCGAAAATGACGTCACAATCGAATAAATCCCACCGAATCGAACGGTTCGAGCGTTAATGAATAAGGCGCCTGCTGGAGCCTTATTCTGTATCTATTTTTTGTAGACCGAATCGCTCGGTTCGGTACACTATCGAACGACGTAGTTGTCGAACATTCGGTTCGGTTGCGTACGTTGCAATTCAGTATCGCATTTCGGAAACCATGCCGTTCGGTTCGGTAGGAATCGAAAGGCGACCGGAAAAATTGAAAAAATCATGCGATGTCGCTGGACACAACCAATCAGAGTGCGCGTTTGTGTTTGATGACTATTTTTGGTTGACGTTTTGGGGTTATTTGTCACTGTCATAATAATCTAATTTGTTATCTGAAGTACAAAACCAACTATTGTTAAGGAATATTGAACATGAAGAGGAAATGATGGCAATCAGTACAACTCCAATTTGTAGCTTTTCAAGAGAAACAGGCAGCTGCTTTGAGTGAAGCAGCAATGTCGATAACAGATACCATGATGATGTGAGTATAACAAGGAGATACATAATAATATTAAGATTACCTACTGATGATTTGATTGGTTTATTTAATCTCTGTATCTCGATAAAAAATTGTTATCTGAATCGTCGTTACATGAAACTATCAAGGTAGTGACTAAAACAAGGATCATTCGTACCTAACAGTTTGATTTTTTTTCAGCCTACAAGATGCAGAAAAGATGTGGCTGGAGCAAATATAATCTTTTCTTTGGATTTTTAATGAAGTTGACCAGAGAACCAAGCCAAATAAAAGGGTGAAAATAGTTCCAAGAAAGTTTTGAAAGTGATTTTTTGACGTGTAGTTTCAAGATTATAGTTTATTATTTGCTTTCAAAATAATAATAATATACGTGGTTTGGGTTGTTAGTTATTCTAAATAGAGCTTGGGTTGTGCTTGAAATTGTTTTTATTGGATATTGGATATACGAAAGAGTAATGAAAAAAATGACTTATTATAAGAAGTAAATAATCAAAATAGTAAATTTATCAACTGCCGTATTGAAGATGACATTAGCAGACAATAATAATTATAAACTTCTTGTTCATATTTGTGTACAATAACAATTCACTTGGCTGCTGCTTGACGTAGGAGCCTTATTCTGTATTTATTTTTTGTAAACCGAATCGCTCGGTTCGGTACACCATCAAACGGCGTAGTTGTCGAACATTCGGTTCGGTTGCGTACGTTGCAATTCAGTATCGCATTCTGGAAACCATGCCGTTCGGTTCGGTAGGAATCGAAAGGCGACCGGAAAAATTGCAAAAAATCATGCGATGTCGCTGGACACAACCAATCAGAGTGCGCGTTTGTGTTTGATGACTATTTTTGGTTGACTGTTTGTGGTTATTTGTCAATGTCATAATAATCTAATTTGTTATCTAAAGTACAAAACCAACTATTGTAAAGGAATATTGAACATGAAGAGGAAATTATGGCAATCAGTACAGCTCCAATTTGTAGCTGATCAAGAGAAACAGGCAGCTGCTATGAGGGAAGCAGCAATATCGATAACAGATACCATGATGATGTGAGTATAACAAGGAGATACATAATAATATAAAGATTACCTACTAATGATTTGATTGGTTTATTTAATCTCTGTATCTCGATAAAAAAAAATTGTGATCTGAGTCGTCGTTACATGAAACTATCAATGTAGTGACTAAAGCAAGGATCATTCGTACCTAACAGTTTGAATTTTTTTTTTCAGCCTACAAGATGCAGTAGAGATGTGGCTAGAGCAAATAAAATCTTTTCTTTGGATTTTTAATGAAGTAGACCAAAGAACCAAGCCAAATAAAAGGGTGAAAATAGTTCCAAGAAAGTTTCGACAGTGATTTTTTGATGTATAGTTTCAAGATTATAGTTAATTATTTGCTTTCAAAATAATAATTATATATGTGGTTTAGGTTGTTAGCTATTCTAAATAGAGCTTGGGTTGTGCTTGGAATTGTTTTTGTTGGATATTGGATATACGAAATATTAATGAAAAAAATTACTTATTATAAAAATGGAATAATCAAAATAGTAAATTTATGAACTGCCGTATTGAAGATGACATTAGCAGGCAATAATTATAATCATCAGTTACAGTCAAATAACAGAGGATGATGTTCCATTGAAAAAAATTTTGTCAATTGCATAAGTTTTAGTATGTTATGTCATGCTACATCTATGTGTTAACCTGGGGTATGTCCTGTTCATTCATGTTCTGACAACTCTCGTTTATGTATAACAATTCTTTGAAGCCTGATGATGCAGTGTCATGCTGCGAAACCGGTAGCTCAATTTAATCAATAAAGAAGTTTTTTGGGAAAACCAAGAATTTCAAACCCCCCTCACCCCCACCCCCTTTTTTCAATAATTATAAACTTCTTGTTCATATTTGTGTACAATAACAATTCAGTTGGCTGCTGCTTGACGTAGCCTGTCCACCAACCTCTGCCCAACTACTTTAGCCTGTCGTAAGGAGCATGTCACGCTACCGACCTTCTCGAGGGGGTCTAATGACATCGTCGAAACCCACAAAGCTCTCGGTAAGCGAATCTAAGTTTCGATTGAGTTACCGATCGGTCTGACGCTACGGAATTGCTTCTGCGACATGATACCGAAAATGACGTCACAATCGAATAAATCCTACCGAATCGAACGGTTCGAGCGTTACAGAATAAGGCGCCTGTCTACCAACCTCTGCCCAACTACTTCAGCCTGTCGTAAGGATGTCCAATACTTCCTTATTATCTAGAAGTTGTTGGCATGTCACGCTACCGACCTTCTCGAGGGGGTCTAATGACATTGTCGAAACCCACAAAGCTCTCGGTAAGCGAATCGAAGTTTCGATTGAGTTACCGATCGGTCTGACGCTACGGAATTGCTTCTGCGACATGAAACCGAAAATGACGTCACAATCGAATAAATCCTACCGAATCGAACGGTTCGAGCGTAACAGAATAAGGAGCCTTATTCTGTATCTATTTTTTGTAGACCGAATCGCTCCGTTCGGTACACTATCGAACGGCGTAGTTGTCGAACATTTGGTTCGGTTGCGTACGTTGCAATTGAGTATCGCATTTCGGAAACCATGCCGTTCGGTTCGGTAGGAATCGAAAGGCGACCAGAAGAATTGAAAAAATCATGCGATGTCGCTGGACACAACCAATCAGAGTGCGCGTTTGTGTTTGATGACTGTTTTTGGTTGACTGTTTGGGGTTATTTGTCAATGTCATAATAATCTAATTTTTGTTATCTAAAGTACAAAACCAACTATTGTAAAGGAATATTGAACATGAAGAGGAAATGATGGCAATCAGTACAACTCCAATTTGTAGCTGTTCAAGAGAAACAGGCAGCTGCTATGAGTGAAGCAGCAATATCGATAACAGATACCATGATGATGTGAGTATAATAAGGAGATATATAATAATATTGAGATTACCTACTAATGATTTGACGGGTTTATTTGATCTCTGTATGTCGATAAAAAAAATTGTGATCTGAATCATCGTTACATGAAACTATCAATGTAGTGACTAAAACAAGGATCATTCGTACCTAACGGTTTGATTTTTTTTTCAGCCTACAAGATGCAGTAAAGATGTGGCTAGAGCAAATATAATCTTTTCCTTGGATTTTTAATGAAGTTGACCAGAGAACCAAGCCCAATAAAAGGGTGAACATTTTTCCAAGAAAGTTTTGAAAGTGATGTTTTGATGTATAGTTTTAAGATTATAGTTTATTATTTGCTTTCAAAATAATAATAATATACGTGGTTTAGATTGTAAGTTATTCTAACTAGAGCTTGGGTTGTGCTTGGAATTGTTTTTATTGGATATTGGATATACGAAAGAGTAAAGAAAAAAATGACTTATTATAAAAATGAAATAATCGAAATAGTAAATTCATCAACTACCGTATTGAAGATGACATTAGCAGACAATAATTATAAACTTCTTGTTCATATTTGTGTACAATAACAATTCAGTTGGCTGCTGCTTGACGTAGCCTGTCCACCAACCTCTGCCCAACTACTTCAGCCTGTCGTAAGGAGCATGTCACGCTCCGACCTTCTCGAGGGGGTCTAATGACAAAGTCGAAACCCACAAAGCTCTCGGTAAGCGAATCGAAGTTTCGATTGAGTTACCGATCAGTCTGACGCTACGGAATTGCTTCTGCGACATGAAACCGAAAATGACGTCACAATCGAATAAATCCTACCGAATCGAACGGTTCGAGCGTTACAGAATAAGGCGCGGCTTGCACACGGTGTTGTGAACTGCTGGTGAGATCGGTACACCTGGGGTACTAAAGATTGATCTTTGTCATCCATTGTGTTTTTTTGGACGGTCGACCAGCCAGTATGTTTTTTGGCCTGTGTTCTCCCATCAGGCCTGTCTGGCATGGGTGGCCATGACAGTAGCCCTAAACCTACCGCCGGCATAGCCCCAAGGAGCCTAGAAGCGCGCAAGCTCCTTCACCGCGTCAAGGTAAACATGCCAGAGGGAGAAGAAATACAGAAAGACCTAAAAAGGTTTTTAATGAAATGAGTGACATTTCATCACATTAATCAGCCGAGTGTGCAGGCGTTATATTGAAGTGTACTTAATATGAAAATGTCATCAGCTATCAAGATTACGCGGCTTATGCTTAACAAAAAAAAATCGAGATCTGGAGAGAGTGGTCTTGATTCTGATGACTATAATGAACGTGTTGACATGCTTTCTTTTACTAGTAAATGTATGATAAAAGGTTTAACTTTATGCAATGCTCAAAGTTCCATATTTTTGAATCCTATGATGGTTTTTTCAGGTTGTTCTTACATTTTATCATGATTGTTATGATGAATATGGGTGAAAAACTATTATTTCTGTCTGATTTAAAAAACGGTAAAAACATGTGTACCATACATGTTTTTACCGTTTTTTAAATCATTTATATTTCCCCATCCCCCTATATCTCACCAACAAGGGATGTGAATATTTTTTTAAGTACTTTTTCTCTCAATATCATAAGTACTGAACAATCTTTGTTATTTAGTTCCGGTTCATAGCACAGCCACCAGCCTAAGGTGCTATCACCATGGTTTTTGAAATAACTGTAAAAAATATATAGTCCAATAATTTGTAATGTCACGAAAAATCAAATCTTAATAGAAAAGCTATTAAAATAAGCTGTTTTCTTTAACTTACAGAAGGATAAATATTCTGATCAAGGAGAAGAGTCCTGTGCATAGATTTTTTGATCGATTCGAGCAGGATATCCATTCCATAATCAATTTGAGAAACGTGAAGGATGCCAAGCCTTCCAGTACTTGGTTGAATCCAGAACACAAGCATTGTGGAGCATCATCTCATTAAATCTGGAGGACGCATTGACAAAGACAAGGTACCTAACCTTATCTTACCTAACCCAACTTTTAATTGGCATCACTTCCATCTGAACCATTTCTAGCTGTTTTCTAGTCATTTCCGTGAAACGGCTAATCAAGCCATTTTTTAACGTGTGCAAGTGATTTTATCGGTATATCGATCCTTCCGATCCGCTATAAGTGTAGCAATTTGACCTACCGTGTGTATTACACTTTTATTTCTTAACTAATCCGTATCGTTATCCATCAGAATGTCCAAAAAAAAGGGTAATCACCAAGAAGACCATCACAGTGACAGCCGCCAAGAGATTGACATTTATAATAATCTTATAACTTGTCGTGACGCTGTCACAAATCAAATAAATAGATCTCAAACCTTTTTGGAAACCAAGTGCGATGATTCGAATAATTCTGCTAATTGACCTAAACACACGATTGGATATAGTAAAACCTTTGTTTGGCGCATTTGAGCTTATCCAAATTGAAATTGAGAAAGTCTGTTTAGATGATCGATATGGAGAAATAAAAGATCAGGATCTAGAACGTGAATCATTTGAAAATTTATATTTCCCAAATATTTCAAATGCAAAATTGACTATAAACAAAATTAATGCCACTCAGACTGCCCAAAGTGCAATCTCTACCACAAAATATCCCAAATGGAAATATAAGCTAAATGGCCACGACTGGTAGTAAATCTTTATGCGGCACGTCGCTTGGTGGCGCTGCACTCAGTAGGATTGTTATTTCAAGAATTTAATACTGTTTGCTGGCCGATAAAGACGTTTTCTGTATATTTGCTGATAAATGAGCGACATTTGTCAATATTGTGAAAGTAGTCTTTGGAATGGTGGCGAAATTTGACATTTTCAATTGTTATAAATTGATACTTTACGTCTGTGTGATCTTTTGCGCTCATTATATTGCGATTTCTTGATCTTGGTTGGCAAAATCAAGTGACCACGATGCTTGTTTTGTTTGGTAATATAAAATCATTCAAAAAGGTGTTTGACGTGCCAAGCTGTTACGAAAAATACAATAATCACATCGAGTTTGTCCAAGCATTTTCCAGAAGACTATTGTGAGCTGTTCGCCGATGCCTTGACTCAATGCAATGCCTACATGAGATTTAACTGATACTTTAACTGTAAGTAATCATTGAACTCGATACTACCGTACCTGGAAGGGACCCATCCGTGCTGTTTACATCGAGTTGACTGAAGACAAATTTTCGACTAGAAAGAGATAGAGACAGAAAGGGGTGTCTATCTTTGTCATATCTGTTGACATAATATATTAGCTGTGTTTGTTATGCACCACTAGTGCACACTTTTTCACACTGCAACACTCAGTTTGCCTTTGTTTGTGAAATGTTCGTCTGTTTTTTAGGATAGAATCTTAGTACGATTAGTAAAGATATTCTATCCTAAAAACCAGACAAACATTTCACGAAGAAAGCCACACTGAGTGTTGCAGCTAATATTATGTTCAATCAATATGTAGCTTTCTATAGTTTGGGTGCCAAACAAAATGGTTAATTTATGCAGTGCATTTGGGTGTGGTAATAAATACACTCCAGAAAAGCAGATTTCATTTTTTGGCTAAGTGATATAACTCCAATTATTAAGGACAAGGGCATGCACCTTAAGTATACCTACACGAAATTGTCCTAGTTAAAAGGGCCCTACTCACACTCCTGCAGCAGGGGCAATCTAGGCCTGCCGCAGGAGAAACTTCCTTGTAAAGTACGTTTTGTTTTGAAAATGTGACAATTTCACATCCTGTTCGAGTTCGTTGGTACTACTAACATCATTTCCAAAGTTTGTTTTCTCATATCTTGCTTGAAATAATGCTGCTTAGAAGGCGATCTAGGAAATTGCCCCAATCGCCCTGCCTCCTAGATTGCCCCTGCTGTAGGCGTGTGAGTAGGGCCCTTTAGGAATTGACGATGGTAAACACTCCAAGAAATGCAAAAGTTCTATTCGGACATTCCTCAAGCCCCCTATCAAAAAACACCATATTTATTAGTTTTAATGTGACCTCAAAAATAAAAGTATTTTTATTTTAAGCTATAATCGTTATCCAATTTTATACCTTTACTTCAATCAATACACAGGTTAAACATATAAATCACCCTACACCTACTACCTACCCTGTATTTTCTTAACTATTTAATCGAATTACGGATCATCTAAGTATATTTCATTATTTACCAATTTGTTTCTTATTTAGCATTTTTCCAGATAGTTTTTTGAAATATAGGTCCATTATATCATGTTAATTAAGACTAGTAAGTATGCACAGAATTGTAGTCATTTTTTCCAAGCAAATCAACCGCTTTTTCAATTTATCTTCAAACTATTTGAAAACCTCCGACTTTGCATAAGGGCAATGAGTGTGACAAAGATAGCAACACCTTTTGAGTCCAACCAAAATATACCTATGCGCCAAAAAAATACGACTAAAATTGCCTCAGTTGTCGACACGAGAGGGGCCCTTCCAGTTACGTAGTATCGAGTTCAATGTAAGTAATTTAATCTAGAACCTCAATTTATTTAAATTCATGACAATCTTTTTCCATAAGCGTAGTACAAAACTATGGATGTGTAGAAGAGCCACCAGAATTTTATTTTCATTTTTCCATTTTGCAGGTTTTGGGTTTTTGCTTTTCTTCTAAAAAAAACTCTATTGGAAATTCAAAACCACGAATTTGTATTTGTTTGATATATTTTAATGTTCAATATAAAAGAGAAAAAAACAATGGTTATCAAGATTTTTTTTCTGAAAAAACGAAAATAAGAGAAGACATCATCTTTAATTTTTTTTATGAAAATAGTTTTTTTGCATTTCTAATACTATTGAAATTATAGGTGATGAAGAGAGGTTGTTGTTGCTTTCAAAAAAGCAGGAAAGTTTGACTGAGAATATTGAGGAGGAATCAGCTTCAGAGACTGCTGTGAAAGAACCTGTAGCAGATGGAAGATAATAAATTCTGGTATCTGGTACATTCTACATTATCAATATCACATTATTTATTTAATTTTGTTTTTTTTAGCAAATATATTATATGTTTAATCAACTTGACTTGTTTTTATTGTAAAATGGATTTTTTACCCAATACGGGTTTTTCACTTAAAACTTCGCACGTCAATATCTCGGAAACGAATAGGAATATTCGATTTCTGTAAAAAGTAATCAATGTATGGGGTCAAGTAGTTATTTTTCACAGTTAAAAAAATTCGACGCCTGCCAAGAGTAAAGCGTCGCGACGCATCGAAAATATTAATCGATTGCGGGGTCTTTGAAATTACGTGCATGCTAAAGTACATGTTATTTTTAAACTTTTTTGTTATTCAGTCGAACTCATTTATTCTACTCAGTTTTGAGATATACAGTGTGTCCAAGATAAGGATGTCTATCATGGGGATCTTGAAAACCGTGAGAGATACACGGTCGGTTAAATGGAGGCAAAGTTACGTATTTTGCTGCTCAACAAAATGCCGTTTTAAAACCCAAGAAATTCCGACTAAGTCCAAAATTATCCGAAAAAAAACAAAATTTCTCAAAATTGTTTTCATTTTTTTCTGACCACATTTGGAGAGATATTTTGAAATGAATGGAACATCTTCATTGCCACTTCTTGCCCTTTGCAAGATAGCGTTATTAAATTGAAAAACCGACGTTTCGTCTATGAGCAGCCATCATCAACTTTGTTTTTTTAAATACGGTCCCGGATTTTTTATTACGGATTTTAAGAGCCCCTTATGTTCCTAAACCAACGAGGTATCGCACTAATTAGAAAAGAGGTGGTTGTTTTTAATCCTATTAAAAATGTATTTTTTGTCACTCTCTAACACATGAGTTCTTATGGAAAAATCCATCAACATAATTTTTTTGAATAACTGCGATACATTGTTGGTTTAGGAACATAAGAGGCCCTCAAAATCCGTCAAGAAAAATCCAGGACCGTATTTAAAAAAACAAAGTTGATGATGACTGCTCATAGACGAAACGTCGGTTCTTCAGTCTAATAACGCTATCTTGTAAAGGGCAAAAAGTGGCGATTAAGAAGTTCCATTCATTTCGAAATATCTCTTCTAATGTGGTAAGAAAGAAATGAAGACAATTTTGAAAAATTTCGGTTTTTTTCGGATGATTTTGGACTTAGTCGGAATTTCTTGGCTTTTGAAACAGCATTTTGTTAAGCATCAAAATACGCAAATTTGCCTCCATTTGACCGACCTTGTATCTCTCACGGTTTTCAAGATCCCCAAGATAGACATCCTTATCTTGGACACACTGTATATCTCAAAACTGAGTAGAATAAATGAGTTCGACTGAATAACAAAAAGGTTTATAAATAACATAAACTTTAGCATGCGCGTAATTTCAAAGTCCCTGCAATCGATGAATAATTTTGATGCGTCGGGACGCTTTACTCTTGGTAGGCGTCGATTTTTTTTAATTGTGAAAAATAACTACTCGACCCTATACATTGACTACTTTTTACAGAAATAAAATATTCCCGTTTCCGAGATATTGACGTGCGGAGTTTCAAGTGAAAAGCCCTGTATATCTAATTATTATCAAGATATACCTAGTTATGAAAGGTTATTAGATATAGGACGACATAAAAGACCAACTTCTCTTCTATTTCGTCCCTTGTCTAAATATCTTTCAAAACTAGAATTGTTTTTTTTATGCCCATCAGAAGTAATTTTTTGAAATCCGTCGCCAAATCGTCAAGAAATTCACGGCAAAACTTATGCGGCATGTCGCAAGATGTCGCCTCAAACATAGTTACAACCCGTATCATTGGAGATTGGTTTCTATTTGGGATGTTTTGTGATCTCTACTGACACTTCAGTGCAATTAGCACTGCCATCGGCACATGGTCAGTATGGTTCACGTCTTTCCCCTATACCACTACCTAATTTCAGCGGATCCTATGATTCTTGGACCAATTTTAAAGATACTTTTATCAAGCTCATTGAGAAAAACTCTCAACTCAATAGAAATGAAAAATTCTATTATCTACGATCCAGTTTACAGGGAGAAGCTGCACAAAAAATTAACTCTTTAGCCACAACCGAGAATAACTATGCTACTGCTTGGTCCCTTCTGCATGGGAGATACGAAAACAAAAAGACAATCGTGCACTCGCACATCAAATGAATTTTTGAACTTAATCAAGTGAAAGAGGATTCCCATCTCAGTTTAAGACAACTTCTGGAGGGTTTTCAAAATCATTTTAAATATTTACAGAACTTAAATGAACCTGTAGATCAATGGAGCAGCATTTTTAATTATTCACATGCCACAAGATTGGACTATAATAGTCGTAAGGAATGGGAACATTTCTCAAGAAATATTGATAATCCTTCAACTCAAGGTTTTATAATTTTTTTATCTCAACGTTGTCGCTTTTTGGAATCTCTCGACTTCAAATTGAATACTAAAAAACCTTTTGTATCTGATAAACCTCAAAAAAACGAACGTAAAACATTACTTTTCCATAACAACAATACTATTTCATGCCTACTATGCAAAGACAGTCTTATTTATTCATGCCGAAAATGTATTGACTTACCTATAAGAAATAGGTTTCCGGAGGCAAAGCGTGCGAACCTATGCACCCATTGTCTGCGTCCAGGACACCGCCAAAGTGATTGCAAGTCTACTCATACTTGCAAGACTTGTCAAAACAAGCATCACTCATTGCTACACATGCAACCAAATCATATGAAACCTCACAACCGACAATGCCATGATAACACCCAAACTAACGCTCATACTAATAGCACCTCTCATTCAAGATCCTCCATTTCAAACAATGCAACTAATTCTCAATCACACGAGAATCTTTAAATCCTTCCCAATGTAAACAATGTAAATATTGAAGATAACCACTCTCAAAATTTATATAGTCCTAATGCAAACCAAAACTCATTTGTCTTACTCTCCACCACATTTATTGAGGTATTTGAGAAAAACCATCAGCCTATAGTATGTAAGGCCATACTTGACAATGGAAGTTGATCCAATTTTGTCACTCAGAATTTATTTGAAAGGTTAAACTTACCTTTTGAGCCTATTAAAATGTCCGTTTCGGGAATGAGCGAAAAGTGCACCAATATTTCTAAACGAACTCAACAAAATAAAATCAACTCATGATAATTTTTCTATCAAAATACCAGCCTTGGTGATAGATAAAATAACCGAAAAAATACCTTCCTTCTCCATGAACATCACAAATTCAAATATACCAACAAATATTCACCTGGCCGACACTGAGTTTCTCAAACCTGCCGATATAGATTTACTTCTACGCGCAGGTGTTTTTTACACTCTTCCTAATACCAGCCAAATCAAATTGAGCAAAAATAATCCTATCTTACAAGATACCAAACTAGGGTGGGTAGTAAGTGGCCCAAGTGATTTACTGACAACAAATAATCAACACACAAACTCCTTAGAATGTCCAAACAACGATCTTCAAAATAGTTTGCAGCTTTTTTGGAACTGCGAAGAAACCACAGAACAAATATGTAAAAATAAATGTTCCCAGGAAGAAATCGACTGTGAAAACCATTTTGAAGCCTCTACACATCGAGATTCTGCTGGAAGATTTTTTATTGTAAGCCTTTCTCCGAGGCCCAATGTTTTTCAGCTTGGAGACTCTTTTCAAACCGCCCTGAAACGTTTTCATGCAATTGAGCAAAAACTGAATAAGAATTCTGATATAAAGCAATCCTACTGCGACTTTATCTCAGAATATGAAAGCCTTGGACATGTCTGAGATAAACCCAAATATCTCCAGCCATAACTCTGTATATCTCTCTTATTATCTTCCACACCATTGTGTGGAAAAGAGTGATAGGCTTACTACTCGCCTCAAAGTCGTCTTCGACGGATTTGCTACGTCGTCTTCAGGACTATCTATCAATGAATGCCTAAAGGTTGGACCTACTGTCCAAAACGATTTGTTTACCGTAATATTGCGTTTTCGATAGCATAATTTTGTATTAACAGGGGACATCGCAAAAATGTATCGGCAATTATTGATCGAACCTCAGCAACGTTGCCTCCAACGAATTCTATGGCGTGCCAACCTTCAAGACAACATAAGACATTTTGAATTGAACACAGTCACCTATGGAATGTCAAGCAGTGCCTTTTTAGCCACGCGTTGTCTGAACCAAATCTCAGAAGGCACCTTAGACTCTTATCCCACAGAAAGTGAAATCATAAGAAATGATGTCTATGTCGATGACGTGATCACCGGTGAATTTACTGAGGAAGCTCTTTCAAATATGCCCAAAAATTTTTTAAAGATATTTGAAGCATACGGACTTGAGTTAAAAAAAATTTCTTCCAATAGCCAATCTGTAATATCTGACATAACCGAGCCTTTTACTCAATCTAAATCCTTAACACTTGATGAATCTCATCACCATAAAACCCTAAACATATCTTGGAATTCCGAACAAGATATTTTCATCTACAACTCTAACATCGATCCCAACTCTAAACCTGTAAATAAACGTGTCATATTATCACTTATTTCACAGATTTTCGACCCTCTTGGCCTTCTAGGACCTATAGTTTCACAAGTTAAAATCCTTTTACAGAAATTATGGTTACCGACTTAAAATCGCTTGGGAGGATCCTGTACCCACAGACATTTTCCGAATATGGAAAAACTTCACCCATCACCTATCCTTAGTTGATTATTTCAAAATTCCCCGCCAAGTCACAATCAAAACATTCGTCGCTTTTGAGCTTCACGGATTTAGTGACTCTTCCATTAATGCATTGGAGACTGCATATAAGCACGTTCCATGGATTTTTATGGCAATATTTCTGTTCATCTACCAACTGCTAAGAGCCGCTTAGCTCCTTTAAAAGCTGAAAGTTTACCACGTCTTGAACTATGTGGTGCTCTAGTCCTTTATCGATTAATGGATAAAGTCATAAAGGCTTTAAATTGTCAACAAAACAGGGTGTACTATTACACTGATTCCACTATTATTCTTTGTTGGCTTTCTCTAGAGCCTAGACAATTGAAATCATACGTCTGTAATAGAGTTTCAGAAATCCAGCAAATAACTGATCCGAATACATGGTATCACATTTCGTCTGTTAAAAATCCAGCGGATATTATATCTCGGGGCATGAGTCCTTAGGACCTCAAAACCTTAGCTATGTGGTGGCACGGTCCAGCCTTTTTATTCAAGCCAAAGGAATTCTGGCCCAGTGAAACTCATATGTCTAATTACAAACGTGAAAAAGGCGATTCTGAAACCCTAGAATTGAACCCTAAATCTATTTTGTTCATCTCTTCAAGCTAGAATTTTTCATGATTTGAAAAATTGTCTGACTACAATAAACTGATCAATGTAACTGCTTACTGTCTACGATTCTTTCAAAATTTGAAATTATCAAAATATACCCGTCAAATAGGACAATTAACACTTTTTGAACGTGAACACGCATTAACTACCCTAGTTACCATAGTTCAAGGTGAAATAAAAAGAAAAATTACCTGAAGCCTCAAAGCAAATTGAAATCCTTGAACCCATTCATTGACAAAACTGGAGTTTTGCGAGTCGGTGGTAAACTCCAACATTCACCACCCACCACATAAACTTCCACCCCGGTACACAATCTACCCTCTCTTTTGTGAGACAAAAACTTTGGCCCATACAGGAAAAATCAGCTGTGAAATATGTTTTTCATAGATGCATAACTAGCTATAAACAAAACCCTAAACCTTCACATACCCTTATGGGAAACTTACCTGAACCAAGAATCAACCCATCAAGACAATTTCTTTCACACCGGCATGAACTATGCTGGATTTTTTATGATAAAAGATTTGAAATTGCGTAACCGGAAATTCATCAAAGCCTACCTATGCATATTTGTGTGTTAGGCTACTAGAGCAGTGCATTTGGAACTGGTTACCGATTTGAATTCTCGAAGTTTCCTGGCTATATATTCCGATAATGGCACCAACTTTATTGGGGCAAATAGCGAGCTACGGGAAATGTATAAACTTTGTCAATCAATTGAATTTGAAACCTATGCCAAAAATAATATGATCCAGTTTCATTTTCATCCCCCTGGTTCTCCGCATTTTGGAGGTTTGTAGGAAAGTGCGTAAAATCTTTCAAACATCACCTGCGTCGTACAGTATCTGACGAAAACCCCCTCACGAGGAATTGTTCCTTATGAGGAATTTTATACTTTCATGGATCAGGTGGAAGCGGTGTTGAATTCTCGACCTCTCTTACCAATAACTAACGACCCCATCGACCTCGAACCCCCACTCCTGGACACTTCCTTGTTGGCCATCCTCTTAACCTCATACCTGACATTGACTTTCAAACAACACCAATGAACCACTATACGAGATACCAGATGTTGCAATCCATGGTTCAACACTTTTGGCGCAGATGGTCTACCCAGTATCTACATAGGTACACTCCACGAGCGTTCAAAATGGCTTTTCAAAACCGATATGGAAAAGCTTCAGGGATCTTTGATTTTATTGAAGGATGACAGCAATCCACCATCCAAATGGACAACCGGAAAGATAGTGAGTCTACACCCAGGCAAGGACGGTATAACACGTGTTGTTAGTGTACGTACCTCTAACAGGAATATTTTTTATTCTGATCAAGGAGAAGAATCCCATCCATACAAGTACATATGACAAGTTTCAGAATTTCGATCGACAAACTTGAATTTGGGTCCACTGTGCAGCGGGCCATCGAGTGAAATCAATGCGAAACAGGGAACTGTGGGGCAGGGCATAATCTTCGCAACCTTAACCTTAACCTAAAACCTAAGTTTCAACCATTATAATGATAACTATAACCAAAAACTGATGCTAATAATCAATTCATTATTTTGACTGAGCCCTCATATTATGTCTTATATTTCAATTATAAAACATCACACGATGATTCCAGTCAGTATGATGTAATCATAGCGGGAACTATCACACCAACACACATGTATAAATTGGAAATCAAGGGACAGGACTGAAACGGCGAGGGTCATTGTATTCCTAATCAAGCCTAATTGGGAACGGAGAGAAAACGTACGTGGAGCGTCAGTTGTGTGTACGTAATAGTATATTATGGTATGCACTGTTCTGTATTGAGATTGAGAGGTCCTGCCTGTCCGCGACCGCGGCACACTTGATCATTGGAAACGACTGCTTAAATTATTAACTTCCTGTGATTCTTTTGCCTGACCTCCGCACTCTTTATAAGCAATCCGGTAATTTCCTAGTGTAATTATTTTTCTAATATGACTTGAATCGATCGCAGTCTGGTACTTGCCAAGCCATATTGATAATCAAATGAATTGCTCGTCAAATTAAAAAACAGCAATTTTATTTTCCATATTCAATAAGCTGTATTTTTGAGACGAATAAACAGATTTTATTGAGTGTCTTGGCGTTTTGAAGGTCGACCTTCGTACAATCAGCCATTTCGCTCAAGAATGATTTGCGACCAAATACATTCCACAAGGGTATAGATAAGACAAGTACTACGGGACGTCTTTGATATTTTCCTGAATATTCCTCTGATGTACAAAAAATCCCATAAGAGCAGTTAAATATTCGGAGGCTTACAGCGAATATTTCACTCATGTACAAAAAATCTTATGAAAGCAGTGGAATTTTCGAAGGCTTACGGCGACAATTCCACTCATGTACAGAAAATCCCATAAGAGCTGTGGAATTTTTGGAGGCTTACAGTTCTTTTATTCAATCAACGGTCACAGCGATAACTCCAAATCGATAATACCAGAGCGAATATTCCACTCATGTACAAAAAACCCCATAAGAGCAGTTGAATTTTCAGAGGCTTACAGCAAATACTCCACTCATGTACAAAAAATCTCATGAGAGCAGCTGACTTTTCAGAGGCTTACAGCGATAACACCAAATCTATAATTCCACTCTGTCATGGCAACACAAATAAACACGTTGTCAGAGCAATCGATATGTCAACGACAATTTTTTTATTTCATACTGTACCGTAAAGTATCATCATCAGAGACTGTAAAAAAAATGGGTTGTAATGAACTGAACAGTATTTAATTCATTATGTACAGTATGATATCACAAGCAGTCAGTATAATATTGTAGAAGACTCAGTATTTCTGTTAAAAATGATGAGTAAAACTGGAATTTTTGAGCAGTAAAAGTACTATTTGGCCTGTATTTCTATGTTCACTATTGTGATTCTAATGGTCAGTAAAAATTTATGAAATGTCAGTATGACTTAGCTGGTAATAATTCCACAAATGTACAGTAAAAAATAATAAATGGCCAGTATGCAATAGTCAGTGATAATTTTAACTAACTCAAACTAACCCAAACTTGATACACATAATACCAATACAGAACACGTCAATTATGATATATAATACTAATTGTAATGTTAACTAGTGCTAACCAACGAGCCGCTGCATATTTTGATCAATTTCGATCACCAACACAAACTAACCCAAACTTGATCCACATAAAATCAATACACAACACGTCAATTATAATATATAATAATAATTGTAATGTTAGTGCTAACCAACGAGCCGCTGCATATTTTTCATCAATTTCTATTACCAACACAAACTAACCCTAACTAACTCAAACTAAATCCGCCTTTCAAAAGAACCTATCTGACCACTTCATCATGACATAAAGGCAGAGTGTTTTCTCTTTACTAAGTTGTGTTTCGTTCCGTTGTAAAAATGTTTGTATTTATACGAAATAAAATATATGACCAACCATTTATTATTTTACTGTCGCTTTATTAATTTTATGGACTGTCCATTATTTTCATCAGGCATTCACTAATTTATTTGATCGTTTTTTTATGATACTGAATCTTGATTATTTATATCTACCATTCATCATTTTTACTGACCACTTCTTTATGTTACTGACCCTTCATTATTTTTACTGACCATTTCTTTATATTACTAACCGTTAATTATTTCAACCGACCAATTATTATTATACTGACCATTTATTATTTTTACTGACCACTTCTTTATGTTACTGACCCTTCATTATTTCAACCAACCATTTATTATCATACTGACTAAGGGAAATAAAATAATGGCAAAGAGAACTGTTCATGAAATTGAAATACTGACCATTTAATTTGTTGCCAAAAAAAATTACTTGACTACTCCAAAAATGACATCATCAAAGACTGTGAAATTGCATTGATAACATGGTATCACGGTTTGGCTAGCGCCAAACATGATATTTTCGTTCACTGTCTTATCTACACGGAAGATTTTGCGCCATTCGCAGAAAGCCTCAAACTCCTTTTGATACCTTTCCGCCGATTTGCCCTTCGCAGCTGTTATGCAAAATTTGGTGCATTTTGCAACTTGTTCACTTAACGGTTTTGAATCCTTCTGGGTCTAGTGTCTGAAACACTCTATCCCTTTTTTCGTTCTTCTTTTAGTTTGCTAGTTTTTATTGAATATGGGGTTGTTCACTTAACATAAACGGTTGGTAAGGTATATCAGATATGACAAACATAAGTTGTTACATGGTCTAGCTAGCGCCATCTCATGGTACGAATGTGAGGTGGACTGCCACCCCAAGTGTGTGGTTTGAGAAGAAAGCACTTTAAACCGGTTAAAAATAGTTATTACAGTATGAAACAAAACAATGTACGATACACAGCCGTCAAATGTCATTAAACTACTCGTCTAGATATTCTAGACTCGGCTCCTTCGTCGCCTCGTCCATAAACATCTTGACTCGTAATTTGAAAAGTCATTTACCGCCTTAGTGACGTAAATAACTATTACACAAATAACCACGTTGTCAACGCAATCAACATGGCAACGCAAATTTAGTGAAGTTATATTCTAGAATTCGTGAAATATTATTCTAAATACCATTCGTGCTTTAAAATTAACCGGTCAAATTTTCGCTCATGCGTGTTTTCTCTACAAATCTCACCCGACCTTCGGTCTCGTGAAATTTTGAGAAAACACACATTCGTGAAAATTTATCGGTAATTTTCAAGCACTCGTGGTATTACCCCCGATACCTAACACCAAATCAATAATACTAAACACACAAATAACCAGGTTGTCAGGGCAATCAACATGGCAACGCAAATTAAGTTAAGTCTTGTTCTAGAATTCGTGAAATATTCTTCCAAATACCATTCGTGCTTTGAAATCAACCGGTAAAATTTTCGCTCATGCGTGTTTTCTCTACAAATTTCACCCGACCTTCGGTCTCGTGAAATTTTGAGAAAACACGCATTCGTGAAAATTTATCGTTAATTTTTAAGCACTCTCGGTATTACCCCCGATTATGGAGGACTATAACTAGGAGATGAATCGACATACGAATATCCCTGAAAATCTGACCCTCTTTTTGCTTAGTTCATTCGAGGGCGCTGTTGCTAGTAGCGCTTTTATTTATTCATTGTGATGGCATGATACTACAACAAACAAGATAAGCTCACGCGCATCTTTCCCGGTGACCGCCCGTTTGAAATGCCTAGGGTGTTCGGTGCCCTTTGCTAGGTTATGTTTTTAACAGCTATTTTCCCATATCTTTCCCATGCAAGGTGACCCAAATGGTCACCATGCGCGAATCGGTTCCAATTTCGTCCAGCTAGTGAGCTTATCTTGTGTGTTCTAGTATCATGTTGTGATGGTAACGTTTATTGCTTGTCAATAATTTGTCAAAATACTTTTATCACATTTTCATTCATTTTTTTTTGCCAAATTTCCACTTCACATTCCACACGCAATGCACTCTCCATAAGGAAAAAATTGAGGTTGAATCGTCGCAGCATCGTGTTTCAAGCCCATGGTTTATTCAATGATGACTGTTGTCAATGGAGGATATGACGTCACTCAGTAACTCTATCAAATAATGCAATTGAACAAAAAAATATGAAAATTCTATACATTTCAGAATAATGTATAACAAGAAATATATTCATAGGTACCTATTATCATCAAATAGTGAAAGTTTTGATGCAACCTAGCAAATAAAAATTGTTGCATATTGATAGAGTATTCGTAACGTTGTTTAAATCATGTTACCTAGGTAACATTTTTGTTTGACATGAAATCGCTAACGACTCTTCGCCATCTGGGGGTAACAATTGAAGCTGAATTACGATTTGAAACCTGGACCACTTTTATGCATTTCGATTACTCTCCTAGTTACAGTCCTCCATACCCCCGATAATACCACTCGGTCATGGCAACACAAATAAACACATTAGCAAAAACATGGGGGTAGAAAAGGGTGGAGACGACATCACGTGACTAAAATGGGATCACTTTCGGCATCTTACCGTGCTCGTTCTGTCGAAGTGATTGTTTACTTTTGAAGAACGGTATGTCTGAGTTTTAGCTGTGTTGTGACGATAATTTTGTGATTTTTGTGTCTTTTTACATTTTTCAATAATGGTTTCATGTGCCCTGAGAAGTTGTGCGAGTAGGGACGCTATCGATAAGAAAAAATCGATTGGAATCCCATTTCATAGGTAAGTATAGTATAATACAGGACCGGGATATGAAATTTGTGCCGAGTTTACTGGCATATATATATATGGTTGAGATTTGTGAATGTTTAATCACATTACATGAATGTTTAGCAGCTGGTTTATAATATACTCAGTGACATTAGAAGTGTTACACCGACTTATTTTCCATAAGTCTCAATGTAAACATGACCTAATACAAAGCTTCAAATCTCCTTTGAAACAAAAAATATCAATTTAACCAAAAAAGCAAAATGTTCAGAATGAATGTGACTTCAATTTTATAGCATTGAAGAAATTCCGTTTCTACCAGGAAACTCTATAGAGTGTTTTGGATTTTCAGCACATTCCACCCAATGCTAATTGCATTGCTAGTTTCACTTCAAAATTTTGAAACACTTTATAGAGTTTCCGGGCAGAAATGGAATTTCTACTATGCTGAAATATTGAAGTTTCATTCGTTCTGAACATTTTGTTTTTTTGGTTAATTCGGTATTTTTTTTCAAAGGCGATATGAAGCAGGTATGAAGATTTGTATTGAGTCATGTTCACATTGAGTCTTATGGAAAATTGGTCGGCGCAAAACACTACTTCTAATGTCAAAAATAATAAATAATGACCATTTTTGGAACACGGCATAATCAAACATGGGGCGCGGTTTGATAACACCGCGCTTTCATCGAATTTTGTTCTTTTGCCACCCCCTCTACTACTTTACCTCAACTCGAAATTCGTCATTTGACATTCACCAAGTTGGTATTGTCATCTTCTGATTTCTAGAGAGTGTTTTTCTTGACCTTCGTAATACTGACGGACTCAATACTCCGAAAAGTACTAACTGGGGTGATTCTGTACCTCAACCTATTCAATACTTCTTCACCAAAATCTCTTTATTGTTACATTTTGATGTAAAATCAAAGACAATTATCAAAATATCATATGGAGACATTATTTATAAAAACCATGTTCACAAAATATGAAGATAGATATGACTTATTTCAATGGATACTTTGATCTCCATAAAATAAAGGAATTTAGAGCTGCGGCATCAATGAGATGACCAAAGATTAGTATTTCTCATAATTTGCAGGAAACAACATACCCAAATGGGTTTTTGCACGCCTACAAGTTTTACGAAGTGGGGTTTTTCTGTGCACCAAACACTATAAATCTGGATAAAATACATCAGAATATTTCAAAATATGACTTTATTATTGAATAATAATTAATAATCTAATATTAGTAAGTTATATTGTCTAGTTAGCATTTCTAAGAGGATTATCGTTTGATTTTCGTGCATGATCAAAGAGATCAAAATTATCTCTATTTTTCATGGAAAAAATCAAGTGTTGGTACAAAATCACCCCAGTTAGTACTAGGAAAGTAAAGGGCGCGCAAATATCCAACTCTCCCCTACAGGGCGCGTTCAAAAAAGGAAATTCACTCTGAGTCATCCAGTATTGTCATTCAGTTTCATATTAATTAAGATTTTCCAAAGACCCCGTGCGCAGAGAGGCTTGGATCAGATTTGTTAATAGAGCAAGCTGGCAGCCGACCAAATATAGTATGCTGTGCTCTAAATATTTTTTAGAACAATATTTTGAGAGAACATCAAAATGTATCGTTTGTTTGAAGGTAGAAGCTGTTCCAACAATTAATGGGGTGAGTAGTCTGTGCGCAAGCTAGATTAAGTATTGTTTTCCATTTTGAATCATATTTTTACATTGAGAATCCTATTTTTCAACCAAGCAGGATATTTCATAAACAATACCTTTTTTTTCTTAAAACCCATAATAAAAACTTTTTCCTCTTTGTAACTCAATCCGAAGACAAACTGGGAACTGTATACAGGAGGTTTTCTAACTACGGTGAGAAGAAAAGTTCCCGTGAACATAATATGTCCGGAGTTGCTTCGTTTCTGAAATACAGGGTCCAGTGGCGTCTCTATAGGCACCACAGCCAATTCAATAAGTTAGGTGATTTTTATTATTTTTCTCGTACACGAAGCCAGATATGAAAAAAACTCAGAAGACCAAAAAGTTGTATTTTTAGTTGCTTGATCTCTAAAATATAGAAAAAAAATAAAACACTCAATGAAAATTTAGGTATTTCTATTAGATAATTAATACAAGAAATTATTTATGAAAGACTCCATTCTACAGTATGACCCTTCTACAGAGTGACCCATTTGAAAGCGGGTCACCCTCATAACAATTTTATTTATGGGGCGACTCTGATGCGATTTGTTTTGAATTGTAGAAGGAGAAAAAGTAAATTTTGGGGTCATGCGACGTCCAGTTTTCTTTCAAACCAAGACCTACTAGATTACCTCAAGAGGCTGAAAAATCCAGAATCCATATTAGCTCGCATATTAGGGTTTTTTTTTTGAAAAAATCTGCCTACGCCACTGGATTCGTCATCCTCTAAAATGGATCTGCACCAAATTTCATGAGGAAATATTCAACATCAACGATTCTACGGCTATTACTGTCAAGTTAGTTATTATAATGTATTATAATGTATTACTTATTTTGTTGCAGGATGGTACACTTGTATCCGAAAGTCTTGCTTGTGAAACTGCTGCTTGAATCAGTGGAACGGTGTCTAGTACAAGCACGAATGATGACGAAGAATAACCAATACCTTCCAAAATTCGAGTATTATCCAATATTATTGCTAAGCCACAAAGCAATATAAGTGATCCTTCAAGTAAATCTAAAGAGTCTGTCCGGATGATAAGCTGCCCTTCAACAACGACTGTGACTCCAACATCTTTGACTGCTCCTACCTATCCTATTCCGGACTTAAGCAGCTCTGAGTTGTCGCCGAGAAAACGAAAAGTGATTGGTACATTGAAACGAGTTGAAGCAGTGAGCTCAAGACGGAAGATGAAGCTCTCTCTGGCAAGAAAAAAGATAGCTCGCAAAGAAAGAAAAATTTCCAGCATGAAAAACATCATGAACGATTTGAAATCGAAAAGGTTCATAGAAGAAGAAAATTTGGACATGATATAAAGATTAGGAGGACCACTAGAGCTATACTTTCGACAGAATAGAAAAGGTTTAAAGAAATCATTGCCCAATAAATATACAGAGGAGTTGAAGGTGTTTGCACTTACTCTTCACTTTCACTCACTCGCTGCCTATAAGTATGTGAGAAAAACTTTTAAAACATGTCTACCGCATACAAGAACCATAAGCCGCTGGTATCAGAGTATCAGTGGACTTCCTGGTTTCACTAGTGAAGCTTTTGAAGCATTGAAATGGAAATCTACTGCTTCAAATCCAGACATTATTTGTGCTCTTGTTATGGATGACATGGCCATTCGCCAACATGAAGAATGGGTACCATCTCAAAGAAAATCATATGGGTATGTTGACATGGGAACTGGTGTTCAAGAAACAACAGTAGCGTCCAACGCATTGGTATTTTTGATAAATGCTGTTAATGGAAACTGGAAGATACCTGTGAGATATTTTCTCATCACAGGAATAAAAGCCGACCAAAAAGCAGCTTCAGTTTTGGAATGCCTAAAAAAATGTCATGAGGCAGGCTTGAAATTGGTAAGCCTAACATATGACGGTGCTCCCACAAATTTGGCCATGGCGAATCGTCTTGGATGCAATTTAGATCATAGATTCCTGAAAACGAATTTTAAACATCCTTCATATGATGATTCAGTGGTGGTGTTTTTGGATGCTTCACACATGATCAAACTTGTGAGAAATAATCTTTCGCAAAAGGGATCATTGGTGAACAATGAAGGCAATCTTATTGACTGGCGCTATTTGAAAGAGTTGCATGAACTCCAGGAAACTGAATCGTTCCATTTGGCAAACAAGCTGCGGAAGCAACATATTAAATACAAGAATCAAATCATGAAAGTGAAACTGGCAAGTCAAATTTTCAGTGAAAGCGTGGCGACTGCTCTTACTTTTTGTGCTGAAGTCTTATCACTGGATGCCTTTGAAGAAGTTTTGTCCAACAGTTGAATTCATTTTAACTATGAATACTCTATTTGACATCTTCAATTCAAGAAACTTATTGCAGTCCAACTCCAAAAAACTACTTTCAGAAAAAAAATCTGCTATGATATAATCATATCTTGATAAAGCTGATGTGTACATAAATAGCTTGAGAACCCATAAAAATGGTACGTTATTGCTTGACTCAAAATCGCATACCGGATTTTTGGGTTTGAAAGTATGCATTCAAGTGTCAAGTTTGTGTTCAATAGTTTGATTGAGGATCAAAAAGTCCTAAAGTTTTTACCATGCTACAAATTTTCCCAGAATAGTTTGGAACTCTTGTTTTGTTCTATCCGTGCTCAAGGTGGATGTAACAATAACCCAACAGCTAGACAACTTCAATCTGGGTATAAAAAGCTTCTTTTCCATGTAGAAGTCAAGGACAATTCCAGAGGAAACTGCATACCTCTGGATCAACTTGGTATTTTGAAACTGAAGCCTGTGCCAATGCCACTTCTACTACCACTACCACTTCACTTCTAATTCCAGAGAATTTAAAACCAAGTTGGAAGTTGTCAACAGTGTTGAGAATGATCACGATAATTTACCGGAGCCCACATCCTTGTTTTCCAAAAACATAATTGCTTATATCGCTGGATATGTAGTACGTTATTTAAAAAAGAAAATTGTTTGTGAACAATGTCTAGATGCCTTGAGCAATGACAACAGAGAACAATTTCTATTTTCTTTTATCAATTCAAAAAATAAAAATGGACTTCAGTATCCTTCTGATGATGTTCTTCAGATTTGTGCAGTTAGTGAGAAACGGAAGAATTCAGTGTCGTCTATGGGATTGAACTGTGTCAAAATTGAAACTTCACTAAACTTGATTTCGAGAAAATTTGTAGATTCCAATATTTTTTTCAATCTACTCAGTCATGGCTATGATCAATTTGTGTTGGACAATCATAGGTATTTACTTATGAAAAGAATTGTTGCGAAGTACCTAGATATACGAGTGTTTTTTTTTTTTAAATAAATCTAGTAATCTTAAAGCTAATAGTATAAGATATAAAACTGATAAAATCATACTATTCAAAGGACAATAAAAAAATCTCAATTATCATAATTTCTCTTTATTGGTCACCTTGCATCCTACTACCTAGGCAGAAAGTATAATTTTTAAAATTAAATATCTTTTTTATCGCATGCTGAGACCCAATCTTATCATTTTAAGGTTTCTGGATTGTGAGTTTTGGTTTGGGGTCAATGAAAACTCCAGGATTGATTGAAAGCTTGTGTTGACGTTTTGGTGTATCATGACTGATAAGATTAGCGTCCCGAAGATGTACTTGCACACGTTTTGGTGTATATTACACCTTCTTCAGGGCTACATAAAAACAATCCTTTCGGTCGAAACATAGGCACAAGTTTTCTATCAATCCTGGAGTTTTCATTGACCCTAAAACCCAAAATCCAGCAACCATTAAATAAAATTTTTGTTTATTTAACGATCCAGCAAATTTGTAGACGAGTGTGGTTAATTTGTTGGGTTTTAGGATCAGTGAAATTAAAGTCCAATTTTTTTCAAAATGGCCGACGTTTCGCAATATATAATTGCATCATCAGGGCGATTTTAACACTCTGGACTCAAGTCGCAAGAATACATATTTACACGTGTGTGTCGTGTAAATATGTATTCTTGCGACTTGAGTCCAGAGTCTTGAAATCGCCCTGATGATGCAATTATTTATTGCGAAACGTCGGCCATTTTAAAACAAATTGGACTTTAATTTCACTGATCCTCAAACTCAACAAATTAACCACACTCGTCTATTAAATAAAATATCTTGTTCCTGCAGATTCCAAATACTTGTTGAGTTCTTGAATAGATAGAAATATTCCAGAACTTTTCTAATCCTTGAAAGATAATAGAACATGTTTGAAGAATTATTATATATAATAATAATTATTAGTATTATTTCACAAATTTGCAGAGCAGGTAGAGAAAACATTTTCAAAATCTATTTTTCCTGTTCATGTAGGTACAGTCGTTTGCATCAATCCGTGTCCACATTAGTAAAAACGTTGTGCCCGATAAAAATATATGCGTCTGTGGACGGGTTTTCCGCAAATATGTCCTGCATTTTGTATAACGGATCTATACACACGACTGTACATACCTACCACCACGTTTCTCTTGCAATAGAAGAATCAAATTTCAATTCACTTATTTTCTTGTTTACTGTCATCTTTCTTATTCGTCTTCATTTATGTCCAAGTGAATATTCAACTGCATGATTTGTATTATCATAGCATAACTGATAATGAGAAACTTGCATCAAATTTTTTTATAGTTGAATTCGAGACTCCATGAAAAATAAAGAGACCCGTATTTTTCTTTTTGTTGTGAGTCAAAAATTGACATTGATATATTGATATAACGCTAAAGGTGCTAAAATTGCAATGTTATGACGTCATAGCATTGTAATATCATGCTCATTATATCTATATTCAGAACTTCAAACTTGAATAACTAATGACAAAAACAACAACGAAATAAAAAAATACGTATCGATTTTTATGCGATTTTCTTCAGTTTGCAATTGGAAAAAATCGAATTAATTTTTCATGCAAGTTGCCCATTGTTATACGTTGTATGTTGTTTGTTGCTTCGTTCAAGTTTTACTTCCTATTGTTTTGTTGAGTATCTACTCCAGTACTGTTTCGTTTTGTACATAACATTGAATTAGGTTTCACGATTGGAAAAAACTTTTTACGGATTGTTTTATAATACTTCACACATAATATAGATAATAGTAAAAAGTAATTGAAACAATTATGAATAATAAATACAAATAAATAATTTTTCCATGAATAAATTCGAATAAAGTTTAAATCTCGAGTAACAGTTCTGAAGTATTTCTATCTGTGAGCCAGTTCGCCCCTGTCTACGTCGCGATATTGCAGCTTCTCCAAGCTCCACTAACCGATCCCATTTTTCTATCACAGTCGGATTGTTCCTTAGCGACTCTTATGAGTCTATCTCGATGGGCACAAATAACCACGTTGTCAGAGCAATCAATATGGCAACGCAGATTAAGTGAAGTTTTGTTCTAGAATTCGTGAAATATTCTTCCAAATACCATTCGTGCTTTGAAATTAACCGGATAAATTTTCGCTCATGCGTGTTTTCTCTACAAATTTCACTCGACCTCCGGTTTCATGAAATTTTAAGAAAACACGCATTCGTAAAAATGTATTGGTGATTTTTAAGCACTCGTGGTATCACCCCCGATAACACCGAATCGATAATACCACATCGATAACACCACTCTGTCATGGCAACACAAATAATCATTTTGGCACAAATAACCACGTTGTCATGGCAATCAATATGGCAACGCAGATTAAGTCAAGTTATGTTCTAGGATCCATGAAATATTCCTTTGAATTCCATTCGTGCTTTGAAATTACCTGGATAAATTTTCGCTCATGCGTGTTTTCTCTACAATTTTGAGAAAACGCGCATTCGTGAAAATTTATCGGTAATTTTTAAGCACTCGTGGTATTATCCCCGAATATTCCACTCATGTACAAAAATCCCATAAGAGCAGTTGAATTTACGGAGGCTTACAGCGAATATTCCACTCATGTACAAAAAATCCCATAAGAGCAGTTGAATTTTCGGAGGCTTACAGCGAATATTCCACTCATGTACAAAAAATCCCATAAGAGCAGCTGACTTTCCGGAGACTTACAGCGATAACACCTCGGATTTGGTAAATAAAAATGGACTGCTAATGCAATGAGAAGTAAAATCACTGGAGCATGGGCGCCGCCATGATGGGACAATTTAAGTTGGTGCTTCTGATTTTCAGTGGTGCCATAGTTGAAAAATGCAGGAATCTTTAATGCCTGATTAACATTAAAATTTATTTCGAAGTGGAACTGTCAAATTTCCGCTTGTCAAACGGGAATCATCTGTAACTATTCACATAATATTTGGCGTAATGGTGACACAAATTGAATGTAGATGGTAACATATGATTCTCGTTTGCCAAGCGGAAATTTGACAGTTCCAATCCAAAGACCAATTGAATGTAAGCCTTACATAAAGCTACTGTCTGATTCCGAGGTTATATTAATTATTATAAATTCAAGTGAATAAATAATAAGATAAGGGACGACGGATATTGGTAAATATTTCTATTTTTTCTTCAAGTATCTGTGACTTCTAGTTCCCGTCGTTTCTGTGCATATTGAAGAGAATAAAACCGCAGAATGCATAAATCTTGAAACTTCGACTATCTCAAGTACCCATATACCTATTTTCCAGGGTCAGGGTCCAAGTTAAACCCGTTACGCGATGTAGGTAGTAGGTATATAGTAACAACACAATAGATCATGCTATTCGCTACTTATAATGCTGTTGAGAGGACATTAACTATAGGTGATGATACCTATTTTTGAAAAATTGAGTTAAATGAAGGCTAATTTTTTGTTAATAATAATCCAACACAAAACGTTTCATGGTTTTATAAGTATTTAGGATAATATCAAAAACCCTGCACAAAATCACACTGTAGATCTTGAATTTTGAGTATAGGTATCTTCTTAAAATCCAATATTCCAAAATCCAAATCGAAATAGTAGGTGACATAGGACACAGACATTACCTCAAAAACGAAACAATCACTAATCAGTTGTCTTTCTGCATTTTTCAATGGCCGCATAAGAGAAATTGCAGCGCTGCATCGCTTTTCTCGAGCGATCCCACTGAAATTACATAAATGATAATTTCCACCACTGCATCACAGTTCCTGCGATAAAGCGAAAGAAATATAGGTTTTTTCGCTAGACTACTGTGCTGCAGTACAGCGAATCATGTCATTCCAGTCGGACCGCTTAAATATAGCGCTAGTTTTCGTAAGGCAGCCATAAGCCGCTTTCCAGCTAGTGCTTCAAGCTCAAGCGCCGATTAACACCGTGTTTGGAACACAAAAGAGATCCTGAAACACGTTTTGTGCTACTCACATACACAAACTTCAAAACTATCGATGGAATGTTTGTTTACGTTTGAGCCAAGGCATCTCGACATTGTGATTAATGTGAAAATGAGTTAAAATATTGTTTATAAGCGACTAGCTGAATTTGGTATGGTTAAGCATGGATCCAGTCAAAAAAGATCAAACTTGCCAATGTTTTGATTTTAAATAGGTATGACATAATTTGACGTTAAGCTAGTTTTGCGCTTCAAGCCCACATTTTCCGGGTGTTGCTTCAGGGGAAAGGGGAAAAAACGCGGAGCTCCAAACGCAATACAGCTGGAACACGCGTTTAGTGTTTTTGCGCACTCAAAAGCTCGATTGCGTGTATCAAAATTTGCAAATCTACCTGATTCAAATCAATTATTTACATACATACATCATAACATACCCAAACTTTTCACTTGAATGACATGTCACTGTCGTATGGTTTTGTCAATTCAAATATTACACTGCTCAATTTTGTAAACAATTCTATGAGCAATACCAGTTTTTTTACGAACCAGCTGTTCGTCCTTTTATCTACTGCACCCTGGAGACGGATTTTTCTCAATATTCCAAAAATCATGAAATTTCACAGATCGCATAAACTTTTAATGCTGGATCAGGATTTGAGCTCAAAATTTGAAAATTTTAACTGGTAATTGGTTCTTATCGATAGGGCCAGTAGTTTTCGAGAAAATCGCATTTTTTTACATCGATGCATGAATATTCAATATTTTCGAAACCGCTCAAATTCAAATATTGAGATTTGGTACGTGCATAAACTTTTTTCGTCAAATTAAATCTCGATTTTTGATTAAAAAACCTTTATCTATCATATTCTGAAATTAGGATGTAAAAAAGAGTAACATAAAAAAAACGGTATTTTTTTTACCCGTTATCCCCCCACCCCCCAGTAACGTCACTGATTGACATTTTGAAATTTTGTGCTGATATCTTGATTCAGCACTATGAGTTTATGCGATGTATTAAATTTCATAATTTTTGTATAAACGGTTCCTGAAATATTTAGAAAAACACGTCTTCAGGGTGCCTTTTTTTTAAAGGGCGCAGCTTTCTTAGGAAGCATTCTTCGACACATTTTTACAGATACTTTCTTTCCTTGAATTGTTTACCAATGTTTAGGAAACACCCTGGATAATGGAATGTTCTCGAGAAAAGTAACTCAGCAACTCAAACAAACAGAATCACGTGGTTGCCCATCTTTATATCCACAGCCAAGTCCAAGAAAAAATGAGAAGCGACAACACTTTTCCCGCCAAAAAATTTGGGTGAGTGTATGGAGTAGGAATCTGTCATAGGCTTCGTCAGCTGTTTAAAGATAATTTCGAATAGTCCACACATGAATTGACAGTGACATCTGAGGATATTGGGTCATGTAACAGACGCTTTGCAAGTAAAATCGTCTGTCACATGACATCGTTATCATTGTTGAATATTCTCAAGTACCTATAGTGTGAAAAAGAATATACGGCACTATTTTCACGATTTGGCTACGTAAAATTCTTGTTAAAAAGCATCAAATCCGAGAATATCTCAGTTTGAATTCTTACCCGGACTATAACTAAACATCAGAGTAGCTGTTGATTGTTATAGGCGAAAAAATGCATCAGCAACCAAGTATTCTTTAACAAGATGGTGCCCTACAATCTTCATTCATAATTGTGTTTTTGGTACAATTCTCATGATTGGCCCGTCATATTTCAATCGATGCTATTTTTGACAAATTTTGTATTATATTATTGATGTCTATGTGGAATGGATAAGAATTATATTGATTTTGAGACATTACGAGGCAAAATATAGTGGATTAACAGAAATAATTGGAATCTTAATCGAGGCGTTGGAATATTGTTGAATTTGATTGGTTCTCAATGGTTTCTATTGATATTTTGCGTTTTCAGCCAATTTCCTTATAAAATTGTGGTCTTTGGTACAATGGACAATTTGCATACATTTTCAAATGAGTTGAAATTTTATATACGTTTTCTAGACATTATTTGAAAGTCACTAGCGAAAAAATTTTTCCGAAATACCCAAAAATATACCAAAAATGAAAAAGAAAACGCGAACTTCACTACATGATCGCAAAGGAGGTGGGGCCATATTACCCTTCCGAGAGAGAGAGAGTCATCTCAGTTAATACGTCAGACGGCGATAGATAGTGTATTCTGTGACGTAGTGGATGCTGATTGGCGCTCTTTAATCGGTGATTACTACATTATAAGAGGTCGTAGCTTGATTTTTTAAACATCAATGGCATCCTTATATTTTTCATATTTTCAAAAAATGTGCAAATTGTCCATTCTCCTGATTGGCCCCGTCATATTTAATCGATGCAAACCTTTTGTTTCTTCACTTTTAGACTGTTATAATATTTTGATGTGTTGAAATGCTATACACGAGTCATTCAAAAATTCCCAATATTTTTCTGCAGAAGAAAAGTACATTTTCAGTATGCCTTGCACAGGTCCGTTCGTTATATTTTCATGTTTTGAGCTCAACACGTAGGTTGGAATAAATTCATTTAAAATTCAGGGGTTTATTTTCTAGAAAAACGCTCGGACACGACGATTTTCATTTTTGACTGCGATTTTTTTTATGGTAAATTTATTTATACGGGGTAGACCCAGAATAAGTTAGGACCATCAACTTCATTTTTTCAAATGAAAACCCCCATTTTTTTATTCATATTTGAATTCTGCGTGAAATTCTGAGTAATATGATGATGATAATTCTAGTATACAGGGTGGAACAAAAATTGGTTCGGACCATCAACTTCATTTTTTGAAATGAAAACCCCCTTTTTCATTCCATTTTCGAATTCCACATCAAATTCTAAGTAGGTTCCATGTACCATGTCCTTAGCCTAACCCAACGCAGTTATCGGGAAATACGATTGTTCAGAAGCACAGTCGATTTGATCAATCGTATAAATTTCTCGATAACTATAATAAAAAAAGGGCGTTTTCATTTGAAAAAATGAAGTTGACGGTCCAAACTGATTTTTGGTCCACCCTGTATACTAGAATTATCATAATCATATTACTCAGAATTTCACGTGAAATTCAAAAATGAAATAAAAAATGGGGGTTTCCATTTGAAAAAATGAAGTTGATGGTCGTAACCTATTTTTGGTCCACCCTGTATAAATAAAATTACCATAAAAAAAACCGCAGTCAATAATAAAAATCAACGTGTCCGACCGTTTTTCCCTTAGAACATAGAACCCACTAGAACTGGCGTACACCCTAGATTCCGGGCAAATTGTTTGTCACTATAATAAACATATTATTTACATCTCGTCCGTTGAATTCGTTCAACGTTGCCTTGTTGCAAATAAGAAGCACTCAGAATTTTCATTTTTTATCAAAAGGGATTAACCAGTGTAATAACGAGGATATGTGTTGATTTTTTATTTGTTTCAATATCGTTGTTGTTATAGGACAGTTATAATCTACTGATTATTGAGTTTTGTTCACATAAATCAGCTGTTGGGCCTTCAAAAATATTGAAATTTGAACAAGCCGACAACAGTGTTCCAAGGGAGCTACAGGTTATGATTGGTTAGAATGACTATCAGCTGTGATTGGTTGATCTCAAATAGGCATTTGTGTCGTATTGCCAGATGTCTTTCGTTGCATCGTGTCTACAAAGGTTCATGGAAAAATATAGGTCCCATTGAAAATGTTTTATTATCACTAGTGATCTAAAAATGTACATTTAATATAATTGGTAACTACCGGAGATGCACTCATAGAGTATAGAGTATTTTTAATGAGAATAAAAATACCTTGAATACAAAGTAGCTACTTATTTGATTTGCAGTTTGGCAAACTCGCTAGAATTCTCGCAAGAATTCCTCTCTCCCCTCAATATATGAACATGTGACACACAAAGAGACGTCGGGCTATATCTAGTTGTTGGAAAATCATTGGTTTTTCCAGAAAACAAAATCCTGAATTTAAAATGAATTTATTCCAACCTACGTGTCCTCACTGTACAGGGTGTCCCAACGGTCGAGTAAAGTAGGTTTTATCATATAGGATATGAAAAATATCAATATCAATATGCGTCACAGGTTAGGGGTGTAAATAGCGCACATTCTGAAAATATTTTGAAACATACAGGGTGCATCACAAAAGTATGGCACGAAAAAGTATGATTTTTTTAAATAGAATGCCCTGTATTTGATTTCATTTCTGGATTCAATGTGTCACTATAAACATTTTTTGTTCTATAATATATGGGTCTAAATTTGATAGTTTTTGAATTATTCGAAATTAACGGAAAATTTTGCATTTTCATGATATTGGAAAATGACTGTTTTCTCCCTTATTTAAGACATTACACTCTTGAAATTTGGTGGGGATAAGGACTAGAGTCATATCAAATCTTCCACAGAAAATATTCGATATTTGTTATACAGGGTGTTTTTTATAATGGTTCAAATTTTTCGATTTTCAAAATAAAAAATTTCTTTTTTTTTAAATGGTACACCCCTTTTACTATTACTATAGTGAATTGAGTATTTTAAAACCTATCATTTTTGCTAATAATGTCCAATACCTATCTTCAATAGTTATCGAGAAAATTCGAATTTTCCAAATCGTTCGGTCATATTTTATGGAATGTATGGCGATCACCGGCCGTTGCCATGGAAAAAACAAAAATTATTGTTGACAGAAGTAAAAATTAATCCTTTCTTTTTGATCCATATTTTTGGCTATGGACTATCCACTGAATGATTTGATTGACATGATCTATGTATTGGGGGAAGCCGAGAGAAACCCTCTACTGGCTCAAAGAATTTACCGAACAAAATATCCCGAACGGCGGCTACCCACTACTCTCTGTTTTCGAAATGTGATGGAAAGGTTTGATTCCAGTGGAAGTGTCTTATACACGAAACGTAAAGTTGTTAACAAGAACGCAGCAAACGAAGAAAAAAAACTAGATATTTTGTTACATATTGAAGAAAATCCCCATGTAAGTAGCAGGGCATCATCAACTATATGCAACACTTCAAAATCCACTGTGAATCGGACAACAAAAAAATTCAAATACCAGCCTTACCATATTCATCTTCATCAAGAATTGCTGGAAAGAGATTTTGAAAAACGAGTTCTGTTTTGCAATATCATCAATCAACGAATTCAGTTGGATAACAACTTTTTGTGCAAAATTATGTTCTCCGATGAGGCGACATTTAGAAGCAACGGGGCTGTAAACAGGCATAATATGCACTATTATGCGACTGAAAATCCATTTTGGCTACGAGAAGTCCAACATCAAAATTATTGGTCAATAAATGTATGGTGTGGCATCCACCATAACCAAATCATTGGTCCCTTCTTTTTTGATGAACATTTATCGGGTCGCAACTATTTGAATTTCTTGCGTGAAGAAATGCCTCTGCTACTTGAAGATATCAATTTAGTCGAACGGGCAAATATGTGGCTGCAACAGGATGGTGCACCTCCACATTACCATCGTGATGTACGGGCATTTTTGGATATGCAATTCCCAGGAAAATGGTTAGGACGTGGAGGTTCTATTCCGTGGCCACCGAGAGCATGCGACTCAACTCCCCTCGATTTTTTTTTATGGGGATTCATAAAAGACCGAGTATACTTTACCAAGCCAACCACCATGGAAGATATGAAAAATAGAATACGGGACGTTTGTCATTCAGTGACGCCTTTGATGTTATCAGAAGTCAGGCTGAATCTTCAAAGAAGACTGAATCTATGTATTCAACAGGGAGGTCACCTTTTTGAACATATATTAAGACAAAATATCGATTAACAATTTGAATATTAGTATTACCTTTGAATAATAACTTGAAACTTGGCATAGTTTATCATTTTATTGCAAAACACAAGGTAGCGATTTAGAAAATTCGGAATTTCTCGATAACCATGAAAGATAGTTATAGGACATTATTTGCAAAAATGATAGGTTTTCAAATACTCGATCCACTACCGTAATAATAAAAGGGGTGTATCATTTGAAAAAAATGTTTTTTTTTATTTTGAAAATCGGAAAGTTTGGACTATAGTAAAAAACACCCTGTATAAAAAATAGCGAACATCTCCGGTTCAAGCACTGATATGACACTAGTCCTTATCCCTACCAAATCTCAAAAGTGTAATATCTTAAATAACGGAGAAAACAATCATTTTTCAATATCATTAAAATGCAAATTTTTTTTGTTAAATTCGAATAATTCAAAAACTATCAAATTTAGACCCATATATTATAAAACAAAAAATGTTCATAGTGACACATAAAATCCAGAAATAAAATCAAAAACAAGGCATTCTATTTAAAAAAATCATACTTTTACACGCCATACTTTTGTGACGTATGTTTCCAAATATTTTCATAATGTGCGCTATTTACACCATTAACCTGTGACGCATATTGATATTGATATTTTTCATATCCTATATGATAAAACCTACTTTACTCTATCGTTGGGAAACCCTGTATATTATTTCCAGTGGTTGAAATCCCATCGATGAAAAAATCAGTCAGCAAAATATGTCATTATCTGACGGTCTATCACAATGAGAAAACAAAGGAAACAAACACTCATCGACGAATCTATGATTTGTGGATTGGAGATTATTTGGAACGACCAACTACTAGCCATAATCCAGGAATCGTATAAAGATAATACAGTTATTATTAAAAGCGGCAATAGTTTTTCCCAGCCAATAACAGTCACGAAAGGGCTGAGACAAGGATGCAGCATGTCACCGCTACTATTTAATCTGTATATTGAGATCGTGCTAAAAAACTGGAAAAGGCAGTGTGGGGGAATGGGAATACCAATCGGAGAAGAAACTCTATTTTCATTGAATTTTGCAGACGACCAGGTGGTAGTAGCACAAGACTCATATGACTTGGAGTTTATGATCAAGAGGCTATATAATGAATATGAGTCCTGGGGTCTTCAAGTGAGCCTAAGAAAAACCGAATATCTCGCTGTTAACTCTAACGCCCAGTTTGAAATATTGATTATTGAAGATGCAGAGGTCACACAGGTTGAAAAGTTTAAATATCTAGGGGCTACCATAGACACTTTAGGCATAGGAGAGACTGAGATCAGACATAGAATACACCAGAGCCGAAAAGTAGTTGGTGCGTTAAATTCTCTCTGGTGGGACAAAAACATTTCTATAAAAAACAAAAAACGCATCGGACGTGTGATGGTTGAATCGGTTTTATGTTATGGGTCAGAAATCTGGACTATAAATGCAGACTTAAGAAGAAGGATTCCATCAGTGGAAATGGATTATCTTCGCAGAAGTGCTGGAGTTTCTCGCCTGGAAAAAAAAACCAATGAGTACATCAGGACAACAATGGACGCCACAGAGACAATAATTGAAAGAATAGAGAGAAAAGCTCTCAAATGGTTCGGTCATATGCTTAGAATGCCAGAACATAGATGGCCAAAAAAAGTATATGGTTGGAGACCACCCGGTAGAAGAAAGAAAGGAAGACCACGACGCTCATGGAACGAAGGTATGAGAAAAGCTATGGAAGAGAGAGACCTGGATGAGATGGACGCGTTAAACCGAGATGTATGGAGGAGAGGAACGGGTGTACAGCTATAAGCTGTTTTTTAGATTAAGTTATATCAATTGTGATATACAAAATCTAAACCCGGAATATATATATATATATATATATATAGATTATTTGGCGTCTTTGAATACTTGTGCCAATTTATTGAAGATTGACCAATAATCACAGATTATATGGCAAATAATTCCCGACTATGAATTTCACCCTTAAGTTTGAAAACTGTTGTGGAAGTACACAGGTATGATGTCTTGGTGACAGACGATGACATGGTCATACCATGATCATACTCATATTTGCTGAACACACGGCGCTTTTGTAGTACATTTTTGGAACAGGGCCACCCTCTAAACATTTTTATTTATGGAGCGACTTTGAAGATTTTTTTGAAATGTAGGGGGGAAAGGTGTATTTTGGAACCAGATGTCATCCATTTTTTTGAAAACCAAGGTCTATTTAAAGGCTGAAAAATCCAGAATCGATATTAGCGATTTTTTTGGAAGAAATCTGCCCACGCCACTGGATTCGTCATCTCCCAAAATGGATCTTTACCAAGTTTCATGAAAAAATATTCAACATTGACGATTCTACCTGTCAAGATGTTGTTATATATTCAAAAGCTTTTTTCTCGTTCTATCGTGCAGTTCTTTTTTTTCAAGACATTTTCTCCAATAAATCCCACTAGAAAAAAGTCTAGGATAGTTAAGTCGTGGATTCTGGGAGACTCCATTCATCTACTATTTTGTACCGATTAGGAAAAGGTTCATCTACCCACACCCTCAGGCATCTAGTTAAAAAATCCTGAATTTAAAATTACTTCATGTGTGTTGATTTTATTTAATCTTGTTTTTTGTAAATTTTACCTTCATTTTTCAATTTATTTTTCTGCTTGTTTCATCGCATTTTGATTTTGGTATACCCAAGGATGTTTATTTTAGTTGCTATTTGATACATTTTATGTGACTGATTTGTTATCGCATGAGTAACGAGATAAAAACCTTCTAAATGCATAATAACCAAACCATCAATTTCATGAAATCTGGTACAGACCCATATCAGAGTATAGCAATTTTTTTCTAAAAAAAAACGCTAATATGGATGCTGGATTTTCCAGCTTCTCAATGTTATGTAGTAGTCCTTGGTTTGCAAAAAAAACTGGACGCCGCCTGATGGCACCAAAACACACTTTTTCCCTGTCAACAATAATTTAAAACAGATTACGTCAAAATCGCTCCATAAATAAAAATGTAATGTATATTTTATTGCCCTGTGGGAAGAGCAAAGAAAATCCCCGTGGTCCACTTTGGCGTATATCTGACCTTTAACCCATTATAGTTACCAAGATTGATCGAGATATTCTTCACATAGCCTTATGATATTGAATGCTATTCCAAGCAAATGGAATGCCTGAATCATCTCAGAATCTGCATTCTTGATATTTGAATGTCCTTTCACGAGATGACATCCAATTTGAACAATCTCTCAACAAGTTTATTGACATCGCAACAGCCGTATTCTTTATGCTTTTTGTTAAATTTTAAACAAGATTTCATTTCAACCTTATTCCGTAATAATCTTTTAAATTTTTTGTTTATAAACAACACTATAAATAGGAAAAGTGATGCATACTGATAATTTGAGTAAAGCATACAATCTTATTAGGTGTGTTTGTTATCCCACACTAGTGCACACGGATTTTCACTCTTCTTCACTGCTACACTCAGTGTGGCTTTGATTGTAAAATTTTTGTCTGTTTTTTGAGTCAGAATATCTGCACTAAATGTATTAACGCATTGGGTGAATTTCCTTTACACTAGTAGCCAGAAATTACACCATCAGTCTGGATTACATCATCCCTCACCCAATGACAAACAAACCTGTTTTTATCACTATCAATATCGCTCATTTGCGAGAATACCGGCACAATTCAAAGATTGTCAATATTGAGAACACATTATCATCAATCATCATACTCAAAAAAGTACTTCTTTTTTACAGACAAAACGTGATTCGTGAACAGCGACATAAGTTCAGTTGTGCCCATGTTGTGTCCAGTTACATCGTGACTGGACCAGTGACCTTCTCTGCAGAGTGAAGAAAAAGGTTGAGACTCCTCAAAAGAGCGGCGTGTATAGACTTGCCTGCAATGATTGCTCACGTGGTGAAAACGAGAAGAAAATTCAAAATAAGGGTACAGGAACATCTAAACGCACTCAAGTCTCCTAATGACAACCGATCCGCCTTTGGGGTACATCTGAAGGAAGCGGGCCACACTTTCACCTTTGACCCAAACTTTTAAATGTTACACCAGATCAGTGTGGGCCGGAGACTCGACATGCTCGAAAACTTAGAGATAGCAGAACAATGCAGACTCCCAATGTCATCTCCCTAAACGAGCAAGTGGGGACCACCTTGGGGACCACGTTCATTGAAGCAGCGAGGTTAGTCCATATATTCGACAGAACGCCTCATTCCTGACACTGATGGTTTCTTTCCTTCCTGACATTTGTCAAACAACAACAGCTGATGTTAATGTGAGGTTAGGTTGATTTGTTTACTTCTGTCAAAAATTTCAAGGGTTTCAATTTGCATTTTATGTTTTTTATGTTCGATGTTCAATGTTCATTTTAGTCTGGTGCGCTCCATTCCTACGTCCGTCCTACAGTAATGTGATATACAATAATTGTTAGTCTATAAGTTACCTTTTATTTTATTTTAGACATTTTAACATTACTTCGTCATTTTTTATTTGCAGATTCCCTCTTGATGATGACTTGATAAGCCGAAACGCGTCGAGGGTTTTAGTTAATTAATAAATTTGTGAAGAATTGAGGACTCCACTTCCTTATCCCCTAGAGAAAATACTTGACTACCAAATTATTCTATGCAAAATTTTCTACAAAAGAGAGCTTGTGTATTTTTTTGCTACAAGGAAGAAATGGACTGGAGAAAATGGATTAATTTGAAAAAATCAAATTTTCATATCATGAAAATATCAATTGAGTTTCAATTGCTTTCTCTGACAAGCCGTCGATGTATTGTTAGTCAGCCATTGGCCCCACTCCTTACTTTGTCAGATGGTCCACAAAGAGTCTTCGTACACCTCCATTTATCGACGTCAAAGCTAAACACTCAACCCTTCCAGTTTGTTCTTGATCTAAGTTTTGAGCTCAGATTCTGATTAAGCTTTAGAAGTTCATGCGATATTTTAAATTTCATGATTTTTGTATAAACGGTTTTGGAAACATCGGGGAAGCAGAGTCTCTGGGGTGCACTATGTAAAGGGGCGTAGCTCCCGTAGATAAATGTTTTTGTCAATTTTTTATGAAAACTTTTTATCATGAAAATACCTTATGAAAATACCCCGTGAGAATAAATCACCACAAGCATCTGTTTACCAATATCTAGGAAACACCCTGCATGATCATATAGTTTTTCCTTCATCCATATCTCCTTACCTATCAATCTTAGCGACAATATGTACTGCACCTTTTTTAATGAGAATTTCATGTAGAATAATCAAGTATTCTTATGTTTAAGCCGTAGTTTTTGTGCTATTTATGAAAAACCAAAAAGAAACATCAGACACTCCTCACCACCTCAGCTCGCCTCCCACCGATCAGGACTTTTAGTGTGTTGGTCTATTTTGTTTTTTTGCGGGACTCAATTTCTAAGTCCCCAAAAAAATCAACAATGTATCAATAATTGGTGTTTGGCCATTACTTTTTATTCTAAACAAGTTTTTTCCATAACTCTTTTTGATATCTCTTTAAACAAATGTTCTTCACTCTTGATCACTTTTTAGAAAGACTACCCGAAACCACTCTGTATAAAAATTGATTTGACTAATTCTTCAGGTTTCGGACCATGCAGGAGCGATTCCCAGAAAATCGTAATCCAACTCGAAAATTTGTTGTCATTTACACCTTATGAAATCTGAACCTGTGGACACACCGTAAACACAACTCTAAACATACCTCGAGAATAACTAACTGAAAAAAACAAAAAGAAAAACAATTATTATTGATGACCACAGGAGAAAGTTAATTTGAAGATTTGGCAGATTTTTCTCCTTTGATATGGCTTCTGGGCAAAGACAGATCAGGCACCCACGACCCAGTTATAGACCTGAGGAGCCAGATTATCAAAGCATCCGCACTATCAGGATGCCTACGAGATACAGTCTGGTCAAACCCGTATATGCGCAAAGATAGCAAAATTAGAATCCACAAGACCTATATCAGACCGATCATGACGTTTGGTACAGAAGTCCGTCAAGACACGAACAAGACAAAACACATGCTAAGGGTGGCAGAAATGAGAACACTGAGAACAATAATAGTGATGAAAACAAGAAACAGATTAAGAAACGCAGATATAAGAAAACCATGCGAAATACAAGCTGTTGTGAGATGAAGAAGACAACGTGAAAGGCAGTGGTACAACCATGAAGACAGATGGACGAAAACAAACGTCCGGGGATGGTCCTAGAAAACAACTCGAGAGGCTGAAGACTTTCCGGGAGACCACCTAAAAGGTGGAGAGATAGTGTCGACAATCTTCCTATCAGGAAAAGATGCCGTTGCAGCACCAAAATTAACAGATCGACAAATCTCCAAAAAGTAGAAGAAGAAGAAGAGAATATAGCTTCAAGCCGCAATAACATAGCTTGTAATTTTTGAATCGGATTATCTCAAATCGACGTGTTAAGGCGCTACGGCAGTCTTCTCGCAAATGAGCGATATCTAGATATCGATAGCCTAAAGCTGATAAGTCGTAACCCACAGAAAAACGAAAATTGATATTTTTGTGCCAAAGGTAGGAAACACGCATCAGGTACTAGGTAAGCTACTCAATCCTCATTACTCAAATAAAATGTAAGACGGTAATTTCCGCGATTTTTAACATGTCTTAACCCATCAGTGACGTTTATTTTACTTCTAAATGATTTTATCCCTTGGTGCAGCTTGAATAACATTGCGAGTTTTCTGATAAAGCCACAATTTAATGAATTAAATCCCAGAGCTATCTACTACTACTACTACTACTTTCAGAGTTCGATACAGCCGTAAGCAATCGCCATTCTGTTTCTGTTGGTAACATCATCTCGTATAACTCATTTCCTCTGTACAGTAGTATCAAAACTACGTATTTTCACGATAACCTCACTGAACATCTTTTGAACCTCTGTATTAAAAATATATTTCCACACTAAGTGGCAAACGATGGCGATGTGTGGAGTATGAAACCGGCAAACTTGGCCTGTAAGTCGGTAAATAAATAACAAAGAAATATTTTTGATGCGAAGAACCATTTCATATGTCATATTTTCCATTGAGTTGTCACAATTAGCCGAGTTGCTCTCATTGACTTTGGTAACCAACCAAATTCTCAAAATTTTTGTACAAGCAGTTTTTCAGCTGGGAAGGTAGGACAAAACGAAGAGGCCACCATGCACTGGTCTTTACAGTAAAGAGCATTAGAATTCGCACACAATATTTCAAACAGCCCTCGTGATATGCCCATGATAATTGCAATAAAAAGAAAATGGGTAGGATAACAGTCAGTAATGGAGTTGGGCAGTTAGATGCTCATTTATTGTAAAGTCCAACTTTCGGGAGACAATTTCCTCCCTTAATCAGGACGACTAGTGAGAAATGGACAATAATGAATACATCGCATTTACAATAATTGAATGGGACTTATCATTTATGAGTAAACAAAAAACCCTTATCACTCATATAAGAAAGACATACGGGAACATTGAACACTGTGTATGTAGTATGAATAAAACGTAACACTTACTAGACATAAATAACTTAATTGGTGCCTAAAATATGAGAGATAAATTGATAGAATGATAGAATGTTTGATTGCTGAAAAGGTAAAGTTGTAGTTTAAAATGAGTTAAAATAATAACTTGTGGAATAAAATGTGATTAAAATAGATAAAACTAATAAATAGGACTAAGAACAACGTTAAAAGACAGACATTTTGGCACTAGTGGATTCAAGGATAATAAAACCAATAAACAAAAAACTGTAAACTGCAAACTAATGATGCAGGTGGGTACTGCAGATCCATCTGTGTTTGTAAGGAAGGTGGAAACTGGTCTGGTGAATGCAGTAGGAATCCTCATTCGCGTTGGTTGATGTGAGAGATAGGAGGATATGTGGCAACGTGCTAATTTCTCTAGACGGGCAAAACATCTGATGCGCGCTACACAATTTGATTTTGGAAAGCTGAGTGAGGAAAGTTTGAATTGAACCTCACTTTAGCTAGTTACCACATGGGGCTGATTTGGTGAATTGGGTCACTTACAGTTCGATGGTGGTATCCAGAGTGTGGGGCACCATTCTCCGTTTGTGGACTTCAAGTAAGTAACTATAGATTGAGCTGAGATTTTGAAAGTCAAGGTGATTGTTTAGATTGTTGGGGGTGTTTTTGATGTGGGCCATTTCCAAAAACAGACGTTTGTGGTAGGTGTTGAAGCGTGCTAGCACCTGAACTTCGTCTAAATTAGGATTTTGGCCTGTATTAGTGTGGTGTTGTGCCAATCCACTTGTTGGTTGACGTCTTCTACAATCACTTTTGTGCGATGATAGTCTGGATGAAAGTTTTTGTGAGGTTTGACGGACGTAGGAGCACTCACACGCCATGCAAGGTACCTTGTACACTACATTCCTTATGTCTTTTATGGATAGAGGGGTTTTAGTCTTGCTATTGACTAGACCTACTGTTTTTGTATATTTGCTTTGTATGTATGCGGAATTAATGAATAAAGACGTTATTTATTTATTTATTTATTTTGTTTGTTTCTTTGCGAATTTTGCCCCCTCATGGTCCAGAATGCTGATCAGTTTAGGGGTGAGGTGATCTAAGTGTGATGGTTGATAATAATGGGATTGTTGTTCAGATGGTGGTGCTGGTGGAGGGGTGTCTCGCAAGTGATGTTCCTGGGTGTCCTGAAAACCATGTCTGGTACTGTATAACAATTTGCTTACCATCCTCCATGGGTATAAGTTCTCACTCAGTATGCGGGATAGGGTTTGGAGTGATTGGTCACTTTAAGCTGGGTGAGTGAGTAGGCACAGCTCGACGTTCGAGTGTCAGGATTAGGTTGATCTTCATATTTAGGGGATGGTAAGATTTAAAACTGATGAATCTGTTTGAAGCCATCGGTTTGCGGTACCAGGTAGTGTGGAAGACATTGATTTCTGATCTATGTTCCCTCATGTCAAGAAACGGGATGCTGCTATCGGACTTACTCTTGACAGTGAATTGGAGGTGTGGGTTGTACGAGTTGAAATGGGATCTACCTTATCACCATTTTATCATTTTATCTTTTATTTTTTAACCACCAATCAAGTTAGTTATGTCTAGTGTTACGTTTTATTCATACTACATATACAGTGTTCAATGTTCCCGTATGTCTTCCTTATATGAGTGATAAGGGTTTTTTGTTTACTCATGATTGATAAGTCCCACTCAATTATTGTTTATGCGATGTATTCATTATTGTCCATTTCTCATTAGTCGTCCTGATGAAGGGAGGAAATTGTCTCCCGAAAGCTTGACTTTACAAAAAATGAGCATCTAACTGCCCAACTCCATTACTGACTGCTTTCCCACCAATTTTCTTTTTATTGTAAACGTACCAGTCACCAATTCATTCATTGTGTCATGATAATTGCAGCGGTCGGGAGTACAATCATGGTAAGTGAGTTACAGTTTACGGAATTTTCATGCCGGGGATACACATTTGACCAAGAATCACGAACGTCTGACAATACGAATGTGTAATTGGCCTGTTTGTCGGAAATTGCCGCGATTGGTGCCACATAACACCTTCAATATAAAGGAAAGTCAAATGACAACTTGTGACATGTTTTTAGCCAGCAACCAGTAATACATGAAAATGTATTTCGCCAAACATCCACCGTGGCTCTAGAATTTGTTTGCTGCCTTGTCCCTGATTGGTTGATCGGTTGATAAGCAAAGTTTGTTGTCATCATAGAACAAGTTGTGATTGTCAAAAGTTCTTATTATAAGTTATTCAATTTCATCTTTGTTGAAATAAATTTTTTGAAAATGGAGTGTAATCAAAAGCGTCGTTATAACAGCTTCTGTGTGATTCCTACTTGTCATGATTTAGCAAGTAAGAGACATAGATTTCCTAAGGATAATGCGGAACTTTTCGCAAACTGGATCTTATTTGGTGTGTGATATCCAGGATTCTCCTCTTTTAAAAATATGGTAATTTTCACCCAATTATTACGAAAAAAATACTTTAATCTATATTTTTCTCAACTGGACACATTCCAATTGATCTCAAAATGTTTGTTTTATTATTCAAAAACGAATGAAACATCCGGCACCAACAGCTAGATACACTATTCTAACATTGGGTGAATGAGAATAACCAATAGTGCGGATATATTTTAAAATGAATAATCCAGATACTTCCACTATTGTGGGTATTATCACCATGTAATAGTGAAAAAAAGTAAAAACGCCATAAAAACAATATTCTCCAAACCATCCATCATTAAAATAGTGGTAAAAAGTTTTGATTGAAAACGTATATATTTCGAAATTTGGGTTAAATATACATGCATATTTTAAAACCAGGAACAAAAGTTCAAACAAATTATTAGCATTTGAAATTGCCACATAAATATAACTGTAACAAAAACCTGCAGATGGCACTGTATGCTGATGTAGATTTCTGTTTTACCATATCCTGTCATTTGGTTTATGTGGTTATCCAAACAACCGTTGTAGGGCGCCACTTTATAACGTCAAAACACTCCAACAACCTTCATCATTCATTGCAGTTTCCATTATATTGTGGGTGTTATCACATAACACCTACAATATAAAGGAAAGTCGAATGGCTACTTGTGACATGTTTTTCGCCAGCAACCAGTAATACATGAAAATGCGTATTTCGCCAAACATCCACTGCGGCGCAAGAATTTGTTTGCTGTCTTGTCCCTGATTGGTTGATCGGTTGTTAAGGAAAGTTTGTTGTCATTGTCAAAAGTTCTTGTTATAAGCTTATTTAATTTCATCTTTGATGAAGTAAACTTTTTGAAAATGGAGTGTAATCAGAAGCTTCGTTATAACAGCTTTTGTGTTATTCCTAATTGTCATGATTTAGCAAGTAAGGGACCTAAGGATAATGCGGAACTTTTCGTAAAGTGGATTTGTGAAGTGCGGAATCCATTACTGCAGAATAAGACTTATGAACAAATCTATAGATCTTATTTGGTGTGTGACATCCAGAATCCTCCTGGTTTTAAAATATGGTAATTTTTAACCCAATTATCACGGAAAAAATACTTTAATCGATATTTTTTTCAACTTTATACTAATTCCGGAATTATTTGTAGTTGTCGAAAAGTTATTTTGTGATGATTACTAAGATGATTCTCATTTAACCGATGTTGGAATTTCATCTTTGCCACTCCACCCGCTAATTCGTTTGAAGGTAAATGAAAAAAACAAAAATATATAATCTATTTTTTGAAACCCGGTTGTCTCAGAAAATAATAACTTAAGAAGATGAAAATAATGTATATTTTAAATGGAACACTTTGAACGCATCGTACAGAGGAAATAGGTAGCGAAAATCAATATAGTTGGACATTCTAATTGATCTCAAAATGTTTGTTTTATTATTTGAAAACGAATGAAACAGTCGGCAGCCATAGGTTACTATTCTAACATTGGGTGAATAAGAATAATCATAGTGGATACATTTTGAAATGAATATTCCACATACTTCTACTCTTGTGGGTATTATCACCATGTAATAGTCAAAAAAAGTAAAAACGCCATGAAAAAAATTCTCCAAACCATTCATCAATAAAATAGTGTTTAGAAAGTTTTGATTGAAAACGTATCTATTTCGAAATTTGGGTTAAATATACATACATATTTTAAAATCAGGAACAAAAGCTCAAAAAAATTATAAGCATTTGAAATTGCCGCGGAAATATAGCTGTGACAGAAACCTGCAGGTGGCGCTGTATACAGCAGCAGTTGTTCTTTGGTACTCCACAATCATCCAGAAAAACTGGCGGATCGATGGGCCGGTTCCTTAAGGGTGGCGGATCACTCTCAAGATGTCGTAGGAACGATGAACTTTTCATGATTTAGTTTTCACTGTTTTATAACCAGTTGTTCTTTGATATTCCACAATCATCCAGATCGATTGGCCGGTTCCTTAAGAGTGGCGGATCACCCCCAACATGTCGCGTGAACAACGAACTTTTCATAATATGATTCAGTTGAGGCTGAATTTCTCAAGAGGTGTTCTTTGATAACATATAATCAAAGTCTATTGTGACGAAACATGCCCAGTGGAACGAACTTCCAAGGCGGTCGACAGCGGACACGACGTTACAACCATTGCATCTCGCCATCGAATAACTCGGCTTTTGTCCCGTTTGTCACAAGCCCAAACCACTGCTAACTTCTAGAATAACAAGGTTTATTCGGTTGCCTATACCTAGAATATTGGAGAACTTTCGCCATCTATCGAGGCATTGAAGAGGATCTATATAATAAGCTCCGCCATTCGGACGGGGAGTTAGTTATCGATTAGCCGCGAATTATAATCGTTAAAACATAAATATACGCTGCGATTGTGAACATAAATATTTGTGGTTGTGTCAGTGACTTTAAATAAATTAATTAAAACTGGACAAGTGTTTTCTATAGCGAAACTCGTTACATTGGTGTCAAAAGTGGGATTTATTGTGTGTTATAGAAACGGACATAAATTTTCACTGTGATGACTGCGAAACTAGTGTTTTTAACCGGATTGAAGGTCGCCGAGTTGAAGAGGGAGCTGGAGGAGCGTGACCTGGATAGTAGTGGTAAGAAAACTGATCTACAAACAAGGCTTCGTGAGGCTTTAATGGAAGAAGGCATGGATCCTGATACGTTCCAATTTGAGATTCCCGATCCCAACGCAGTAGTTGAGAAATTGTCCAAGAACTTGAACTAGAAGAATCTTCTAGAGCCATGGAAGGAAAATTGGAAGAAAAGTTTAATGAATCTTCTAGAGCCATGGAAGAGAATTCGAGAAAAATGGAAGAGAAGCTCGAAAAATCCTCCAGAACTACGGAAGAAGAGCTGGAAGAATCTTTCAGAGCCATGGAGGAGAAATTCAAGGAACAGCTGGCGGACAACAACAACTTCTGGAAGGATCAGGTAACGGAAGAAATTGAGAACCTTGAGCATCGAATTGAAGCAAAACTTGGAGATACAATGAAGACTTTGGAAGAGGAAATCGAGGAAGTGCGAAGGCAAGAAACAGTGATCATGAAGCAACCAGACGTCCCATTCGAGAGCAAAGGTGCTAAAGTGGAGTCTGATACCGTGCGAGTCCACATGAAAGCCCCTCAGTTTGATGGCAAGCTGTCCTGGAATAATTACCATCGCCAGTTCGAGGCAGCAGCAAGGGCAAATGGATGGACCGCAATAGAGAAAGCTCTGGCACTAACTCTGGTGCTTCGTGGGGAGGCAACGGAGATCCTGCAGACACTGAACACCCAGGACAGGAGAAGGAGGACCACGATGTGCTCGTCAAGCATCTCGAGCTGCGGTATGGTCAAACTCATTTGGAGCATGTCTACCATTCCCAGTTGAAGAACCGCATCCAAGAGTCCAACGAAACCATGCAAGAATTTGAAGCGGATGTGGCTCGCCTGTCAAGACTGTCTTATCCAACCACGCCAGAAAATGGAAAGGCTGGCAGTCCAGGCCTTTTTGGATGGGTGGGATAAGGAGATAAGGCAATCCCTGATACTTCATCGACCCGAAAGACTAGTCGACGCTCTGGTCAAAGCCTTGGAATTTGAAGCGGCGAAGCAGTCTGTAAAGTTTCCTGCACGCGTGCGAAGGATGGAGGGGAAGGATCCTCTGGAAGAAGTCACCATCGAAGCAACTGTGAGGGGGATCGTAAAGGAAATGGAGGCCTCCAAACGCAGGAAGCTGCGATGCTGGAGCTGTGGAGAGCCTGGCCACGTTCGTAGCCGATGTAGGAGAAAGGTGCGCGCGCCTGCTTTGGAGTCGAAGGTCGATGCGAAGGGGCAATCGTCGACCTCTAACCAGTATTTCCCGAAGAAAACTGCCATAGTTGCCTCTTTAGGACACAAACTGAACAGCGTGTTTGTGGATGGCTTGGTTAATGGAGAGAAACGCACCACGCTGCTGGATACAGGTGCGACGGAGACTACAATCAGGCCCGATATTGTCACAACATCGACAATGATAAAACCAACAAAGTGGCGACTACGGACGGCAACAAGAGACCCGGCTAGGATCCATGGTGAAGTGGAGGCAGCAGTGTCTCTGGGAAGTACCAGCTTCGAACATTCAATGCTGGTTGCTGATATTGAGGAAGAAATCATAATTGGAATGGACATCATGAACACCCAAGGCTTCCAATGAGATTTCAAAAATGGAACACAGAGAACCAACAATGGAGAGGTGATACTGCATGGTAGAGAGAAAAAGACAGTTCGTGTTTTGCTGGCTGGGGATGCTACAATTCCTGAGAGGAGCGAGATGATTTTGTGGGCTCGCCTGGATGGGAAGATGAAAGATGGAAGCATCGTGATGTTTGAGCCTAAAATACACGATTCTGGAGTAGGACGAGGCATTGCATGTGGAAAAAGCCTGGTACATGTGGGAAAGACTGTGCCCGTCAGAGTGATGAACGTCAATTATCACTCTGTAAGTTTGGCAAGGGACACAGTTTTGGGGCTCTGCTCGTCAATTTCCTCTGTAGTGCGACAAGTATGTGAGACTGAGAAGACCATCTCTGAGTTCACCGGAGAGATGGAGAAGTTAGTTGTCACCTCTTCAAGAGACCTGGATAAGACACAAAAACAACGATTGAGAAACCTGATAAGAAATTAAGGCGCCATCTTCGACAACGGGATTGGAGAAAACGTCTGAACGAACGTGGTGCGGCACACCATCAACACAGAGGAAGCACGACCGATCCGTCAAACAGCTAGAAGACTACCTTTGGCCAAGAAGGAGGAGGCGGACAAGATAATCAAGGACATGGAGAAAGGCGGTGTCATTGAGCCTTCTAGTAGTCCGTGGTCATCACCAGTTGTTCTGGTTAAAAAGAATGACGGTTCACCTCGATTCTGTGTGGACTATCGTCAGCTAAACAACGTGACGAAGAAAGACAGCTACGCGCTTTCACGAATCGACGACACTCTGGACACCTTGGCCGGATCGAAGATCTTCTCAACCCTGGACCTGGATATTGGCAGGTAGAAATGGCCCATGAAGATCGAGAGAAGACTGGTTTCAGCGTTGGAGCTGGGCTGTGGCTATTCACTGTTATGCCATTTGGGTTATGCAACGCACCTGTCACGTTCGAGCGGCTGATGGAGACTGTGCTCAAAGGACTATCCTGGTCAACATGTCTGGTATACCTGGATGACATAATTATGGTTGGCAAATCATTTGAAGACCATCTGAAGAACTTGGAGGAGGTATTCCAGAGACTCAGAAGTTCCGGTTTGAAGCTGAGTCCAAAGAAATGCCAACTGTTCCGGAGGAAAGTACAATACCTGGGTCATATCATGTCGGCTGAGGGTGTAGCCGTTGACCAGCAAAAGGTGGAGGCAGTTGAGAAGTGGCCAGTACCAAAGAGCCTCCACGAGCTATGAAGTTTCCTGGGTCTGTGCACGTACTACCGGCGTTATGTCCAGGGATTTGCGAACATCGCTCGGCCCACATAGGCACAGAGACGCTTCCACTGGGACGAGGATTGTCAGGAGGCCTTTGACACACTTAAAAGGGCACTTGCCAGCGCGCTCATCCTAGGCTACCCACTACCTGAGGGAAACTACATCCTGGATACAGATGCCAGCAATGTTGGACTTGGTGCAGTGCTGTCCCAGATCCAGCAGGGACATGAAAGGGTGATCGGCTATTCCAGCAAAACCTTGTCGAAGCCGGAACAAAACTACTGCGTCACGAGAAGGGAACTACTGGCGGTAGTCAAAGGGGTAGAGCACTTCCATGAGTACCTTTACGGAAGAGAGTTTCTGCTGAGAACCAACCACGCCGCGCTTAACTGTCTCCTACAGTTCAAAAATTCGGAGGATCAAGTTGCTCGTTGGATTGAGAGACTTCAAGAGTTCAACTTTGACACGGAACATCGAGCTGGATCCAGCCACAACAACGCTGATGCCCTATCCAGGAGACCTTGTCCAGAACAATATAAGATCCGAGGAAAAGGAGGCGAGCACTTGCAGGACGACTATGGTGGATGATTCCTGGCAATCTGAGGCGCTTCGCAAGGACCAGAAGAAAGATCCAGATCTGAAGATTGTCATCGGATGAAAACTGGCAGGCCAACGACCAGCCTGGCAAAAAGTCGCGCGATTCTCGGCCACCGTAAAGTCCTACTGGGCTCAATGGGACTCAATGATTCTTGATGACGGCATCCTGAAAAGGCTGGTGAAGAATCTGGATGGCACGGAAGATCGGAGGCAGTTAGTCGTTCCTGGAAACAGACAGGCAGAGGTGATGAGAGAGGTCCATGATTGCGTCACGGGTGGACATCTGGGTGAAACCAAGACGCTGGGAAAGCTGAAAGAACGGTTTTACTGGGTCAACTGTCAAGCCGATGTGAAGGATTGGTGCAGAAAATGTGCCGTATGTGCGGCAAGTAACGGACCCCAGAAACGGCCAAAAGCTCCTATGCGCCAATACAACGTGGGAAGCCCCTTTGCAAGGATCGCAATCGACGTGGCTGGACCCTTTCCTGAATCGGACAAACGAAATAAATACATCTTGGTCGCCATGGATTACTTCAGCAAGTGGGCTGAAGCGTAAGCCTTGCCAAACCAGGAGGCGGCTACCGTTGCCGATGTCTTGATCAAGGAATGGTTTTGCCGTTTCGGTGTCCCGTTGGAGCTGCATTCGGACCAGGGCGGGAACTTTGAATCGATGCTATTCCAGAATGTCTGCGATGTCTTGAAGATCAAGAAGACAAGGACAACGGCGTTGCACCCACAATCGGATGGCATGGTGGAGCGAATGAACAGGACCATCAACCGACACTTGGCCAAAGTTGTCTCTGACCACCAAAGAGACTGGGACGAACACCTCCACCTATTTCTTTTGGCATACCGATCTGCAGTTCATGAATCGACAGGCGAATCCCCAGCAAGGATCATCATGGATCGTGAACTCCGGCTGCCCTGCGACCTGAAGTTTGGCTGTCCACCTGGTGAAGATGTCACTGGGGAAGATTACGCAAGCAATCTTCGAAGAAAGATGGACGACATTCATCAACGAGTCCGTTTGAACATCCAGAGTGCCAGCGACCGGATGAAGGAGGACTATGACGTGAACGACGAGGAAGGCGGGTTCCAGGTTGGAGATCTGGTTTGGCTTCACAACCCACAGAGGCGACGTGGTTCTCCCCAAAACTGCAAAGTTCTTGGGAGGGCCCGTATGAGATTCTGGAGCGAATCAATGACGTCGTCTACCGGAAAAAGAAACCACCACGAGGGAAGCCGGGGGTTGTTCATTTCAACCTTTTATCTCGGTATGCTGGAAACCATGACGATCAGGACGCTGAAGTGAGGCAGATCAGGTCACCCAAGAAAGACATGTCATTGGAAACTTTCATGTCTCTACACTCCAATGGCCAGAAAGTCCAGAATGGCGTTGTCCAAGAAAGGCAGCTGGATTTGTTCGAAGCACCGGCCGAATATTCGTTGGCTCACTGGGTCACTGAAGACCTTGGTATGAGGAGTGGTCTTGCTGCTATTTTCAAGCGGAAATTTGGACAACTGGAACATCTACGACGACAAAAATCAGAGGTGGGGCTGGAAATCATGGAAGGTACACGATATCTGTTCTACCTTGTGACGAAGAAGCTTCCACATCATCTGACCACCTACAGTGATGTCTGGAAAGCCCTCAGTCATCTTCGTGACTTGATGCAGTCACAGGACCTGACTCATTTGGCCATTCCGAAGATGACCAATGACCGCGAGGACCGCGAGAAGCATGCTGGAATGATCTTCAAGGAGAGTGGCGTTGACATCCTGGTGTGCTGCTATCCTTTCAGAAGGACGAACCAGAAGACAGTGGACTGCTATTTCCACCGAACATCACACTGCAGGTTTGGGGACAGTTGCCGATATCGACATGGGGACATTCCGGGACGAAATGCTCTAAGGAGGAAGCAATGTGACGAAACATGCCCAGTGGAACGAACATCCAAGGCGGTCGACAGCGGACACGACGTTACAACCATTGCATCTCGCCATCGAATAACTCGGCTTTTAATCCGTTTGTCACAAGCCCAAACCACTGTTAACCTCTAGAATAACAAGGTTTATTCGGTTGCCTACACCAAGAATATTGGAAAACTTTTGCCATCTATCGAGGCATTGAAGAGGATCTATATAAAAAGCTCCGCCATTCGGACAGGGAGTTATTTATCGATTAGCCGCGAATTATAATCGTTACAAGATAAATATACGCTGCGATTGTGAACATAAATATTTGTGATTGTGTCAGTGACTTCAAATAAATTAATTAAAACTGGACAAGTGTTTTCTATAGCAAAACTCGTTACACTACATATTCCAATAAGTCCAACCACTCTCTCGAGGACGCGAAAATCCCCCTCCTGCCGTCACTATCCGTCACGTCGGCAAAACCCACATCTGATGTGTGAAGAAATCTACCGGGTGCAATCGGAAAATATGATTACTTCGTTTTTGTTTTGAAAAATATTGACAACCAATCTAAATTTTTTTTATGCTACGAACGATTTTTTGATCACTAGTTATGATGAGTGTGTACACACGTGAAGATAAAATTGTCAAAAATAGCTATAAATGCTGAGTAAGTTTCTGGACAATTTGCAGACATTTTCAAATGACTTGAGATTTCGTATACGTATTCTAACCCAATATTTGAAAGTCATCTTTTTTTTCAAAAATATATTAAATAAATAGAGAAGAAAACGCGGATTCAATCTTATGGTCGAAAACGGGGCGGGCTAAAACAATCCTTGTCACAATCGCGTCTACATCCTGCATTTCTGCCAAGCGCTCGGGCAATACTAACGTCATTCGATCAGTCAGGCTGCCAACAAGGAGAACGAAAGTATGTGTATGTAACGTGAAATCAATCTTCTAAATTGATCATTCGATTTTCTTTTTCTTGATATTTTTTACTTTTGGCTGCACATTCGTTATGCAAAAATTGTTAAATTTACTTAACATTTTTATACGAATCTAGGTGTACGGTAATATTCTCAAGTGTCACTCATTTTGATAGAAGATATAAGATTCTGTTCTGTGTTCAAATATAATAATATTTGAATTTAATTTGCAAAGCAATATTTAAAAAAAAATCATCGAAATTACTTTTACTTTCAATTTTAAACCATGCAGTCTAGTTTATACCTATATATAGGCATAGATTGTGTGGATAAATATTTGGTATAGGTATTTCAGCTATAGGGCTATATACAAGATGTTTTCTCTGTGTTGATGGTATGTATCATTTTATTTTGTTCCATTACAATTTTGATTTCATTTAAACCAAGCTCAAATTTTCAATAATTATTGTGTTATAATGATCTCACGATTTGACCTACAAAGTCAATATTTTTCAAAGTTTTTCTGGGTATTTCGCCACACCCCATCAAAAAGTTCTCAAAAACATGAATAATGGTCGAATTCATAGTCGTCAATTATTTTTAATCTTCAATCATTGTGACGTTTTTTTGTGTTAAAATAATTGGAGATTTCGAATAATAATAATTGACGACCATATTTATTATTTAGTGGTCTTCTCTCAAATTTCCTTTTTTTGCTCAAAATTGAACGGAGAATCAAAATATAGTTTTCACTTTGTGAAGCGCTATTAGAGGAAGAGAAACCGATACTCTCCGACTTGGTGCGAGCGCTAAGCAGAAATGAAGGGTGTAGACGCGAGTCCTCTTCACTTTCTCTTTCTCATTCTTGTCATACACGCTCGACGGAGATAAATGATTTACTCTGTGATGTCAGGGGTCGTCGTGGATGTTGATTGGCGCTCTTTGATCGGTGTTTACTACATTAATAGAGGTCATGAGTTGATTTTTTGAACATTGATGGCATCGGACAGTACTTACTAATCCTTATATTTTCCATATTTCCAAAAAATTTGCAAATTGTCCAATCCAATGCTCATCTCTGTAGACTTTAATGGTTTTGTACAAACTAACAAACTAGGTGAGAATTGATGTTGATAAAAGCAAATTTAGTCTGTTTTGAAGAAAAACTAGTCCCAGCAGCACTGTTTCTATAAATTTATAAGTGTAAATATAAATTTTGCAAAGATAATATCAAGAATAAAGGTGCAGTTATCAAAGTTTAGGCAAAAATCCTTTCCTGCCAACCAACATTTCACTGACCAACTCAATAAAAGAGATGCAGCATTTTAGAATGTTGCTGCACTCTATTTTATAGAAGCCTTAATATATCCTGGATAACCTCAACGTTACCAAAATAGTGCTGCTTCTATAAGAATCATATTCAGAATATAAGACAAAAATATGTTTCACATGAAAAAATTGTTTCTATTTTCAAAATAATGATGCTGTACCACACGAGCAAACCTATCCAAACAGATCCATAAAGGGGGCATACTCAGACGCAGATGACTTAATACAAGTACGTGCATTCATCAGCGCGCATCCAAAAACGTCCGTTTATGGTAATTTTTTGATGACGTACATGTGTGTGCATACAAAAAGAACGACGTACTTGTATTTTGTCGCATCCTGAATATATCATCGTGCGTTCATGACAGTGCGTTGAAACATCCATGTCGTGAAAAAGTACAGGGTTATTGATCATAAATCCCCATCCATCTAACTTTTTAATTTGTCGTTTTAGAAAAAAGTGTTCCAGATTAAAGATTCATGGTTGAAAATGAAATGTTTGGAAAACCTGTTTTCACATATACAGGGTGTTCCAAAAAGTCTGGGCCCGGTCTAACTTTCTTATTTCAAATCTATAGATACCCTTTTTTTTATTTGATATTTGGATTGTCCCTCAAATCCTAAACATTTTCTATGTAGCAATGGTTAATTTTGGAGCATATTATAGTGGGGAGATTGAGAATAATATTAATGACTTTTATCTGGATAGCTTGAAAGAAGTGATTGAGAGTATTGAGGAAGTAAAATGGAACTGTCCTAACCCCCAAAATCTCAATGAAAGTGAAAAAACAAGCTTTACAAAACTAAGGACAATCAATATATCAGAACTTAAAAAAATGGTGTTTAATCTTAAAAACAAGGGCACGAGCGATAATGATTTAAACATCAAGTTGTTAAAAAATCTTTTTTGTGTGATCGGGTATCCTTTGTTGCATTTAATAACAGTTTCCTTGGAGTCAGGTACATTTCCTAGTGAGTTAAAAATCAGTGTTGTGGTACCAATACCAAAAGTAAAAAATCCAGGTACTCCCGAAGAGTTTAGACCTATTAATCTGTTGCCGACTATAGACAAAATCTTGGAAATGATAGTTTGTTCCCAACTAAGGGCCTACTTTGAAGAAAATAACTTACTTTTTGAGGGTCAATCCGGATTTAGGAGCAGCGACTCTTGTGAGTCTGCTTTCCAGCACGTAATTGCAGCATGGAGGGAAGAGATCAATAAAGGCAAGGTTGTTTTGAGTGTTTTTGTGGACTTGAAACGTGCGTTTGAGACTATTGACAGGGATATTTTGATAAACAAATTACAATTCTATGGTGTAGGTGATGGGGCTCTAAAATGGATTCGTGTTTATCTTGAGGACCGATATCAAAGTGTGAAAATAGGAAATAGCCTGTCTGTAAAAAAACTCAATAAATGGGGAATTCCGCAGGGTAGTGTACTGGGACCTCTATTATTCATAATCTACATCACTGATATGCATATTGTCCTAAATAACAGTGTCATAAACCTGTTCGCTGATGATACCCTTATCTCTGTGTCTGGGACTAATTTTGAAGAAATTACTGAAACATTGAATGATGATCTGTCAATATTATATAAATGGCTTTGTGTAAATAAGTTAAAAGTAAACGCTCAAAAAACTAAATGTATGATTTTAGAAAGTAAGATAAATTGTAAAAAGTTTAATGATAGTAATCTGGCAATATGTTTGGACAAAGAGAAAATTGAATATGCACAAGAAATCAAATATTTAGGAGTCTTTCTTGACCCACAGCTTGCGTTTGGCAATCATGTTCAGTATCTTTCTAAAAAATTAGGAAAAAAAATAGGATTTCTGAGAAGAATATCGGTAAATGTATCAGCCTGGACTAAAACAATTATTTATAATACAATCATTTTTCCCCATTTTAACTATTGTATGTCACTTTTGATTTCTTGCAATAAGGATGTTATAGATAAGCTTCAAGTGCAACAAAATAGAGTTATGCGAATATTGTTGAGCTGTGATAGATACACACCTATCGAATATATGTTAACCGCATTGGGTTGGCTCTCAGTTAGACAAAATATAGAAAGGGCAAACATAATTCTGATTTATAAAATAGAGCACAATTTGATGCCAAGTTATCTAAGTCCATACTTGAGAAAAAGAACCGAATTCCACTCATATAATATAAGATCGAAAAACAATTATAATATAACACAAGTAAGAACAACCAAGCTTCAAAAATCTTTATTTTATGAGGGAGTTGCTCTGTTCAATGCTCTTCCTGCAAACATTAAAGCAGCATCAAGCTTAAAAGAATTTACTAGGTTAGTTGATAGGTATATTTTGAATTTTTAAGTTTTACCTATATATTATATCTTTGTTTACGGTAAGTCAGATGTTAAATAAATTAAGTGGTGGATTCAAAAATTATTGTAGTCTATAGTAGCCAAGTGTGCTAAATAAATAACTATTTCATTTCATTTCATATCCTATACCGAAGTTTGTATGTGTATAAAAAGATATTTGATATTTTATAAATTGAATAATTCCAATTCATTGTTATGCAGAAGTAAAATATATCTATGGTTTCGAAGTATTGACGTAAATGTATGTGTAGGATATACCAAAACTTTTCTTATTTAAAATTGAGACCCAAAACATGAACTAAAAATAAAATAACGTCTTATATAAAAAAAATCTATTGAATTAAATGCAGAATTATTGATGCTCTGATACTTTCACACTTTGAAAGTATCTAATGACGTGACTTTTTCGTCAATACGAGCGTCAATAATTCGAAATCATAGATAGATACATCTCACAGTTCTATAACAATGAATTAGTATTATTCAATTAAATAAAAATATCAAAACTTGGGTATAGAACTGGGTATAGGATATGCTTCATAGAAAATATTCAGAATTTAAAGGAGACTCCAAATATCAGATAAAAAAATATGCTATCAATTTGAAATAAGAAAGTTGGACCTCGCCCAGACTTTTTGGAACACCCTGAATATGTGAAAACAGAATCTTTTAAATATTCATTTTCAACCATGAAATTTTTATTTGGGACACCTTTTTCTCAACCGTCTAATCAAAAAGTTAAAGGGGGGGTTCATTTATAATCAATCACCCTGTACAGGGTGTTTATTCAAGAATGGCAGGGCGCCAGATCTCAGAAACTAGGCATCCCAGAGACTCGCGGAATGGGTAATATGTAATAGAGAAAATGCCGGAAATATATCAGAAGTTCTCAAGATAGACACAAGAAGGCCTAACGGTGCTATCAAAACACAAAATTGCTGTTTTTTCGTGTTTTTTAAATAGAGACAAATATAAATGAGAAATTCCCTTCAAATTTGTGTTTGTGATTTTTTTTCCAGCATGTCAAATAAGACAGGTATCAGCTGTCAAACCTTACAACGGAAGAATGCTCATGACTTTAAAACAACTCTACCGGTTGACACGATCTTGGTCTCATTTTGAAGTGGAGGTTCTCCTCTTCCAAAATGTTGGGATTTCAAATGATTCTGATCAGAAGAGACGATTTTACTCAATATAATATGTGAACGTTGAACATTGTTCAAATTTACTCGAAATTTTTAAATACAAAGACATAATGAAAATAGTTCGTCTGGAATGGCGACTAAATTTTGCACATCTTTCATGCATGCAGCTAAATTCATTTTTGTAATTATTTAATACTGTTCAAGTTATAATTTGTTCGAAATAGAACAGTGACAGACGAAAAATTTTCAGTATACCATTGCATTTTAAAATTTCAGGTAAATTCAAAAAATGTCCGTCGTCCGCATATTATATTGAATACAATCGTCTGTTTTCATCGGAATCATTGGAAATCTCAAAATTGTGGAAGATGTGAACCTCCTCTTTAAAATGAGACCAAGAACGCGGCAATCGGTTGGGTTGTTTCAAAGTTTTGGACATTCTTGCGTTGTAAGGTTTGACAGCTGATACCTGTCTCACTTGACATGCAAGGAAAAAAATCAGAAGAACAAATTTGAAGGAAATTTCTCAATGAATCCACAGCGGCACTCATTTATACCTGTTTCTTTTCAAAAATCACGAGAAAACAGCAATTTTGTGTTTTAATAGCACCGTTACTTGGGAACTTCTGATATATTTCCAGCATTTTCTCTTTTCAATATTATCCTTTTTTTTTTTCGCAAGTCTCTGGGATGCCTAGTTTCTGAGATCTGGCACCTTGTCATTGTTGAATAGACACCCTGTACACTGAGGTAGGGGTTCTGCACTATTCGGGTCGAATTTGTGCGACCGTTTTGTGAACTGCCAACCAAAAACTGCGATCGGTGCAATAATGTCTTCAAACATTCCTCACCGTCTGTGCTTGAAATATGTCCACAATGATGCATGACGTTCTTGTTTGCGCGTTGATGTGTTAACACACCTACGTCCGTGTATGCCCCGCTATAGTTACTCGCAATCGGAATGATCTTATTTTAGTGTAGTGCAAGAAAACAAGATATTATAGAAGAAAAAAGTTTATAAAACCTTGACCTTTTGATAGTGAGCTCCCAGAAGAAACCCATCTACCGTTTCAAAGAGTTACCATCCCCCGGGGGGAGCTTTATCCCCTTTTGCTCCAAAACCCCCCAAAACGAGACCTACCGACGCATTTCGACGTTTTGCACGTAGACAGTGACTTTTGTGAAAATATGTTTTGGGACTTAATATGTTCTCCATTAAATTCTTCACAAAAATTGCTATTAGTGTTTCTGCGTATCTTCCACCCAGCGCCCATAAATGACCTTGGAAAATCAACGTAGTTCTCAGCATGAAGACAAAAATGAGCCCAGAATCATGTTTGGCGGCGATTATTTATATGAATTCTTTCAAAATATAAAATCAACTTTTTTGTGCATTTTTTGGGGTCAATCTATTCTGTTTGTCTTGATATGCTTTTATCTCCAGAAAAAGTTCTCTCACTGTTAAAGCTACTGGGGATGCAGAAAATAATTTCAGAGGAAATTCCGAAGTAGGTGAGTTTGGACAGATTTGTGAATCCATTTTTTTGATCTTTCCAAATCATCTCCAAGCATCTTCAGATATAGGAATCCACTTGCTGGGAGATCAATGCTTTAGATCTACAAGAAGTGTCATCGTTTTGTTGTAGGTTCGACGTCAAACATTAGAACTGAACTTCTCCCATATTAATCAAAAATTGATAATTTTTGTCATTTTTAAAGTAAAGCGTGTAAAGCGTCTACTATTTCGAGAAATTGACACCTCCGACCAAAGGCAGTCTGGTTTCGGCTCTGGTTTTCAAGTTGAAGTTCCTGACTCCGGCCGCCGTCGAAATCATCCCATTTAAAAAAAGTATATTCTTTCAAATAAATCGAGCGTTGAATTGGTTTTTTGTTAATACCACGTTAATCACCGGAAAAAATACCACTAGTTTTCTCATTTAAACGACCTCGTATATTTAATAATAAAGAATAAGTTGACAATGGTGCTGACTTAATCGGAGGCGGAGTACATAAAGTAGCGAAATATTCGGCCATATGTGCAAACTGGTGTGAGGTGTAGCGGTGATGATAAACGGAAAACTTTGAGATCTGTCGAACAGTTCGACTCTCAAAATGAATGTCTATTTTGTGCTAAAAACTCTTATCAGAAGCAAAGAAACCGTTTTTTCGAAATTAAACGTCAAACCATCTTTGAAATCCGAACGCTGTGAAAGATAAAATTTACAAAGTGGCGAAGAAAAAAGTATACAAAACTCTGGTGCCGGTACTCACCACTCAAGCTCCAGCTCCAACTTCAATTCTCCAGCTGATATCCTGTGTCTGTAAAAAAGGATGTGGAAACCACTGCAGGTATGTGAAAATTGGTTTACGCTGCACAAAAATGTGCTCTGATTCTCATGGGCAGAGCTGTCCTAATTCCATCGAGGAGGACGAATAACACTTTCTTATAAATATTTGATTTATGCAGGCCTTGTAAAGAAAGAACTGCTCTTTAATTTTAAAACCATATGTTTTTTTTCTCATGCCAATACTTTTCGAGATAAACGCCGTGAAAAATGACACTGAGCACATTTTTGTCTTCGCGCTGAGCGTAGGGTGGCAGATACGCCAATACATCATGCGACAATTTATGTGGACGATTTGATGGAGAATATAAAAAGTCCCATAACATTGTCTCGCCAAAGTTACGATTCAAAATAAAAATGCCAAAAAGCGTCGTGAGAACACGTTTGGGGTGCTTTTGGGGCAAAAGGGGATGAACCTCTCCCCGTGGGAGTGGAAACTCTTCAGATTTGTATTTGGGTTCCTTTTGTGAGTCCAGTACCAAAACTTCATGATTATTTTCTCCTATTCATCGTTTTCACGACTAATCTGCTTGCACTAGTGGGCTAAACACCAATTCAATGTCAAAATCAATTTTATGCAAAGGAGATCAATAATTCTTGTAGTAGGTATTGATAAATATTATAATCTTCATACTTTTAGGAGTAGATCCATATTATTATTCCATGATTATTCAAATGTAACTTTTTCAATACATATTTTCAGCGTATAATTTGTTATTATAATATACCATTTAATGTAACTTTTGTAGCAGTTTGCTAAATAAAGATATTATTATTTTATTATTAAATCCAGGTCCACCGGTCTATTAAAAAAAATATCTTTGCGTCCCAATTCTCAATGACAAAATAATAAGGATAATACGAGCCATTCTACAAGAAAGAGATCAGAGTCGCAAATTATAATGTTGACATTATTTAATTAAACCAAGACTAAAACTCAACTGATGCAACAGTTTTATGTTAAATTCCTTGCAACGATTGAAATTCGGAATCTCACAGCACCAGCGTCGAATATTAAAACGTGTCACCAGAGCAACAGTGAATATAGGATAAACACGTACGAATTGGAATGTCATCAACAGAAATAGAACGTGCAACAAAGTTTCAACTATACTGGAATAAACTCACTTGTCCTGGACAGGAGCTCACCAGATTCTGGTTTTGGTAAAACAAATCACGTTGAATTGAACATCTCTGAGAAACCTGTATCGTGACAAATTGTGAATTTACAAAAAATCAAATCCACAAAACATATTTTTAAATGAGCATATAGAACTACTTACCGTCACCATATGGTCATGAGTTAACCTTGGGTAAAAGCTAATACACTTAGTACGAGATCCGGTATTAGAAATATCTACCCTCGTCTGTTATTTGATTATGATAAGGATTATGTTAGATAATTTGTTCATCGATAAATCCCGCATGGGCTGCCTAGCAAATTCACGGGCCTTCACTGTTGAATAATATTCACTTGGATTGATTTTTTTTATCAACTGCCCCCATTTGTTATTGATGAGAATCGATCATTGGTCGAAAGAAGATTGCACAAACAATTGGAAAAATATAGGTTGCCCACTTTCCTTTGGGTACAACTATAAGGTTGCCAGATACAAACAGTTGGACAGGCGTTGTATACCCTCATCTGTTAATTGATTGATTTTTTTTTAAGAAAGCTCATTTAATTCCCTATCCAACAGTGTAGGGTTGCCTGATCAAAAGTGTGTCCCATCCATGGTTGCCTAATGTCAAAGTTAAATTTTAATTTTTGATTTCTTCAAATAACTTTTGAAATAATCAAGTTATTTGGTTGAGATTTAGTATAATATAAGGGTGGTTGAACGCGCAAAGTTCAAATCTTGCCTTGGTATGATTCTTACTAGTAGCGGGCGCCACTTATACACCTTTTCACTCATCCAAATAGTCATAACTTTTTGGTTCACACCCGTAAATTCTTTTTAAAATGAAAAAGTGTTTTCTCCTTCCTTTTCACACAAAAAAGGTATACTTTGTAGAATTGGCTGGAAGTAACCTTTTTCAAGATATTTACACTTAAAGTAAAGCATGCAATGTGGTTTTCAATGGAAATTTTGAAAATAAACATGAGGGGCATAAAAAATAACGGCGTTATCATGGTAGTTTTGACAGTTTAATCTGATATTCGATGTTTCTTGATAAAATCTAATTTTATATATTTTTGTAACTTTTTTTTATCATTTTTGTATTATTTTTTTATTTTTTCCATTTTTTCTTGATTGTTTTTTAATAATAAACATTGAATTTTGATTCACTTCTCAAAATTGCCATGACAACGGCGTTTTCAAAGTCACCTGATCAGTTCGAGATACGGTATTAGAAATATATAGGGTGCTACAAATTCCAGGCTACTATGGGGATCTCGAAAACCGTAATAGATTCAAATTCATTCAAATGTGGACAAAGTTGCGTATTTTGATGCTCATCAAAATGCCGTTTTGAAAGTCAAGAGATTCCGACTACGTCCGAAATTATCCGGAAAAACCGAAATTTTTCAAAATCGTTTTCATTTTTTCCTGACCTCATTTGAAAAGATTTTTTGAAATAAATTGAACTTTTTCGTTGCCACTTTTTGCCCTTCACAAGATAGCGTTATTAAATTGAAGAAGACGTTTCGTCTATGAGCAGCTATCATCAACATTGTTTTTTTAAATACTGCCCTGGATTTTTTGGATTTGACTTTTGACACCTCAAAGACAATCAATTAAAATCAAAGGGAATAGTGGGCTTGCAGTAACACCATGATCTGCATGAGAAAAAGAGAATGGTCAGAAAAAAATGAGAACGATTTTGAGAAATTTCGGTTTTTTTCGTATCATTTCAGACGTAGTCGGAATTTCTTGGCAATCAAAAACGGCATTTTGTTGAGCATCAAAATACGCAACTTTGTCCCCATTTGAATGAATTTATTGTATCTATTACGGTTTTCGAGATCCACGAATACTTAGCCTCGAATTTGTAGCATCCTGTATATTTCTAATACCATATATCTTGGCTTTGAAAACGCCGTTCTCATGGTAATTTTGATAAGTGCATCAATATTCAATGTTTCTTATTAAAAAAAAAGAAAAAATGTGAAAAATGAAAAAATAATAGAAAAATGATAAAAGAAGTTGAAAAAAATATAAAATTAGATTTTTTTTTCATCAAGAAACATTGAACATTAAATCAAACTGTCAAAATTACTATGATAACGCCGTTTTCAAATCCCCGCATGTTTATTTTCAATTGCCATTGAAAACCACATTGCCTGCTTCACTTTAAGTGTAAATATCTTGAAAAAGGTTACTCTCAACCACTTCTACAAGGTATACCTTTTTTGTGTAAAAAGGACGGAAAAACACTTTTTTAATTTAAAAAGTATATACGGGTGTGTACCAAAAAGTTATGACTATTTGAAAGAGTGAAAAGGTGTATAAGTGGCACTTATTATTTCAAGAAATCAAAAATTAAAATTTACCTTTGACATTAGGCAACCATAGAAAGGGCACACTTTTGATCAGGCAACCTTATACTGTTCGATAGGAAATTAAATAAGCTTTTTTTTGAAAAAAAATCAATCGAATAACAGATGAGGGTACATATACACACATTTGTCCTCCAGCCAAGAATCTACTTCCATTTGACCATTATTAGGACAATAATCCTCTCCAAGATGAGGGTATATTTTCAACGCCTGTCCACCTGTTTGTACCTGGCAACCAAAAGTAGGCAACCTATATTTTTCCAATTCCTTGTGCAATTTTCTTTCGACTAACGATCGATTTTCATAAATAACAAATGAGGGAAGTTGATAAAAAAAAACAATCCAAGTCAATATTAATAAACAGTGAAGGCTCGTGATTTTGCTAGGCAACACATGCGCGATTTATCGATGAACAAATTATCTAACATATAATTTTTATCATAATCAAATAACAGATGAGGCTAGATATTTCAAATACCGGATCTTGGACTAACTGATGTTTCACATTTGATAGTGAAGCTTTCTGTTACAGTTAACTATAGGTCAAGTTGACCAGAGGAGAATCAACTGGTCAAGCCGAGGTTGAGCACAAACCAAAACAACATAACCTAACTACGACTATTTTGTCATTTTTGTGAAGCTTGTTTTCTGCTTCTTGAATACTAAATTGAATATTTTCACCAATCATAATAAGTATTAGCGCAAGTAGAGTAAAATGTATTTATATGACATCAATACATTCTACGATGATGGGAAAGATATAGTACGCCGACCCAAAATCAACAGGTCCTGGACAAACTCAATAGCGAGAAAAGGGAAAATGTATGTAACTCAAATGAGGCTTAAGTTGCCACAGACAATTTCATCCATATAAACCAAAACTGTTCCTAATCACGCCCACCGTCAAAGTACAAACTAAACTACAACACCAAATATCAGAAATTAGAGGGATATTTGAAAGAATAGTAGAAATAATAAAAATTGAGAACATCAATCGTCTGTTGTTATTTTGACAATTATCAAATTTAACTGAGTTTTGTCACACCGAAATTTTTAAAACTATTAAATCATGCTCATGACAAGTGGTTGATTGACCAACACACATTTTTGTCTGTGAAACGACACATGCCTTAAGCAATGGTTACTGAGAACACATTTGGTTAGGTGACCAAAAAGGTGACCAGACATTGTGAAACCGGGCTCAAATGGTTACCAGGTAAGTCATGATGCTGTATAATGTCATTAGTTTAATATGTTATCTGTAACAAAAGATTGTTTATACAGGGTGTCCACTCTGAAGTGTCCCACCCCGGTAACATTTTTGTTTATTAACCGATTTTCATTTATTTTTTTTGTTTGTTAGGTCTCGTCAAATACTTTTTGAACATTATACTAAATCAGTTCCAGGGGCGTACTTTTGGGTAATTATGGGTGTTCAAAGTGGGTCAAATTTCAGAAAATCGTATAAGGGTATTTTTTAGAAAAAAACTGACAACGAAATCTCAATCAGAATATCCAAAAACCTTCCTGTTCACATTTTCAAAAAAAAATGTTACTGTTTTGATTATTTTTTTTTTGTTAATTTGTTGATTTAATACTTATAATACTGTTCTTTGAGTCTTCCTGTACGTTCTGATTGATAAAATGTTACTAAAATCCCAGAATGTGTGTTTTAAACAAAAAATCATCGATACCTAATACAGGGTGGGCGTCTTCAGAGTGGACACACCGTATAATATTACTATACAGTTGATACTCACTCGATGTCGGAATCTTTGAAAACCTTGTCTTCAAAGCGATTTGCCAAAATTCCCAAAATCATAAACAGAATCCGGCCGAGAACCGCTCAAGGACTAGTTTTACGAGGGAAACAAGTTGGAAAAAGGCTACCAATTTCCAAGCGGTGCACAAACGTATCTCAGCGGGAATTTCCGATCGTCGACACGTTGTATGATGCTGGGACCAGAGCAGGACTGGTAATGCGGCGAGCCGTAGTCACTTCTGCCGACGAGTGAAATTTCTAGTCTTTATAGTTAAAATTCGATGGTTCAAGTTTAAGAATTACAGTCTCGACAACCAGTTTTTCTTCCACCATCTGTTTGACAAGCCAAAAGTCAGATAATTCAACACAACCGCGATTTTGTTTAATTAAAAATCATTTGACTGACTACTACTGCTCTTTTTCAATGGAACTCATTGTATTGTCATCGGTTCTTGACAAGTGTGCAAGGTTCTGAATCAATCTGGGCATTTAAAGTGGGTAAAAATCGAATTCCAACATTCCGCCGGTATATACCTCTCTTTCCATTCTCACTACGTTATATCTTTTTTCTCTCATACTACGAAATTTCAAAACGTTACATTTTTTTCAATCCACTCTCTATTGTCGTCCAAACATCAAAACACCACCAAAGAAGTTTGACTTGAAAAATATCCCTGATGAAATTGTTTCACGGCTAAACGGAAACGGATGGTTGGTACATAGCCTTGATAAATGTGAGGTGTGCGTGGTGCTACTTATACCTATTTAATCTCTGATAAAGATCAATCATTATCCAAGCAACATAGTTCCACTGACACACGTCTTATTAACTTTTTAACTGGCTCTATTTTGTGATCAATAATCACAACTAGACTACACTAAAAATTGTGACATTTTCTTAATACTCTTGCCCAGTGGGTCCCGGCAGACGTTGACTGCGCCTGAGGAGTTGGATGTGACTTTCCTTGATCACCATGTCCTTGTGTACTGTGAAGGAATCACTCCCAAGTAGATGTTTCTTCGCTAGCTGTCCATGTAGTTGGTGACCATTGCTGTATCGAGTCCAGAGTGATTCAAGTAGGTGGTCCGTTACAAGTTTCTGAAAAATGGCATTTCATAATATTTTGAATTTTGGAAAGAGTGGGTACAAATATGCAATCCAACTTTTGAAAAACACCAAGTACCTATATTATCAGATTTTTGGATTCTGTATGAAATTCTGAATAACTATTAATTCATGTTGTATGTCTAATGAGGATAGTTTATCAAGTATTTGACATTTTATTTCAAAAATGACAAATGTCATTGATTATTTAACATACGTGAGATTTCGCAGTAACATAATTGAACCAAGACGTGAACATCTGATAGCATTTCCTTCGAATATCAAAGTACACAATAGTCGATTTCGGCTCGAGTGGTTGATTTACATTTTGGTTAACCAAACGGTAACTGCAACGTCATGGTGATGACGTCACGACCAACATTTTACCGAAATCGTTTGGTAGGTGTTTGGTCAAAACTGTCAAAAGCAGAGTGTTGTATAACCCAACTTTTCTGTTTATGTTTTGTTACAAGTATAGATAAAAAATATAGGTCTGTTACAGGCTAGTTTAATACTACTTACATAGTATAATAAACAACAAGTAGCGACAGCTCACGTCAATTTTTTTTTGTCTCAAAGACAGAAATTCGCCTCATTTATACTCTGCTAACATTTTGAAATGCAAAACTGTTTTCCAAATCAAGAGTTTTGAGCTTCTCATAAATCTTTGGATCTACTTCATAGTGGGTAATCGTATTTTATAACTTGATAGGTAATTCACCTATGCATCAGTATCATTGAAATCATGGAATCTGCTACGGTATACTTTTATTTTACATTTCATAATGTTAGCAGTGTATAAATGAGGCGAATTTCTGTCATTGAGACAGAAGAAATTTGACCACGTTTAGGTATATGGAGCTGTCGCTACTTGTTGTTTATTATACTATGCTACTTAGTTCATGTTCATCTGTCTTATTCGTCATAACCTTAAGTCCAGTGATTTGGTAAAAAGATTGTGGCTTGTGGCCCATTGACTCTAAATAGTCAATGTTGTGGCCGTACTGGCCGCATTACAAAACATGCCCAAAAGAAAGGCAGCTATGGTTTTGGCTATTTTGGAACTTTATAAACGTCCCCGATTCACAGACGACTTTCTATTGGCTGTAAATTCTTCCAATTTAACTAGGTGTTTGTTGCGAAACACATATTTGGCAGGATTAATTGCTCGCAATACTCATTTCAAAATCCCGGATTTTTATGAAGAGTGGATCGGCAAGTACCTTGCAGTGGATTTTTGGACCTTATTATGACTTCCGCAACCTTTAGTAAATTGCTTGGTGAAATAGGGCACTTGCATGATGAAAACAGCAAACACATATCACATTCAAAATATGTTCCTTTGGAAAAAACTCTACTGATGACTGTGTGGTACTTATTTGGGAAAAGGAGATACTCTTATCTCTATTGCAGACCGGTTTGCAGTATCAATATCAACCACCCATGAAAACTGCTATAAAAACATAAAATTATTGACCAAAATAATGGGAAAATACATAAAATGGCCAAATAAGGTGGAATGCAACTATATTGCTCGTCAATTTTTGTTGTCTACTGATGGTTACCCAAGTAAGTACTATTTTATTCATTATGTACATCATTTTTGTCATTCTATAACCTATCTGCAATTTGAAATGAAATAAGAAATAGAGTCTGAAATGAATTAATACAAATAATTATCATGAAATCTGATTCATTGCATTAAAATTGATAAGTCTTTGAAAAATACACCTACTAGAGAAACTTAGTCAACAGTTCCCATTTAGAAGCTTGACAAGTTGACCTATATTCTTTTGGAACTTTAATAATATGACTTACCTATTTATTATTAATTGAATGTTATATTTTTCTAGATGTAATAGGGGCTTTAGATGGTTCACATGTCAATTGCAAAGTACCACAAGACCAGCATGATAGTTATGCGAACAGAAAACTAACCCATTCAGTGATAATCCAAGCAATTTGCACCTCCAAAAAACTGCTTACCAATGTTTGCATTGGGTTTCCTGGGAGTGTACATGATGCTAGGGTAAGAGATAAGTGGTGTAGGATTAGAGTTTACAATCAGATAAAAAGTGGTCGTTTTTTACTCATACCTACTTTTTTCCTTTTTTTTTCCAACCAATTAAACCTTCAAGATTAATAAAAATTTGCCTATGATATTGAAACGAAATAAAAATAAGATAATGGCCAAATTGCACATTTTTTGGAAATATGAAAAATATAAGGATTAGTGAGTACTGATGCCATTGATTTTGAAAAATCAACCTACGACCTCTATTAATGTAGTAATCACCGATTAAGCCAAATCAACATCCACTACGTCACAGAATACACTATCTATCTCCGTCTGTCGTATTGACTGAGATGACTCTCTCTCTCTCGGGAGAGTGATATGGCCCCACCCCTTTTGCGATCATGCAGTGAGATTCGCGTCTTCTCTTTCATTTATTTAGTGTATTTTAGAAAAAAAATCGCTGATGACTTCCTAATATTGTCTAGAATATGTATATGAAATTTCAAGGCATTTGAAAATGTTTGCAAATTGTCCATTACATTTTAATGGAATATTATGTAGTTGATAAAAAGTTTGTAGTGAATGTGAAACAGCTTTATTCTGCGATCACACATGATTCTATGCATTGAAGAAAAATTGGTTAACTTCATCAAATATATTTAAGGATCAGGATATACTTTAAAAATATGAGAAGTTGGGGATGTATATTAACTGAATGCTGAGAATGTACTATTGCATATTTTGAACCATCAGATTTTCATTTGTTTTACTAGTAATAATTTATGACATCATTGTGTTTCCAGGTTTTAAGGGAGTCTACAATGTACAAGAAACTTCTAGAGCAGGGGAGAGAAAGATACTTTTTTGAGGATTACCATTTGATTGGTGATTCCGCCTATCCTTGCCTAGATTGGCTTATGACACCTTACAGGTAAACTCTAGATTATATTATCAGAAACAAATGAAAGAAGAATATATTAAAAATAGATTATTAAAATTGATTGGAACATTTTTATAGTCACGAATTTCGTCGTTGTCATCAAATTTTCTTTTATTCAGTTAATGAACGAGCTTAGACTTTTGCAAACTTTCATTAATATAGATAATATCTCATTTGATTTGTATTATGAAATAAATATTTTTTTTTAGAGACACGGGGAGATTAACCAGAAAGCAAAGAAACCACAACATATTATTGAGCAGAGGCAGAGTAGTTATAGAGCATACTTTTGCCCTATTAAAAGGTCGATGGAGAATTTTGAAATATGTGGATGTTCATGCCATAGAGAAAGTTATTTTTATTATAAGTGCATGTTGTGTTTTACACAATTTTTGTTTGTTAAATGGTGATACGTTTTCTATAAATGATGAAGATTGTGATGAGCCTGACGACAAAGAAACTTATTGTGTTCAAGATAATAACAGTGGAATGACAAAAAGAGATTCGATATGTAACAATTTATAATAAAATGTTTTCACAAAAAACTACTTACCTTCATTATTACCATATGTAGTATGTCCCACAAATCATACAAAAAAACTTTTTTTTTGGAAAAAATACTTTAATTAACTATAAAATACAAAACATTTGATTTTGAATTAAATACTAAGTGGGTATTTAATAAGAAGGAACAAAAACTAACATTCAACGAAATTTTGCTGGGTTAGCACACAACACGAAACATTTTCAAAATCAACAATAAAAAATAAACTAAGGTTCAACAAATTTTTGCTGGGTTAGCAAACAACACCAACAATTAAAAAGGAACATATTCAACAACAAAAAAAATAAACTGAAATTGTACTAATTTTTGCTGGGTTAGCACACAACACAAACAATTTAAAAAAAACTTTTGCAAATTTAACAAAAAATAAACGAGACATCCCCTCATTAGCACAGAGTACAAGGAACATTGGCATAGAAATAATTATTCCTCCGAAGATGAAGCTTCACGTTTTCTCTTTTGTTTTGACGATTTCAAACAACTCGCCAGAATTTTCAGCAGAGACGCTTTGAATTCATCATCTTTTTGCTGATGTTCTACCTGTTTATTGAGGTATGACTGGATCATATTCTTGTTTTCTTCCAAGGCTTTCTGCGTCGTGACATGAATATCTTGCAATACCTGTACTGCAGTTTTCTGTTGTGATTTCGAATTTAGCCGTGATTGTTCAAATCTATTTTTTCCTTTTGGTGTGGAGTTATTAGAATTTGTGTCACCCAGCAAGCTTGCTGTTGATGGACTTACTGGGAAAGAACTGGTGTTTTTGACTTCTATCCCAGATGGTCCAGGAATCTTGTCGGGAGTTAGAGCTAGCTGAGAATTCTTCTGGTTCTGAGATCGATCTCTCGTTCCCAAACCCCATCAGAAATATGAAGAAATATTTATTTCTGCTCAACTTTGACACGCTAAGTATTACAGACGATAAGCTTTTGGGAAAAAAAGTATTCTTTTTCTTCATCAATCATCATTGTCTTTATCGATCATCATTGCGTAAAGAAAAATTATTCCTGAATCACCCTATGTATTTGTCAAATTACCTATTTATGCAAAATTGCAAAGATAATTTAATCAATTATTATAAAAACATTAACTATCTACAAAAGAGTATACGTATAAAATTACTACTAATACTGATTTATATTCATGATGAAATTTATCGTAACGTTAAAAGTAGGTAAAGAAGTCCATGTAAAACATGAAATCTGTAATAAGCATCGGTATTTGAACTGAGGAATATTCAAAGCTTTTGAAGTAGTAAAAGGTATGTTCATGAGAGAAAGATACTAATTTTTTAATGGATACTTACAAGAATTCATTCGTTCCTGGCTCATATTATTGCAGCTAAAATTTTCTGTTTGATCATTTTCCAGGACTGAAAATGATCAAATTGATACAGCAATGAAATAAATACTCACAAGAATCTAGTTTCAATTTTGTCTGTACCTATTTTTAATATTTGATTTTTATGTGAGAGAAACATACACAAACTCTTTTCAATATCATATGACAGTCTTAACAAAATAGCACTATTGAGTAGGTACGTATCTATTGCATTTTAGTTCGAGATTTTTTACATTATTGATAAGTTATCACTCGAGTTTTCACTATGGTATCAAAAAAATGAATATCCAATGGAACCATGATACAAGAAACAGAAATAACTACGTCAGATAATACCCTTGAACAAGGTTTTTAGATATTATTGTGATGAGAATGATCTGTTATACCTACCTACAATTTTCATTTTCAAAAAGCTTTCTGTATTATAATGAATTGAATAATAAAATCATCAGTCAAGAGTGTTAAGAGATATTATTATTCTACCTGCATCTGTTTGCTGTGTTGGTCCCGACAGGTTTATGTAGTCTTCTATATGACCCCGAATGATTTCCAAAGTATCTGCATGTTCAGGCAAAATCCCGGCTTTTACCAAACTTCCTGAGAGGGCGCAACTACGTAGATATTCAATTGCGCGTAAATCATCTAAAATATGAGAAAGGCCCAGTTAAATGAAATAATATAGGTCACAATAGTTAAATACATTATAATTTACCTGTAAGTAAGATTTGGGCTAGATCAGCTTCTAAGTCAAAGGCTAAAGGTCTTCCATTAACCGTAAAAAGCACTTCCATTTCCTTGGCCATTTCCCAACTACCGATCGAGGAGAAAAATGATTGACGTTAATATATTCGTGGAAAAACACTGACAAAGAACCAAACTTCAATTAACAGCAAACCAACTTTCAGATCAGATAGAACATAAAGTACCCTAACAACACACTGAAATTTGAATGAAACTGATCGATTTGTTTATTTACGTCATTCACTTGATCATTGACGATGAACTTACTACTTCCGAGCGAGACAAAAGAAGAATAGACAAAGATACAACTATACCAAACCAAAGAACCGTGCTGCAAACTGCGGTAGGCATTTTGACAGACCAAAACACATACCAAACTTGATGTGACGTCATCATTTTAGGATCCGAAATTGGTTGGTAGGTGTTTGACAGACCAAAGCATGTACCAAACCATGTAGGTACCAAACGAGCCGAAATCGCCTAATGACTGTTCCAAATGTTCCAGAAATTCTACAGGGTGCACCAAAAAAAACGTTCACATATTCGCAAATGGAATAGAATGAAAATCAATGTTTTCAAATGGAGCACCTTGTATTTCATATTTGCAATGGTTCAAGCAGTCATTTTTTTTATGTTATTATTGTCTTCGAACCTATCTTTATCAATTCTTTAACTATTGACAATTTTGTGCATCGTGCATTTATCTGATGAAATGTTTGTCAGCATCACATCAGTTTTGATCTTGATTGATTGTGAGATTAGGCTATACTCAAAGCTCAAGTCTCCGTCTGTACTATAGTCGAAGCTTCGTAAACTCTTGGTTAAACAGGGCTTGAGTTCTCATTTTCAAGATACGTTTGTCTTTTCCGTTTTTTTTCTAATCATTTTTGAAAGAAGACATCAAGTGTCAAGTGAAAATTTTGAGATCATAACCTCATTTTAGTTATTTGACATTTTTATTTTTCATAAAACATCAAGGGGGTATGATGTTTTGTAGTATTTTCCGTAAATTCAAACGTTGTACCTTTTTGATCTCTTTGCATAGAGTTTTGACGACTTTTTGAAACATTGAAGATATTGAGGATTTTTTTGGTCTATGATTGTGGCAAGAAATACAAACCTTTTGTATGCCAAAAACTTGTAACCGGAATATAATTCCCGTATCTTATAAAACCTTTTCAACATCTTATAATATCAATGTGTTCTTTTGTACAAAGAATGATGAGTTTAGGTGAGTAATTCAGATTTTGTTATGTATTTTTGAATCAATGATACATTTCAAAAGACGAAACGTTTCCACATGTGTAAATAAATGAAGAATTTGATAAAAAATCACAAACCAAACACCAATTTCACAAACACTCGACAGTGAACATCAACCAAACAGCTCCAATACCTCAACCAAAGCACATCATAACGATAATAACAAAATATAACCTCGCATTTTTGTCTCAATCGTTGCTCAAGGTCTGATCAAACCTACGACTCAAATAACGCATATGCCCAGTTGTCATGATCAGTGCCACAGGGGGCCCTGACTGGATTTATAAAAACTATCACAACTGGAAACATGCTGACAAGACAAATGAATATTAGAGAAAAAACGCTGTTGTCAACATTTATCTCTTATTTATTCGCAATATTATACGGGAAAATATGGCAAATCTCTTGGATTCAGATAAAACATGAGTAAATAACGTGATAAGTTCCTATTTTTCCATGAAGGCCCTCCCTGCGGAGATATGGCCCGCTAAGATAGCCGCTGAAAATCGGTTTTCTCAACTTTCAAAGTGCTCAGTATAATTTGATAAATATTCTATATGATGGTCACCACTTAGGGGTGGTCTAGGTTGTGCATTTTATTTATCAAAAGACTTGAAAAAAATAAATAAATTAATTTGGATAGCTTGAACATTGAACTAAAAAAAATGAAGGTATAGTCCTGTTTATTTTTGATAAAATGAATAGTTCAGGAGAAAAATATAATATTTTAATAAAAAAAACATGATTTAAATAGTTTCGGTAAGGACACCTTAACCTTAACCTTAACGATTTTTATGAACATTTTAAGAAAAATATTTTTTCAAATAATTTTGTCAAGGGCACTACTTTTCCATGGTTTCCTCCGAAGTTTTTTTAATAGAAGCATTTTTTTCTTCAGAACGGCTCATTTTTATGAATGAGTTCAATTAAATGAACAACCTAGCTCACCCTTGGTGAACTAAATAGGGTAAATGTCATTTGAGAATACTATATTATAAGAGGTCCTTAGTAGTGTCCGTCATACAAAAATGGTCAATTTGCACATTTTTTGGAAATATGAAAAATATGAGGATTAGTGAGTACTGATGCCATTGATGTTCAAAAAATCAATCTACGACCTCTATCAATGTAGTAAAGACCGATTAAAGAGCGCCAATCAACATCCATGCACTACGTCACCGAATACATTATCCATCTCCGTCTGGCGTATTAACTGATAGTCAGAGATAGTCAGAGAACTAGATAACCGACGAGAAGCGACAAAAACTTGTTTTCTCCATTGCTTCAATGAGAACACATTTATTTGGCCTTGACATTGAAATTTTTGAAAACTTGTATCGTATCCAAGTTTTTATTGATACGATGTGATCTGTCAAACGCGGGGCAACGAATACTTATAGTCCGGGCGTCCGGGCCCAGAATAAAAATTGTGAGATATTCTGAAGTTTGATATAGGAGGATTTTTGATCCTGTTTGACGAAAATAAGACGAAGGCCAACCGTAGAAAAAAATCCTGATAGTTTCTTTTTTATACTAGGTACTCAAGAACATTCAACAAAAACCAACATAAAGCATGATTGAAAAATGAAACGTCTATTTGACAATAGAAAATATCTCATGTGTACAGGTTTTTTCCTTATAATTTGCTTCCACTTTAGAAACCCTATTAACAGGGATACAAAAAAAGTGTTCGCATGAAAGTTGCATGATTTTTTCTGAAGATTTTATGATAACTAAGAGAAAGAACATAATATCACTATTGGAAATCGGGCAAATGTGGAAAAGTTTAACTTTTTCAAATGGAATGGCCTATATTTTGATACAGATCCCAGATCTCCTCATTTTCCTCTTTTCAAAAATACATAGTTTGCCTATGTTTGGACTAGCCGTTTTTGAGTTATTTCACTTTGATTAACATAGTATGAAGTTGCAATGCGGGCGAATAATGTCCGTTAAACCAAAGAAGGTGATACCTTCCCCTTCTTTCGTACGACACCCGCGAAAAGCACAACTTCTCCCAGGCACTAATAAAACTTTTCGAAATAGATTCTATTTAGCTTTTAAAAGAGCTTTTAATCTCTCAAACCACAGGTAATGATTGATTGATCGACCGGAGCTAACGATAAACTACATATGGTAACCGTTGAATTCGACAGTCGAAACTGATTAAACACTCGGACTGAGCCGTATTTGTTTCGTCAGAAGGATTAGTTCACTACGAACTGAACTGATCCAATTCACTTGAGATCAAAATAATAGGTTAGGATTCTATACATCTAAGTGATCTGATCCAGCTCATTCCAACTGAACTAGCAAAATCGTTGGGTTACTTCGATCACTTTAGACTGAATCTCAGTTCACTTCGGTTTAGGGTCATTTCCCAAACAAACACGGTTCACATCACTCAGATCGATTCGGATCAGTTAGATTATGCGAAACAAATACGGCTCTAATAAACCGCTGACAAAGCTTTTGACAGAAAGTATCGGATCCCCCACCTTGATTTTTTGGCGGGAAAATTTTTGTCGCTTCTCGTCGTTATCTAGTTCTCTGTAATAGTGACATTATTAGAGTGTCAGTTGGCTTACTTGTTTTCTCAAAGTATTCATTTCCATTAATAAATTCATTCCTAAAGCACCTGCAAGCATGTTCTTTGATAAGTTATGGTCCCCCCACCCTACTAGTGTTATAAAGAAGAGAAATATGGATTTTGTGAGTCATGTGAAGCCTTTAAGTGGAGTTGAAGATTGATCGATATGGAAACATAAAATGCGAGATATGTTAGATTATCATGAAGGAGCCTCAGACGTTATCGATGGTGAGCTAGTTAAACATGCATCACTTGCAGAAGACGCGACGGAAGCACAAATCAAGAAACACAAGAAATGTTCTGATCTGTACCGTAAGGCTAATAGCTACGCCAAGTCAATGATAACGAGTGCCGTTACTGATTCAGTTTATCAGATGGTCATGGATAAGAAGTCAGCTTTCGAAGCATGGAATGCATTGAAACAGCAGTTTGAAGCATCAAGTGAGGCTCAGCTTTTAAAAATCTGTACAGATTTTTTTGCATTTGCCTGCCCATCAAAGGATGATATTTCCACTCATATCGCAATACTGTAGTATTTATGGGCTGAATTGAGCAATGATCTGAGAGCTAAGGGAGAGAATATGTTGTCCGATCTACTGATTATTTGTAAAATCCTTCATATTCCTCCTAGTTCTTTTGACTCATTCAAATCTAGTTGGATGTTACTGACCCAAGGAAATGAAATTACTCTCAATGAATTAACTGTGCAGCTGTGTATGTTTGAAAGAAACTTCACAAGACGAGTAGATCAAGAAACAGATAAAGAGGGAATGGTGCTCAAAGCCAGCAATATTGGGAAGAGGAAGATTTTGAATAAGAAACATTCAAGAGCCAATATTATCTGTCACTGCTATAAGAAGAGAGGCCATTGGGTGAAGGATTGCCGCAAATGGAAAGCAGATGAGCGACTACCTAGAAATCAAGATGAAAAAACAGCAGTAAAGAATGCAGTGCCCACACAGAACATTTGTAGATATAGAAGTTCAGTCAACTGAGCCAAATAAATCAGTTTGGTGGGTTGATAATGGTTCAATCAAGCATGTTACCAATACAGTAATTCACTTCAGTGATTATGAGCATTTCAGTGTTCCATGTTCAATGAAAGCTGCTGGAAAAAAAGATTGAGGATGTTGAAAAAGGCTCTATTCAGTTTGTTAAACAAAGCTCGGACAATCTATGTTAGTTTTGGCTGCACATGACAGAAATATCCGAGGGAATATCAGAAGTGTCTTCCAATCATCCGCAAGGCAGTGCTGGTTTCAAGTTGATGGTAAGATAGCTGTCACTGCTAGAAGAGAATTTGGTGAGACTCTATTCAAAACTGATATCAAGCCGATTGTTCCTTGACAGTCACAATCAATAACGTTGCTGCAGCTGATTCTATGCTTTAGTTGTATCATGAAAGATGGAGACACCAAGATAAGAATCATGTTAAGAATAAATTACAGCAGGAACTTGGAAGCAGTGTAAGGTTGAACAGAGACTTAGGTGAACCATGGATGTATGGAAAGTCACATCCTCTGCCTTTTGAATCCAGAGTAAAAGCAACACAGCCTGGTGAGTTGTTTTCTGTGGATATATGTGGACCTTTTGATCTGTCGTTCCAGAAGAAAAGGTATTTGATTGTTTTTAGAGATGCCTATACAGAGTTCAGGTATAAGTATCTATTACGAGAGAAGTCAGAAGCTAAAGATGTCTTGAAGGACAGAAAGAATGGATCATTCACTGAAAGAGATTCTGTCAGATGGCAGAGGAGAGTTGGATAGTGAGGCGTTCAAAAAAGTTTTGAAGTCAAGAGGTATCACACTGAGCAAAGTGGTGGAAGTGAGCGTGGAAATCGCACGGTCGTTGAGATGGCTCGAACATTAAAGTATGTATTCCATTCCAGATGCAGAATTTCCTGTGGCAATTTGGGCGAAATTGTTGAGCTCAGCTATTCACGTCCTTAATACAACCGGAAAATCTTGTCTTGAAGGCGTAAGTCCATATGAGCTTTGGACTGAAAAAAAGCCTAGAATAAATCATCTCAGGATAATCGCCTCAACATGTTTCACTCACATGCGTGAGCAAAAAAGAAGGAGACTGGATAAAAAGCTGTGAAAGGATTTCTGGTCGGCTACGCTGGTGGTGAGCGGTTTCGGATTTGGGTATAGGAAGAAAATGAGGTTTTTCTGTCAAGAGATGTGAAGTTCCAAGAGAAAAAACAAGATTGTGACCTAGAAGTGAAACTGCCTCTTCAAACGGCAATAGAGAAGAAAGAAGAAGAGCAGCAAGATATCGAACAAAAAGATTCAAGATATAGATTTGTGAAATAGCAGTTCCTGTTACATATGAAAAAGCATCGAAGCAGCAGAGAGAAGTTGCATTGGAAAAGAGCATGGACAGTGAGATCAGTTCTCTTGAGGAGAATAGTACTTGGGATCTTGCTGATTTGCCTCAAGGACTCAAGGCTTTGACCTGCAAATGGGTGTTCAGGGTGATTCATTTTCAGGGACAGGGTGCCAATTCTCGTAAACTATTCATCATAAAAACCCAGGAAAAAAAGTCTATATAGTAATGTGCCCAAGAGAAAATACTGGAAATATATTTAAAGCTTCTAGGATCGCCGCAAGGAGGCGTAGCGGTACTGTGAAAACAGAAAATCGATACATTTTCGAAATTTTTTCCGGTATACTACCAAATGAAAATATGATTTTGGACGATATTCTCACTTATAATCTCCCTGGAGCTCAAATTGTTTCCGGAAATTTTGTCGAGTTGCGAATTTTTTGAAAATTTTCCCGAAGCGCAAGCCGAGGGAAATTTTCTTGAAAAATTCGCAACGAGAACAAATTTCCGGATTTTTAATTCGAGCTCGCGGTAGAATCGGCAAGAAAATTTCATGCCAAAACTGATCATTGGAAAAAACATAACCCAGGACTCACCTCGCATTTAGTGGAAGAAACCAACGGCTCCTTACTCTACTCGCCATTGAGGAAGAAAGAAGGGAATCAGGATTTTATAAAACATTTGGAAGTTATAACGAATCTTGTCCATAATTGATAACATTGCAACTTTGTATTAGAAGTTGAAAATAAATCATCTATCCAAAATATTTGTCATTGTTTTTAACAGCTGTCAAGCACTCGCGGCTTTGATGTAGCTCCCATGCACCAACCACAGTGTTGCCGTTTGCCTTATCTCTGTCTGTGAAAGTTGGGTTGGGTTGGGATTGTTAGGGAGAGTGGGGACGGCAACACTGTAATCATATGGGAGCTACATCCAGATGCAAAGCGCCAGGGAGATTTCCACTTATTAATCTTTCAGTCACGTGATTATGAGCAGGGTGATTTCTGATAAAATAAGGTCGTTGCCATAGCAACATAATAAAATGCAAGCCTATGATTGGTTAGAATTGACAGGTAGGAAATTTTCTACAAAATTGCCCGCGACACTTTTCTCTAAGTTTTCAAATAAGACAGCTACAAGCTGTCAAACTTGATGTCACTAATTTGCCTATAACTTCGAAATTCCTTAACCGATTTGACTGTTCTTGAGCACATTCTGAAAAAGAAAATCTGCTTTTTCTGGTGCATTTACTCGGGGTCGATTTTATCCGCTTTAGCCGACCATACAACATGAATTGTGAAAGTCAAACATGAATTTTTTTCGAATTTTTCAAATGCAAACTCTCTAAATAGATGCCTCCATAGTGTTATTTGGATAATTTCCTACCACTTTCATAAAGGAAATTTTCCTATATTTTTTAAGATAGAAGAGTTACGGAGACTTCATCAGGAATCCGACGAGGAATACTTTTGAAACGGCCCCTGTGAATTTGAATGTGTCAAAAAGATAGGAGTGCCTTGCCAACGGTCGGGATTTTGAGCATTGGCAGTAGTGTTTTTGTTTGTTTTTAGTTAATTCCATTTTTTTCATATTTTTGAAATGAGGTGTTAACTGGTCAACCGTATTATTTTTGTCAAGTGGTGCACTGAATTCTACTTGTCAGCAGCTCGTAGAAAAAAAACGAAAAATAGTTGACATTCTCACTCATAGGCTTTTGTTTTCAACATCAACTGAAGAAAATGTTAAACGCGAATCAAAACAAATCTGATGTGTATCTTTTCGACTAATTCCAATTTATAGGGACTGTTTCAAAAGTATTCCTGACGTGATTCCTGATGAAGCTTCCGTTACTCTTCTATTTTGGAAGAAATAGAAAAATGATCTGTATGAAAGTGATAGGAAATCATCCAAATAACAGATGGAGGCATCTATTCAGTGGGTTTGCATTTGAAAATTTTGACTTTTACAATTCATGTTGTGTGGTCGGCTAAAGCAGATAAAATCGACCTCGAGTAAATGCACCAGAAAGAGCAGATTTGTTTTTTTAAAACGAGCTAGAGGACAGTCAAATCGGTCAAGGAATTTCGAAGTTATAGGTAGGGCTTCGCAAGACCAAGACCAAGACCAAGACTGGCCAGTCTTGGTCTTGGTCTCGAAAAATGAATGTGGTCTTGGTCTTGGTCTTGGTCTCGAAGTCTCAAGACCAAGACAAGACTGGCTTAGTCTTGGTCTTGGTCTTGGCCTTGATGGTCTTGAAAAAAATGTATACCGAATTTTCAAAATAAACAAAACGTATACAGCTTAACAATCCTATCATAGGTGTTTTCCATAGAACGTCAATCAGTGAATGTCTCTTCAAAATCGCGGTTCTGAAGCGAAGAAAAAAATAAATTCCCCCATTCTACAGCCCGTGAAGTATGACCTAATAGGCAATAAAATATGCAAACCATAGTCTATGAGAAAGAAGGTCCTGAAAATGCAAAAGGCATGCGGTCTTTTTGTCACGAAAAGACACAACTATCGTTTATTACTATCTGGGATGGCGGTACGATTTTAATAAGCTGCACGAAACAGCAGTGGTCTCTTTTCACTCAACTTTCTTTAAAGCATGTGACATAAAAAACGTTAGTCTTTCGCGTTTTTTAAGTCTTTTTCTTAATTGTGAATGGTTTGCATATTTCAATGCCTATTGGGCCAAATTATACGAGGTCCACTTTATTTCAACCATACGAATAAACCTATCTGGGCATCCATGCCAAACAAAGGTTTCCAAAAAGCGTCATATAGATCATTTTGCACAGTGTGTGAGCTGCGGCGTTTGTATAGCTTATAGAGCTACCATGTCTACCGATCACAGTTTGTTAATATAGAGAATAGGTACAATTCCTCCTGAAAATGTTTTTCAAGAAATGTATATTCATCATATTCAGTAAAACATTATCTATTTTGATTTGGGTATGTAGGTACAGCAAATGCCAAACAAACCTCGATTCACGTCATAATTGCCACCAAGCAGGTTATTATGTGATTTTCTGGTGAACAAATCTGGCCACCATCAAACTTCATAACAACGTGCTTGGTGGCAATCATGACGTAGATCGAAAGTTGTTTGGCATTTGCTATACATTACTTCTTGATGATTCAAGCATTTTGTTTCATTTATCGAAGACTTGATACAGTTCAAAATATTTTTTTGAACTTTGTTATTGTTTGATTAGATGGAATTTTATGATCACTTTTTGTGACGTAAAATACACATTGTAATGATAAATTTGATGCTGCTAATTTTTCAGGGAACCTACTGGAAAATTGCGATCAAATTTACGGATATTCGTTTAAATGATCTGGCAACATTGGTCTTGCTATACCTACTGTGAATAGGAATAATACATTTTTGAAGAATTGATTGATTTAAGAGACTTATTAAAAGTAGATAGAGACATCTGCAGATTCTAATAAATATTGTGTCGATTATTCTTTTCAAGAACGTAAAGTCTTGATCTTGGTCATGAGAAGATTTTCATGTCTTGGTCTTGGTCTTGGTCTTGATCTTGTCACGAAGACCAAGACAAGACCAAGACTACTCTTGTGGTCTCGCGAAGCCCTAGTTATGGCAATTTAGTGATATCAAGTTTGACGACTTGTAGCTATCTTATTTGACAACTTAGAGAGAAGTCTCGGGGAGCAATTTTGTAGAGAATATCATCTAAAATCTGTCTCCATATTCTTTTCTGATAGTTCAAAGGGAAAAATTCCGAAAATGTGTTGATTTTCTGTTTCACAGTACCGTAACAGGTGGCGATCACAGAAGCTTGAAAAATATTTCCAGCATTTTCTCTTGGACACATTAATTTACAGATTTTTTTTCCTGAGTCTCTATGGTGAATAGTTTATGAAAGCTATATCATGGAGCAGTCGAAGGCAAAGCATGGTAGTAGCTTAATCAACAACTGGAGTAGAGGTTGTGGCAGCTAGTGAAACAACAAAGGAAGTTATTTGGTTAAGGAGAATGTTTGTAGAGATCTGGCGGACCACTTTCATCCCAGTTCTTTGAGTTGATAATTCAGCAGCACTTAAGCCCAAAATCCTGAGTTTCATGGCAGAACAAGACATATAAAATTGAAGCCATTTTTTTTTGAGAAAAAGTGATAGAAAATGAACTTGAAGTTGTACATATATCGACAGAAGTCCAATTAGCTGATTTGATGACCAACTCCTTGTCACAACCACGGTTGCAGTCGCGGTTGAAAGTGGGTCTTTACTAAATTTACAAAGAAGGGAAAGTGTTGAAAGTTACAGTTTCCACTGTATAATGTGTTTGTTAAAAATTCAACCGAAAGGTGAAGAAGTAATAGTATAGTGACATTTTTTAGAGTGTCAGATCAGCTAACTAGTTTTCTTAAATTATTCATTTCCATTTATAGATCCCTTCCTAGAGCACTTCCAAGCATATACTTCAATAGAATCAAGAATCAAGCATGTATTCAAAAATCTGTTATCGTCGGTTGCGTCGACTGCGAATGTTTTGCTTGGGTGACGGATGCCGCAGGTCATATCTGGCATAGCTATCAAGACAAAGTTGATGTTAGGGGGAAATTCAGGCTGACTAAGCTTTTGTGTTTGTTCAATCATTTACATAGGTTAAAATAAATGAAACATTTTTGTTAAACAAATCACGCATTAATCACCAATGGGCCGCGCATGCGCATATGTCAGAGCAGCTGGTTACTGGAAGTGTCGAATTTTTGACAGTTTTGATTTTGAGTTATGACATGTGACAATATTTTATAACCTCCAAAATACTGTCAGTGCCAAGTTTGAGTGAGTTTTCATAAATTTTCATGAAGAGTAACATATTTGTTGATATACAGTGATACAAAAATAAAACGTGAGTAATGACCGATTGCACCAACCAATTTTGAGGATACTTAACGGTAAGGAACCCTTAACTTGACAGTGAAACGCAAAATTGTCAAGTCAAGGGTCCCTTAGCGTTAAGTATCCTCAACATGGGTTGGTGCAATCGGCCATAAGTGAACTTGAACTATAGGTCAAGAACCGTCATCTCAGTACAAGCAAAAGTAATATTTTTGACATCTCTTCCGTGTCCACATTGCACGAAAGAAGTTCTGCTCTATCCTTGTTCTACTTTCAGCTAGACAGGGATAGAAGCACGCCCGTAAACGTGGCACTGCTTGTCAGTTGCCCTGGTTAGAACGTATGCGCCAACCAAATGATCCCAATAACGCTACCGAAGCACAAAATTTTGACATAATAACATCATAACCTCGCATTCTTGCCAGCGCAGTTGTCATTACACTGGGCCAAGATTCATGCATCAATTGGGCATTTCTTATCCCAATTCTCACTATAAGTACAAGGAAGAGCATTTGAATTGGCACACAATATTTTAAACAACCCTCCTAAAATGCCAAACTTTGTGATAGTAACACATCACTTTTGTCAAAATTACAAGTCATTAGCAGACATTGAACTCCATAATACGTACCTTGGTAAGGACCCGGTCGTTGTCTTCAACGGATCGTAAAGTGTGTCATTTCTGTCCATATATAGGCCAATGGGTTAGAAAGAGACAGGTATCCGTAAGTATCGTTATCCCTCTCTCCACTCCATGCGTATAGGACGATGAGTTAGAAAGAGATGAAGATCCGTAACAATCGCAATCTCTACTTCACTCTCAATAATAAGCGGGTCCGTTCCAGGTACGTAATCAATGTTAGCAGACAACAAAGCTGGTTTCTGGTTTTGGGATTGATAAGGAGGGTTTTTGCGATAACCAGGTTACAATTTGTCGATGCCAGGTTTGGTGATTGATTGGTTATACAGGGTGTCAAAAGGACCAGCATTTAATAGTGTCCAAACCAATGATAGTATGAAAATTGAGCGAGACACATCAACTTGAATATCGAGGGGGACAAATTTTGAGGTGTCTGTTGTTTTTCTGGAATCAACCCTCTCACGCCCAGGGTAACTACCCCTGAAATTTCAAATAGCAACCCCCACTTATTTCGCGATTTTTGAAATTTGCATGCTATGCTTGATAAGTTGATCCCTTTTTTTCGAATAATTGAATCTCCCAACCTCACAAAAATTTTCAAACGATCAGAATTAATTATTTCTTGAACTGATGAAAGTATGGAGTTTTGACAAAATTTGTCAATGTGAAAGGTTTTCCAATAAGGACGAGATGATTTTGAAATGAGATAAAATAGAAATGATTTAAGAAGTTGAGTGACCATTACCGCTGCATCAACGCCTCGTACCCCCATTGTTCATTGCTCTATATACTACGTCTTTATGATTGTAAAATGTAGAATAAGCATTCTCTAGTTTATAAATATCAGTTGTTCTCTATAATCAACTCACACTATATTCTGCTTTTGACTGTATCACATGTACCATGGAACACATATACAAAGTTTGGAAGACAAACTGACGTATAAAATTTTACGGAACAATGCGTCACGGAATGAAGTGGATGCGAATCGAATTATCAGACTTGGATAATGTATTATTGGAGATTCTGTAATATTTGATACAGTTCCCTTTACATAAAAGCACTGACATTGACTTTGACGTTGAAAATGTCTTTATTTATTGAATAAAGACAAAAACTTTGAATAAATGTAGTTTTTTTGGTTTTCCATTGAATGTCCAGGACCATCTGGGGATGGGGTCAGTGAGGGCTTCCCTAGTTGATGTGTTCTCCGCTGCGGGGCGCTGACCCTGTGTGATGGTGACTATGAGAAAATGCCTCTCACTCCGCAGGTCTCGGAAAGCGGTGCATGGCTCCATGTGCCGTAGGACGGCTGGGCTGTACGAAACTCCTCGAGGAACAATTCTTCTGTTTCTCCATCTTTGTTCGGCCTTGTCAGGATGGTGAACATCAGCCTCACTGTTTGATTTGTTGTAGCATACACTGGGCGAAATCCCATTTGTTCTTCTGGCAGAAAGTTTTTTGCCATCGTGACCCTATTTTGTGGAGGATGCATTTCTCCGGAAGTTTTCCGATGGCTGCTGGAACATTGATGAGACTCTAGTATTCCGGGTTGTATTCTGCGTTCTTATAGGTTTTTTGATGAGGATTACCAGGGCATTTTTTCACTTAGAGAGGAATCAAAGCATGAAAGACAACATGAAGATGAAGTGTGACGTTCAAATGGCTTCACCTATCATCATGACAAGCTAATAAGCTGTCATGTGGCATCCCACATACCGCCATCTTCCCGAGATCTAACGAGCTTCAGGCACATCGGCGCCTCTCCGTGGATGCGAATCAAAGCTTTCACTTAGGCCCCACACTCCATTTACATTTTTGTTCTAAACTTTGTATATGTGTTCTGTGACATGTACTAAACGCTTGTCAAAAATATTTTTTCAAAGTCACTCCTAAGAATTTCACATTTAACTGGCGCAGTCGTTCAGTGCGGTTTCGGTCAATAGTCACGACATCGAGTTCGCTATTGATTTTGTTAGAAACGTGAGTCCCAACTCTTTGGTCTGAAGAAAGAGAAACCAGTGTGGCAAGCACAGAAATCAAGCAGTCCTTGTGTCCAACAGAAGGAGCGGTTTATCGACTTTCCATTGTGAGGGTAAGTGCCCAGTACTTCTGTTGTAAAACCCATTTTCCTTCCTTTATTGATTAGGAGGAGACATACATCATTAACCATAATAGTGCAACAATATGTGTGCTACATTTGAAACTGGCGCGAAACGGTATTTCAAATGTTGACTGACTCATATTGAATGTCACAACTAGAAATTGAGCAATAAGTCAATCAATTTTTCAGAGTTCCTTATTTTGACGCAAACGCAACAAGTTAAACTAATAGTAATCTGCTTGAATCTATCACAGAGAATTCAATGGGCAACATGGCTGAAGTCAATTATACACTTTTGAAAATGTTCATTGACACCATCCCAAAATATGATGTTGATTCTAAAACTTTGAATAGTTTTCTATCCGCTGTTGATTTCCTTTTTGCAGCGTATGCTCAAGCCAATGACGTTATATTAAGAGATTTTTTTGATAAGATCAATACGTCTAAGAACAATAGAAAGAGCCAAATCACTTGTAGGGTGTCGAACAAGGGCGTCAAACAAAAATGTCGTTTTTTGATAAATTGCAAACCACTCCACACATCATTGCAATTTTAACATTATTTTCGAAAGTTTTGAACAACAATATGAAACTTCTCATATCGGTTTTTTTATTTTTTTGAATCTCAAGGGGGGTTACTGCCCCCCCCCCTGCCCATGCCTGGCGACACCCTTGGTGTCGAATGGAACTTAATACTTGGCAACTTATAGAAACAGCTTTATACGACTCATTCGAAGATAAACGAAATCTCGAATGTTTGGAACAAGAAATGAATCTCGTTTAAGAAGTACGTCAGCTCATAAAATAGCTAGTTTTCTCGCTATCCAAATGGATCAAGCTACAAAAGAGATACATTAACGCCAATATGAGCAACTCACTTTGAAAACTTTTATGAGAGGTCTAGAAGGTAATTTACAAACCAGTATTAGGTTGAAAAACCTCGATTCTCTACAAACGGCAATGACAATGATCACTGAGGAAGGAAACTTCAACTACTTTCATATAATATTTAATCCTGAAAAAGGTGGAGATTCCAGAAATGAATCTTTCAAAAACAGAAACTATGATAATCCTCACAACAATTCCAAGTTCAGGAATGACGAGGATTCCAATTTTAAAAGGTTCTCGAATCAACAAAACAGAAATCAAAATAACTTTTAAAATCACAATCAATTTGCAAGTATAGAACACGAACTTCTCAGTAAATAGTAAATACTGTTTAACCAAGAAATTTTACAAGACATTTCCCAACTAACCAACAGGTTTTTGGAAATCAAAATCAACCTCTATATAGAAACTTGTTTTGACCAAATCAGAATCAACCTCAAAAAAGAAACGAATTTAGATCAATCAGCAGGTCTATGCTGAACCCATTTCAACTTCTCATAGGTTATCTTAATCGTTTTCGTAGCCCATGGATTTAAATCATATTGAACAAAACCATGATAATTATTATAATACCTCAAATGTCGATAATGACTACCAATACAATGAGACTTACGAAAATGATACTTCTCATTCTCAAGGAAGTAAAGAACATTAGGAAAACTTTGAAAATAGAAATTCTGATGATCAAAATTTCCGACTTCCCAAAAGTCCAAACAATGTAACGTAGAAGTAAATACTGTCTCTAATAATAATAAATCACCTCACGTTACAATAATTAGTAAACCAAAAATGAAACTCCTAATAGATACAGGATGTTATCATTCCATTTTGAAACCTTCAATTGTTGAAAAATACTTTTCTGTAAAAAATTTCCAATTCACATCCAACAATTAGGACAGCTGCTGGACAAAGACAAACTTTGACCAAAGCAACAATCCCGGTTCTCTCTGGAATGAAATCAATTGATAATAAAACTTTCAATCTTTTTGATTTTCATCATTTTTATGATGGTATTTTGGGATTAAAAGATATTATGCGATTAAAACTTAACATAGATCTGAAGAATAAAAATTTGTTAAATAATAGAATTTCTATCCTCTTTGAATTTCGCAATCGCACAGTGAAAAAATATTGCATCACTATAAATGCACATGAGATGACTAAGACAAATGTACCCGTCTATGAAAATAGTACTACCATTGTGATCCCTGAGTTCAAGTTCAAGACAAATAAATCTTTTTTTAGCCGAAACGCTTACGATAGTTCAGCACGGATTTGCAAGAGCGGAAATTCATAATAATGGCAATGAACCCATTACGATCGAATTTACGGAACCCTTGGAAGTTTCAAAAAACGAAAATTTTAAACTTTTTCACATCGAAGACATTTTACCCAAATACTATGATAAAAAGAAAAATGATCACATCGAAACTCTTTTGCGTACTGATCATCTCAATAAAGAAGAAAAGAACATACTCTTGAAAATGTGTAAATTATCTTCTGATCTTTTCCATAAAAAAACCCAAAAATCAAGTTTTACGAATAAAGATAAACACGTGATCAGAAAAAGTGACGAAATACCCGTTCATACAAAATCGTAAAGATATCCCTTTATTCATAAAAAAGAAGTTCAAAGACAAATAAATAAAATCCTTGATGAAGAAATTATATGTCCTAGTCAAAGCCCTTGGATCTGCCCTATTTGTACCATTTTATGATTAGTCTTGTTATAAAATCGTTGTACCTAAAAAGAAAGATGCAAGTGGAAAACATAAATGAAGATTAGTAGTTGATTATCGGAAGGTTAACGAAAAAACGGTATACGATCGTTATCCTTTGCGAAACATTAACGACAATCTCGATAAATTAGGCAGATGTATTTATTTTCGGATATACAACTTGGACCCCCATTTTCGGATAACGATACAGTACATTCCTCGCACGAAAATTTAATTTTGGAAATTCCCATAAGAGATAAATTGTCTGAATACTTATTCAAATCAAATTATCTTTCATCAGAAATCTAACAGACATTACCACGTAGTAAAGTCAATGATTTACGAAACCAAAACGCGATACAATGTATTTTTAACACAAGATTTTGAACAACAAATAATCAAATTCTTTATTCAATACGTCGAACCTAAAAAGTTATACTGCATGTATGTTCAACAAGAAGAATGTGACCTTGTCCTTCAGCTTAGTATAATACTTCCAAATACCTTCAAAAACCATGCATATAAACTAGATTTAACATCTACGTATCTTACAGACGTAATTGACATGGACAGACAGAAAAAACTTATGACAAATTATCACGAAACAAAAACGTGTCATCGCGTAATAAATCAAAGTCTTTTAGCTCTCAAAAAGCTTTATTACTGGCCCAATATGAAAACTGACTAAACATCGTACATACATAAACAATGTACAACTTGTCAAAAGGCTAAATATGAAAGACATCCCCACAAATCCAATTTTCTTTAACACCAACTCCAAGTAACCCCTTTGAATCTATCCATATCGATACTTTCTGAATCTCCAACGTCAAATTTTTATGCATTTTCAAGATATGCACAAGCATACCCCTTAGAACCAACTTGTATTTCCACAATCGTCTTCGACAACTTTTCAACCTTTGTAAGCCACCATGGCCTACCTCAACAAATTACATGTGATAATGGAACAGATTTTAAAATTTCAAATCTCCTCGATTATTGTAAACTTCATAAGTTCAAAGTCCACTTCACAACTCCCAAAAACTCCAACAGTAACAGTTTTGTGGAAAGACTCCATTCCACCATAATCGAAATAATATATCGCATTCTCAAAATCGAAAATCCTTATGATAACCTCAAACAACTTAATATGCAATATGCAATCATTGGATACAATTCATTCATTCATAGTGTGACGAAACAAAGACCCTTTGATATAATAAATGGTCACACTAAATATCTTGACCCTTTCGATCTTTCTGATAAGATCATCCTTGGTAACTACGTCAGCCATAGACGTGACAAATTGAAAACAATAATTCATGAACATATATTTTTGATACCTCGTGTCATAGAGAAACAAAATCAACATAGAGAAGAAACTCAAACTTTCAAGTGCAATCAGAAAGTCTACGTAATCGATAAAACAGCCTCAAGATCAAAAGACAAACCTCGAAAAACAGAACAGTATGTTTCACAAGACTTAGAAGATAAAATTATAACAACTAAACAAAAAGTGATTCATAAATCACAGATTCAAAGACCTAAAGCTTTTCCTTCTTTTCAGGAAAATGACTCTACAGTACGTGATCTTCCATCTTGTAGTAATGACAGTGACAACTAAAAACATACAAATATCCCAGATTAAGACACCTTCACTTCCCTTCCACATAAAAAATGCGGAACGCAGCATTCATTTCTGCATTATATAGCAATAACCACGCTTGTAGTTGAACAAGAAAATATTAAATGCTTTTATAGTATTCTAGAAAGATCAAAACATATGAATAATCAGTTAGAAAATAGTTCTTTAATAAGTGAGGATAATCTATTTAATCATGTTAAATATTTAATCGCAGAGGCAAGCATCAAGTTGAACAATATAAAACCACACCAAATAAGAACTTAACGCGGAATTATAAATTTTGTTGGAAAAACTTCAAAATGGCTCCTTGGAACCTTAGACTCAGAAAACGGTGAAAAATATGAGCAAGCAATAAATGAATCACGGAATACGGCAAATTCATATAAAAAAGAAACTGCTCTACGAACATCTTAAACAAAACAGCTGATCGACAACTACAATCAGTCAATCACAACGCTTAACTTACCATATAAAGTTATGTTGAAAATTTAGAAAAAGATTATAGAGCAGAAACTTCGAACCGCCCAAACTTCTTCAAAGTAACAAATACGATTCACCAACTTATTTTGAACTGCCAGAATCTCATCACTTTCCTAGATAATATTAAAGACGCAGTCCAGTTCGCTAAATTGAACACATCACATACCACTGTAATATCTGCGTCAGAATTGGGAAACATGATTTCAAAATCAAAAAGTCTTTATGGTGAATACAATTCATTCCAAAGACTTGAATTATTACTATCAAGTCGCAGCACTTTTTCAAAATCAAAACTAGTTTTTGCAATTCACTTTCCAATAGTACAGAACAAAAAATTCGAAATTTTTCGTCTCTATCCATTTCCAATCAATCAATCAATAATTGGTTCTACCCTTTTCTTCCTCATACTGGGTACACACCTTTCGCCATATGGAGCAGAACCATGCCCGATGGTAGAAGACCCTTATATCTGCCTTGACCATCTGAGACCATTCAAAGAAGATTGTGCAGTCAGACTCATCCAGCAAGCCATAAAATCAAGATGTCAAACTCTCCGAGTGCAACTCACAACTCCAATTATTCAAGACATCGACAATCAATACGTACTGGCAATACCGACCAACAAGTCCCTCAAGATGCATCAAACTTGTGGAAGAAGGGAAATCAACTTCATCCAGCATCCAAGTTTAATCAAAATTCCATATAAGTGTGAAATTCAAAGTGACGACCTCCTTTTCATCAATAATGGAGACCTTCTTGAAGGTAGTCTATTCAAATTACCCCAAATCCAACGAAGAAGAAGTAGACCAATCCACATCGCAAAAGTCAATCGTCTTGGAATCCATTGATTTCGACGAATTCAAGTCACTTCAGGATCAAGCTAATAATCTTGAACCAATAGAAGAAATCAACCCCATGCGATGGACACTCACATCAACCTTCAGTTCTGCAATGATCCTATGTTTTGTAATGCTGTCAGCATACATTTTCTGGAGATGCCTAAGGAAACAACCCCTGTGTCCATACCCACCACTGACCCGAGGTCATACAAGTCAAGAACCACCCAACGTAGAGATGAAGCCCAGATCCAGAAGATTTTCTGAAAACAACCTGGTGAACTCGTTGTTTTCATTTTCGGTGGGAGGAGTTATGTGACCATCACCGCTGCATCAACTCCTCGTACCCCCATTGTTTGTTGTTCTATACAGGGTGTAACTTAATGATATGTCATAATCTTAAGGGGGAGTGCCTGGATACATTTTGAGTCGAAAAGGTCATATAAACTTCGGTCTAAAAAAAATGTACAAAAAATGAATAAAATGATAAAATAAAAAAAAAAAAAAGTGTGTTCCTATAACATAATATCCTGTGGCAAAATTCAGTTCAATATCTCAAACCCTCTTTGGAAAATGTATTGAAAACTAAAAATAAAATAGATCTTTAACTCCCTGTATCTTAAAAACCAAGCATTTTAAGAACCAAGTTTATATGACCTTTTCGACTTAAAATTTATCCAGGAACTTCCTCTTAAAATTATGACATATCATCAAGTATCACCCTGTATACTACGTCTTTATATGATTGTAAAATGTGGAACAAGCATTTTATAAATATTAGTTCCTTTCCATAATCAACACACACTTTCTTCTGCTCTTGACTGTATTACATGTACTTGAAGCTTGTCACAAAAAAATATTATTTTTGAAAAGTCACTCCCAAGAATTTCACATTCAAATTAGATATAACTATAGTTTTTATATTATTCTAATGTACAATTGATAGCATTTAAAGTTCAAATAGCACGTCTTTTAAATGTTCACCTCGGCTTCGTGTACACACGTGAATTCGACAAACCCAATTTTCAACGACTTTATGCAATAAATCGGGCATAATCTCAGGTTCAATGTTCAATCTCAAAGCATCAAGTGAGTGGATTCTTTATGATCAAGTGTTTGGGGTCGGTTTGCATAAACCTTCGATTTTAAATAACCTCACAAAAAGTAGCCTAAAGAAGTCAAATCACAGGTTCAACTTTAAATAACCTTACAAAAAGTAGCCTAAAGAAGTCAAATCCCAGGTTCAACTAGTGACAGGTATAACTTTATCACCATGGTTACTACATTGTTACAAAATCATATCATTCTCATTGGAAAACCCTTTAGATACCGAGGGGGACAACTATTGAGGTATCTAGTGTCTTGCCAAATTTTCATGCTATCATTGGTTTGGACACAATCAAATGCTGGTCCTTTTCAAATTGACACCCTGTATATCGATAGCAGTTCGGGATCAAACTCCAAAACGTTCTGGTTACTAAAAGTAACATTATTTATGGTATAACGTAACCACTCAATTAGGTACCTCCCAAGTTCCCAAGTCCCTACTCCGAAGCAAAGGAAATTCGTGACCTGGTTAACGCCAAAATCCGCCTATTATTTCAGTCCAGTTCAAATAATCCTAATACGAGATACATGGTTTCTCAAATATATTATCCAGTGATGCGAAGGGCGATTGAATTATTTGCTGGTATGTAAGATATTTATGTGGAAAAGAAAATATAAGAAGGTTATAAAAAATACGATAATTGTATATCTTTCATAACAGATGTCTGAATAGATATCACCTTGAACATATCCCAGCTCAAATACTACACAATACACACCGCAGTGGCTTGATAGTTTTTAGTATACATGGTTAAAAATCAAAAATCACCGAAGTAAACTAACTACACGTGATTAAAGACAGTGTTGTCAAAAGATAACTGATTTGAATAAAGTGTGCGAATTCAAATGCTTTGGGCATGTCCACGAAAAGTTTCGACAAACATCATCTTCTTCGAATTTCAACTTAGTTATTGTTTGCCCTGAGGTTCATTTTGTTGCCACGAAAAACAAACGATTCCTACATGTTTTGTTAACTCAGAACCTTCGCGGCAAAGCCAAAGACGATACCGTTAATTAAGGAAGAAAATGTTTATATAAAATGTTATTACATCTTGGTAGAGGCTTAGGTTAATAGTGTACTAGCTCTTTACCCGCTGCGTTGTTAGCGGTTGATAAATAAAATGAAAAAGGAATATGTAGAAATTAAATTGTCAAAAAATATCTTTTTTAACCCCTTCCAGATAAAATTTTGAATAGTCTCAACACACGTGTTTTCTGACCTTATACAGGGTGTTTCATCAATATTGCGAAAAAAATCGGGATAAGTTTCTCCGCTTTAAAATGAGAACACGACTTTTTATGAACATATTTCCGGAAATGCTTTTTCACAGAGCTACAGGGTGTTGAGATTTCATCTTCATTTTTTTTTGTAAATAATATTTGAACCAATGTCGATCTATTGATAACAATTGGCGATTGGGGGTTTCTCAACATGCTTAATTCGAATTTGACCTTAGTATGGCTCTATCTCGTAGAGGCCGCTACCTACACGTATTTTACCTGTTATGAACAGTCATAACTTTTTTGGACTAATCTGTTTTATTCTTTTGAGTTGAAAAACGGATTTCCCTATCATTTTCACGCAAAAAAATGTATACTTGTTGAAAGTCGCTACGTGCAACTCCTGAGCTCTGCAATATTTTTCATAGGCTTTTTCCAAAATATCAAGCCTGTTTGTAAAGTCAATATAATGCAATACAACATTCACATTTGTATTTAAAAACGACTCAGTTTTAGTGATGCTTTGTTTGGAATTTCTCAAATCTATGTTTGCTGGTTTCAGCTTTTTCGCAACTTCTGCCATTTCTTACTTTAAAAAATAATACCTGTCAACCAGGAATACAAATGTGAGCTACTCAGTCTGTGTTGCAATGAAAATGAAAAGATCTGACCTTGGAATTCACAATTTCCTGCAGCTTCACTATTCTTGTTATTCCAATTCTGGAACACTGGAATGTCTCAGGTTTTTCTCAGGACACAAGATCAGTTGACAATTCAATGACAGCTACGCTGCCCTCATAAGAAAATAAACAGTGATCCACAATTTCACGCAAAATGAGTTATTGAAATCGGCGCCTTCTACTGGCGATTCTGAACACATTTCATAGAGAAATTGACAGTATATAACATGTATTCGAGGTTTGTCAGCACAAAATAGGTTACTGTAAATGCCACTTTGTGGTCATTTCATGAGATAAAACACAGTAATATAACGACCATAAGCAATAAAACAGCGTCAGATGACCACTTACTGTTTTCTTGCCTATGAAGAATGAATTACTGTTTTCATACTTATGAATCCGTCAATGTCACTATAATTTTGGCGCGAAACTAGATCGATCTGTGAGTTTGGTTATAATCCAGTTTCATAATTTACGCTCGTTGATAAGTTATAAACGTCTGTGTTATTTGGTGAATTTGTGTATAAACTGCTGCAATAACGTGATATTTTCTCTATAAATATGAATAATAATAGAGGGCGTGAACTACTTATGCTAGCTTTAAACGATGATAAACTTCACGATGAGAATACATTCTGTTCATCAAATACTGGCGAGGTTGACCAAAATAGCATTTATTCAAGTCCTTGTCCAAGCATGGATGAGTATTCTGTAGATATTGATGCTCTGTTAGAAGACGTGGATAGCACTACGCTCTCTGGCAAGGTAAAATAAATTATAAACAAAACGCTACTCGTTCTCTATGAAGATCTATCACAATAAATGCTTACTTTGATACTTTTAAATGCAGGAATATGGAGAGGAAACCGGGGAGGAAACCATTCACATGGCGATTGATAATATTGCCATCAATGATAAGGTAAGTACTTCAATACTTTTTGAAAGTTTCAATATTACTTTATTCAGTCACGACACCTTGAGTGAGTTGAATGTCTTTTGATGCAAATATCAATATTTTTGCAGAAATTTATGGAGAAAGTTGCAGAACTCGAGCCTATCGAATAAGTTGCTGAAATTGCGGAACAGGTGAGTTCTTTATCAAGTAGGTATGAATATTCTTTTTTTTTCTTTTTCATATTATTTAACAGGAATCGCACACTGCACACTACTGTGCTTGAAATCAGCCAGTTGGAGGTAGAGATCGAGTCTGTGGACCAGGTTTGTTTCCATTTCATGCATTAATTTTTTTTGTTTATAATAAACGTAGTATAATGATGAAAGTAGATAATATTGCAGAACTCAACAGACATAACTAACGAAAAAAGTGCTACATATACACCTGCTCTATCCACGATGAACGTGGACGATGTAAGTGTATCAATCATTCTTGATACTATTGATTTATACCTTTTACATCCAAGATTCTTGTGAAATGTAAGTCTTTTCTGTTCCAGATTGCCACTTATGTCGTTGTAGGCAATGTTGAAATAGAAGAAGTGGACAACTGCACTAATAAAACCGACGATATTCCACAACTGACAACAAGAGGTACCGTGAGAAAACGTCAACCAAAAAGAAAAAAGGAAGAGATCGAGGATTTGAAAAGAAGAGAGCGAATATAAGAGCACCCCCTTCGTGAAGAACCATGTGAAAAAAATAGTTGTGTCAAAAAATGCAGTAGCAAAATGACAGAAGCAAGACGAGAACAAATCAAAGACAGTTAGTACGTCGATATGTCATGGAATGAACAACACGGTTTTTTGATAGCTCACACAGCTAAGGAAAGCATAAAGAGGCATTATACTCAAGACGATAGACACAAAAGGGACATTTGTGTGAAATACTCATTGCCAAATAATGAAGGTTTTCGCCAGATGGTATGTAAACCATTTTTTTTAACTACATTGGGGTATCATGAGAAAAATGAAAGTGCGGTTTACAAAATTCTTTCTCGAAAAGATGAACATACCATCACACTTCAAGATGGGAGAGGTAAAGGGCCGTCTTCAAAAAAAATTGATGAGTCACCAATAGTAGAACATATTGAGTCTTCCAACCCAACCATCTCCCACTATCGCTTTGAGCATGCACCTCATGTTCGCTATTTTCCAAATGATTTGAGCATCACTGAAATGTTTAAAGATTTTGCCGCAAAACATCCAGATATGAAAGTATCTTATGATTTATATAGAAAGGTCATTGAGAGTATGCGCATTCATTTCACAAAACTAGGTCACGAAGAGTGTGAAGAATGCGAACATTTCACCCTTCATGATCAAGAGCAAACAAAAAACCCAGAATAGTTTGACATTTGTATCAGTTGAAGCGAATATCTCAAATGAAAAGAGCCACAGAATCTCGTGAAGCTTATAGGGTAGATGCAGCAACTGAGTTCACAGATACAATTTGCGTTTCAGTCGATCTTCAAAAAATAATCATTCGTCCAAGAATAGATATGTTCAAAATTGTGCTTTTCACACCACGTCTCATAACCTACCATGAAAGCCTCGTAAGGGTGGGAAAGAAACAGAAAAATATTCACCCATATGCCGTTATTTGATATCATAAGTACATAATATTCATTTCTCCTTCTCCACAGAGAAAATAAACAAAGAAAAAACAATTTGAACATGCATCGATGTGAAAAAATGCGATTTTCTCGAAAACTACGAGCCCTAGTGATATGAACTAAAGGTATGTTTCTCTAGTAAATAACCTTGATTCATCATATTCTCAAATCAGAATGTGGAAAAAAGTACCATAAAAAAAATGGTTTTGTTTTAACCCTCAACTTCCCCAGTATGGTACGCCCCTGATTAAAATTTTGAGCCGAAATTCTTATCCAGCATTAAATGCTTTGTATCAAATGTATCAAATTTCATGACTTTTATTTGAATGGTTCCGGAAATATTGAGGAAAAAATGATTCCAGGCGCATCCTGAAGTCGGTTTTTCTCCTTAAAATGGCGTATAGCTCCATTTCCTTTAAGAAGCATTTTTCGCCCAATAATTATAGGAACTTTTTTCAATGAAATTATCTCAGGAATCACCTCTTGAATTTTTTGCAAATGTCTAGGAAATTTGATGATTCCTGATCATAATCTTTTTCTTTCAATGATCGTTGAGAACATCAACTCATTCTTTTTCATGACATGGCAGTCTTTGGAAGTTTTTGAGATATTTGCATTTCGAGAAAAAAAACTACAGTCAAGGAGGGTAGGACACTTTGTATCTCGGGGAGTATCAGCCGTTAAACAGAGAATATATTTTTTTTAAAAGGTACTTTTATGAAAAATGCTGGTTATTCAATAAGCCAATCAATGACGACATCATAAAGGCAAACATCGAAAAAAAGCATGTATAGTCCGTTTCACGTCATTGATTGTCTCTCCTTTTCTAACTCATGGAGAAGTTTAAAAACATACTGCGGAGACTAAAACCAACATTTCAACTGATGAGACTGAATTAGTACCTAGGGGAAACTTGACTGCTGAGACTGAAACCAACGTTTTAACTCATGAGACTGAATTTGACTCAGAAAACATGGCAGTAGAAGTGCATAAAGATGCTGCTGATGGCTTCTTAGACTTCGATAGTGACGATTCAGTCAAAGACCCAAATTATGTACCAGAACCAGACACAGTTAGGTCACCACTTTCACTTAATAATTCTCCGGCCAAGCTCACGAAGAAAAGGAAGATAAATCCAGCAAATAGAGAAATTGCGAAGAGGAGGAGAAATGAAGGCCTAGATTATACATCCACCATGCGCCGAAAACTGCAAACCAAAATTGGACCAGGCGATAGGCAAAAATTATTTGAATGTTATTGGAAACTTGGAAATTTAGATAAACAGCGACATTTTCTTTTGAAATGCATGGAAAAAATCGCCTCAGCGGTAAGATTCACAAAACAAAAGTCGGCCAAGACAATTTAACAACTCCTTTCATTTTTATTTCGCGAATGAGAAAAACGGGTCTGCAAACGGTTTTTCATGAACACTTTGGGTATAAGTGATAGACTCATCAGAACGGTTCTGAAAAAAACAAATGAATTGGGGTTTTTGGAACCGGAGAAAAGAGGAAAACATGACAACCACTATCAAGTCGATGGTAGGATCAAAGAATCAGTTAGGGACTTCATCAATGCCATTCCACGAATGGTGAGTCATTACCTCAGAGCGCAAACATCGCGCGAATATATTGAAGGCGGTAGGAGCCTCGCTGAATTTCACCGAGACTATACAAAACAGCAAAATGAGAAACGGGAGTCACCTGCAAATCTTGTGATGTTCTCAAAAATTTTCAACGAAGAATTCAACATTTCATTTTTCTCTCCCAAAGGGACTTGTGCAACTTGTGCGAGGCTATCAAAAACTCACCAGATAATTCTACACTCATAAAAAAATATGAAGATCACCAATATGAGAAAGTTTTAAGCAGGATGAGTAAAGAGTTGGACAAAGATACTGCACGTGAAAATACATCTTATATTGTCTGCTGTTTTGACCTACAGGCTGTGATGCCATTCCCTCGCGGCAATACCTCATTATTTTATTACAAGTCTAAGGTTAATTGCTACAATTTTACCATAACCAACATTTTAAATGGACAAACCAATTGCTATTTTTGGCATCAGGGAGAGGGAAATAGAGGAGCAAACGAAATAGCGTCGTGCATCTTCAAATATTTGGAAGAGATGACCGGAAAAATTAATGATGATAACTTGGAAGTTGTGTTTTACAGTGAAAATTTCTTACCAGTCAATTCTAACCAATCATAGGCTTGCATTTTGTTATGTTGCTATGTCAACGACCTGATTTTATCGGAAATTTTCCTGCTCATAATCACGTGACTGAAAGATTAATAAGTGGAAATTTCCCTGGCTTTGGCTTTGCGCATCTGGATGTACTGGATGTAGCTCCCATATGATTACAGTGTTGCCGTCCCCACTCTACCTAACAATCCCAACCCAACTCAACTTTCACAGACAGAGATAAGGCAAACGGCAACACTGTGGTTGGTGCATGGGAGCTACATCCAGCCGCGAGTGCTTGACAGCTGTTAAAGACAAATATTTTTGATAAATGATTTATTTTCAACTTCCAATACAAAGTTGCAATGTTATCAATCATGGACAAGATTGGTTATAACTTCCAAATGTTTTATAAAATCCTGATTCCCTTTTTTCGTCCTTAAATGCCGAATAGAGTAAGGAGCCGTTGGTTTCTTCCACTAAATGCGAGGTGAGTCCAGCCGCTACTATTAAATCTTCTTAAATAGGTTTGGCATGAAATTTTCTTGCCGAATCTCCCTAGAGCTCGAATTAATAATCCAATTTGTTCTCGTTGCGAATTTTTCAAGAAAATTCGCAACTCGACAAAATTTCCGGAAATAATTCGAGCTCCGGGGAGATTATAAGTGATAATTGCTGTGGACAAAACAAAAATAATTTTTTTATGGCAATATTCATGTACGCTGTTAATCACTTGAAAATTAAAAGTATTACCCATAAATTTCTAATCTGCGGTCATACGCAGAACGAGGGTGATGCTACCCATTCAGTGATTGAAAAAGCTATGAAGCAAGCCCTCAAGAGCGGGCCAATTTTTTTACCGCAACAATATGCAACAATTATCAGAACAGCTAAAAAGACAGGGGTACCCTATGAAGTCATAGAATTGTGCCACAGTGATTTTTATGACGTAAAGAAACTTCAGACGCAGCTGGGCAGCAACTTTGATAGAGACATAAATGGGAAAAAAGTTTTATGTACAGAAATGAAAGTCGTGAAATATGAGAAGAAAAAACCCTTTTCCTTCCAAGTGAAAACCTCCTATGAGAGTGAGGATTTCGAAGAGATAGTGGCAAGAAAAAAAGAAAGAAAAAATTACCCTAACTTGGTTCTGGTCCCGGCCTACACAACTAAGCCAACGATTGATGCAAGGAAAAAGAGAGACTTACTAGATTTATTTGAAGCCAGTGCAATTCCTAAGTCCTACCTACATATTTATCGGACTATGCTGGATATTGAGAATGTATTAAAATTTTAAATTCTCGTTTTATCTTTCAAACTTATTTCAATTTTTTTATGAATGTGGTTTTCTTCTTACATTAAACTGAAATTTCATCAAGTTTAAACCCAAATTTTAAGAACTGATTTTAATTTCAAATACTTGGTTCAAGAGTGTTATGTTTTATTTTTTTATATTGTTCTCTTCTTACATTAAATGAAAATTCAATTTAGTCAAATGTGTTTTTTTTTCAGCCATAAGTCTTAACCTATTTAGTAAAAATAAAACTTACATCAACAGTACTGCCATATCACGTAACATAATTTTTTTTTTGGGATATCCTGTAGATTTCAGATTAATTTCGCATCACTAATCAGTAAAGACATATTCAATCTATATGTATACCGAATTTGGTAATCCCAGATACCTAAATTGCTAATCAAAAAAAAATATTATATTCACAATCGTTTTTGTTTTGCCTCTCCTGTAAAATTAACAATAATGAGGTTATGGCACTATTGAAACAGGGGTGCGATATCCGAAAATCACAATTTTTTGTCCTAGTGTTGCTCTGAGGCGAAGGTTTGGTCGCCAGATGCTACAAAGTTGTATGTCGGCATTGTATAGTGACGACATCGAACAAAGGAAGGCATAATTATGTTACTTCAACATGTTATGAAAAAACCATGATAAGAACCATGTATGGACCTCCAGCTCGTTAAAAGAAAGTCTATAGTATTTTTGTTCACCAGAACTCCACTTTTGCAAATCACCACATTGTAATAACATAACAATGTGTAAAACAAAATTTAAATAATGTGAACTTCTCGTCTTAAATTGAGGTCGGCCAAAACTCCACCTTCAATTAAAACCACCCATTTGATTTAATGAAACAAAATATGCTCATATATTAAACAAAATATATTGAATTTGATCAAACACAATAATAGATTCTGATGCATGCATGTAGAAGCTAGAGGTATTATAAGACTCTCAGTAGTCTCAGTAACAGACGAAATTTCAAGTTCTAATAGATTTTCATGATAGATAATATATAGATAGAATCTTGACGAGATTGTGTATCTGAACAACTTAAATACTTGAAGTATAACAATGATGTGACGTTGAGTTTGAGAATTGTTTCAAATTACTGCCTGCGAGACTGCCGGTCTAGTGCCTGTTCAACTTCACTTCGAGTAACACAAAGGAGATCTGATCTGTACCGTACCTGTAACCAAAAATGATAATTTATATCATCCATAACTGTTGATTCAAGCTTCTTTACGCATCTGAAGTTATTCATGAGAAAACCTACAAAGGTGATATGACGTAATATCCTACCACGTGACATAAAAAGGAGAGCACTCAATTATTGTCTTTCATAAGATTCAATGTTAATATGCTCTAATTCAAAGTTTCATATATTCCTTGAAAAAACTTGAAAATTGTAATGTTTAGAATTAATCAAACTACAATAATTTAGATATGCTCTGTAGTTTTGTGGCGCATCCATGATAATTTTGTGTCAAAAACACAAAAAAAAACACAATTTTTTACTGCGAAATCCTAAAAAAACGTAGAATAATTTTTGAATTTGAATTAATTGTTTCTTTTTTAGGTTCCACTGACGACGAAAGCAGATTCGCTTTTGAAACGTTTGATATTGTCAGGTTTTATTGTTTACTAATAGAATTTTTTTCAGGTAATATAGAAGATCCGGTATATTAACACTAGTTTGATTGTTTTTTGATAGGGTGTGGCGAAAAATTAAATTTTTTATTTTTATAATCCACAGAATGTTTCATAATTTTGGAACTAAACTGATTTGTAATTTGATATGCATTGGGTGAAATGTCCTGGAACTTTGAAAAATTTCGTGGAGTATGAGTATAAAAATAAAATATTCAATTTTTTCATGCCAAATTATTGTAGTTTGATTTATACAGCTTAACCAAACATCAACTTTATAAGAATACTCAATATGTTATTTTTGAAATCACAACAAAAATATCTTTCGCTTTGGACAAAAATATCCGGGCATTCCAAAATTTGTGAAAATAGCAAACAGCTGACCATCTGACCGTTGCGCCGAACCAAAATCGATGCACATTCAGGGATTCAGTTTTGAATGAATAAACTTAACTTATTCCCTATTTTTTATCTAAACAAAGATGTTGCCTTTTTCCCATTTTGAAAAACAATGTAATTAATCCATCTGGCAAGAGTGACAAGTCTAATTGCACGCCATATCCAGACCAACTTAGAAAACACCGACAAAAAAGCCTTTCATCTTAACAAATACAACAATAACTCGCAGCAGTCATGACCAAAATTATTCTAGGTACTTACCCACGCCAAAATCAAAATAAAAACCTCGAAAAACACACAAGAAAAACGCAAAACACATCCACTGAGACGATATAGCGTCCCCTTTGGCGAGAACATTGGGAAACATTCGACAAAATGGCCGATCTGATCTCATTCGTCTTTTTCGGTGTTTGAACTGCGCAGGCACATGGGTGTGGCAACGAGCCAATAGAAATTCAACAAACCTTGAATGAAAGAGCGCGGATTTCAAAATACATGTAAGTATAGAGTCAAGATCATGATCAGTTTTTTAACACATGAGAAAATGACATATATGCATCTTGAACTGTGTTTACGTGAAATATTGCAATAAAAATTAAAAAATAAACATCACCAGAAATGTTCGGCAATATGACGAGATTAAAATGACGTCAATAATGTGTCAGTAAAATCACGTGAAAATGTCGTCAGTAATTTTTCGAATGACGTCTATCGACCAGAAGTCACCAGATTATGACGTCATCTTGACGAGGTTCTGCGGACTGGGAATGTGCTAGCTGAACCGTTCAGCCGATTTGAATATTTTTGACCTTGTTTGAAAGAGATGTATGTACATGATCTCTCAGAAGACATTTTTTGTCAAAGCTTTTGGTTCATGTGTTTCATGTGTATGTGTTTTGCACTCAAAGTTTCAACAATCAAATATAATGCTCTTTCAGACAGACTAAAATCTAGCTAATATGATGTTGGTTGAGGGCCTCAAGAGAATGGTACCATGCAATCTAACTTTCTTTCAAAAATCGCAAAAATTGAGGTGAGGTCAAAAATATTCAAATCCGTTAAACGGTCCGAAGATTTTGGAATTCAAATATTGAGAGATACATTGGCCTCACCCTTCCGTATTATGACAGATACAAAATAATATCATGAAGCAAAATGATCCTGAATCACTTAAGGCGATATATACTCCTTGGTCGAAATCGAAATCCTATCGTGAAATAATCTACGCGATACGCCGGGACTGATGATTCGCATAGGCGCGAGTGAGAAAGAAAACAGAACGTAGTTTTCACTATCGTATTTGGCTTCTTATTGGATATCGAGAATCACACGTAGTAAAATAAAGGGGGAGTTTATTCTATTATTTTTTCTTGCCATTGCGAATATTAAGATGTGTGCGTGTCGGTGCGATTTGTTGAATTTGTTTACCAAATCTAGTGGTTCTCAGGGGTATAGCAAAGACTAGTACATAGGGACGTATTTAGTATTTTTTAAGGACTCCTCTGAATCAAAACATAATCAATTTTTACTCCAATTCATATTGTTTTGATTTTTATAATTTTTGTAGATTCCAAATTAACTTCATTTAAATATTAGGATATACGAAACTTTTGAAATTCAGAAGAAAAAGGATGATTTAACCGGAGTGGTAATATACAGGGTCCCATAAGAATACGGCATAAAATATTTTTTTTTTGATATTGCGAAATTATCAACTGATATGGAATATCTTTTTCTATCATTTTAGTAAAAAACTTTTCTTCATCAAGGTAAATATTAATTCCGCAATACCAACCGTAAATATCAATACATCAATACGCAAAAATACGAAATGGAATAAAAATTATCCTTTGTTTCTGACGAGTTATCAGAAAAATAGCTTATGTACTTCCCGAAGTCCCGAGGTACTAGTCTTAGCTAGCTATACACCTACAGCGTGTGCCCAAATTAGGAAAAATTGAAAGATTTTTATAATCGATTTTAGCAAAAAAAAGTACCTATTCTTCATAAAAACCGGAATTTTATGATAAAATTTCACTTTTTTTAACGTGTGCCCAAATTGAGTCTGCAAATGGAAAACGTTTTTATCATCGGAGTTTTGCTCGCAAAAAAACCTGATTCATCCAGAAATTATGTTTTTCTTTATCTTTGTTAGGGAAGGTTGAAATGTCCTTGGAATGTTAAAAAAGTGAGATTTAAACATGAAGTTTCGTATATCATTCGAGTACCTATGTGTTTGGCAGGATCCTACAAATTTTAAAAATTGCATTTTTTTTTCCGCACCCTGTATATCAAAAAAACCTCATCTTATTCAAAATTGGCTCAATTGTTGTCAACATTTTTTTTTTAAAATAGGTATTTCATAAAAACTGTTATTCAAAAATTATTTTAAATGCACTTAGAAATGCCTACTACCTATAAAAAGTAAAAAGTAATATTTTTGACGTCAGTGGAATCTAATGAATCGATACTATTAATATACCATCGATTTTCGTATGTTTTTATTTTCTATCCAGAGACTAATGAGAATAGGTACTTAATAATTCTGACAAAATGATATTAAAATTGATAAAACAGAGAACATTGATAAAATACAAAATACAAAATGAATACAGTGTGGAACTGCCAAATGGAATAAATTCGATAACTGACCAATGCATGGGGACGTTTTCGAAAAAACGCTCCTACACTTTGATTGATATTTTTGGTTGCACATTTTTTCCAGCTGAAAATATTTTATACAGGATGTGTAATGTAGCAGTGGCTGATACCAACTTTGTTATTTAGATACAATACTCTGTATATTATTCACGTTTTAGATTCTTCAGAAAATTTTCGACATATTTCATGTACAATTTGTCTTCCACCTATTTTCAACTTGTTCGGAAATATTCAGTGTTTTCAGATGTATTCAAACAAAACAAAAAAATGCTACAACACACAACACAATCAATACTTATCCCCCAGTTAGGTCATGATAATGAGAAAGTAAGTGGAAGCCACTTCAGCGTGTGTTTCTAGTTTCTACTGATATGAAAATATAAAAAAATTGTCTGACTTGAATGACTTTGTAGTTGGTCAGGCTTGATTTTTGGATTTTTTAATTTTTTCACATTATTAAGAAATAGACAGTATCACTACTTGGTATTTATCAACTTTTGAGTGTGTTCTAACTAATTTCTGTCATGAAATAATTTTATTTTTGTAATATTAATTTTTGCAATAAATCTGAAAACACTTGATATTTCCAAAACAGTTAAAGATAGGTGAGGGATGATATTGTTGGAAAAGTATTTCAAAAGTGTCTAATTGATGCAACGTGTTTCACTTACGATCCCGTTATATTCCACTGAAATTTCTCAGGATTCAACAGATATATCCTACATGGAAAATGTCTAGAACTTTCTAAAGAATTTAAAAATTGAATAGTATACTGGGTGTTGAATTTGAAATAAAAGTTGATATCAGCCACTGCTTCATGACACACCCTCTATAAAATGTTTTTGCTGGGAACAATGAACAAAGAAAAATATCAATCGGCGTTTCAAAGAGTTTTTCCGGAAACGTCCCCTTTCATTAGTTGTCGAATTTATTCCATTTGGCTGTTCTACCCTGTACAATATCGGCCCTTAGTTCTTGATAAAAATGATGTGAAATCCACAAAAACATCGGACATCGTGCTATTGCGCCTGCACACCATGAGCACAAACAAGAATTCACTCTGCAAGCATTATCAACTTCAAAAACACGATTTTTAAAAAAGAACCTTCAACCCCCAAACCGGTCTGCGAAGGAGTCCGCATTCGATCACTTGAAAGTGGTGGGGCGATTATTGGGTGGTACTCCAAAGAAAAATTAAACACCCTCTTCCGTTATTATCGTTAGGTTTGTATAAATGTTACGGTATAATAAACAGAGATCTGGAAATTTTATGTTTGACAAAATCAGTTGTAAATTTTATTCGCTAGAGAATGATCAACGCAAAACTTTATTTCACTGAAATTGAGGTTTTTTGAAAGAAGATTATAGAATTTATCAAAAATCGGTGTCAATGGATCGTTAAAGAATCCTTCAAAAAATATTCTGTCAAAAATTCTTTAAAATCGGTTGAAAAATGTCCCAGGAAACTTATAAGTAGTTAATACACAGTGCCAATATCCCCTTAAGCTACAAAATGGCGTTTTCAAACTTATAGCTCATTGGATATCTTTTCGAGGCAGCGTGAATTTTATGTTTCTTTATATCAGTTACGCCCCCTCGCGGTCGAATTACGAACTTCAAAATAATTTCCAGTCATTTCTGTTTTATTTCACTTTACTTATACATAGAGATTTTTTTCCCAAACATCTAAGTCTTACGATTATCGAGATACAGCGGCTCCGTACCCGTGTCTGGACGCATATTTACAATGCCTCCTATGTGAAAGCGATTGCTCGTCTCTACCTGTAAGGGAATGTAGTGCAACAGATTCACTCCATTCTCTCATCGATTTGGACGATCATACGTTGCGTCGCGGGTAGCATATTTTCAATGCCCTATAATAAGTGAGACTATTTATTATTTATGAGTTCAAAGTTGAAATTAAATCAGTCTGGGTTAGGTTGGTTTGTTTGTGTTTGGTTAAAAATGGATGAAGTTATGTTTATTGGCTAAACATTGATGATGACATAACAAAATTGGTCCAAAAATGCTCGTCATGAGCAGAAACTGCAAAGACGTGAGAAAAGAGGTATCAGTTTGTTCGATTCCGAAGAATGTTTGGTAGAGACTTCAAAGACTATGCAGGTCCTGTGATCGGAAATTATGACTTGATAATAGTAGGCGCATACTCCAAGTTGCCAGGAGTTTTCATCACAAGAAATATGATTTCAAACTGTACTATACTGAAGATGGAGGAGATTATTTCATGATTCGGAATTCCAATGATACCATTGTATCTGATAATGGTTCATAATTCACTAGTGACATTTTCCAGTATTTTTGTTGGAAGTGAGGCATCAACATATTTGTACAGCTCCATATTTAACAAGATCCATTAGTCATGGTGAGAGATTTGTGAATACATCAAAAAGAGCATTGATGAACATCAAAAGGGAGAAAAGACCAGATGAAGAAATGTAAGCTCTCTAGATGGAAAATCGCGAGCAGAACATCTATTACGACGAAAAATGAGAATAGTCATGGATTTGCTGATGCCAGAAGACAAATAAGTCAGTGTACACGAATATCAGGAATCACAAAGTGGAAGAGATCATCATAGAGAATTTAAACAGAAGCCTTGGTATAGGCAAAAATATTTAGGAAAAATAGCTATTAATGGATATCTGGTGAAATTATTAAGAAAATTGGAGATGTTATGTGTAATGTTCATGTACCAAGTGATCGTCGACGTTCACTAAGACTACATGTCAATCAGCTGAGAAGAAGACATAACAATGATTCTCCATTACATTTGTTGATGGATACTTTTCAAATAAATATACCAAATCATAACCGACAAATGCATATGTAGATAGTTCACTGCCGGTAGATTATGATTCTCTTCTGACAGAGAGAAATGTGAGTATTTCAGAATATTTACGGGACAATGAAAGCCATCAGGAAGATACCAAGAAGGAATCCAAAGCTAATGGTACCTCAGAAGAAGTTGAAATTTTCAACTGAATCCACCTCTAAACCAAGGAGAAAATGCAGAATGCCAAGTGTCCTGAAAAACTTCATTTTATCCTAAATGGGGAAAACGAAGGAAGTGGGACGTCAGTGTAGAAAGTGTCAGTTGATCGACCAATGTTATTTCATTCTATTCATTTAAGCAATTGTATCCAAAGCAGTTAATAGTCTATCAAATAATACGTAATATTCACAGAACACATATACAAAGTTCAGAACAAAGACGTAAATTGAGGGCGGGGCCTAAGGGAAAGCTTTGATTTGCATCCACTGAGAGGCCCTGATATGCCTGAAGTTCGTTAGATCTCGAGGAGATGACGGTACGTAGAATACCACATGACAGATTATCAGCTTGTCATGACTATCGATCTAGTCATTTGAACGTCACTTTGAGGTTATGTTCTGAAATGGCCTATACATTATGACAGAAATTCGTCTCATTTATACTCCGCTAACATTTTGTGATGTAAAACAGTTTTCTAAATCAAGACTTTGAAACTTCGCATTAATCTTTAGACAAACTACATAGTGGGTAATAGTATTGTATAACTTGATAGATAATTCACCTATGTATCAGTATCATTGAAGTCATGGAATCGGCCACAGTACGGTTTTATTTTACATTTCATAAGGTTAGCAGTGTATAAATGAGGCGAATCTCTGTCATTGAGATAGACGAAATTTGATTACCTATAGGTATATGGAGTTGTCGCTACTTGTTGTTTATTATATTATGTCTGAAAGTTCGATTCGCATCCACTGCATTTCGTGGCGTATTGTTCCGTGAAATTTTATACGTCAGTTTGTCTTCAAAACTTTGTGTATGTATTCTGTGGTACTATTATTCATAACACGAATCATAACACTTATAGTGTTTTCGATTGGTAAAATCGGGCAGTACAATATTTATGTTCGATTGGTAGAAATCAAACGGGTTTTTCTGTTCGAGTGAGAAATTGGGTCAAAGAGTTTTGCCCTCAGTGCAGATTTTTTTGACACGAGGTCCTTGACCTCGTGCTGGTGTAGTGCAATATCAGTGCGGTAGCAAAATTTGATAAATGGTGGATGTGTATCTATGTGTGGAAAAAATAGATTGGTCTTAAGATTTTGTTTTTTTGCCTCAAAAGAATAGGCTTTTGCGGGTGAGTATTATTAAAGTGAAAAAAAAATCTGACACGATGTCATATCAACAGGTATGATAACAGAGGCTTGAAACTCGGCAGTTGTAATCAGGGTCAAAGAGCCTTGAAAATATCACTCGACCCCCCTATCCATTTAATTTTCTCATTCAAAATGGCGCCCAGCTGTCATTTTGACATTTTCAGCTGTCACAACTATGTCAAAAATGCAGAACGTCCTCACATATGGTTTCGCTCGCATATATCAAACGGTTCAAAAGTTTTTGAGCCTCACTGTATATGCTATCGCCGCAGCACATTCGCAGTTTTGCTCGACAATGTTATTCCAGCTTCCAAAGTACAAGATTGACCAATTGCAAAAAATTCAAAATAGGGCAATGCGGACCATTCTAAAATGTAGTAGGTATACGCCAATAGAACTAATGCTTGATGTGTTAAATATATTGACTGTAAAACAAAAAATTATATTTAACATCTGTGTTTTTATATTCAAGATAAAACTGAAATTATTGCCAATATACATAATGGACAGGGTAAAGTTCTTAGGTGATATTCATGAATATGACACTGAAAATAGAGATAATTTTATATTGAATAGAAAGGTTATAATAGCAGTCAAATGCCTAACTCCATTTTCTGTGGTGGTTTACAAGAGTTCAATAAGTTACCTGTACCAATAAAAAGCTGTGGTAATGTTAACAATTTTAGAAGACTGCTTAGGGAACATGTACTGTCAATTTTTTAACCTGTTGTGCTCTCTTTCCTGATCCTTGGCTTGCATAATGCTCTCAGTGCCGCTTGACTGTCAGAATGGATAATTATGTTATCTTCTGTTCCCCTTTGAACCTCTTCCCTAGTTGCTACCTCCAGGATAGCAAAAACCTCTGCTTGGAAGACCGTGGTGAGCTTTCCGAGAGGGAAAGCCTCCCCGGCATTCCGTTCTTGTCTGTATACTCCGGCTCCTGTAGCCTTAGAGTTGGCCTTTGAGCCGTCGGTGAACCAGATCTGCGTGCTACCTGGTGTTTCTGCCAGCGTGGTCCGCCACTCGTCCCTGGAAGGAAGGTGTACCTCAAAACTTCTGTGAAGTCTGAGTCTTCCATCCGCGGCTGTCAGTCCCGCCGCCAGTAGCGGTATCTCACGCCTCACAATAGAAGCTAATCTAGTGTGGCCAACCTCTGTGCCCCTATCCTTCCATACTTCCTGAGCTGACATCCTTATGTATGCTGCCATCGCTTCCCTCTTTATCCAGATTGCCAGTTCTGGCAGCGCAAGGAGAATGTTCAGTGCAGCTCCTGGTGTAGTCCTCATTGCACCGGTTATGCTCAGACAGGCTAGAAGGGGTAACTTGAATTAAAAACAATGTTTTTCATTTTACCGCAAAAATTTAAATGGTATGGTATAATTCTGATAAGAGCATCGAAAGGTACATTAAATTTACAAGAAAAAACCTTTGAAACGCAGGTGAATATCTTTTTTCGTTTTCGAGTTATTGCCGAGAAAAGAGTTTTTGACACTCGAAAAGTTGTTTGTTGTGTAGTTCTATCGCAATCTGCTTTTTTTTGGCTTCAATAATAATAACTAGTCCAAATTATGTAAAACTTAATGTTTTCATTTGTTATTTCAATAGAACAAAACTCATAATAAATGAAAAATATTTTGATGAGCATAAATCCCTATCTAATTATGTATAAAATATTGCAATGATGGGTTGAAAAAAAATCTAGGTAGCTGTGGAAAAATATCGGCGGGTTTTCATGGAGATAATTGAAACAGATATTGCAACCATAACAATCTCTTAATTATCATTTTAACATTCTTTGTTAAAATGTCTTACACCAATGCCGAGGCTTTTGATATGCTCGCCGTATATTTTCAATGTTTTGGAAATGCTCCGATTGCGGCACGTGAATACGCTGCAAGGTATCCTGAACGAAGGCACTACAGCAGAAAGGTATTTTGGCGAATGGCAATACGTTTAAGAACAACGGGAAGTGTACGGCTCAATCCAGTTCCAATCAGAAGACGTCCGGTAAGAAACCATGAAGACAATATTATAAACGTTCTCGCTTACGTGGAAGCTTCACCGCATTTGAGCACAAGAGAAATTTCCCACCATCTAGGATTGAGTCGTTCTTCAGTGCTCCGAATTTTAAGAGACTTCAAACTTTGTCCATACCATCTTTCCTTACACCAAGCTCTATCAGAAGATGATTTCAACAGGCGACTAGACCATTGCTATTGGCTTCGAGAAATGTGCAACGAACATCCTCAATTCCTCTCCCAATTTTTATGGACCGATGAAGCCCGTTTCTCTAGTTCTGGAAATGTTAATTTGCATAACATGCACTTTTGGTCGCGGGAAATCCCACACTGGATGCGGGAAGTGGATCATCAAAACAGGTGGAGTGTAAACGTCTGGTGCGGAGTGTTAGGAAACAAAATTATTGGGCCGTATATTATTGATGGCCATTTAAATGGTGAATCATATTTAAACTTTTTAGAAAATGACTTGCAAATACTTTTAGAAGATGTTCCCATTGGTCTGAATGTCCATGTGGTACCAATATGACGGTTGCCCAGCTCATTATGCACGGAGAGTTCGTGATTTTTTAAACAACCGTTATCCAGATCGCTGGATTGGAAGGGGCAGTTTGTTCCCATGGCCACCGAGATCCCCCGATTCAACTGTGTTGGACTATTACTTGTGGGGACGAATCAAGGACATCGTTTACAAAACTCGTCCCACCACAAGAGAAAATATGATTGAGCGGATTGAGAATACTATACATTCCATTGCACCAATTGAAATAGAAACAGCTGTTTCTATTTGTAGGCACAGAATTGTGAGTGTCAAAAATTATTTTCTCGGCCATAACTCGAAAACGAGAAAAGATATCAACCTGCGGTTTGGAGGTTTTTACTTGTAAATTTAATCTTCATCAGAATTATCAGAATTATACCGTACCATTTAAATTTTTGAGGTGAAACGAAAATAACAGTTTTTAATTCAAATTACGCCTTCTAGCAACTTTTCTGGAGACAATCACGCATCACTGGATACGATATACGAAAGTACTTACATTTATCTTCCAAACAAGCCTATACGCAACAAAATCGGACAAGTCGTTTATAAGTTACAGCCACTTGAACAATTACACTTTCACTACCTTCCCCTACTCACACGAAGATCGGTACGCCAATGAGCCCTGTACCAAAAAGACGTGAAATTGTCTAGGTTTTCTAACCATGTTGATAAAGATATACCTCAATCTGAAACTTTCCGGAGACATTTCGAATTTTAATATTTAAGCTTTGATTGCGCCCCCTAGCGGAAAAATTTCGAAGTTATAAATATTTCCCAGCATTTTCTCGTGGCCACTTTAGTGATAATTTTTTTTTCCTGAACTTTTAGGTCCAGTAGTTTCTGAGATATGGCCGGTGGCCACCCTTGCTGGGACACCCTGTATATTATATTATTTATAGTGCGGCTCTAAAAGGTCCCCCTCCTTTTTTTTAATGTGTGCACCAAAAATGTTGAAACTTGGCATACTTTCATTGCTGTCGAAATACTACTTTTTGATGTTACTGACGTACTTTTAGTATTCAAGATGGCGGCTGGGCGCCATTTTGAAACATTTTTTTAAATGGAAAGGGGGGTCGTGTGACACATCATTCGAAAGGTCTTATCGAGTAGATTATTGTGTGAAATTTCATAGGATTAAACGCATCCGTGCGGATATGACAGACTGAAACTAACAAGATAAAGAAATTCATGAAATAAGAACAATGAAAGCATACTTCAATTTTCATTGTAAAAAATGTTAAAAATGTCCTCCGTTGACCCCCAAACAATGAAATAATCTGTCTGAGAATTCCTGACGGACTTTTTCGAGAGCATCGACATTAATATTTTGACAAAAAGCAGTAATTCTTTGCTGTAAATCTAAAAGAGAGTCTGGCTGTGTTGCATATTATACTTTCTGTTTTAAATATCCCCATAAAAAAAAAGTCCAATGGTGTTAAATCGGGCGACCTGGCAGGCCATTCGGTAGGACCCCGACGACCAATCCAACGATTGGGGTAAGTTATGTCCAGATACTGCCTTACATTTCTGCTGAAATGAGGAGGCGCATCATCCTGTTGAAAAATTGGTGCCATGCCAAATTCGTTATGATTATTCTGACGTATTTGTACAATCAAAGGCTCTATTGTAGTTTCTAACAAGTTCAAATACAGGTCCCCTGTCAAATTTTCATGAATAAAAACAGGACCAACAGTATGATTCCCCAATATGCCAGCTCATACGTTAACCTTTTTGGGATATTGCGTGTGGGTTTACCTAAAAACATGCGGATCTACGTCACTCCAATAACGAACATTTAGCCTTTGTACACGGCAATTTAAAAAGAAAGTACACTCGTCACTAAAACAAATATTTTTAACGTATCTCGGTTCTCGGCCTATTCTATCGGTCATAATTTCACAGAACTCCACACGTCTGTCAGGATCATCTTCAGTCAACTGGTGCACCATTTGAAATCTACGAGGATAAAATTTCTGTTTTTTCAGCAATCGATTTACAGAAGCAGACGAAGTATTACAGATCTCTGCAACCTGAGAAGTCGATTGTTCAGGATCTACCACCATCTCACCAATTATTGCAATTTGTTTATTTTCCAAAATAGATGGTCGCCCTTGATTCTTCAAGCTCTGAACACTACCAGTCTCGATAAATTTCCGCACTAATTCGCGAAGATATTTCCTGCATATCGGACGGTCCCGAAAGCGCTCATTGAAGATTTTTTCCGTCTTATGGAAATGACGATTTCCGCCATAAATAAAAATTGCTTCAATTTTTTTTGCGAGGAGACGCGAATTAGGCATTTTTGTAACACTTTCCAATTAACACAATAATCAAACAACTGGCTCATATCGTTTCAAGATTTTCACGTTTGGTTAAACTTTAGTGCTGTGGCGAGGTAGTGTGGAAACTGTATCTCCATCTTAATTTAGATTTCAGTATTATAATGCTAATAAATGCTTTCCAAATTTTTTTCATCATCTTGAAATTCTTTATCCCCTTTGTATCAGCATTCCTATTTTTTAACCTGTACTGTTTTGCTCAGGTTCACCATAATTTTTTCGGAATCTGATGTGTCAGCTCGTTAGAAAATTGAAACTTAATGTGAACGACATTTTTAAAAAACTAAAAGTTTGGCAGGTTGTCATATCCGCACGAATGCGTTTAATCCTAGGAAATTCTCACACAATAATCTACTCGATAAGACCTTTCGAATTATGTGTCACACGACCCTCCTTTCCATTTAAAAAAATGTTTCAAAATGGCGCCCAGTCGCCATCTTGAATACTAAAAGTACGTCAGTAACATCAAAAAGTAGTATTTTGACAGCAATTACAGTACGCCAAGTTTCAAAATTTTTGGTGCACACTTTAAAAAAAAAGGGGGGGACCTTTTAGAGCCGCACTGTGTTGTTATGACCAAGACCAAGACTGACCTAGTCTTGTCTTGCTCTTGATATGTCGAGACCAATACCAAGACCAAGACCAAATTTATTTTGCGAGACCAAAACCAAGACTAGCCAGTCTTGGTCTTGGTCTTTGTCTTGCGGGGCCCTAGCAAACATAGAATATAGTTTAAGGGGGATTCGAACGGACTTTTCGCACCAAAGCACCAAAGCACCAAACAGCGATTCCACAACAGCTTGGTGAAAAACATTTCTTTCGTAGTTTGACCGGAAGATGGGGCTAGAAGTTTATGTGACGTCAGAAGACTTGGCAAGTTCGATAATAATCAATTATCATCGTATGAGAGAAGTCTGCGAATTTTGTTTTTTTTTTTCATTCTTATTAGAACTAACTCAAAATGCCATCAATAATTATTATTTATTGGTATTTTGTGTAGAGTTCTAGTTATCATGAAAGACAAATTACAAAATCTTCAGATTTCTACAATAATAATCAATTGATGAACTGGCCAGATGAAAGTTCAAAAAATCTTCCATTCTTTTTTAAATTCGCAAATTTCGCTCGAAAAATATAAATCCAGCTTATTGCAATGGAAAACGAATACACAAAGTAAAAGGGAAAATGAATCTTCGATCATCACTGTTTTCAAGTTTTTATTTGATTTTTTTTTTTTTTTTTGATAAATAAGTACTCTGGTTTCAATATGTGCCGTCAACTCTTTTGATAAATCTTCTTGAATTGTGAGATGAGAAAAGTCGGAAATTTCATCATCTTCTGGCAATCCCTGTGGAAGAAATTATTTAATGATAAAATAAATAGGTACATCTCGAGTAGAATCCTGTGAGACTTTGAAGAGTACGACAAAGTTGTGGGCTCTCATCCTCATAATTAGCCCCAACAGACTGGAAATGTCAATTTGTCATCCAGAAGTCTCTTAAAGTAGTTGGTAAAAGTATTTGGGGAGAGATTGACAATAATTGCACCTGTTTGCCTGATTTTTCGATAAAAAAGTTCTGGGGTATCCTGATTGAAAGTTTGGGGCATCATATGGTTTAATCTCAAAGACAGCATCATGTTTCATAAATCTCTAATATTTTCAATTATTGCTTTGATCAAAATTTTCTTGCTGGGCGGAATACATTATTTGATCTTTTTCCTTTTTTTCACAAAAAAAAGTATGATCTTCATTTTATAACTGCCTCTCTCCAAAATTTTGAGTGATGATGATTTTGTGACTCCAGTCCTGAAATTGGTTGCTGGAGAAGTCTTGAATGATCTTCCATTCAAGCTATCGAATAAAAATAAATGATCAAGAACTTGAATAGGGTAGTAGCTATATCCAAGCCACTCTATCCTATTATGAACAACCTCGTGACCAGCTCATTACCAGTCAATAGTATGTAGGTAGGAACCTGAAACGAAAATTACCAATTGGATATGAGATCCCAGAAATGCAACAGACTTCCACTAGACAATAATGATTGCTTTCAATGATGAAATGAATTTAGGTAAATACAGAGTATCCCCAAAAGAATTGGACATACGATAACAGCAGATTCCTTACAAAGAAATATTGCGATTGGCCCGAGCTTTTTTATCCCGAAAGTTGATATTAACAGAGATACAGAGTGTCAAAGTTGAATTTCAATTTTTGATTTATTTGAATTACTTTCGAAATAATCAAGTTATATTAATGAAATTTGGTATGTGGGGGTTGTTTGACATCAACAACTCAAATCTGAGCACGGAATTGCTCTTATTTGTGGGGGGCACTACTTACACACCTTTTCACTCATTCAAATATTCATGACTTTTTTGTACGCATTCGTACATTTTTTTACTTAAAATTGATTTTTCCATCATATTCGCACGAGAAAGGTTTACTTTGTAGAAGTGCCTAGGAGTAACCTTTTTCAAGATATTTGAACTTGAAATAATCCATGCAATGAGGTTTTAAATGGAGAATATTGAAAATAATCATAGGGGGCTTATTTTGTTTTTTTAGATTTTTTTTGATGAGAAACATCGAACATTGAGGCTGTTGTCAAAATTACCGTGAATATTTCACTCATGTACAGAAAATCCCATAAGAGCAGCGGAACTTTTGGAGGCTTACAGCGAATATTCCACTCATGTACAAAAAATCCCAAATAAGAGCAGTGGAATTTTCGGAGGCTTACAGCGAATATTCCACTCATGTACAAAAAATCCCATAGGAGCAGTTGAATTTTCGGAGTCTCACAGCGAATATTCCACTCATCAAAATCACTCATACAAAAATCCCATAAGAGCAGTTGAATTTTTGGAGGCTTACAGCGATAACTCCAAATCGATAATACCATAGCGATAAAACCACGCTGTCATGGCAACACAAATAAACACTTTGGCACAAATAACCACGTTGTCAGGGCAATCAACATGGCAACGCAGTTAAGTCAAGTCTTGTTCTGGAATTTGTGAAATATTCTTCCAAATACCATTTGTGCTTTGAAATTAACCGGATAAATTTTTATGCACTCGTGGTATTACCCTCGCATATTCCATTCATGAACAAGAAATCCCATAAAAGCAGTTGAATTTTCGGAGGCTCACAGCGATAACACCAAATCGATAATTCTACATTACATTATCAACAGATCAGTAAATTGGCACTGACTAGGTAAAATAATTGTAAACTTTCGGTAAATACTTGAATCCGAATGAGTAACTCGTCGGGCAACACGAAGAACTCCGGCATCATAATAATAAGGTGTTTATTCAGCATCATGTTACATAAAATTACAGAGTTAAAAACATGAACATCATTGTACACATAGTAAATAAATAACATATAGATAATAAATACACTAACAATTAGTAAAAACAAATTCTCTGAGAAGCCTCTTGAACAGTTGAAAATTATCACAGGTCTTTATGATCACTGGTAGTTTATCAAATTCAATTAACCCTCTGTATCACATTGAACATAATTCTTTGTTTCACTGAAAACATATCTAGGACACTCAATATCGATCTAATGGGTGAATAGCGATTACATTTTAAAATCAGTCTTAGAACTCTTAGAGCTCTATTTTGGATTTTCTTCAGATGGTGTATCTTATATTGTGGTAAATGGGACAGTAAAGTTGAACAGAACTGTATATGGGGAAGCGCAATAGCATTATACAATAACAATTTTGTGTGCATTGATAAATTCTTTCCTATCCTGGTGATAAATCCAACTTTTTTTGAAAATTTTCTCGTCACATAATCCACATGAGCGTGAAAATTTGGCAATTTAGGTTCGAATCCATAACTGTTCCTAAATATTTGATTTCCTTGTCATAAAGAATCCTTTCCCCGTTTATAACGATTTTAACATCGATTACATCTACAGAATTAATTCTCGATTTTTTCGCAAATACACGAAATCTAGATTTACTTGTTTTCACCCAACCAATTGAACACCTTGCTGATTTCATTATTTACAATCATTTGTAGTTGCTGCAAGTTTTTTCCAGATACATAAAGCATTGTATCTTACGCAAACAATGAAATTTCACATCTTTGGACCACATTCACTATATCATTTATGTATAGCAGAAACAATAATGGACCCAGAACTGTTCCTTGCGGCACACCGTATTTCACAATAATAGGTTCAGAAACTGAATCTTTATATTTCACGCATTGAATTCTATTACACAAGTGAGACCCAAACCAACTCAACACGTCATCGCTTATCCCTAGGCGCTCAATTTTTTTGAGCAAAATCTTTATCTTTTTCTTTATCTATCTCTTTATTTATGAAAATACATCAAAGCGTATTTAGATAAATGGTGTCATATCGTACAATTCAGAGAATAAAAAAATTGAAGCCATATTATATCCTACAATGAAATGCAAAACATAGCCTGATCTAACCTTAATTATACAACAACTATGAGAATATTGAATAATAACAAAAAAAACAAATTACATGTCCACAATAAAACAGATCAATTGCTGGACCTACACGATCCAGGTACACGATCCAGGAGGTGACAAAATCTCAGCTATCAATGACCCTATCAACAGTTTCGAATGCTCTCTTGAAGTCCAAGAATACGGCCAACACATAATTATCGCTATCAATGGCCCTGAGACAATCATCACAAACCGAAACAACAGCAGACTCACATGAGTCGCGAAAACCTGATTGTTCGGGAACTATTATCTCATTAAGGACACAATACTCCAGTAACTGCTCCTTTACACACACTTCTAGTAGTTTTTCATAGATAGGAACTTTATTAATTGGCCTGAACTCGTTATGGATCTTCGTATTTTGCACCTTGGGTATAGGAATCACCGTCGACAATTTCCATGATTCTGGGAAGACTCCTTTGGTTAATGACGTGTTTATTATATCAAAAAGACGATCATCAACAGCATACGAGGCATCACAGAGGACTTGCTTTGAAACACCGGTATCTCCACCCCCTACGTTTTTTAGATTTTTGAGTATATGCTTTATTTTTGTCATGGTCTCTTTTTCAAAACTAGAGAATACTGACTTGTGTTTATGGATCTCGGGAACAGAGGATATCACATTTGCTACTTGAGGAATATTTTCTAAAACGGGTTCAATTTCTGGAAAGTCTTGGGCAGTGTATTTTTATTTGTGATAAGATTTATCTTTCGTTCAAAATATGTATATTGAAGATGTTTTGCAATAAATATGAGAGCATTATGCAGCTCCACATTTGTAAAATAAGGACTTGGAGAAGTAGGTTTTCGTCTGGATGTGTTGATTGCTCGCAATACAAACGCAACAATTCTCTTGATTTTTTCCAAAGAACTGATTTTTTCAAATAACGTATCAATAAAATGTATTGTAGTGGCAGTAGAAAGAGTAATGTTTTCATTCAGAATATCTTCAGATTGTGAAGAACTCTTCGTAAGATCGAACTTCGTGAAATTCCAATTTTCTTGTGAATCATATAGGAAGGTTGGTCCATTCATCCACAAAGTCCATAAGCTTGGATGGATATAATCCTCTTGAGCCACAATCGGCAGGATTTTGTCCAGAAAATCAAAACTGAGGGTAGCTTTTTCCTGAATGTCGGCAACGCTGCTAGTAAGTCTGGATGTGTGATCTAGAAGGGCATTGACACAACGTTACGACCTCCTGGAGTTCGAAAAGTAGTTTTCAAGAAATGCTTCTCACAATATTCATCTACTGCAATGTTATGTTTTCTCTCTGGTACCTCTTCCACTTCCCAAAATCGGCGTAGCACTGAATCCAACGTTGGCGATCCAGTCAGAGTGGAGAAAGTATAGGCTGATCGGTACTGGTGAAAATTCTTCCGTCTTGCAAAATATAGGGATATATATCATTACCCAGAAGTAAATCCATTTTGCCGGGTTTATTGAACGTGGATCTGCTAGATAGATTAGATATATACTTGAGGAAAATGTCTTTTGTCGTAGGTTATAACAGGAACATTGTCACATATCTTATCCAACACAACAAATGTGCAATCAAAAGAGAAGTTTGGATCTCGTTATGAAGAAAGTGTAGCGTTTATGCAAAATTTAGATACTGTATTCATATTATCCAAGCCCTGAGGGCACATATTGGTCTTGAATTTCCGAAGTCCCAATTTGTTTCCAAAATTGGTGGTCACAAACGATGCTTGAGTTCCAGAATCCAAAATTGCATGGCCAACATGTCAATTTTCAAAAGCATCCTTGACTTTAACTAATGACAATAAAACTTCATGCTCTTTTAGCAGCATGCCAACTTGCATCACTCTTGATGGAACATACTCACTACGATTCGGAAATATAGTTGAATGCTGTCAAGTAGATGGCTGAGGGCTTGCTGATGAAGAGGTATCTTCATGAAGATGGGTGGAAATATGTTTTCCAGTTGAGTTTGCGAAACAAAATAGAGAATGGTGCTCCTTCGTGCAATATTTGCACCTTTTTTCGTAAGTTCATTTGGGTAATTGGTGTGCAGTAGCAAGGCAGTCCAAACAGGCTTTCTGTGTTTTGACTATTTATTATTTCATATCTTTCATGAGGTGATTTTTGTAAAAACATTGGATAGCGATGAATTATCTGTTTGTTTTTACAAAGGAAACATGTGCCATTTTGGTCGGAATTGACGAAAAGTGCCGAACGACTTTGTGTATTGTAATTCGGAGAGTTCAAGATACGAGGTGTATTTGAGAAGGTAGCAGCTCTCTCATTAAAACGAACTCTCCGAGGTACAGATTCTAAAGCAGTAAGTTGTTTGGTTACAAATAATTTCACTTCTTGATATGTGGGAATTTCATTGGAGGCATGGATCTGTTCAAATGATGTCCTAGTTGCCGGGTCAACTTGGTCCAACAGCATGTTGGTGAGAATAAAATCCCAATTATCCGGGTCCAAATGTAAATTCTTGAAAGCAGCTAAGTTTAAAAAAAAAGTATCAGGCAGCGAAGTGTCGAAACGTTTTCAGTGGAAAGACATGGAGAAATTTCAATCTCACGCCAATGTGATGTAGCTTTCAAACGACGATTGTCATATCTCTCAGATAAAGTATCGTGAGCAATGATGAAATTCTCATTGGTAATGGGTAAATCTGCAACAAGATCCAACGATAGTCCTTGCAATGATGATAATAAATAATTGAATTTCTCTAAATCTCTATCCAATTTAGAGAAATTCAATTATTACTTATTTCATCATTTATTACCTATTTGTATGTATAAGTGAGTTGAATGTTGGTTGGAATGTCGGAAAAAGTTCTCCATCTACTCTGAATGTGACTAGTTGAATTTTAGGCAAATGACGAGAATCATTGAATGGATTTCCAGCTAGGGTGCAATTGTGATTGGGTGTTTTTTGTAAAATACCAGATTTCTCCATTTGCATTTCAAATAATTTATAATGACACGTTTCGATTTCTTGAGACATCTTGAAAAAATTATCAAATATTTCACTTTGCGATTTAACCTTTTCTTGGTCTGATGCTATGAGAGCCAATGATGTATTATGATGCTTCTCAAATTCTTTGCATATCTTTTTGAAACTCCTAAAACTCACTTTGAACTTGACTTGCAATAAAATATCAGCTTGAGCTTGAGTGGCATTAATGTAGAGAATTTGTGATTGGTTGATTGCTGATTGCCTCAATACTTCCCCCCGAGCAATCTTTTCTTCATTTGAAGGCATGATAAACAAAATTGGGGGATATTTATTGAACTACAATCTAATAACTTCCCAACATGCACTGGTATATGAGGTCTAAAAATTGACTGGTCCTAATAGCGGTTCTGATCTTGCCGTACTGGAGCAAAAAATGAGGAATGTGGAAGGCAGCGCGACAATCACAAATTAGAATTTGATCCAAATGTTTATTTCACAGCCTTAATCGTTCTGCTGTTATATTCCGCAGTTGAAAAAACGCATGCTTGCAAATAAGAATCTTTCAATCATATTGAACACCCACACAATTTTTAACGAATACGGCTCGAAGGACCAAATGTTTGGTGACGATCAAGTGGACAGTGAAATTATATGACATTTTGGTTCTTTTCAATAGATTCGTTGTGAAATCGGAGAAATAACAATATTTTTTAAGTTGCACGTTATATAATAATATGTAAAATGGTCAAAATGGAAAATTTCTTTATTTAGGCTCGACTAACCAAAGGATAAGGTTGATCAGGATCTTTCACTATTGTATCGATATCAAACGGTGCAGATCAATTTCATAACAAATAAGCGTGGTCCAGGGACCATAAAGCGAAAAATCCCGGGATTTTTCTTTATAGCACGGTAGCACGATAGGTACTTCTCTCCGATAATGTCACTCGTTCCTGGTCATCTCATGGATACCGGTGGTGATCCCTTGGTAATACATGATGGTTGTTGTATGAGCCGGGTAACTAGGAAACAGGAACAATGCAAAGAGGCCGAGCAGTATAAAATTGTAATTTAACAACAAAAACCAAGAATTTGTATTTGCAAGCAGCGCAATTTCAAAATATAAAACAAACAAAGTGGGAACGAACATAACTACTTGATTATTTCAAAAGTTATTTGAAAAAATCAAATATTAAAATTCTACTTTGACACCCTGTATCTCTGTCAATATCAACTTTCGGAATAGGAACGTTGGGTTCTATCGTTGTATTTTTGTGTAAGGTATAACTTCTTTATATTTTAGTCCATTTGTGCTCTTTTAACACCCATCCGCGGAAAATCTGCCTACGACACTGGATTTTTCATCCCTTGAAATGGGTCTGTACCAAATTTCATGAAAAAATATTCAATTCAAAAATATTATTTGTGTGCGTAATTTTTTCTCTATTTTTTTTGTCAGTCTCGTTTGTTGTCATTGTATTTTGACATGAGAATATCTATTGAATGTTCATATTTATTTTTTTTTTCTGATAGATTTGCTATCGCAATAGTTTTGAGGTAAAATACTTCTTGGTGCATAAAAAAAATAATCGTTAATTTTTATTATTCTTAAATGTAAAAAAGCTGAAAATTTCAAATACTGACAGGTTGGTGACGTCTTTGAATGACGTTATTTCGAATTTTTAACGACCATTTTTTTCTGATTTCAACATTGAAGTCCATACTACGTACCTGGAAAGGACCCGGTTGTTGTCGCCTACGAATCGTAGACTACTGTGTCATTCCTGTCCATATACAGGGTGTCTCTAAAAGGGGCGGAAAAAACTCTATCATATACCTCCGAAGTCAATATTTGTCGATTTACCGCAAATGACTCTTATAAAGACAAATAATCGTGTCGAATGTTAGCTGGAAGGTTCTTGAGTAATAAATAAAAAAATGATTATTTCTAATGAGAGCACCGTGTCCGGGTAGTTGTACGGAAACGATTTTTGATTTTTATTTAGGAAACGAAGCTGGGTACAGAAATAATTAAAGAGACAAAAAAGCATCATCAATTGCTTGATCTGAAAAAATCATAGAATCTTGAAAAAAACAGAGGCGTACCATAATTGTATCTATAAGTATCAACTAGATGATTCTCTGGGAAGCCACTGGAATGAATATTGGATCTCTGATTACACAAAAAAATGACCCCCATGACGGCAGATAATCGTGCCAAATGTTGTCAAAATCAGCTGGAAGGGTTTTGAGTATTTGATAACAAACTGATTTTTTCTGTAAACTTTGACAACCTGGATTTTGTCTTGCTTCCCGTTTTAGAAGGTAATTTTTTCCAAAACCTATGTCAATCTTCATCAGTGGTTCCTACGTGAAGACAATAATCAATAAGGAAAAAATGGTTTTTTGAATGAACTTGTTTGATAATTTTTGAAATGAAACAATGGTGAGTGAATTGGAAAAAATAGAACGCAAATGAAATGCTTTTTCAGATTTCGTTACAGAGAGAGAAAAAAAATATAACGTAGTGAGAATGTCAAAGGGACATATTCCGAAAAAAAAGGTGAAACTCGATGTTTACTAATTTCAAATGCCCAGATTAATTCGGAACTTTTCACACTCAACAAGAAACGCTGCTAATACAATATATTCAATTGAAAAAGAGCTAAAAATCAATCAATACTTTTTAATTAAACAAAATCGTGGTTCAGTCGAATTATCTGTTTTTTGGCTTGTCATCTTGCCAAGCTGAATGAGTGGACGTTGATGCTTTTACGGGTGAACGTTGCAACGTTATCAAGGTGATTTTCATGTCAAGGCTATGTGCCATAGGCTTTGTGTGCTGTGATTATTTGATAATATTCTTGAACCGTTCTTATGTAAGTATATTTGAACCAATTATTTTCCAACAACTAGATATAGCCCGGCGTGTCTTTGTGTGTCACATGTTTATACATTGAGGAGAGGGACGAATTCTTATGAGAATTCTTGCGAGTTTGCCAAACTGCAAATTTAATAAGTAGCTACCTTGTATTCAAGGTATTATTATTCTAATTGAAAGTACTCTATACTCTATGAGTGCATCTCCGGTAGTTACCAATCATATAATGTGTACCTTTTTAGATCACAGGTGATAATAAAACATTTTCAATGAGACCCATATTTTCCATGAACCTAAGTTTCTTATGTAGACACGATTCAACGAAATAGATCTGGCAACACGACACAAATGCCCATTCGAGATCAACCAATCACAGCTGATAGACATTTTAACCAATCATAGCATGTAGCTCCCTTGCAACACTGTCGTCGGCTTGTTCAAAATTCAATATTTTTAAAGGTCGAACAGCTGATTTATGTGAACAAAACTTATCAATAATCAGTAAACTATAACTGTCCTATAACACCAACGATATTGAAACAAATAAAAAATTGAAACATATCCTCGTTAATACACTGGTTAATCCCTTTTGATAAAAAGTGAAAATTCTGAGTGCTTTTTATTTGCAACAAGGCAACGTTGAACGAATTTAACGGACAAGATGTAAATAATAACATGTTTATTATAGTGACAAACAATTTTCCCGTAATCTAGGGTGTACGCTAGTTCTAGTGAGTTCTATGTTCTAAGATTTAAACTATCAAAAATAATAATGATAGAATGTACAAAAAACAAAACAAAGGATGCAGAAGTGTTGCACATATCTAAAGGAAAAATAGTAACTTGAAATTTGTCCAACAATTTGATGTCCACAGCAGGGGAAAAAACGAGCTGCTCTGGAGCAGCCTCAACGATGGAGACGGGGCTTCGTGAGACCTCTGGAACTCAGAGCATCTGCAAAGGCCCCCGTGGTTCCAGTGTCTAAACAGGCTGTCCAAGGTCCGACTAATAACAGCGATATCATGTGTAAACAAAACAAGAACGAATGTTAAACATGTAAAACAGGCTGAAAATCGTCATACTGATAGTGGTGCAACTTCCAATTCACAAATCAGAACAGATAGTCAAGAAATGGAAAAAATAGGAACAAATGGATCTGGGCAAGTGTGGGTGATTCAAAGTTACAAAAAATCATATAAACGACAAGGCCAACGACAAAATGAACGAAGTAACCCGCAACCTTTTCCTGGAAATTTTGTGTCGACATGGAAGCAACTACGACTCAAGCCAGTGCAGGCATCCAACGTCAATACAGGATTGCTCAAAGTAGCACAGAAACAAACATTTTTTTTCCCATGTGGACTTTCTCCAGAAACAAATAGCGAGAATGTTCTTAGCTTTCTGAAAAGCATAAACTTGGTTAAAACAGGAGTCAAATGTGAAAAGATATATACAAACAAGAACAAATATAAAGCGTCCTTCAAATTACCAGTAGATTATGATCTTCAAAATGAAAACATGGATCCTTCAGTGTGGCCCAGAGGTACAACAATAGGCCATTGTCGGAATCTTCAGCACCTTGCTAGGGCAAACAAGTCACATCAAGTACGACCACATCAAAAATACTCCAAATCAATACAAGATCGCTCAGAAAAAAGTTGAGTGAGCTGGAGGCATATATCGAGAACAGAGTTCTGGATATGATATGCATTTCTAAGCACTGGTTAGTTGAGGAGGAACTCGATCTCCTTCATCTGGCTGAGTACAAAGTAGCAACCTTCTTCAGTGGAAGTCGAAGTCAGGGTGGAGGAACAATAATTTATAATACTAAAAAAAACTTTTTCTTTAAAAATAACTATTGAAAAGTGTTTTGATAGTTTTGAACAAACTAGACAACGAGAACAGAATATACATATAACTAATTTAATTATTCCATAAATACCTGGAATTTCTCAAAGAATAGAACGTTTAGATCAAACATAATAATATAATATACAAACCATTTTCAAAACTAATAACACACTTCGCTCTAATTTAACAAACACTAGACCTAATATCATAAATGAGTCCACTTAAAATGTAATTTATAAAATTTCTTGTGAATGTAATAACTTCCATATTGGAGAGGCCTCACGACCTTTAAAACAGAGAATTGAAAAACATAATTTATACATGAAAAAAAAAAAAGAATTTCAAAGTCCGGGAATTTGTCAACATGCATTTGATAACAGTCATAAAATAAATTGGGATAATTCAAATATCTTAGCAAAGGAGACATGTTCTAAAAAACGTAAACTTGAAGAAAGTGCATATGTTGAATTCTGATGAATGTGCAGCAACTTGTTCTGTACATCCAAGTAATACATGGTTACCTTTATTTAGAAATTGAAATAAGCCCTAAAAAGTGAGTTATGAATACTAAACATATGTAGAGTTAAAAAATCAACACCATACATTCAATGTCAGTAAAAGTGCGTTTTGTACCATAAAAACAAAAAAGCCAATTTTACTGCGAAATCACACAAAAACGAACAATATTTTTTGAATTTGAATTAATTATTTCTTTATTAGGTTCCACTGAAGACGGAAGCAGATTCGCTTCCGAAACGTTTGATATTGATATGTTTCATTGTTTACTAATTGACTTTTTTTCAGGTAACATAGAAGATCCGGTATATAAACACTGGTTCAATTGTTTTTTGATAGTGTCACGACTGGGCCATCGTCTGTATCCAGAACACCTGTCGTGCTCTAGGGCACAAAGCTGGGCTAAACAGTTAGTAGGGAAACTCAGGTTGTGACAGTAACTGCAATATATTGTTGTCCACCATAAATCAATACAGTCTTTTACCACCATAAGATTAGGACGAGCATGTTCTCGATTGCGTTGATCGTAGAAGGGGTTATATTACAATTGAGTTCGACGAAGGGTGGGAGGGATAACACTACTCACGGGAGGGTGCCACGCTTTTATTGGTTATTGAAATTTAAATAAAGGTTTAGTACCCGTCGTTCTCAAAAGTAGCTTCAGCTGAAATGAAGTTGTTGAGTGAGCGTACAAATATGCCCAAGCTCAAAAGACCCGGAGAGCTGGGAGGGTTAGCGCCACTGCCTTGTAACGGACCAAGTCAGAGATCCTCAAGATGTCCTTGGAAACAAAATTTCAGCATCACTATCTCCAAAAGAAACGAAACAAAAAAAAACTCGCGTTTACCTGTGCTGTGACTTCACCCCAAATAAAACAAAATAAGTGAGGTTAATTACAAGTTTATTACAAGAAAAAAAAAATTAATCAATTGCGCAAATCAACGAAAATATCAGCAATATGCATGAACCTAATACGTTGAGGTTCCCTAAGTGATCACTATCAATGAAATCAAAACTATAATCGTTAACTTGGTACTAATAATAATTGTACGTTACCACATGTGGTATAAGTTCAACATGAACTAGGGTGGGCAGTCGGCTACACGAACCAGTACGTACAGTTGTTGACGAAAAATGTTGTAAACTGTCAGCTGACTTCAGCAACTGACGACCACTTGTTGTTGCAGTGGTTGATTGACTATGTCACGTACATAAAAAAAAACCCTACAGGAGTAAAGACTGATATTACTTCCTGTAGTACTGTTGTTTATACACAATAAATAAAATACATTCCATTACAGTCACCAGATTATGAAGAAAATGACATTATCATAATAATAATTGATACCATTGCAACGCTGACAGCTAGTTTTTTCCTAAATGATTTTCACAGTCAACAAATTTGATATCAACTGTGAAGGTTATGAATAGAAACAGCATGACATATTGATAGTGAAGCGTTACAACGTGGGTTAGTTACAAAAAGTTAACTCATTAACCAAAATTGAATTTGAAAGAAAACAGTACGAAAAGTACTTGAAAATATGTCACTTTGAAAATAGAATTGAAAAACAACTGGTATTGAGTGAGGTTAGTGGTCGAATGTTATGGTATTAAAAAAAAAATGATGGACGAATGGATAAAATGAGCTAACCTTATAGGAATAAGGGTTTTTTCTCAAGTTATTTCCACCTCGATGTTACGATGGTTTGACCCAACAATTGAATCTATTCTCAAGAAATAGCCATTTAGTCATGCATGGTCACATGCAAAAAGAGCAATCCGACTCACCTCTCGTGAAACATCCCCAAAAAGGCACAACTCTGGAGTAACGGCAAAACGGAAACTAATTCCACACAACTAAACACTCCAGGGTTAAAATAAGGTGTCTTACAACAAGATCCATCAAAAGATGACCAGAATTTCTTCCGATTGTAGTTGTTAGCCCCTTTGACCGTGAGAGATTCAATATCATAGCGTTTTCGATTGGTAAAATCGGGCAGCACTGGTGCAACACTCGGGCAATACTTATGTTCGATTGGTAGAAATCGAGTGGATTTTTATGTTCGATTGGGGAACCGGCTCAATGAGTTTTGCACTAAGTGCAGATTTTTCGGCACGAGGTCTTTGAGCTCGTGCTTGTATAGTGCAATTTCAGTGCATTAGCAAAATTGAAAAAAATCATGAAAAATGGTGGATATAAACGTCGCGTGAGGTGATTCTGTGAGTGGACAACAGATATCGAGTTAGAGTTATTATTGTTGGATCCTAGTAGTGCCGAAAAAAGAAAATACTGGCGTTGACGAGTTATGGAAAACGAGTACCTACTCAAAACTGAATTAATTTCATCTAAGATCTGGTGCATATACCTATATTCTCAAAAAAGTTGTTCCTTGTACCTATCTATGATCTATGTAATACAAAACTATTGATTCGTCTCAATATTTTGTCATTTGGCAATGAGAAATGGACTTCTAATTATTAGTTTAATTCAGAGTCACTTCAGCCGCTACCATTGAGTTTTATAAAAGTCAATGGCCGCTACGCAGAGACAACATAATATTAGATTTTCAAGAAGTTCAATGATACCAATTTCAATGCAATCGGAATTTTACCGTGCAATATTATTATAGCACTCGATGAAAAATGTATGTTCGATTGGGATTGCCCTAGAGCAAATTTTCATCATAACTGGTTTTGCCCGAGGTCAAACCCAGTGCAACCCTTGTTTTCCCAATCGAAAACACTGTCAGAATGGCCTTCGACAGATGACCATGACAATCATGACAGTGACAATATGACATAAGTAAAGGTAGGTCAGTTGACTCGGGTTACCATTATGCTCGTTTGCCCCCGGGTGTAGAAAACCGTAGAAAGACAATTGCAAGAAGCCAACAAAACTACACCGGGTTGAGCGTAAAAAAACAGAATAGCGATTACAAGGCATTACTGGGTCTTATTGCAGTTGTTGTGGGTACGAGAACGATAATTTCGCCAAAAGAGAAGAATTCCCAAAACCGAATAAATCATCCCATGTCCGGCAACACTGTCACGCAGAAAGGATAACCTGTTGAATGTTGAATGACATTCGTCATTTGTCAGCAAAACGTAAATAAACCACTAATCAACAGAATTAATTGAATTGGGTGGAAATGGATTGTTGAAGATGAAAAATTATGAGAGCAATGAATGATCCATGAACAAAACAGGCTGACCGAACTTATTGGCAAGGGATGAGAATGGAATTCGAATCAAAGGTAAACAATCAATATATGAATGAAAATCAACTGCTTAAAACGAACGAAAGATCCAATAAAACCAAAGTAACTCGTAGTGAAAATTTCACCCGTGACAAACTCCCCCGCTCCTTCGATAGGAGGGAAAATTCCTAAAAGAATTGACCGACGATAAGTAACTAAGCGCCACTAACCCATAAGTGTAACCAATGAATAAAACTATAAGATGCTATGAGAGATAAAGAAAACCGAACAAAATCGTGCAAGAATATTGTCTAAGGACAACACACAAAAAAACAAATAAGGTCTGTTATTTGTTTTTTTGTGTGTTGTCCATAGACAATATTCTTGCGCGATTTTGTTCGGTTTTCCAGACCAGACCCACCAAACCTAGAGAATTGCATGATCCAACCTTTGTAGGGGGAAATTCCGACGGTGTCATGTGGAATCCCTAACCGGCATTACGTAACCTCACTGAGACTGAGGAAACCTCGTGAACCGGTCTTACAAAAGCTGGCCAGGCAAAAACACCAGTGCTTGACAAATCCGAACAGGCAAGGAGTGAGTAGACTGAGGGGGTCTAGTATAGGACAAAACTATACCAACCCTCACCCCTTTGTCCCCTTAGACTCACCAAACTACAGGGAATGAGTTTTACCGAACTCATCACACGGATTGTACTATAGCGTAGTACGCTAATGAGTGCTTCACAAAGAAAGACACCAGGTGGCCTCGAAAAATGACGGGTTACGTAGTTCCCCATGGAATAACAAAATAAATTCAAACAAAGAGAACCATCGCAAGAAAACCAGCGCTGACTGCCTTTGGAATTCAGCACTTAGAGGGCTTCTACCTCATCCAGAACCCGGAGTAAGGGTATTCTGCACAACCCCCCAAACAGGGTCCATAGCCTCATAAAAGAGGGAAGACAAAATCGGGAATAACCGGATAAACGGGGCTGAGATGGAACGCAGTAGCTATGCCTCGTGGAGTCCATGTCGTGGAGGAGCTTTAAACGGTTCAATACCCCTAACCCACATCACCAGGAGTACCACCCCAGCAATAGCCCCCCAACGCCCATCCTCCCGTTTCCGGTGAGCGAAAATAGTTCAAAAAGTACCAAAAGTCATAATCAGGAAATAACCACGTAGGTTAAAAGTCAAAATCGGTAAAATAATAGATATAGGAAGATCCAACTGTGGTGGGAAAAATATGAAATAATGTGATTTCAGACAGTCAGATAATCCAAAGTAAAAAAAACACAAAATCAAGGTAAGGTAAGATACAAGGTAGACCAAGGTACAAGGTAAGCCAAGAAAACTGCTTAACCGTCTGAGAATCATAACAGGGAGAAGAAAGTTACTGAAAATTGGAGAAAAAGTTACTGAAAATGAGGAAAATGTAAAGAAGAGTTAATGGAAATGAGAAGTTACTGGAAATTTTAAAAAAATGTTATTGAAAATTTTAAAGAAAAGTTACTGAAAATGAGAAAAATGTGACTGAAGGTCCAACAACGAAGAAGAACTGAAGGTTTCAACCCCGTTACCTTTGTGGACTTTAACCACAGCCAGGTGTCTGCACAGAACCATTCTTATCCAGCAAGTACCCATTTACCTAGCCAGTTTCGCGCCAAGCCAGAAAAATAGACACCTTACTAGTCGCCCGCTCTGTAGAGCGTAGAAGGAAGGAAAAAAAATAATCAGGGAATGGTTGGATCTACATTGTCAACTCCAGGATCGATAGACACGGGATCGTGATACAGCTTCAACTCCTGTACATGCCAGATTCCCTTTGACTGGCCAGAATCATCCTCAAGCTCATATGACGAAGAACCACACTTACATATCACTTTAAAAGGACCAAGGTACTCAGGGGCAAGTTTAGCACTGTAGTAGTTGACAGCATCCGAAAGACTCTTGTTTTTCCGCCAAACTTTGTCACCTGGTTTGAAAGCAAGGGGTCGACGACGTAGGTTGTATCGATGAGCGTTCTGAGTTCTTGTAGTCCTAATTCTCTTCTGAACTTGCTGATAAGGCTTGGTAAACCCATCCTGACGAGTTTTGATGTATGAGTCAAGGTTGTTATCAGGGTTAGGCAGTTTAGAAGAATGATCACTACCGAATAGACGATGCTCTCTACCAAAAAGTACAAAATAGGGACTAAAACCAGTAGTTTTACTCGGTGCAGTTCAAATCGCACAACCAATCTCACTGAGATTTTCATCCCAAGTCCTATGATTGTCCTGATTCACATAAGTACGCAACATGGTTTTGACCACTCTATTATGGCGTTCAGTGGGGTTAGCACGGGGATTATAGCTGGCTGTATAAAAGATCCGGGAGTTATACTTTTGACACAATTTTTGAAATTCCTTCGATTTCATCTGCACACCATTATCGCAGGTTAAAAACATGGGTGCACCAAAAAGAAGAAAGAAATTTTCCACAATTTCAACTAAAGACTTTGCTTTAGCTGCCTTGCTGAAATAGTCTGAAATCACCAATATATAAGAATGACCTTTTTTGGAACGGGGTAATGGACCTACATAATCAAGAATGGCCTGAAATGGTTCCTTGATATCCGGTCGATCACCCGTCAAACCGGCGGGACGTTTTTGTTCGACTTTGTTCTGCGCGCAGCTGTTACAAGACTTGATATACCTGACTACATCCAACTTCATCTTCGGCCAATAGTAGTTCTGACGAATTTTTCCGTAGGTTTCTAAAATACCTACATGACCAGCCATCCCATCGTGACAACGATGCAAGGTCTGTTTTCGCAACTCTTTGGGGATAACTAATTTCCAGTTATCGGACGAAGAAGACAACTCAGGGATAACAGGCTTCAAGTGCTTATAAAGATGACCATTTTGAACATGCCACGTCGGAAATTTCAGGAGATTACCATCAATCTGTTCCAGCATCCTAGAATACCACTTATCAGTAGTTCCAAGGGGATCAAATGGTGGTTCGATGAAATTGACCGAATCAACAGGTACCAATCTGGACAGAAAATCAGGGACAACATGATCCTTTCCCTTACGATGGATCAACTCAAAATCAAATTGTTGCAAACGAAGTTGCCAACGAGCGAGACGACCCTGTGGATCCTTCAACTTATGAAGCCAAAGTAGGGAAGCGTGATCAGTTATCACAGTGAAACGGACATGATCCAAATGATATCGAAGTTTCTCCACACTCCAAATTACTGCTAGACACTCCTTCTCCGTGACAGACAACTTCATCTCCTGCTTCGATAAAGACCTCGAATGATAACAAATTACTTTTTCCCCACCATCAAAATTTTGGGTCAAAACAGCACCTAGACCAAAATTCGAAGCATCAGTTTGAAGACAAAAGGGTTTTTCAAAGTCAGGAGCAGTCATAACAGGAGCAGAAATAAGACATTCCTTGAGAGCACTAAACGATTTCTGACAATCAGGGGTCCAATTCCATTTGACGTTCTTTTTAGTCAAATTCAAAATAGGCGCCAATAAAGTAGAAAAACTTGGCACAAATCGCCTATACCAAGAAGCAGTACCTATGAAGCGACGAATTTCGTTGATGTTTTTGGGAGGCGGAACGTTGACGATAGCCTCAACCTTTTCGGGCTCAGGTCTCAAACCTTTGGAGTCTACCACATAACCAAGATAACGCAACTCAGGCTTACAAAACTGACATTTTTCTAACGATACGATAAGACCAGCCTCATGCAAACGATCAAACACAATGTTCAACAAACGTAAATGTTCGGAAAAACTACCAGTAATGATGATTATGTCGTCAAGATAAACCATAACCTGATTTTCAAATTCAGGGCCAAAAATAGTATCCACAATACGTTGCCAAGTTGCTGGAGCATTAGACAGTCCGAAAGGCATCCTACAAAACTGGAAAAGACCTCTGTCAGAAACTGTGAACGCAGTATACTCCTTGGAAGTTTCACTCAATTTGACTTGCCAAAACGCAGACTTTAGATCGATCGAGCTAATAAGCTTAGCATTTCTCAAATTTTCCAGGATTGATGAAATAAATGGAAGCGGGTAAGCGTCTTTCCTGGTGTTAATGTTGAGCTTTCTGAAGTCAATGCAAAATCGATACGAACCGTCCTTTTTGCGAGCAAGACAAACTGGACTAGACCAAGGGCTTTTAGATCTCTCAATCACACCCAACCTCAACATTTCCTTAACCTATTCGTCGATAAACTTTTGCTTGTGAGGAGAAACAGGGTAGTACCGTTGCTTGATGGGGGTAGTTCCAGACTCGAGGATTATTTCATGTTCAGCTGTCCTGCAACAGCCAAGACCAGAACCCAACAAAGAAGTTTTTTCCTTTACAAGCTCATCCAAAGACTTCCTTTCCGATGGAGACAGATTATCAAGGTTTTGGACAGTGAGAATAGATGCGGGGTCAGGGTTACTCGAAAAATTGCATACATCCTGCTTCAAATCTGGAATAATTCCCATCGACTTCCAAAAGTCAATACACAAAATGATATTATGAGAAAGTTCCGGCAAGACAATGACATCGATGATACAAGTTTTGTCAATCAGGGTGATAGGAGTCTGTATGTAACCAATACTATGGCAAACCTGTCCATTAGCAACAGTGCAGGAAGTTTTCTGTCCACACAACTTCAGTCCTTGGCTGAGAAGAATCTCATAACCGGGTAATCCAACCAAAGTACGACTAGCACCAGAATCTAGTAAACCCAACATAGGATATCCTAAAACGTTGATCTGCAAAAAGGGTCGTTGGTCACCATGGGCATGAGAGACAATGTAGTCGAGAAGAATTTTGTTGGTGAAATCCATAGAATGAGAAGAATTGGTCGTTATGGTGGTTTCACGGGGAAAAAAACGACCTAACGGTTCCTCCGTGCACCGTTTTCCGAACACCTAGGACAAGTACCTTTCGTCACATCAGGGGCACCACAACCATAACAATATTTACTCTTGGGTCTGTTACAATTTCTGCTAACATGTCCAGGTTCTCGACAGTTCCAACAGCTGACACGGTTATTCCCACGAGTCTCATCAACTCGGTCCAAACACATATTTTCAACAGAAACAAAGGCGAAATCAGGTTCAACAAACTGATTGCGCTTCCTGGCGGGAGGGACATAGCTCTCAGCACGGTACTTTTTCGTCTCAAGCTTTAGACATTCCTTTTCGAGCTGTTCCAAGGTAGTGACGACTGGCAACTGGGTAGAATAAAAGGGACACAAGTTTCGAGTAAGTATATCCAACTGAGCCTCTTGTGACAACTCGCCATACCTTCTAAACAAGGCATGCATACAGGAAAGGTAGTCGACAATACTTTTGTAGTCCAGGGGTTCAAAATGCTTACGCAATAATTCCGAAAGATCCTTCCAAGTAGAAAACCTGTCCTTATTTGCCCTATACCAATCGAGAGCTTTGCCAGAAAAAAGGTCTATAGTCGAATCGAAGAGTTGTTTCTCACTGACGTTGCGTGCCTCACGAAGTTCTTCAGCCCTTTCCAGAAAACCATGGACTGACAGTTGCTTTACCGCACCTGTGAATTTCAAACTCCACTTCTCAACATTATGAGATTTAGAACAACCTGGAGCAGGGGAAAAAATGGTCCTATTTATACGAGTGCTATGCAATGGGGAACCTGCACCAGCATCCGGAGATTCCTCTTCTTTGGGTTGATCATCTAAAGAAGGGTCTAAACCAGAAACATTTTCCAACGAATCCAGAGTTTGTATGTGGTTCCATGTGTTCCATGTGGTTGTATATACCAATATTAAGTTGAATCCGTCTAAATGAAAACATAATTTTTGATTTTTTGGCGTTTTAGCCGTGGCAGCATCAGTGATATAAATTAGATCAAAGAATACTTTTGAGAGTCATTCGAACAGTCCACTGTCATAAGTAGTGAGAATGGATCACTTGAACTATTTGGAATTTGGATGATGCACTAGATTCAACAGAATACCTACAACGAAAAATGTAAGAGCGGCCAAATCACAGGAAATGAATCATAGGGTTTTTAGGAGACTTCTATTAAGATAAGCAAACTGTTTTGAATAGGTATCTTGACTCAGATGGAAGATCAACTCAAATATGATCATGACAGCTAATGTACAAACTTTCAGGGTTTCTTTGTTTTGCATCCATTCCCGTGTGTTTCAAGAAAACCTGCCAAAAACGCAATAAATTATCAGTGGTCGGATAAAACTTGTGAACAAAATCAGTAACCACCATTTCGTGAACAAAAACAGATGAGGTTATGACATATCACGTTGTTCCGTCAGTTTTTCAACCTAAATAATGGAAAAGGTACTAGAAATGACTAAATTTGATCAACGTTGCCAATTCTAGGACACACTTAGTTGGTCCCTCAAAGGTGTTGGCACAAATGAAAACGAATTGAGGGCTGCTCAAAATTGGAGTCCCCCTTAGTTCAGTCTTTGTTGAGTGAAGGTTGGTGCAATCGGCCATTACTATTACTTCTGGACCCTCTATATTTCGGATGTGCCGAAGGTTGGCGGTTTCTGGTTTCCATAACCCGGCTGTTATCTTGGGAGTTTTGCCATCTACTTCTGTAGTTGTACTGCTGTCTAGGCTGGGGATAATAATCTCTCCGTTTGTTGGCATTTCTGGGTTGATGGTATTGCTGAACCTGGTTTGTTGCTGGGTGGGCCATCGATACTCTGACCTCCTCTATTTCTCTTTTCGTCGGTGCCCTGTCTATGGTTACCAATATCTTTTTTAGCTGATTCAACGAGCTTGGTTGCTTGTTCGGCGGAGTGGTTAACCAGTAGTAGTGGTAGTAACTTTCCTCTGATAGACCTTTGCAGACGAGTTTCAGAAAGTCCCCAATATCAAATTCGGAATTGTAATCATGATACAGTACTTGTAACTCGTACAGGAAACTGTTCTCTTTTCTCAACCCGTCTCCTTCTTACCTCTGAATAATCATTTTTCTCAAATTCCATTTTGAAGTCTTCCAGTATATCCGTCCAGGCGTTATTTACTTTTTCTTTTTTGTATTTCTGAAACCAGATCTGTGCTGCACCGCTCAAAAAGGTCTCGAAATAGGCAGTTTTTAGTGTTTTGTCCCAACAATTAGCCAGGGCCGACCAGTCGCAAGCCTTTATGAATTTTTCTGGAGTCGTTTTTCCCGGATGAAAAATTGATGGGCTCACAAATCGTGGTGAAGTTGCTTGTCTGGTTGCGCTGAGTACGTCAGCGATAGTTGTGTTTGCCATGGTGCCCTTTATGATAGTAACCTGGTCTTCTTGATCGACAGAGGGTACTCTGTCTGAGAGGCTATTAGTTGCTTCTTGCTCGATACTATCTTTTTGAACTTCAACGGCCTGGAGTCTGTGGATTTGTTGGCTAGCAAACAGTAACTTCACCACCTTCTGTGCATGCGGAATGGGAAAGAGTGCTCTAAACCTGGATGTGTCCTTTCCTGGAGTGAGGATGCTCGCTGCTGTAGAGCTTCCTTGGTCTGGTCTAAATTCGTCCAACTCGTCCGTATGGACCTAAGGGTGTACCGTGACATCAAATTGATTTTTTTCAGGTCCCCCTGAACTCATCTTGGCAGCGGCAGTGATCGTGGGCGCCTCCATCAAATGTCGTAAGGTGTCTGACGGGGCCCTCGTCTGGACCCACAACACATTTCGTACTCGAGGGAACGTAGCTGGGCTGACAGTAGGCAAACTCAGGTTGTGACAGTAACTTCAATATATTGTTGTCCACCATACATCAATAAAATCTCTTACCAACATGAGATTAGGACGAGCATGTTCTCTATTGCGTTGATCGTAGAAGGGGTTATATTACGCTTAAGTTCAATGAAGGGTGAGAGGGGTTACACCACTCACAGGGATAGAAGTGAGTGAGAGGGGTTACACTGATCACGGGGAGGAAACGAGTAACTAGCGATGCTAACTAACAACCATCATCTTGCTGAACGTGTCTATTTATAGCAACAAAACTGCTTACTTAGCGATTCCACTAATAGCAAATTGAGTGGATTTACACTATGTAAATTTGCCCCCAATACTAATATGACAATAGCGTGTGGTGAAATACCCTAAGAAATCTGGTAGATGACCCACCCTGTTCAAGGAAAATGTTGAGGTTGTTGCAGCCAACATCAGCCCGCTGGTCTCTGCTATGCAGGGATTGGTTTTCACATTCTGTGAGAACGCATTGGGAAACATGTTGTAACTTATCTTGTAAATATCTATGTACTGAATAAAGGTGTTGAAAGAGTGTTGTCATGAAGCACAGAATCTGCCCAGGCATTAATCTAGAACAATAAATGTTTTTAACGTTACAGAAAAAAAAAACTGAATTGTTAAAATATCAAATGGAAATCATAAACATCAAACATGGTCTGGATGTACACAACAGATGAAGTTGAAAACACAAAAATTGTCTACATGAAGTCTTTGAAGGTACATTATCACTCTTCAAAGATCAAGACAAAACTCATGAATCACCCATCTAGACAGTAGCGCTTTCCTAATCCGGTACTGATGACTACGTCATCAACCAATGTCTTTGATTGGTCCACCGTGGCATCGTTGTTCTTATGGGATTAAGCAATCTTGTTTGGTTTATAATTATTGAGTACAGAGGGCCCACAAAGTGTCCAGAGTGCAGATAGCCTACAGAATGAGAGCAGTATGACCTGTGTCCCAGGAATAGAGATGATGAGGCATAGGAACTTCGTCCCGGTCAACAAAGCTCTACACTCCCGGGGGCATTCGCAGTGATAAGAGGCTTGACTGGCACTGCTCTTTCGGCATTGCTCTTCCAACTAATTGATAGAAACAGTCAGGTATTGGGTAAGAAAAATGGGATCTGGACATTTTTGTTTATATACAGTGCGTTTTTTTTAAGACGGAAATGGGGATTCCCATGTTAAATTTTCAGTCCCGTGTTAGCAGTGAATTCTATTCAAAGTACACTGCTAAAACTTGGCGTAGATAAACTTTGGAGCTTGGAGATTATGTTTTTTCATCAATTAACAGTATTACCACAGAATATATTGAAAAAAGATCAAAAAAATGCTTTTATCAATTGAAAAGTAGTATTTTTCACTAGCCTTTTATATGCCACTGTCAACCAACAACTTCATTGTCAAATTTTGATCTCATTTATTTTTAATAGTATAATGCGATAATAGAAATCAAACATTATTTCTTAGATGAACTGTTCAAAGTGTCATGAACAAGTGTTCATGGCCAAGCAGTATCCTTAACGGTCAAAAAAATAAAAAATAAATTTTTTGGTTAAACAAATTGGCAATGAAGTTAGACACGTCAGAAAACTGGTTGTGGCCATCATATGCAATGCATGTGATAAATCAAAGCATTTTTTGAGTATTTTTCCCAGTTATTGTGGCGAGATTGATGAACTAGCACCAGAGTTCATCTACGGCAAGTTTCAGCTGTGTACTTCGAATAGAAGTACTGCTGACATGGGATTAAAAATTTAGCATGGTAATCTCTATGTTCCGATTTAAAAAAAAAAGCACAAGCAGTTTAAGATATGAGACTGATGTCCGGAAGTGCATGGTTTTCAAAATACAAGGTGTCAAAGTTTTTTTCAAAAAACTTTTTTTTACCAATATCTCAAAGACGCGTTGACCGATTTTCTTGGAATTTGCTGGTGATGTGGGCTTTAATAAGACGCTCAGTTTGCACACTGTGCAACTTTACTCTAACTGCATGGATTTCACATTGTTAAGTCTCGTACTAGTCGCTAGACTTCAGAGGCTTTTCTTTGCTTGTTTCCTATCGCTGTATAATATTATCTAAATATGTAAATTGTATATTATTGGAAATAAATATCAATATTATTATTATTATTATATTATTCGTGGTTATCACGAGGATTGAATGCCCCGCGCGAAAATCCTTTTTCATCACTATTGAGAATTAAACTTAAAAAATCAGCGTGTTCATCCGCTTGACCGAGCAACCACTCGCAGAACTCAAGCCGCCGAGGAGCGTTACCAGGCAGTAGATGCTGCACCTTTTGAAGTTTGAATGGATCGAGATCGTGGCTTTTCAATATTCGATGGACAGTATTTTTGCTGCATATAAGTCGCGACGCAATCAGACGAGTGCTAGTGTTGGGCTCTTTCTGAATGCGTGCTTCATCCCCAACGGCATATCTGTTCGGACACTGCCTTGCAAAATCTCAAATAGGCTGCGAAGATAACAAAGCCTCTTAGATTGGCTGTAAAACAGAAATGTGCAAGAGAAAAACACAGAAAGTTGCCATTTCTGCAATACTTACCACGAATGAGCCGGTCTCCCGAAATTTCGATCAATTTTGACAAAAATCTTATGGTTTGGCGATTAACGATTTGGAAACCACCGCCCGTACAACCGTTGTGCTAACAAAGAATTACCGCGCGCTTCTTCAATCCCCATACAAAAGTTGCATATCTGCAAACTCGGCTAATTCAAAATGATTTATTTTTGCAAATAGTGTAACGTTTGAAGATAATTAAGTACTTACAGCAAATGCGAAACAACTTTCGATTTACGTCATGATTGCCACCCAGCGAGTTATTATGTGATTTGCAGGTGACCAAATTTGGCCACCAGCAAACTTCATAACAACCTGCTTGGATGCAATTATGACGTGGATCGAAAGTTGTTTGGCATTTGCTATATAAACTGACACTTTCACTAAAGTTTGATATGTGTATGTGTGTTATCATGGGAACATTGTTTTGTTGTCGATTTTCAGATAATGAACCTTTGAATAAAGTTTTTAATAAAAAAAATTTTTCGGTGACAAAAAAGTTGTATTTTTAACTGTGCTTTCAAAAAAATATATAAAATTTCCAGAAAAAAACAGTAGCGTACATTTTTTTGTCATTTTTGTTCGTGACACTGTCTCCCGGGGCGCCACTGGGAGTCATAATTATCATTTAATTGGTGCAAACTGAGCGTCATATTAAAGCTTACATAACCAGCAAATTTCAAAAAAATCGGTCATCGTGTCTTTGAGATATTGGTGAAAAAAAGGTTTTTGAAAAAAAAATTGATACACTGTATTTTGAAAACCATGCACTTCCGGACATCAGTCTTGTATCCCAAACTGCTTGTCTATGATTTCTCAATATGCCCTAGAAGTTTTTTCCAATTGAGAAGGGACACCCTGTATAACTGGAGACATGAGGGAAGAACAGGGAGGGGTGCAAGACTAAACAATAAACACATGATAATAGCGTTTTCACTGTTTTTTTCATCAAGGTTAAGTTGGTATGAAAATAATAATAAAATAAGTGATATTGAGTATATAGCTGGTTGGAAAGTTTATTAAATTTCAATTTAATTGAATTAATAACATTACATTATGATTCTAAGAATTAAAAAAAAAACGTGCCTTTATCTACTCAAAATGATAACTTTCCGTTGGATGAGAATATAGTAGTTAAGCATATTTTATAAATATCAATAATAGAATTACTCGAAAATCCAATGTGTCTTTAAGAGAGTCGCGTCGCGAGCTCGCCGGTCTTGACAGCGAACCCCCGACCCGACCGCGACAGGTCCGGGCAAATTTGTGTTTGTATGGCTAAAGCCAGATTTGTTCGGTGAATCAAACCAAACACAGTTGGTTTGAGGTTATTCAAAAATGCTTTTAAAAATAACTAGGCATTTTAGCATGATTTTATCGTTCTTTTTCAAGAAATTGAATGCCTACTTTGTATGTTTCCCGATTTTTATGTAATGATCAAATAGTACTCTATGTATATCAATATGACAACATGAGAGAATAATCGACGGTTATTAAGCCAACGTAAAGGTTCCGTAGATAACGTAACACATTATAATCTTTTAATATATAAAAATGAGTACCGATTTCTTCTGGAGGATCAATAACTTGAGAACGGCTGGGGCAATTTGAGTCATTTTTTTATTAAACTGTTTCTTGCAGTCTTGGGATTGTTTTTATGGCGAGAAAAGCTGGAAAATCCCCGGAACAAACCTGAAAACAAAACTTTTTTTAGGGATATTTTATATTTCTGTGACAAAACAAATCAATGTCAATGTCAGCAATGGTCAAAGTCAAACAGCAGGATATTGAAGTTGATAATCGTTGGGTTTTTCCATTTTCGCCGTTACTTTCCAAGACATACAAAGCGCACATAAATGTCGAATACTGCCATTCTGTTAAATCAATCAAATACATTTGCAAGTACGTGAACAAAGGTGGTGATATGGCTATGTTTGAAGTTGCTGGCAAAAATTCCAACGATGAAATCACGCAGTTTCAAATGGGCCTTCATGTTAGCAGTAACGAAGCGATGTGGCGTATTTTTTCGTTTGCTATTCAAGAAAGACACCCAACTGTCGTTCATTTAGCCGTACATTTGGAAAATGGCCAAAGAGTGTATTTTACAGCAGAAAATGTATTGCAACGGGTAGACGAACCGCCATCAACAACATTGACTAGCTTCTTCGAAATGTGCCAGAATGACGACTTTGCCCGAACGCTTCTCTACTCCGAGATGCCAAGGTATTATACTTGGAATATATCATTAAAGAAATTTCAACGACGGAAACAAGGACAGACAGTTCCAGGTTACCAACAAGTGTTTTACACTGATGCACTGGGACGATTGTAAGTACACAGTCCATCCCAGCCAAGACGATTGTTTCTATTTGCGGTTACTGTTAGTTAATGTTCGTGGCCCAACATCGTTTCAGTATCTGAAAATTGTTAATGGAGTATTGTGCGCCACATACAGAGAATCCTGTCAACGTTTGGGATTGCTAGAGAATGATACTCATTGGGACCTCACTCTCGAAGATGCTGTAATTTCCTCAAGTCCTAAGCAAATACGGTCATTGTTCTCTATAATTTTGTCTACATGCTTCCCGTCAACACCCAGTGATTTATGGAACAAATATAAAGATCATATGGCCGAAGATGTATTGCATCAAAAACGTCTTGGAACATCGAATCCGGATTTGCAAATGAGCGAAGCAATTTACAATCAAGCATTAATTTTAATTGAGGACATGTGCTTGATGCTTATCAACAAAAAATTAATACAACTAGGAATGACAACTTCCAATCGCACAACATACAACGCGCTCAATCAAGAGTTAAGTCGCGAAACCGACTACGATTCCGAGGCATTGGAAGAGATCGTTCAAAGAAACGTACCTCTTTTGAATCAGCAACAAAAATATACCTATGATACGCTCATGATAGTGGTAAACGATGAAACTGGTGTATTGTTTTTCTTAGATGCTCCCGGTGGCACTGGAAAAACTTTTTTAATATCAATAATTTTGACAACGATTCGTTCGCAAAATGGAATTGCACTTGCCCTTGCTTCTTCAGGTATTGCAGCTACGTTGTTGGAAGGTGGTCGGACAGCTCACAGCGCTCAAGTTACCGTTGAACATGCCAATAATTGAAACACCAACTTGCAACCTCTTGAGAAGTTCCGCGATGGCTAAAGTATTGCAGCAAACCAAACAGATCGTTTGGGATGAGTGTACGATGGCACACAAAAAATCTTTGGAGGCATTAGATCGCACATTGCAAGATTTAAGGAACAACCATAACCGATTTGGTGGTGCGTTAATTCTATTGGCAGGTGACTTTCGACAAACATTGCCTGTGATTCCACGATCAACTGCAGTCGACGAACTAAATGCACGTTTGAAAACATTCATTTTATGGCAATCTGTCAAATCCCCCAAATTACATACGAATATGCGTGTCGAACTGCAGAGCGACCAATCTGGAGAAAAGAAACAATTACTGGACATTGACAATGGAAAAATTCCTGTTGACACATCATCTGGGAAAATCACTTTTCCTGACAATTTTTGTCATTTTGCTGCATCAAAGGCCGGCCTCATAGAAATGGTGTTCCCAAATATTGCTCATAATCACAGCAATCAAGACTGGTGTCAATAAAATGAATTCTCAAATTCAAAGTAAAATAGCTGGCGAAATTGATGACATACAAATCGATTGATTCCGTTACCAACCAAAATGATGTCAACTATCCCACAGAATTTCTAAATTCTCTGGAAATATCTGAATCACCACCTCATAATCTGCAACTGGGATCAGTGATCATTATGTTGCGAAACAATCGAAACATAAACCCGCCACGACTTTGTAATGGCACTCGGCTAGCAGTGAAGAAATTGATGAACAACATCATAGAAGCAACAATTTTGAAAGGGAAGTTCAAAGGCGAAGACGTTTTGATTCCAAAAATCCCTATGATATCAAACGACATGCCATTCGAATCAAAACGATTGCAATTTCCAGTGCGTCTTGCATTTGCGATGTCAATAAATAAATTTCATGGCCAGTCACTAAGTGTATGTGGAATCAGTTTAGAAAACCCATGTTTTTCGCATGGCCAATTATATGTTGCCTGTTCCCGTATTGGAAAACCATCCTCATTACTAATATACGCACCAGGAAACCAAACAAGCAATATTGTTTATAAAAAAGCATTAGAATAAATATTTATAATTTGGAAATATTTTTTTTTATTATACAAAAGACAGGACGACGTCTGTCGAGTCAGCTAGTAATAATAATATTAATAATAATGTTTATTTTGGGTTCCACTAATACATTACAGATTAGACCTGATACATATAAGGGTAATAGGAATAGTGTTGACACTAATTTCCGCTCATATACTACCTATACAAGCTAAAAAATATTTATTAACAGAGTATGGTTCAATCTGCTCAAGAAATTTCTTGATATGTGTTTTAAACATTACAAAGGAGTCGATGGTCTTAATATAGCTTATTGGATTCATTAATATAGCTTGGCAGATTATCAATTAGCTTCAGACACATGTAGTAGGGGATTCTCTCAGTTAAGGAGAGTCTGTGCCTGAGATATATAACATTTGCGGTTCTAGTATTGTAAGTTTCGATTGAACATGATTTTATAAAAAAAAAACACACAGGCATTCATTGATATATATGCGGCCAAACACAGTCAACAATCCACTTGATTTGAAAAGACCCCTACAGGTCTTTCTGGAATTCATTTTCCTGATTATTCTAAGAGCTTGTTTTTGAGTAACAAATATTTTAGTAGCCAATGAACTACTTCATCAACAAATGATTCCATATTTGAGAACAGACACAAAATTAACATAATACAGAACCATCAGACTTTTCAGATCCAGATAATGATTTGATTGTTTGATCTTGAAGAGAATAATGTTAGTTTTATCTTCATTAAGTATAAGTCGGTTTTCCAGAAACCAGCTGCAAGTGTTCTCAAAAAAGATCTCGATCCATGGCTCCATTCAGACCTTTGTCACCAGTCACCAGGTCGCTTTCGTTATTGGTTCTGAAGTGAAGGTCAGTCAGGAAGATAACGAATAGTATCGGACCTGCGATGCTTCCTTGTGCAATTCCAATCTTGTTAACCAACGTTTTCGAATACTACTCTTTCCCATCGTGTTAATTTCGCAATTTGTATCCTACAAGACATGTATGATCGAAATAGTTCCAAGACATTGCTTCTTATCCCATAACGTTCCAGTTTCAGTAATAATAATTTTGGATCAAGACAGTAATATCAGAGAACTAGATAACGTCAAGAAGCGACAAGAATTTTCCCGCCAAAATATTTAGGTGGGGGATCCGATACTTTCTGTCAAAAGACGTGTCAGCTGTTTATTAGTCCGAGTGTTTAATCAGTCTCGACTGTCCAATTTAACGGTTACCATGCATGGTTACCATATAATGTAGTTCATCGTTATTAATTGATATATGAGTTTATCGTTAGATTCGTTTGCTGCTCCGATCAGTGGATCAATCATTATTTGTGGTTTGAGAGATCAAAAGCTTGATCGAATCTATTTCGAAAAGTTTTATTAATGCTTTGAAAAAGTTGTGCTTCTCGCGGGTTGTCGTTCGAAAGGAGGGGAAGGAATCACCTTCTTTGGTTTTCCCAAAGATGCCGAACGGTATGTTATACATATTTATCATTATTTTGATTCTTTATTTGTGCTGATGTTGCGTATTTATGTTTTCGAAAACAGTGATGAATAATTTTTATCTATGAGAAATCTTCTATTTTTTTAAATATATTATATTGAGTGGAGGTGGAAATGTGTGTTTTCTGTTAGTCTGAATACCTGCTAGGATATAATTATTCATAACGGAGTTATTTCAGGAGTGTATCAAACCACCATAAACCATATGCTTTTTTACATTGTTCTCGGGTGTATACACTCCTGAAATTTTGTCCATTCGTACCGTCTCACCCTGTATACAGGATGTCAATTGAGTACTTATATGAACATGGGTTCACAACAGCTTGGTTTCTGAGATACAAGGCGTCCAAAAAAACTATTTTATTTGGTTTTTAGCTTATATTTTTGTTAAGTGATATGGCAATTGGACAAAATTTGGGATACTGGGAATATTGATGACGGGAAACTTAAATATTGACTTGGTTTTGTAAAATAAAAAAATAAAAAATAAAATAAAATAAAATAAAATGAAATAAGTTGTTGTGGACCCATGTTCATATGAACTTTTTGTCTTAAAATTAGTCAAAGATTCACCCCTAAATTTTCTTACAAGTACTTAATTCACACTCTGTATATAGTACATAATTTAATCTCAACAGCTTGTCCAAAACACATTTTTATAAAACCATTCCGAAAATCATAAATCACATTAGAATGACAATAATATGTAGGCATACTGAATAAGTCTGATAGTATGATTATTCAGATCGTAATTTTCCAGTTGGTGGCGACTTTAATTGCTTGCCTGAAGTATAAAAAGTATTCCGAAAATCGTGAATTACATGTCAATGTATATTATGATATACAGTGTTCTACGAAACCGTGGCGTCAACAAATACAATTTTTTCAAATAGCTACCCCAACTTTTAATTAGAGAATTGGATTCAGCGCAGAAAGAAAAAGATTCAAATTGAGCATTAACATTTACTAAAAGTTATTTACATGACAAAACTGAATATATTTTTATGTTTCAGAGCCAAAATTTGGATAAACGCTTGTTTTCGAACTGATTTGCTACCCAAAGTGACATTGATGTTCAAATCCTTCACTTTCTGTGAACTTCATTTTGAAAAATATCTTATTTTGGAAAAAGGTAAAAGAAAGTTTTTGCCACCCAACGCGTTACCTACATTATTCCTCAAAAGGATAAAAGATATCGAGGAAGGTACCACGGAAGAACCTCAGTAATGCTTCTCAAAAAAATAAAAAATATTATCATAATACCACTGACTAAGCTTATAAAATCATTGCTTTCATGCCAATGTTTTTCTGACGTCTTCAAGAGAGCCATGGTTGTACCCATTTTTAAGAAAGGTGATAGGGAGGATGTCTCGAATTACCGTCCAATATCCATTTTGCCAACACTTTCAAAGGTCATGGAAAAGTGCATGGCAATTCAAATGTCAAATTTTTTTGAAACATACAACTTGTTTTCTTCTTGTCAGTTTGGATTCCGCAAAGGTAAAAGTACAATCTTGGTAGTTATTGACTTGATAACTGAAATATTTGCATCCATGGAAGATAATGAGTATAACTCTATTCTTTTTTGTGACCTGAGCAAGGCCTTTGACTGCGTTTCTCATGCCCTTCTGGTTGGAAAACTAAGGTGCAACAAATTTGACCAGAATAGTATCAAACATCTGGATTCCTATTTAAACAACCGGACACAAATAGTAAGGGATGGTGGCGTCTTGTCGGATGAGAGTCTGGTGAGTGTTGGAGTCCCTCAGGGATCTGTGTTGGGTCCTTTGCTATTTCTGGTGTTTATAAATGATCTTCCTTTGTGGGATCCTGACACTCGCTATACTCTTTTTGCCGACGACACTACGCTATCTGTCTCTGGCAAGCACATAGACGAGGTTGATGAAAGGTCAGTGGGGGCGAGGGCGAGAGCTGAGAATTGGTTTAATAGTAACAAATAATTGTTGAATAAAGACAAAACCAAAGAGATGATTTTCAGTTTAAAAAACTCAAATGGCATTGATAACCCTGATGAGGTCTGTTTCTTGGGGATGCACCTAGACAGCAAGCTGAAGTGGAATAGACACATAGAGAGAGTATGCTCTCGCTTAAAAAGTAGCATTTTTGTTTTGAGAAGCCTGAGCAAATGCGTCTCATTGGACGTATTGCGTATGGTGTATTTCTCTTTATTCCACTCGGAGATGTCATATGGTTTAATTACCTGGGGAATGGCAGCAGAGACAGATAGGGTATTTGGGTTGCAGAGAAGGGCAGTCAGGGTTCTGGGAAATCTGTGCTACGCTTCCTTCACAATTTATATATGACAGCTTGTTACACGTTAAAAAGAATGAGATAAATTTGACAAAACACAGTGATATTCACAGCTATGAAACCAGGGGTAAGGGGAATCTTGTGGCTGCATACTCGCGGCTGAAAAAGTGTCAAAGCCACCCCAACCACATTGCTGTCAGGCTGTATAATAAGCCACCTGATGGCACAAAAAGTAGAAATATGTTGCATTTTTCAGCAGATATCAGGGCATTACTAGTTGAGCACTCCTTTTACAGTGTTGAGGAGTTCTCATCGTCTAATTTTTGTTTGTTTATTTTAATCTTGTGAGCTTTGGAATGTTGCAGTGATGATGTGTTTTTACTTTTGTATGTATCTATACTATTGACGTCTGTAAGTTACTTTTATTGTATGCTTTGACAGTAATATATTGTAATATATTGTATCAACCTCCCAAGAAAGTTATTATCTTATCAGGTTGGTTTCCATGTTTTTATATACCTATAATGGTTGTCTGCATTTCTTCAATAATTTTTCCTCTATAGAACCTCATCATAGCAAACTTGATTTTGAACAGTCTTCTTCGAAAACATATTGTAAGAACTTACCTGCATTTACGAATTATGTTTGCTACAGTGAAATATCTACAGGGTATTTCACTAAAGGTGGCTACCGGCTATATCTCAGTATTTATTCAACTTGGAAGTTCAGGAAAATAAAATTAACACCAAAGTGGCTACGAGAAAATGCTGGAATATAGCCACTTGGAGAATCACACTTCCACTACCTTCCCCTACTCAAATGAAGGTCGGTACGTCAATGAGCCTTAAACCACTATGATGAGAAATTGTCCAAGCTTTCTAACTAAGTTAATAGAGACATAACTACCTTGATTTGAGAATTTCCGCAGAAATTTATAATTTTAATTTTTACCCTTCAAATGCGCAGTAGGAAAATGTCGAACTTGAAAATTATTTCCAGAATTTTCTCTCGGCCACTTTGGTGATAATATGTTTTTCATGAACTCTTAGGTCGAGTAGTTTTCGAGATATGGCCGGTGTCCTGCCTTACTGAAACACCCTGTATATACCGGTGCTACAAATCTTGTATACCGTAATAGATACAAATTCGTTCATATGCGGGAAAAGCTGTGTATTTTGATGCTCAACAAAATGCAGAAATTTTTCAAAATCGTTTTCATTTTTTTCTTACCTGATTTGAAAAGATATTTTAAAATAAATGAAACTTTTATTGCCTCTTTTTGCCCTTTACAAGATATGTTATATATATATATATATATATGCTATATTGTGTATATGTAAATTTACTATAAAATATCTTTATGTTTATTTGGTGTACCGGATTTTTCCTTATAATTTGTTACTCCTTTAGAAACTCTACATAGTTACAAAAAAAACTGTTCAAATGAAAGTTTCATGGTTTTTCCTGGATATTTTATAATAACTAAGTGAAAGAACAAATCACCATTGAAAATCAGTAAAATTTGGAAAGTCTCATTTTTTTAAATGGAATGCCCCATATTTTATCACATATTCAAGATTTCCTCATTTTCCAATTTTCAAAAATATAAAGTCTGCCTCTGTTTGGACTAGCCGTTTTTGAGTTATTCCACTTTCAATAACTTGCAAAGTGCAGAATAATAAGATATTTTATCGCAACTGCCATGGATCACCAAGGGAAATAACAATTGTTACTCATATCAAGTACTTTTCTGCCATCAAATATTTTGTTTTTCTTGGTTTCTCATGGTTTCCCATAACGGACATTATTAGCCCGCATTGCAACCTCACACTATGTTAATCAAAGTGAAATAACTCAAAAACGGCTAGTCAGAACATAGGCAAACTATGTATTTTCGAAAAGAGGAAAATGAGGAGATATTGGATCTGTATTGAAATATAGGTCATTCCGTTTGAAAAAGTTGAACTTTTCCACATTTGCCCGATTTCCAATAGTGATATTATGTTTTTTCTTAGTTATCATAAAATCTTTAGGAAAAATCATGCAACTTTCATTTGAACACTTTTTTTGAATCCCTGTTAATAGGGTTTCTAAGGTGGTGGCAGATTATAAGGAAAAACCCCGTACACATGAGTTCATATTTTTAATTGTCAAATAAACGTTTGATTTTTCAATCATGCTTTGTTTGTTTTTGTTGAATGTTTTTGAGTACCTGGTTTAAAAAAAATCAGGCTTTGTTTCAACGATATGCCTACGTCTTATTTTTGTTAAACAGGATCAAAAATCCTCCTATATCAAACTTCAGAATATCTCACAATTTTTATTCTGGGCTCGGACGCCCGGACTATAAGTATTCGTTGCCCCCCGTTTGACAGCTCTCATCGTATCAATATAACTTGGATACGATACAAGTTGTCAAAAATTTCAATGTCAATGCCAAATAAATGTGTTCTCATTGAGGCAATGGGGAAAACAAGTTTTTGTCGCTTCTCGTTGTGTCATATGCTTTAGATACAGTCTGTTCATGGCTTTCTTGCGGTTACGTCATACTTTTCCGTCTCTCTCTTACACATTGAAAAAAAAATCACGTAAGTCTTCAATTAACTATACTTCAAAGCTCTTGACAAAGTCGTTCGGATGTATGACATGAAAATGACGTGACATTGTCAAAAGTCTGCCGACGACTGACAATTATATCAATTTCAAATTTTTGAATTTGGACGAATCTAATTCACATAATGCCTTTTCGGTACAACGAAAACGACCAAGCTATCATTTCAAAGTTGATTGGTTATTTTAAAAAAGAAAAGGATGCTGGTGGGCCACTTTTGCCCTTAACTGCTGTCTACGAAGTGAGTAAAATAATGTCATATACTTTCACAAATTCTCTTAAATGTTTCAAGTCTGATTAATCCGCGCTGAGCATAAGAAACATCCACTGTAGGGCGTTCGGTCGGGCTCGATGAGTACTCATCAGCTCAGTCCTACGCTCGAGTATTTTTGCGCGTTAATTTGCTCAAATAAATAGGAAATACGCTCCTCAAGATTATTGCGTGTGGTAGGATATTTCACCTTGCCAAACAGGCACTAAACAAACTATAACTCAATCTTTTTAACTATATCCATTTTTTTCCATTGAATAGCGCGTTGCCGATGCTCTAGATATATCTCTCAGAACAGTTCAGAAGATAGGTAGTACTGGAATAGAAAAGGATAAGAACTACAGGATCAAAGTTCATGCTAGCCAAGTTTCTGCTGAAGGTATTCCCCATTATAAAATATATCAACATGCGATAAGAGACCGGGTATACGCAATGTATTCAAAGAGTAAGTACAGTCTGTTCATGGCTTTCCTGCGGTTACGTCATACTTTTCCGTCTCTCTCTTACACATTGGAAAAAAAATCACGTACGTCTGGACGAGGGGCTTTCGGATCAATTTCACAAATGTCACATGTGAAGCGGTCAATCTACGACATACTGCCAAACGTCAAATACTGTGACGTGAACGCAGGAAAGCCATGAACAGACTGTTTATACAGTGGTGGTAATATTAATAAGAGTTACCTTAAAATTTGATGTAACTTTCATCCTGCATCAGTTATCAAACAAGTGATGGTGTTTTTTACAACTTCAATCTATTTGTCAATTTGTATGCCCTGGCGTTTTTTTTCAAAAACTTGTTCAGTGCCTCTTGCCACGTTCAAAAAAAGGGTTAAAAATGAAACTTTTTTCTGTGTAATTTTTGATAAAAATGACTAGCACTTTTTGAAAGAGGAGCAAAAGTTATGTACTTCCTGAAAATGTGATGATAATTGAACAAAGGATAGTCTCGCTATACAATTCTGAACTTGCAAAAATGACCCATTTTTGCTCATTTTTGAAGAAATCATGAAAAATGGGTCATTTTTGCCAAGTTTAAAATTTTATAGCGAGACTATCCTTTGTTCAATTATTATGAAATTTTCAGGAAGTACATAACTTTTGCTCCTCTTTCAAAAGGTGCTAGTCATTTTTATCAAAAATCACACAAAAAAAAGTTTGATTTTAACCGTTTTTTTGAACGTGGCAAAGAGGCACTGAACATGTTTTTGGAAAAAATCACCAGGACACGCAAACTGACAAATAGATTGAAGTTTTAAAAAGCACCATCATTCGTTCGATAAGTGATGCAGGATGATTACATCAAATTTTTAACTCTTATCAATATGACCACCACTGTATACCTATGTAATTAGAAAGTTTTCATGCAGGTTATTTAGAGCTTTAACTTTTTCACTTTCAACAGGCGAACATGTGACAATAAGATCACTTCAAAGACAACTCAAAATTAATGACGACGTACAAATATCCTTGGGCTGTTTGTCCGCTGCCTTGAATAAATTGAAGTTTAGATGGAAGAAATGCTCCATATCTAATCGCAAATACCTAATGCAGCAACCTTCGATTGCGCTCAAGAGAGTACACTTTTTAAGAGAGTTCATGGAAAATCAAAATAACCATTTTTCATTAAAACCTGTTTACTTGGATGAAACCTGGATCTTCAGCAAAGGAGCATTTAGGAAAAGCTGGCAAGATGATTCCTTGAAAACTATAAGGAAAAAAACTGGAGAAGGTGTTCGATACATTATCCTACATGCAGGTTCGGAGGATGGTTTTGTGCAAAATGCAAGTCTTATTTTCAAGTCCGGTAGTAAAAAAGGGGATTATCATGATTCAATGAATTATACCAACTTTGAGAAATGGTTCACTGAACAATTATTGATAAATTTATCAGAACCTTCATTGATAATTATGGACAATGCACCATATCATAGTGGTCTTGTTGAGAGGATTCCAAATAGAAGTTGTACGAAACAAGCAATGATGGACTGGCTTCAGGAAAAGCAAATACCATATCCAGCATTTGCCATGAAAGATCAGCTCTGGGAGACAATGAAAAGTCATTTGCCAAAAAAAAACATAGAGGTAATAAAAATATTTCCGAATATAATTCTCAAAAATTTTTACAATTCTTAATTTTATTCAGAATAGACGAATTAGCATTGCAATATGGTCATCGTGTTTTGCGACTTCCACCCTACCACTGCCAGTATAATGCTATAGAGATGGTATGGTCAGAGTGCAAAAGATATTATGACTCCAAAATAACTTCAATTCATCCTGTTACCGAGGATAGAGTTATGAATGTTTGGAATGAAGCACTTGCGCAGGTGAAAGGTGGTTCTATATGCTCTAGTTATTAGCTCAAGAATTTGAAAATCGAATGATTGGAGTTTGTGCCGTTCAATTTTACAAAGTTAACTGAATTACTTATGCAGGGCGTCTCCTCTCAACTGATTAAAACTTCTAGAGTACAGAGAAGTGGTTTGAGATGTGACACCAATGGCCGTAAATTCGTCATTTCCAAAATACAGGCTATGTTCCTACATAATATACAGAGTTTTTTACCTTAAACTCCGCACGACAATATCTCGAAAAGGAATAGACATATTCCATTTCTGTAAAAAGTGGTCAATGTATGGGGTCAAGTAGATATTTCGGTAGGCGTCGAATTTTTCAACCCTTGGAAAATATCTACTTGACCCCGTACATACTGAATACTTTCTCGATTCTTTCAATTTCTATTCGTTTTCGAGATAATCGCGTGAGAAGTTCAAGTGAAAAACCCTGTTTGTGTTGTTTTTTGAGAAAGCTTAGCAAGCCACTGTTTTTTGGCAAACATTTTTTTTTTCCAAATTGTACCACCCCAAAAGACCTACTCATTCAGTTTCCAATAAAAAAGATCTCTTGATTTTATTCTTTGCGACGAACAGGACCGACTCTGTCTTTTTTCACTACCGTGAAATGGGGGGTATTTGACCGCCGGGGTGACTTTGACCGAAATCATGAAAAAAGATTCACTGTGGTATACTTAAGTCACCCTGTATGTTTTTTTGATGTATTGTTAACAATTAACAATTATGGATATCTGTAAATTAATCTTCAGATCAAGAATTTTTTTTTTAAATATTCAAATAAGGTTAATCCAATAATATAGCCAATCAAGAAAATATGAGTTTAAAAAATGTCGTCAAACTTTCATATCTGGAAAATTAAAGAAAACTTAATTCGTGTCATCATATTTGTATTTCAATATTATATTATATAACAATGAAGTATTGGTCATCTTGAAGAAAAAAAAGCTGATAATGAAGCTAAAAATTTGATTTTAGTCACTTCCTGCATTTTAATTGGTATTTTGGGGTGAATTTGACCGCAAGGTTGAAGTTGACCGACTCGTAAATTCTTGTTTGTTATAAATAGATTAAACGAAGTTGTCGTGGGGTTTCAGTCGGCTTTTTATTGTGTTTGAAATTGGGCAACAGAGTGAGTCGTGAATATTAATATTTTATGTGAAAATCGACTGTTTTCAAAATGCCGCGAGTGTATAAGCGTAAATTGGGTGCAAATCGATACAAGGAGTATGATGAGGAAACTTTGGAAAAATGTTTAACTGAAGTCTTGGATGGAAAAATAAGTGCAACTAAGGCTGCGAAAAAATATAGCATTCCTAAAGGGACACTTATAAACAGAATGCATGGTCGACACATTAAGAAACACGGGGGCCAAACTGTGTTTACGCCGGCTGAAGAAACTGAAGACATGGATGTTATTTCTCAGTGTAACATTAAAAAAATCTTAGGCGACCCCGTAGTCTGCCGTAGGGGGCAATTATTATTCAACATTGACTTCACAATGTTTAATTCGCAATAAGCTAGAAGGAATTGGCTTTACTTCTAAAGTTCTTATAAAGAAAAATGTTTTATTTGGATGATTTGAGGTGTTTCTATGCTTTTTTATGGTCAAATATACTTTCAACATAAACTGAACTGTGTTTTATTTGGTCAACTTCACCCATACTACACAGAAAATTCGTTTAACAGGCAAACCGCATATGTGGTCAAGTTCGCCCCAGATGGGGTGAACTTGACCAAAGGCACTTTTTAATCATTTTTTTGTAATTATGATATTTTTTTTCAATTTTGATGTGGTCAAACTGAAGTAGACATCTTTACCCATAATATAGCTGCATTCATAAATATTTTACAAAATTAAAAATATGATTTTTACATGGTCAAAGTATAAAATTGGTCAAAGTGCCCCCATTTTACGGTACTCGAAAGTAGGAGAGAAAGAACTCAAGGGGCATTTTTTGTAAAATGGAACGGATAATTCGATTGACACTTATTTCTTCCGAAAAAACAGTGGCGTATCCTTTTTTCTCAAGAATACAACACACGTGATCTCCAAGTCTGGACTTGAAGAAACTAAATCTGCCCTAATAGCTCAAAAAGTTTCAAGAATACCTTATTTATTCTGAAATGTTGTCAAAATAGGTGAAAGTGGTGATAGGTCAGGATAGAGGAAAAAACTCGATTTCTTCATTAAACTTCAACACCCTGTATTTTCCGATGGCCGACCGGTGTCTCAAATCACTTCTCTGTGGTTCCTCAATATACTTTAAAGGTTTTGACCAGTTCAGAGGAAACACCCTGCATAAAATGTACTATTCAATAATAAATATACGGTGACCCATCGAAAAACTACCGCATGACAATACAGGTTGGGGAAGAACTTAACGACAAAATCTAAAAACACATCAAGCTCGTTTCTGAGAGGGACAACTTTTAACGCTACAAAGTTTAAAAATAAAATTTTGTTCTAGGTAACTACAGAGAAATGGAATCACTATGTCAGACATACAAAAAACCTGATAAATGAAGCATGGGAAAAAGCAAAATGCATTGATGCATCCCATATTCTCCCTGTAATTATACAATCAAACGGATCGGACTCTGATGATACAGATGACTTATTCGATCTCTTAAGTGATGAAGAATGATATTTTTGAGTTTTTGCCGATGGAGTTGCAAAAAAAACTTGTGTGCAGTATGTGGTCATATGAGGGGCTTCGAGCTTCAAGACGGAGCTGGAGATACGGAGCTTTGATGTTCGTAGGTTCTCATTGCCTAATAAAATTGAGTAGGCTGTAGTATTATTGATTACTTACAGTCAAACAGTTAATAATTAGCCTAAACTATTGGATCCTGCAAGTCCAATACTAAAACTAGGTTATGTTCTCAATCATTAGCTAAAACTGTGGCATACGGGGAGGTCAGATGAACCGCCCTGGGGCTACGTTGTCGCTTAGTGTTAAGGCTTGACGACGATGGACCAGGAGAGCAACCGACCTTTCTCCTCTTGGTGGCTCGTCATGGAGATGAACAATGTGCCTTATATCTACACCTTCCTTATCTACATCTACATCTATGTGCGCATATTTGAAGTGAAAACTCCTAACCTTTAACAGTGAGAGAAGAACCAACGCTCTAAAAGAACCAAAGAATCAAAGAACCAGAGAACCAAACAGCAGAAGAACGAAAGAATCAAAGAAGCAGAGAACCCAAAAATCAAAAAACAAGAGAACCATAGAACTGAAGAGCGAAAGAACCAAATAACAAAAGAACGAAAGAATCAAAGAACAAAAAAATCAAAGAACCTAAGAACTAAAGAGCGAAAGGATCGAAGAACCAGAAAACCAAAGAACGAAAGAAGCAAAGAACCAAAGGATCATAGAAGCATTGAACCAAAGAACAAACGAACCGGAGAAGTCAAGAATGAAAGAACCAGATAACCAAAGAACCAAAGAACGAAGATTTCCAGTCTTCGTTGTGAGAGTTTTCATTAATAAAGTTATTGTTTGCTTTATTTTTTTCTCATTTGTATTTTAACATTCCACATTTTCAGAATAGCATGGAAATATATTTAATCTCCATAATTTGATCGTCTTTTGTGATCTATTTTTAAATTTTGTCTTATCTCCTATAGAAAAAGCATTTTACTATTTTTACTAGTGGTAAGAATAGATTCTAGGTTGATTTGCAAGACATACTGGATTTTTCAAGACTCTATGACACAAATTAGTTTTTCCAAGCAGGGCAGAACCTCAAAAGATGAAATCTAAATCCAAAGTTGTGTTGTCTTTTTCACCTATTCATGCGTGGCGTCAATCCAGGAACACACTAAATCGACAAGTCGTGACAAGAAACGGCTTTACCAATAAGATTCTGCATTTCAAAAAAACAACGATAATTCTGTTCAAAAAGTCAATGATATCTATTCACTATAATCATTATATTATAATAGTGTACTTTCAATCAACACCAACTTTTTATGGAATATCTATTTCACATCACCCAACATCAAATAAATCATAAACTTGGTTCAATCGTCAACTATGTTGAAAGACCAAATATATTTTAATCAATAAGTAAATCAACTTTCCAAGACAAGAACATCAGGTGTTTTCAAAAATAAAATACAAATTTCTCCAATAGAACCTAGCAATATTCGACAAAAGGAATTAATCTTTTTTTTCACCACCCACGCAATCCTCATTCCTAGACTTGGGTTTTTGCATATACAAATATATATGGTTTTTTGGAAGGAACAATAACTAGAAAAAAGTTGCATAACAATAAGTCGATCTTTTCACAACAACTCAGCTTCTGAACGCAGTGTATTTCAGCACAAGCTCCACTGCTGAACGCAGTATATAAAACCGTCTGTATAAAAGCGCTTTTAGAGCGATCAAACAACGACATACTGGCTAACGTCAATTACTGTGACGTAACCGCAAGAAAGCCGTAAACAGACTGTAGGTCCAAAAACATGCCTGATGCGATTTCACCCTTTCCCAAGAGATCAATTATCTTGTAAATTCGAATAATGCAGTCATGGTTGATTTATTTTTCAAGTACTTATGCATGTTGATTTTCTTGCAAGACTCCATACTTTGAAATGAGCTCCATGAGTCTATCACACATTGTCATCTCAACCAGTTTATTAAACGATGATAACAGGCTAATCGGTCGATAGTTATCCATATTATTTGGATCACCTTTTTTGAATAAGGGCAGTTCATCAGGGAAAACTCCTTCGTTGAATATTTATATATTTTTAATCGCAGGTACTACCATTTTGAGAATACTTGTTGGTATATCATCTATACCACTAGAATATTTGTTTTTGAGTCTGTTGGCCAACTGCCACAGTTCAGTAGTTGTAATCGGTGATAAAAACATTGACTGATCATTCATGGGTATAATAGCTGGGAACCCTAGAATAAGTTGACCTCATTGATTTTGTCAACTCTGGTAGGATAATGGATATTAGATAATTATTGTTTTCGTTTGATGGAAGCTCTGGATCTCGGTCACTGCTAATTTCTGAGACTTGACAATTACCGGTTATTTCTTTACAAATTGCCCACATGCATTTTGACTTATTGTCTGAGTTTTGTATTCGCTCTGCATAATTATTTGCCCTACTGGCTTTAAGCATGTCATCATAGTCCTTTTTTAACAGATTGGTATTCGTCTCTATACACATTATTATACCTGGACAGTATCAGTAGATTATCGATCCTGTTCTTACAAATTCCTATTTTCAGCGAACAATTAGATCTAGACTTTTTTTTCGTAGGTAGGTATTACATATTATATTCTTTAGTGGAAAACAACGATTGTTAATGAGATTCCACTTCTTGTATTTTGGGGTTGATTTAGTGCAGGATGTACTCAAAACTAATAGATTTTTGTTTTCTAACAAAAAAAAACAACTTTATTTCACGACGGTTACAAAGGTCAACTAAACTGGGAGTGTCTGAGATCTCTACATTATGTATACAACCAAAACTAATGAGCACGATAACTAAAAACTAGGCTACCCAAAATACAAAACAGCTGATCCTTATAGATCAACCAAAATAATATAACATCTGTTTGCTCACTGGAGTATTCGCCAAAAAAGCACACAATCACTCAACATTCCGCCCTCTTTGAAAGGCTAAAGTCTTTCAACACTATAAAGACAGACACTCAATCCGAACTGGTAACGGGCATACCTTGGTGACGTGTCTCGTCTGCTTGCCGCCACTACTCAAAATTTCAACTACTCGAGGAATGCCATCAGATCCGTTGAATATCTTCTGGATTCTTCCCAACTTCCATTGGCATGGATGTAGGTTGTCCTCCTTGATAACAACCATCATTTCCACCTTGACGCATGGCTGCTCAATTTTTCATTTAGTCCTTATATGCAATTCGCTGATGTAATCTCTTCTCCAACGCTCCCAGAATGTCTGCACCATCTTCTGCATTCTTCGGTATGTGTTTAGCTGATTGTCAGGTAAATGCTGAACTGACTGATCTGGTGCCGATGTGATCGAACGTCCAATTAGGAAATGGCCCGGGGTAATAGGATTAAGGTCATTAGGGTCTGTGGACATAGGATGGAGGGGTCTAGAATTCAATATCGCTTCTACTTGAATCAAAATAGTTTTGAAGTTCTCATGATCAAAGGCAGAATTACCAATAACTTTAAACAAGTGAGACTTGGCACATCTCACACCTGATTCCCATAGCCCACCGATGTGAGGCGTTCTTGGCGGTATGAAGGTCCATTTGATTCCCTGATTACTTACAAAATCAGTTATCTGAGCATTTTGCATGTTGTTCGATAGAAATTCTTGAAGTTTGTGGTTCGCTCCCACGAAGTCTGTTCCGTTGTCCGAGAATATTATACTTGGTTTACCTCTACGGAAAATAAATCTGCGTAGAGCTGCTATGAAACAATCAGTAGTCAGCCCAGTGACAAGTTCAATGTATAGGACTTTGATCAAGAAGCAAAACTAAAATAGTTTTGTATACCTTGACTACCTTGAAGGGTTTAGATTCACGATCACGTAACTGGAATGGCCCTGCATAGTCGACGCCAGTTGTTTGAAAACGGTAAGATCCAACTAATCGCACCTTGGGCAAGGCTCCCATGATCTGTTCTAGAGGTTTAGGTTTTGCTTTGGCACACACAACACAGTTGTGCACAATCTGCTTGCATACATTTCTTCCCGAAGTGGGCCAGAACCTTTCACGAAGGGAAAAAAGCAGGTGTTGTGGACCACAGTGTATAATAGGGGAGAAGGAAGTGGAGTCCTCAATTCTTCACAAATTTATCATTTAACTAAAACCCTCGACGCGTTTCGGCTTATCTAGCCATCATCAAGAGGGAGTCTGCAGATAAAAATTGACAAAGTAATGTTAAAATGTCTAAAATAAAATAAAAGGTAACTTACAGACTAACAATTATTGTATATCACATTACTGTAGGACGGACGAAATGGAGCGCACCAGACTAAAATGAACATTGAACATTGAAAATGAAAAACATAAAATGCAAATTGCAACCCTTAAAACTTTTGACAGAAGTAAACAAATTAACCTAACCTCACATAAGCATCAGCTGTTGTAGTTTGACAAATGTCAGGAAGGAAAGAAACCATCAGTATCAGGAATTAGGCGTTCTGTCGAATATATGGACTAACCTCGCTGCTTCAATGAACGTGGTCCCCACTTGCTCGTTTAGGGAGATGACATTGGGAGTCAGCATTGTTCTGGCTATCTCTAAGTTTTCGAGCATGTCGAGTCTCCGGCCCACACTGACCTGGTGTAACATTTGAAAGTTTGAGTCAAAGGTGAAAGTGTGGCCCGCTTCCTTCAGATGTACCCCAAAGGCGGATCGGTTGTCATTAGGGGACTTGAGTGCGTTTAGATGTTCCTGTACCCTAATTTTAAATTTTCTTCCCGTTTTCCCCACGTACTTTGATGAGCAATCATTGCAGGAAAGTCTATATACGCCAACATAAAACATAAAATGGCAGCTTTCAACTCCATGTTACATAGGATGTTCAGTATACCTTTGAACCCAGTGAACTTTATGAGGGAACTCAACACTATCTATCAAATAGCAGTCAATAATGGTTACAGAACACGTTTAATTAACAATTTAGTTAACAAGAAATACAAAAAGCTTCAAAAAACTCTATTAAGTCCAGAGGAATCGTCAATTGAACCATGGCAGCCGGCTAAATACGTGAGAATCAGTTATCTGGGACCTTTATCAACTAAAATTGGCAACGCGTTCAGGAAACTGTATAATAATATATAAATAGTATACTGCTCTTCTAATAACCTTAGAGGACTTCTCTGCAGAGTGAAGGAGAGGGTTGAGACTCCTCAAAAGAGCGGCGTATATAGACTTTCCTGCAATGATTGCTCATCAAAGTACGTGGGGAAAACGGGAAGAAAATTCAAAATTAGGGTACAGGAACATCTAAACGCACTCAAGTCCCCTAATGACAACAGATCCGCCTTTGGGGTACATCTGAAGGAAGCGGGCCACACTTTCACCTTTGACTCAAACTTTCAAATGTTACACCTGGTCAGTGTGGGCCGGAAACTCGACATGCTCGAAAACTTAGAGATAGCCAGAACAATGCTGACTCCCAATGTCATCTCCCTAAACAAGCAAGTGGGGACCACGTTCATTGAAACAGCGAGGTTAGTCCATATATTCGACAGAACGCCTAATTCCTGATACTGATGGTTTCTTTCCTTCGTGACATTTGTCAAACAACAACAGCTGATGTTTATGTGAGGTTAGGTTAATTTGTTAACTTCTGTCAAAAGTTTTAAGGGTTGCAATTTGCATTTTATGTTTTTCATGTTCAATGTTCAATGTTCATTTTAGTCTGGTGCGCTCCATTGCGTCCGTCCTACAGTAATGTGATATACAATAATTGTTAGTATATAAGTTACCTTTCATTTTATTTTAGACATTTTAACATCACTTTGTCAATTTTTATCTGCAGACTCCCTCTTGATGATGGCTAGATAAGCCGAAACGCGTCGAGGGTTTTAGTTAAATAATAAATTTGTGAAGAATTGAGGACTCCACTTCCTTCTCCCCTAGTATACTATCTATGGATCTTCATCCTGGAACTTCGATTGATAAATTCACAGTGTATAAGATTGAGATGTTCATCATGGGCTATAAACTGGGTGATAGCATGTAGTCCAGGTAAAATTATAGTTGTTATATTCAAACTGTGAATTTAATAGTGTTCCTCCTACTCTCAATAGTTTGTTTTCATCAAGAAATGGGTTCAATGCTAGTAGTTTGCTGCTACGGGGAATAGCTAATTCCCTAGACAGAGCATCGATCTCAGCTTGAAATGATTGCTTCTGAGCTAGCTGTATGAGCCTTTCTGATGACTGTTGCAGTTCTTCCGTAGACAATGCTTGAACTAATAAACTGTTACCACTTTTACGTTTGTGCAGGTTCTTGACAAATCGAAGGCAATAAGCTGTGACACAAATTAATTTTTTGTAGAATGAAAACTTGCTGAAAAAATCAAATTCCTCTGATGTTGATGTCAATGTTGATGTTTGGGGTTTAGATTGAGGCAGTAGATTGATGTCAATGCTTGAGTTGTGCAGGTTTTTTCCAAACCATTTAGGTCCATGCCACCATAAAGAGGATTTTCTCAACGTTTCTGGATCAACACCACGGGATATGAAATCCACGTGGTTCTCCTCTGATCTTACATGATGCCAATCATCTACATCTGTCAACCTCTGAACCTCTGCTACACGATTTCCCACAAAGATTTTCCATCTAGAAGGCTCCGATTTTAATCAGGCTAGTGCAATGGTTGAGTCTGAGAAATAAAAACACTTGGAAATGATCACATCCAAAGAATTCAGCACCTTGCTGGCCAGATTGGCTAGTAAAAGACAGGCACATAATTCAAGCCTTGGTATAGTTGTGGTACTCTTGATAGGTGATACATTCGACTTGACGCACAAAAGGTTGATTTCAGAGTGACCCGTAGAGTCGATGGATTTAAGGTATATGCAGGCTCCATATGCACATTGACTAGCATCTGCAAATCCACATAGCTGTATGGTGTGTTTGGTTGAGGTGATGACATATCTGTATCTCATTGATGCACTGAAGCTGATCACGGAATTTAATCCATCTTGTTTAAATGTCCAATGGCACGGACTCGTCCCAGGCAGGGCGATAGTATTCCCAATGGATCAAATATACTCGACGTAATAGACAATATTGTTCTTTTTGTAACTGATAAAGTGTTCTTGGTTGCACATAATATGTTGTACTTGAAGACGTCTGAGATAGGATTCCAAACGATGCGTGGTTCGATAGCCACTTTCGAAGATTGAATTCTCCTTGCGAGAGGATGAAGGTAATATCCTGTTTTAGATCATGAAGCTCTTCCACAGACTCAGCTCCTGTTAAAAGATCATCCATGTAGAAACTATTACTGATAACATTGCTTGCCTTAGGAAACTGCTGGTGGTACAAATTTGCTAGTTCCTTGAGTACTCTTGTGACAGTGTTGAGTATGAAGCATTGTATCACGTCTTCTGTATTCGATCTCCAAAGAATACGATGATATTGTCTATCAGGTTTGCTGATGAGTATTCGCCTATACATCTTCTCACAATCGGCTGTGAGTACAAAGGTATGCAGGCGAAAGTTTAGAATTAATGTGAATTCTCTGTATCACTGGCCCGACCATTTGAGCTGCATTCAACGACAGACCTGTGCTGGTGTGAGATGACGCATCGAATACTACTCTGACCTTTGTAGTGGAACTAGACTCTTTCAACACACAATGATGGGGAAGGTAGCAAGATTCCGATGGTATTGATTCTCCTCCTTTTATTGGAGACATATGACCTAGACTTTCATATTCTGATAGGAAAGACTGATATTGTTGTTTGAGATCTGGATTTCAGGAGAGTTTCTTCTCAAGGCCCAAAAAACGCTTCAAAGCTATTGATCGAGATTCTCCCAAGTTGCTGATTTCTGCTTTGAAAGGTACCCTCACAACAAATCTGCCGGTATCTGTCCTTGTTACATGATCTACAAAGTGTTGTTCAATAAGTCTATCCTCATTGCTGATTGGCTTAGATTCTAGAACTTCTTCTAGCTCCCAAAACTTGGATATCGTATCCTCAAAGGACGATCTGACAACGCTTTGGTAGGACAAAGTTGAGCTACTCCGATAAGATTGGTCTGGGTCATAAAGATAAGTACCCGATAGAATCCAGTCAAAACTTGTCTTGCTCAGGATAGGCTTGTTCTCTCCTTGGTTGATTTGCCCCACACATAGACATTTCCAAAAGATTGATGCTCCAAGTAGAAGGTCTATTTTACCAGGCTCATTGAATGAAGGATCTGCTAAGCGTATGTTACTAGGTATCTTCAAACTGCATGCGTGGAAACTGAATCTTGGAAGATTTTCGGTGATTTGTTCAAGGACTAAGCAGGACAAGTTCTCCTTGGAATTTCCAAGCATAGACTCGATCCGTAGTTCTGCCCTTGAAGTGATATTGGAGAGTGTGTCGGATATACCTGATACATCTAGATTACACGGTTCTCCTTTCATGCTAAGTCGGTCAATAAGATTTTGCGTTACAAAGTTGGATTGGCTACCACTATCCAGGAGTGCACGACATGGTATTTGTCGTCCAAGCTTGTCCTTGACCAATACCATCACTGTTGCCAGAAGTACTTGGTTGTTCGTTGGGTTCGATACATGGTAAGATGCTGGATTGCCCAATTGAGAAATTTGATTTGGTGAAGAAGGTGATGAAGTATCGATACTTGCAGTTCCAGATGAGTCTTCCATTTGTTTGGGTTCAGCTTGGAGATGAAGGAGAGTGTGGTGCTTCTTTTTACACTTTCTGCATGCGGATGCAGTGCAGTCTTTCAAGATATGATTAGTTCGGAGGCAGTTATAGCAGAGTTTAAGTTTCTTCACGTTGGAAATACGTGATGGTACGTTGAGCTTCAGGAAATCGGTACAATTGTAGATGCTGTGAGTGTTCTTACAAAAGTGGCAAATTCCCTTTGTTGATGCATAGAATGAAGATGCATAGTTTGAATGCTTGTTTTCAGACAAATTGTTGATATGATGATCCTGTTTTTTAGAGCTGATTTGCATGACTCCAAGTAGTTGGCATCGCTTGTTCATAAATGTTGTAAACTTATCCAGCTTTGGGTATTTTTCGGCAATTTCCACCTGTTCCCACTCTCGTCTAGTGGACAGGTCCAGTTTTGATACCATGATTTGTATGATGAGTGTGTCCCATGAGCTCACTGGGTGACCAAGTGCTGCTAGGCATCTTAGATGCTTGTTGAGATCGTCACTCAATTTTCTCAGGAAAGTAGATGACTCTTTGTTGACGTTGGGAAGCTCCAAAAGTGCCTTGATAAGGTTGTTGGTGATCAGTTTCTTGTTCTCCAACGTATCATTGAGAATACCACACGCTACTGAGTAATTTGAAGCTGACACCTCTAATGATTTCAAAACATTTGCTGCATCGCCCTTAAGGCAGGATTTCAGGTAATGGAACTTCTGGATGTCATCCAACGTGCTATTTTTATGGATAAGTGATAAAAGTATCATGAAATTCGAGCCACTCATGATAGTGGCCTGAAAAAACCGGCAAATTGATTTGAGGAAATCTGACGTTATTAGCATCAAGATTAGGCTCACGATTTACTTGTGATTGAAGGAATTCAGAAGATTCAGCTTCTAGAGGATTATATTTTCCAAGAAAAACCTTTATCTGCGCGATAATGTTGGAATATGAATTTTCGAAGTTGTCTCTTTCCTGATTTTCTTGCTCAAGAATATTTTGCTCATGTTGTTCTTCGGTTATGTTCTGTGGAGGGTCACATTGAAGTTGAATGATCTCAATCTGTTCACGCAGCTTGTAAAAATCACCTGGATATGATTCAGCAACCAATAATTTCGATGGAATTGTTTCAATAAGTATTTCAGTGACTTCGTCAGCTGATTGAATGTTGTTGAACAGATAAATAGGTTGAGTGATATCACGCTTTACCACCCCACGTTTGTATTTCAAAGTTTTCAAGTCGTCTGCCATAGTTAATAGCGATATTGAAACAATAGATAACAAGGATATGATTGGATAGCTGGTAGATCGATTAACGAGGACCTTTAGGCACTGATGTTGTTGGTTGTGGGCTGTTTGACTATGAGGATGCTGATTGGGGGCCTATTGGCGCTGAGTATGATGAACTGGGCCTATTGGCGCCGATGATAATGATTGATGGCCTTTTGGCGCTAATAATGCTGATTGCTCAAAAAATCCGGCTCGAAGGACCAAGAAAATGTCAATGAGATTTCACTTCTTGTATTTTAGGGTTGATTTAGTGCAGGATGTACTAAAAACTAATAGATTTTTGTTTTCTAACCAAAAAAAACAACTTTATTTCACGACGGTTACAAAGGTCTACTCAACTAGGAGTGTCTGAGGTCTCAACATTATGTATACAACCAAAACTTATGAACACGTTAACTAAAAACTAGGCCACCCAAAATACAAAACAGCTGATCCTTATAGATCAACCAAAATAATATAACATCTGTTTGCTCACTGGAGTATTCGCCAAAAAATCACACAATCACTCAACAACGATCAAAGACTGAAGTAAATATATCGATGAAGGAGTTTGAATATCTCAATCTCAGGACAAGCCACCATCATGCGAGTATGTATCAACGAATGTGAATTTTCTGATAAACGTATTTTGAATACTCACACAAAACACTAGCGCCTGAAAAATATTGCGTTTAAATATACAGGGTGTTTAATTAATATTGCGACAAAATTCGGGTTGAGTTTTCCCGCTTCAAAATAAGAACAAGACTTTTTTTGAACATGCATCCGGAAATGATTCATTACAGAGCTACTGGGTGTTGAAATTTAATTTCATTATAGTTTTTTCTAAAAAATAATTGGACCAATGTCGATCTTTTGATGAAAATTGATGATTGGGGGTTTCTTATCATGCGAAATTCGCATTGGATTTTAGTATGACTCTAACTTGTAGAGGGCGCTACCTACACGTATTTTACCTGCTATGAACAGCCATAACTTTTTTGGACGAACATGTATCACATTTTCAAGTCAAAGAACCGATTTCTTTATTATTTCTACGCAGAAAAAGTATACCTCTAAGAAGTCGCTACGTGCAACCATTCTCGAGATATTTGGATTTGAAATAATTAATACATATGATTTTGAAATTATGGCGAAGGTAACCTGCTAGAAGTTATAACTTTTTTCGTATGATTGCTTCATATTTTCAGTAAAAAAGATAAAAGTCAACCTGTGTGTATTGTTATCAACAACTCTTATTCAAATATCATCTTGACAAAAGCAATTTAAAAAACTGAAAAAAATTTAATAAAATGAAAAGTTTAACACCATGTAGCTCTGCAACAAAGCATTTCCAAACACATATGTTTATGGGAAATTTCATTTCTAAGCTGGCAAACTCATCCTGTATTTTTGACACTATCAATGAAACACAATGCTTGGCCATGATTTCATTATCACATGTATTCATTAATTCAGAGCCAAATATCTCGAGAATGGTTGCACGTAGCGACTTCTTACAAGTACACGTTTTCTGCGCTAAGGTGATAAAGAAATCGTTTTTCCTAGTTAAAGGTATGATACAGGGACGTCCAAAAAAGTTATGACTATCCATAGCAGGTAAAATACGTGTACGTAGGCGCCCTCTACAAGCTAGAGCCATACTAATGTCAAATTCGAATTTTGCATGATAATTAAGAAACCCCCTATCACCAATTTTCATCAAAAGATTGACATTGGTTCAAATATTATTTAAAAAAAACAAAATTAAAATAAAATTTCAACAACCTGTAGCTCTGTAACCAAGCATTACCGGATACATGTTTATAGAAAGTTTTAATCTAATTTCAAAGCGGGGAAACTCATCCCGAATTTTTTCGCAAGAATAATGAAACACCCTGTTTATTTATATATTTTTAAGGCATTATGGTAAAATTAAAAAATTATCAGAATCAGTTGAATCTGTGCAAGAATGAATAAAAATGGAATTTTACTATGTTCTGAAAACTTCGAAAGTCTTAAAAAGTCAATTCAATGGGTTTTGATTTTTCTAGAATTATTTAATCAATGGCGAATATCTACTACCGTGAAAAAGATGGCCGTCATGCTTTTGATGCCAATTGTTCATTTATGAGATCTCGTTAAAAGACTTGAGCTTCAAAAACAATTTTTATAGACAATTTACCTCTAGTGCAACAGCTCCTTTCATAAGTATTCATAGAACAATATGGTTTTGAGGTTGACCTTGAATTGTCTCATGATAAACCCTTTTCACTCTATTGTAGTGTCGTGAACATGTAAACACACCTTTAATATTAATGAAGTTAGGAGATGTGCAGTTGTCAAAGATGACAAATAAGAAGAGCTCTGTCAAATCGTGCGGTTCTGTTCGAAATGCTGTTTGCTTCGCACGTGTTTGTATTAGCGGGTATATTTTTCAATATTAATAGAGTTAAAGTAATTATCGGTGTTTTATTCCGACTACATCACAATTATTTGGCGACGAGCAAATAGTGAACGTTGTTTTTGAAGCGCAGCATCTTAAAATTTTTACGGAAAACTGAGATCAAGATTTGCAAGTCATGGAGGCGGAAAATGTCGTTTCGGTGCAACCGACCATTACAGTGGTCAATACTGGAAGCGTGTCATCATTGGCAGTGTTCAAGCAGGACGACGATTTTGAAGTTTTTGAAGAACGCCTGGAGCATTTTTTTACTGCAAATATTGTTGAAAACTCAAGAAAAGTGGCTGTTTTACTCACATTGCTAGGAGAAGAGGTCTACAAAATATTACGAGACTTGTGTAGCCCAGAGAAACCCAGTGGAAAGGAGTTTGAAACTTTAATGTTGTTATTGAGAACACATTTTAAACCAAGATTGTCAGTCTACCGTAGAAGAATTATTTTCGACTCACTGAGACAAGGTCAACAGGAGTCAGTGAATGACTGGTATTTGAAAATTAAAAATACAGCTTCACAGTGCAACTTTACGGACAAGCTGATGTATAGGGTTCAAGATAAGTTTGTGACAGGCATGAGGCCAGGCCCAATATTGGATCGTTTATGTGAAGAAAATCCGTCCAAGAGTTTCCAAGATTTGTTGGAAATAGCTCTAAACAAAGAGGCAGCTTTGAGGGAGCAGTCCAGGAGCAATGTGGAAGTGAATAAAGTGCAAAAAGTGGGACAAAAGGCAGGTAGTGGTTCCAGCAAAGGTTTTTCAAGGGAGAGTGTGAGCTATTCTGAGAAGAAAGGGGAAAAAGACAAGCAGGAAGAGTTGAAGTGTAATTTTTGTAATAAAAGTAGGCACAACTTTAGCAAATGTAAGTACAAGAAATTTATTTGCAAAAAGTGTGGCAAAAAAGGGCATATTATGGCAGCTTGTAAAATTGAAGGAAGTCATTTGGTTGAGGAGGAAAGTGAAGAAACATTTTCCTTGTACAATTTGACAGACTGTCAGAATATTAATTTTGTAAAGCCTTTATGTATTCCTGTTTTGTTCGATGATGAAATTTCGACTCAAATGGAGCTCGATACAGGCGCTGGTGTTTCTTGTTTGCCTTATAAATTTTATGCAGAGAAACTGAGCCATATTCCACTAGAGAGCACCAGCACTAAGCTAAAAACATATTCAGGGGAAATTGTTAATCCAGAAGGAAAAATTTCAGTTAAAATATCTATTCAAAATGTTTCAAAAATGTGTAATTTCACTGTTGTTAAGAAAGCGACAAAAATTTTGCTAGGTCGTGATATTATTAACGAATTTAATTTGTCTTTGAGAAATTCGGAAGTTATAATTAATGATGTAGCGGTCCAAAATTATTCTGATAAACTCGACATAATGTTGTTAAAATTTTCTAATCTTTTTAAAAATGAGTTGGGGCTAAAACCAGTTTTCCACAAACCTCACCCAATTCCATTTGCTTTTCGTGAAAAGGTGGAGAATGAACTAAAACGGCTAGAATCAGAAGGTGCAATAGAAAAATCTGATAACTCTAGTTGGGGGACACCATTAGTACCTGTTTTAAAACCCAATGGTAAAGATGTTCGCGTCTGCGCAAATTATAAAATAACAGTTAACAAATTTCTAAAGGATTTTAACCATCCATTGCCCCGAATCGAGGATATTTTTGTTGCTTTACAGGGAGGACAAAAATTTACAAAACTTGATTTTCTTAACGCCTATAATCAATTAGTTTTGGACGATAAAACCAGTGAGTTGTTGTCATGGAGCACACCTCTAGGTATATACAAAATAAAGAGGTTACCGTATGGTACAAAACCAGCATGCTCAATTTTTCAAAATGTAATTGAGAAAGTTCTTCAGGGGTGTAAGGGAACGGTAAACTTTTTAGATGATGTGGCTGTAACTGGGCGAGATGAAAAGGAACATTTGAAAAATTTGGAGGACGTCTTGTCGAGACTGGACAGTGCAGGATTCAGATTAAATTCGAAAAAGTGTCAATTTTTCAAAGAGAACATTTTTTATCTGGGACACAAAATTTCAGCAAAGGGTTTAGAAAAAGATGAAGGAAAGGTAAGGGCAATAGTAAATTCGCCTAGACCTAAAAATATTACAGAAATTAGAGCTTTTGCTGGAATGGTAAATTATTATTCCCGTTTTTGTGAAAATTTGCAAGGGAAGTTAAAACCAATGTACGATTTAATAGGGAAAGGTAAGGAGTTCAAATGGACGAAGGAATGTGAAAATGCGTTTCAGTATGCAAAGAAGGAATTAGCTTCAGATAAAATTTTAGTCCATTATGATCCGGATAAGCCTATTCGTTTAGCTTGTGACGCTAGCAACTATGGCGTTGGAGGAGTTCTTTCGCATGTTTTACCAGATGGAGACGAGAGACCAATTTGCTATATTTCTCGAGTATTGAACAAGGCTGAACAGGGTTATTCGCAGATTACGAAGGAGGCTTTGGCTGTCTACTGGTCCGTTTCTAAGCTGTATCAATATCTAGTTGGACGAAAGTTTGAAATTTTAAGTGACCATAAACCTTTAAAGTCTATTTTTGGTGAATATAAAAGTTTGCCTAAAATGGCTGCTGGTCGAATTCAAAGATGGTCTCTATTTTTGGCTAGTTTTGATTACACTTTCAAATTTATTCGTGGAGTTGACAATTCAAAAGCAGATGCTTTGTCACGATTACCATTACCGGACTATGATGTTAACGACTGTACTGAACCAGATTTTGACTATTTAAATATGGTTGAGGGTCTAATACCAATAGATTCTTTGAAATTAAGGTCAGAAACCAGAAAAGATTCTATCTTGGGTAAAGTATTTAATTTTATTAGATATGGGTTTCCCAAGCATAGTGAAAATGAGCTTTTCAAACCATTTTTAACGAGAAGAAACGAACTATCAATCGAGCAAGGAATTGTCATGTGGGGTTATCGAGCTGTAGTTCCAGTCAGCCTCAGAAAACATTTATTGGAAGAATTACATAGCAATCATGAAGGTATGGCTAAGATGAAATCAAGTGCAAGATCCTATTTCTGGTGGCCTTCACTCGATAATGACATTGAGCAGCAAGTGAATAGTTGCAGGATTTGTTGTCAAATGCGTCCAGATCCACCCAAGGCTAAACTAATCAAGTCACAGGAATCTAATCATATCTACGAGAAAATACATGCTGATTTTTTAGGACCAATCAGAGCCAAAATGATACTCATTATTGTGGATACATATACAAAATGGCCTGAAGTTTTTATAATGAGCAATGCCGATTCAGACAACACAATTAACAGGTTTAGAGAGTGTTTTTCGCGTTTTGGAATACCACGTATAGTTGAAACTGATAATGGGGGTCAATTCACTTCTGAAAATTTTATACATTTCTTAAGTCAAAACGGAGTCAAATTTGTCACATCTCCACCAGTTCATCCTTCAACAAACGGATTTGCGGAAAACTGTGTTAAATCTGTAAAATTAGGATTAAAAAAGGCTTTATTAGATGAGAAAAATAGAAATGTTTCCATAGAAACTTTGGCTTATAGGTATTTATTTTCGTACCGAAATTCTGTGCACGCTACAACAGGAATGACACCTAGTAGTATGATGTTTAAAACTAAAATACGCACACGTTTAGATTTGTTATCAACAAAAAGTGTTCAGTCAACTGAAAGACAGATTTTAAATTATAAGGGAAAACGTGAAGAAACATTTGTAGAGGGGGATAGAGTTTGGTGTCGAGACTATAGAAATCCTAATAAGAAAACGTGGGTTGAGAGTGTTATAGATGAAGTTTTGAATGACAGAATTTATTTTTGTAAACTGGTTCATGAAAATTTGATTTGGAAAAGACATTTGAACCAGATTAGACGTAATAAGTCAGATACGTTAGGGGATGGGTTTGAAGAATGTATGATTGACAAACCCAATGATGAGTTTTTGAGTTTAAAACAAAATGTTAATTTATTACCTTACTCACCTGTAATTTCGGATGTTGCTGAACCAAATTTGACAGTTAATGAGCATGTTACTGACTCAAGGGTTGAACCTTTGGTTAAACTAAATGAAAGTGTGGTTCAGAAAAATTCGGAGAAGAATGAAAATTTTGATTGCCAACCTAGTTCTAAGTTTGTTTCTGCATGTACACCCAACTTTCAAGGATGTTCTGATAAGTTAAATGTAAATGAAAGACCTAGACGTAATGTCAAACCGCCCCAGCGTTTGAATTTATGAGGGGAGGTATTGTAGTGTCGTGAACATGTAAACACACCTTTAATATTAATGAAGTTAGGAGATGTGCAGTTGTCAAAGATGACAAATAAGAAGAGCTCTGTCAAATCGTGCGGTTCTGTTCGAAATGCTGTTTGCTTCGCACGTGTTTGTATTAGCGGGTATATTTTTCAATATTAATAGAGTTAAAGTAATTATCGGTGTTTTATTCCGACTACATTACATCTATCATGATTTTTATGTGGACAATTGGCTGTGAAAACAAAAGGAAGAGCTTTTTCAGTGTTTTTCCTTGGATTCTTGTTTGATTTGGAGTCTCTGGAGTGTGAATTATTTCGTGAAGTGGATTTTTGAAAAAGTTTTGTGGGCTATGTACGTTGACCGTTTAATCCTCAGTGCTTCCAGAGCCCTCTGAAAACCTTTCACTTATTTTTATAAAATTCAAATTATTCTCCCGTATCTGTCTTCTGAATTGCCCAGATTTCTTGATTTTACACCATTAATTTACATTCGAGTTCATGTTAGAACACAGTGAATGAACGAAATTGTTACATTCAAGAGTTTTATTCTAGGTAATTTTAAAGCATACATGGTTCTTCGTTGACTTGAATAAAACCAAGTATACCTCGAAAGAAATGGGCTTTCTCATGGTTTTATGGAGTGAATATATTCGATTTCTTGAAACCATTTTGAATATTTTGATACGTTACATCCCGAAGTTCGTGATGAGGTTTTAGGAGTAAACAGCTGTAACGAAGATATTTAATGACCTCCATAAGGCTTGCTCAGAACCAATTTCTCATTGGTTTCATGAGTGAGGTTTATAGCTAATATCAAAACCTTATTTTAAGATCATTTTGCCGAAAGTCATATTTGGTTAAAGTTGAAGCTTCTTTAAAACATGACGTTGCAGAACCACCCAATAAGCCTTGAAGATGTTTCTTGAGATTCCACCGCCGCGAATTCATGTTCACCCTGCACAGATAGATTATTCACTTGATATTTTTCGCGCACTCGTTTACACTCTGATGTCCACTGGGACAACAAAAAGCTGCTCCTAGATTGATAGTTCAGCTCCTCCTTTGACCTTCAATACATATCACTCTGCAATCATTATGAGCGAAAAGGTTGGTACAGAACCGTAATAAATGTCTAGAGTTACATCCATGTGAGTAGTGCCCTCCTTATACCGGTTTCGTCCCGAAATTGGACTTATCAGTAAGGCAGCTGGCACCACTCACACCGATGTAACTCTAGACATTTATTACGGTTCTGTACCAACTTTTCCGTTTAACATCGGATAACCGTAAAACAATGTCTCTTTATTCCATGATCGAGAGGTAATGCTCGAACATACCTCACATCTATTCGCGTTAGCAGACTTGCGAGCCAATAGATGGCAGTGGTTGTCTAAAAACAACCGCTGCAGATCTACCCAGATTAGGGTAGTGCCTAGAGTTACATCGGTGTGAGTGGTGCCAGCTGCCCTACTGATGAGTCCAATTTCGGGACGAAACCGGTATAAGGAGGGCACTACTCACATAGATGTAACTCTAGACATTTATTACGGTTTTGTACCAACCTTTTCTTTTAACATCGGATAATCGTGAAACAATGACTCTTTATTCCATGATCGAGAGGTACAGCTCGAACATACCTCACATCTATTCGCGTTCGCAGACTTGCGAGCCAATAGATAGCAGTGGTTGTCTAAAAACAACCGCTGCACATTTACCCAGATTAGGGTAGTGCCCAGAGTCACATCGGTGTGAGTGGTGCCAGCTGAATGCCTTACTGATTAGTCCAATTTCGGGACGAAACCGGAATAAGGAGGGCACTACTCACATGGATGTAACTCTAGACATTTATTAAGGTTCTGTCAGAAAACTAGATAGTTCTCTGATTCTGTGCCAACCCTTCCGTTTCACATCGGATAACCGTAAAACAATGTCTCTTTAATCATTATGAGCTCTCACCAATTCATTGACCAAGTCTAGGCCATTTCCCAGTGATCGCACGTTTTGATGGATAATTGAGATGTCCAAAATGTGTACAGGTATCCAGACATCAAATGGACGTCAATTGGACTACATTTTCTGGATTTCTATAGGAACCAGTCAGAAATTGATTTCCAATGGATATCCATTGACTATTAACTGTATATGTATAGTAGATCATGGACATTAACTAGATATCCCTTGGAAAACCATCTATGGATAATCTCTTTTGGGCTAACGCTGGATGTCCATTCAGTGTCCACAATCGTGTCTTGCCAATTATGGTCATGGACAGATATCCCTTGGATATAGACTAATGGACCCATGGATATGCTTTTTTGGGCATACGATGGATTTCCATTTAGTGTTCACAAATGTGTTTAGCGAATCACGGTCATCCCTTCGATTTACGCTGATGGATAACCTGTGGATAGGTTTTTTGGGCACACGCTGGATGTCCATTTCATGTCCACAAATGTATTTATAGTAAATTATGGTCATAAACAGGATAACTCGCTTTGGTACCCATAATTGAGTCGATGAATACATAATAAAAACAAAATTCAATCACTATTTGTATAAAGTAGAATTAATCAAACGTTTGGTACTTTGTATTTTTCAAAACTCACAAAAAAAACTGAAATAGATTCATCAAATCTCATATATTTGCACATAAATATGTCTACTTGAAGATTGTGCACGTGCTTCAGTATATTGAAGAGTAGGAACGAATGTTTTATTTTGTTAACATTTGATTTTTTTGGAAAAAACTCAAAAACATGCTACCATTTCAGTTGACGCCATCTAGCGGCGAAGACGAATGTCACAAATTAAAAAGCAAATGAGCATTTTATAGCGCAGACTATTCTCTTTCATATGAGCCCAAGTTCGTTGAAATCCGTCAAGCGAAACGGGAGAAATCTCCGTTTGTTTAATAAAACAATTGAACTTCCCCCACCACTTTATTATGATAGATAGAAAAAAAACATTTTATACAAAAAGTGTAGGTAAATAGTCAGTAAATCCGAAAATGAGCTCATCGATATATTTTCATTGGACAAAATTCCATAAAAATCATATTTTTCTACTTGGTGTTGATTGTTACGCCCCCTAGCGACCATTTCAGAAACTTGAAAATATTTTCCAGGTTTTTCTCTTGGCCGTTTTAGTCATAAAATTTTTTGCCGCAAGCCTCTACGATAAATAGTTTCCGGAAAACGGTACCTCGCATTCTTAGTTGGCCACCGTGTACATGAAAAATGTACAGGGTGTCCCAGCAAGGGTGGCCACCGGCCATATCTCAGAAACTACTGGACCTAAAAGGTCAGCAAAAAAAAATTATCACTAAAGTGGCCACGAGAAAATGCTGGAAAATATTTTTAACTTCGAAATTTTTCCGCTAGGGGGCGCAATCAAAGCTTAAATATTAAAATTCGAAATTTCTCCGGAAATTCTCAGATTGAGGTATATCTTTATCAACATGGTTAGAAAACCTAGACAATTTCACGTCTTTTTGGTTCAGGGCTCATTGGCGTACCGATCTTCGTGTGGGTAGGGGAAGGTAGTGAAAGTGTAATTGTTCAAGGGGCTGTAACTTATAAACGACTTGTCCGATTTTGTTGCGTAGAGGCTTGTTTGGAAGATGATACTTTCGTATATCGTATCCAGTGATGCGTGATTGTCTCCAGAAAAGTTTCTAGAAGGCGTAATTTGAATTAAAAACTGTTATTTTCGTTTCACCGCAAAAGTTTAAATGGTACGGTATAATTCTGATAACAGAATCGAAATGAAGATCAAATTTACAAGAAAAAACCTTAAAAAAAAAAAAAAAAAAAAAACCTTAAAAACCTTAAAACAATAAATTTTACATAATTTGGACTAGTTATTATTATCATAATTATACCATACCATTTAAATTTTTGCGGTAAAACGAAAATAACAGTTTTTAATTCAAATTACGCCTTCTAGCAACTTTTCTGGAGACAATCACGCATCACTGGATACGATATACGAAAGTACTCACATTTATCTTCCAAACAAGCCTATAAGCAACAAAATCGGACAAGTCGTTTATAAGTTACAGCCACTTGAACAATTACACTTTCACCACCTTCCCCGACTCACACGAAGATCGGTACGCCAATGAGCCCTGTACCAAAAAGACGTGAAATTGTCTAGGTTTTCTAACCATGTTGATGAAGATATACCTCAATCTGAGAATTTCCGGAGAATTTTCGAAATTTAATATTTAAGCTTTGATTGCGCCCCCTAGCGGCAAAATTTCGAAGTTAAAAATATTTTCCAGCATTTTCTCGTGGCCACTTTAGTGATCATATTTTTTTTCCTGAAGTTTTAGGTCCAGTAGTTTCCGAGATATGGCCGGTGGCCACCCTTGCTGGGACACCCTGTATATGTATACAGAGTTTGGCATGTAAAACTGCCAAGTTAAGGGTTTCTTGGCGTTGAGTTTCTTTCAAATAGGTTGGTGCTATCGACCAGAAATAAATATTTATCCCGGCAAGTCTCGAAGTCTCATTACTGTCAGAATCAGCACATGGTATGAATTAGTACCTATAAACAAATCCACACCAAATAAAGCCTTCCAAACGTGGATGCTTCTCATAGTTACCTGAGCAAACTCAACAATAAATTCCACTGAATATGGAATATAGGTACGGAACACAGTTGCACAGTTTTAACTTGGAAATTGATCAAAACATGATTGAAACAGTCGAGAATAGCCACCAAGTCAACGCCAAACAAACTCGTTTAACAATCATGGCGAAAATCTATCTACAAGAAACACACACAACTGCCACGTGAACTAAGAATAAAACTAATAAATGGCGCTTTCGGAAACTGATCCGATTAACTCGATTATTAGCTATTGTGATTTGTCTCTTTTCATCTTACAATAATAAAAAGAGACAAAACACACAGCGAATGATCGGGGTAATCGGATCACTGTTTCCTTAAACGCCTAAAATACATGCATGACATCTCTGGTAATGCCGCTATATGATAGGAGTCATTTATGATGTGAAGTGGAATTTAAACCAATCATAATTTTTTGTTATTCGTATAGTCAGGTGATCAGTAAAGCACTGTTTTGATTGGTTGGAAACACTGAAGCCTTGTTTTTCGGCGCAAATATAAATAATACTGATTTTCAGAATAGGTTATTAGGTGAGGACTTCAAAATAAAACATTCGTTCCTACTCTTTTATATAATGAAGCGAAGCACGTGCACAATCTTCAAATAGACTTAATATGTGCTAATAATATATGAGATTGAGGGCCGATATTTCAATGTCACCTTGAGTGACATTTTAGCTAAGGTATACTTAAAGTTGATGGGAATTTTAAAATTGGCCATCGAAAGTGCCGTTTTTCGATTGCGACACTCCTGTCATTTTGCTAAGGATATGATTTGAGTGTCGCAATTGAAAAACGGCACTCACAGGAGACAAATTCAAGGTTCAAAATAACGTTTAAGTGTACCTTAATTTTAAATGGACATTGACATCGGCCCTTAATTAATCTATTTCAGTTTTTCGAAAAATGCAAAGTACATAACGTTTGATTGATTCAACTTTATACAAATGGTGATCAAATTTGGTTCTAATTATATATTCATCGACTCAATTGGGTACCAGAGCGGAAAACCTTGTTTATGACTATAATTTACCATATATACATTTGTGGACATGAAATGAACATCCAGCGTGTGCCCAAAAAACCTATCCACAGGTTATCCATTAGCGTATATCGAAGGTTTATCCAGTTTATGACCGTAATCCGCTATACACATTTGTGAACTGAACACTGAATGGAAATCCATCGTTTGCCCAAAAAAGCATATCCACAGGTTATCCATTATTGTATATCCAGGGGATAACCATAATTGGCAAGACACGATTTTTGACACTAAATGGACATCCAGCGTTAGCCAAAAAGATCCCCAGGTTATCCATAGATGGTTTCCCAATGGATATCTAGTTAATGTCCATGATCTTCTATATACAGTTGTGGACATTCAATGGATATCCATTGGAAATCTATTTCCGACTGGTTCCCATTGAAAATCAGAAAATGTAGTCCAATTGACGTCCATTTGATGTCCTGGACACCTGTACACATTTTGGACATGGAACGGATACCCACTGGATGTTGTGTGTTATCTGGGACGTACAATTTTACGAAATCATAGTTTATGCACTGCCTTTTCAAAAATCACTTAGTAATGGATGCTGGTGCTTGTAATATCCAGTTTTCTTCACTCGGGTTCCTACATGATCGTTTAGTGATGACTTTGATTTGGTCTTTCACCTCAAAGCCCAGGAGGTCAATTCTTGAGCATTTGAAATTTAAAACGTATACGCAATTGTGCATCTGAAATAACATGGTGATCGCATTTTTGCGTATGCGTTTCAAATTTCCGAAGGGTCAAGAATTGACCCCCAGATCTTTTTCTATCTCCTCATTTTGTGTGATGATGTCATCTACGAATTCATTGGTTGGTAACCCTTTTGTTATTCCAGTGATTTTGAACTGAGGATCCTGATTTTGCTGTTATTTTATCATGATGAAGTCTTTATCTCTGAGAACTTGTTTCAAACTTTCTTGTTGTTTAACATCGTGCGTTTCAATAATAACTGATCCATTCTTTAGATATCTGACGTTTTTAAACTGCCCCCCACGTCTTTAAGAGAAATGTTCTCTTTCAATCTCTGGATTTTTTGTCTGGAATCAGTGTTATTTTCTATGCTGACGATTGTTTCCAGCGTCCTATCGATTTTAGGAGTTGTCCAATCTGTTGCTTGATATCTGTTAGTTGTCTCTGTTTGTTTATGATTCTCTTTATTGCAAGTGCTTACTTGTGCATATGTCTTCACTCTTTCTTCTTTGTGATGTGTGATTTTTTCTGCTGTATTGCCTGAATCAATTTTCTTGATGTTGCTACCCTTTTCCAGCTCTCCTATTCTATACAGGGTGACCCAGATCAACTGGTCACCACTCATGTAGCAGATGGAGGAACCATGAATAAGAAGTTTGAGATGGGGAACCCATGGCCGGAAGTGCCCCGTGTCCTAGATACATGGTGTACGAGTTTAAAAAAAATGAATAACTGAATTTATTTTGAAAACTGCTCAACCGATTTTGATGAAATTTTCAGGGCTTGATTACTAGCTGCATGGTATTGCATAATTCTGAGTATTAGAAAAAAAAACCTCGTCCAGGGCCGGAGTTGGAGAACATGTGTGCATTATTTTAAAACAAAAAATGGTATCACATAATTTTTTCAGGACAATAATAGTTTTTTCTAAAACTTCGCTCAATTTTCAAAAAAATATCTCTCTTGACTTTTTTCTCACCGACACACCGTTTTTGAGTGTAAAAATAAAAACCATACTAGTATGCTTCAAAGCGTTGATAACCGAAAATGTTCAGATTTGGTAACAGTAGGGAATCCTACTGTTCCGCTCGTCGGACAGAAAAATTCAAGATACTTTTTTCATTAAAAATTGAATGAGTATTTTGAAAGAAAACAAAATTTTGTCCAAAAGACAGTGGCGTATACTTTTTGTTTTCTCGAAACACCCTGTATCTAGGAAACGGGGCACTTCCGGTCATGGGTTCCTCATCTCAAACTTCTTATTTATGGTTCCTCTATTTGCTGTATAAATAGTGCCAGTTGATCTGGGACACCCTGTATATCAACAGTGTAAGGCATTCATGAATTTGACAACTTGCAATAGTTGCAATCCTAAGAGATGTCTGGTCCTCTTTAAGGGTCTTTAAATCATTGATTTTGTTGGTCACTTCTTGGATAATGTCAAGAGCTTAGAAGACTTCATATACAATATACAATTTGTCTTTTCCTTGTGGCTTATTTCTTTCCTTACTTTTTTCTATGTCCCTGGAAACCTCACTGCTGTCATTCTGGATAATATGCTGTGTAGATATATTTGTAAGATTTTGTTTTTATCGATGCAAAACAACTTGAATTGCACCAAGCTTTTTCATTTATACTCTCGATTCTTTTATAAAAATCTATTCTGATTGACACTGACTATACAATATTATACTAAGATACAATCATCAAGGTAAAGCATCGCGTTCAACAGGCAAATTCTGTAATGTGGCTATGACATCAAACAAAGGGATATCTAGCAAAGGGAGGTATCTAACACGGCCTTCCTGATATCAGATCGTCCTCGAGCTGGGATCTAAAAAATAATGTTAGGGGTTTTCTCGTCCGAGGACGGTTCAAAAATAATACAACTGATTCTCTCGTCCGAAGACGGCTCAAAAATAATACAACTGATTCTCTCGTCCGAAGACGGCTTATTTGAAAAGAAAGAAGAATAATTTTGTATGAGAAAAAGATTAAAATATTGTAAGCCGTTTGAGTGATCAAGTCAAATGGGAAATGAAAGGGGAAAAGGAACAAAGAAAAAGAGTCTCTGTAGGGAGGACACACCTCTTGCTACGATTTGTTGGTACTCTAGGCCTTTTCTGTCCGCATTTTCTGATTCGGTATTCCCGGGCCAAGAACGAAGTTGTCTTGCCCGGCAACAGTTTGATATTCTAGGCCTTTTCTGTCCGCATTATCTGATTCGGTATTCTCGGGCCAATGACGAAGTTGGTCTTGCCCGGCAACGGTATGACGAGATCCTTTTGGTCGTTTCATTGCATAGCGCTCGTTAGGTAAACAGGCGGTCATCTCAAACAGTCCTTGTATCGAGGGCCTGATTTTCCTCCACTTAACTGGGTATTCTCTACCACCACCATATCCCCAATGTAGTAGGGTTTATCATGCGTTTTTCGTTGAATTTCTGCTTCATTGCGTCGGTTGAGGCGCATATCTTGGATCGGATCTGTGTTTCATCAATGGGACTTGATTCTTTTGGGAGTGTGTCCAGCAAAGTGGTAACTGCCTGAAGGCGATTGTTCTTGCCCCACATGAGCTTATTGAGTGTCACTCCTGTGGTTTTGTTGACTAAAGAATTGTAGTCCTGTTCAATTTTTGGTAGGTATTGCGTCAATTTAGTCTCATTTTTTTCATTAAGAATTGCACGTAGTATGTAGTATGTGTACGCATTACCCTCTCCACTTGTCCATTGCCTCGAGGAATGCCAGTAGAAATGAGGTGAAGTTCGACTTGCTCAGTTTCAAGGAAGTTTTTGAAATGGCAGGAAACAAATGCGAGACCTCGTTCAGCAATAATTCGGCGTGGTTTGCCTATTTCATCGAAAATTTCTTTCAACACAGTGTATCTGTGTAATCTCTATATTTGGCATCTTTTTTTGCGATTGCAGCAAAACGTACAAACTTTGTTTAGGCGTCGATCACAACGAGGGTTTGCGTTTTTCCATGTGATCGAACCAATGATCCGCACACATTTTCCCAATCCAGGCCAATCTTAATCTTGTTTTATCGCTTTGATCATTTTTCCAGCTTCAGGATGAGATGATTCATCGTGGTATTTAGCCATAACAATCAGGCGTGCGGCTGTAAGTACGAAGCATTTTTCTTTGTAAAGAATGTAATCGCCCACTCTATAGTATTGCGGCATTTCCTGAGTTTTGGTTTTAAGTTGATGACAAAAGTCATCTTGATTTTCCCAGTCAACTATTGGCGTGTCTGGAGGTAGTTGTTCACCAATTTAAAGATATTGAATACGGATGGGTTCTGGTACATTTCTACTGAGGTAGTCAACATGACTCATTTTTTTTCCTGGTCGGTATTGCACTTGGAAATCATAATCCTGCAGTTTTATCCACAATCTGGCAACTCTCGGAAGCAATTCCTTTTTTAGAGCTGTTGCTCTCAGTGAATTACAGTCAGTGTAAATAGTGAATTGCCTTCCATACAGGTAGACTCGAAAATGTTTTGTGGCTTCTACTACGGCTAGAGTTTCGAGATCATATGAGTGGTATTTAGCTTCACATGGAGTAGTCCTACGGCTGTAATAAGCGATTGTATGAGCGTGACCATTTTCTTCTTTCGGCATGAGGATAGCTCCTAGGCCAACTGCACTGGCATCGGTGTATAGTTCTGTCTGGAGATCTGGGTCGAAAATTCGAAGAATAGGAGCTGTTGTAAGGTAAGTTATAATGTCGTTTTTAATTCTTTCACACTCCTCAGTCGACTGGAATGGAACGTTTTTTTCAAGAGGCGCGTAATGGCTGCAGTTTTTGTTGCGAAGTCTCGAATGAAACGTCTAAAATAGCTCGCCAAACCCATAAATTAGCGAACTCCTTTCACGTCAACTGGCAGTGGGGAGTTGACCAGAGCGGTTACTTTGGTGACACTCGGCTTAACTGTCCCGCTCTCGATAAGCACTCCCAAGTATTCAGTTTGAGTCTTGAAAAATGCATACTTATTTAGATTAAGATGGAAACCAGCAGTGGCTAAGGCATTCAAAACAGCCAGTAGTCGCATCAGTTCTTCTGATATTGTTCGGCTTGGTATAAGTCCAAGTATACATAGGCCAGAGTGTCCTTCAATGGACCTAGAGCCCTATCAATTGCTCTTTGGTAACAGGCAGGAGTATTCACAAAGCCAAACGGCATGCGATTGTACTCAAAATGGGCATCTGGAGTGGCGAAGGCCAGTAAATGTCGGTATTCTGGTTCAACGAGTATTTGATGGAAACCGTCCTTCATGTCTAGCGTTGTGAAATATTTAGCACCACACAGAGCGACAATTGGATCCTGGATTCTAGATAAGGGATATTTATCCTTCACGACTTTCTTGTTTGAATCTCTGTAGTCAACACAAAGGCGTAAACCACCGTTTTTTTTTTTCACAAGTACCACACTGGGTTGGCATTTTCAGAACAACTATTGGAAATTATGTCATCATCCTTTAGCTTCAAATGAACTCGCTCAGCATATGCAAGAGGGCGCGGTCGATATGAGACTGGGGTGGTTTCTTGAAGTTTAATTGACAATGTTCCTGTTGCCACTGTCTTTGGTGTCTTCAGTGCGGCTTCTTCCAATAATTGCTGTATTTTCATTTCAGTCTGCTCGTCCACTCCTGACATTGAAAGCGTTGATGTTGGGGGTTGTTTAACATCACATAATCTTGCAGCAAGATCGTGCTGCAACTCAAGACCGGATTTAGTGTTTAACAATTGGAGTCCCGGTTGGTTGATTACATCCCATCCAATAATTGCATCTAGCTGCGGTAGTGTGTCAATCGGAACAATCAGGAACGTAACTTCAATCGTCATTTGTGGAAAATAAACAATCATAACACCCGATCCTAAGGCCTTGGTTTGTGTTGATCCAATTCCTGTCAACACTGATGTTGAGGGATAAATCGTCGCATTTAAACATCGAGCAACATGTAAGAGTGACGCATCAGCTCCGGTGTCGATTGAGTATCGGACATTGATTTTATCTTCAGCCAAGACTGTTGCAATTGGTACATGTTCTGATTGTCTTCCACTTTTTATCATAAACACCGTCTTGGAATTTTTTTCTCCTTACTATCGCGGTTGAAAAGCCCGTGGAAAACCCACATTAAACCAGCAGGTATCGTATGAATGTCCTGTTTTCTTACATTTGGTACACGTCTTGGGTAGGCTTGTTCTCTTTGAAGTGCTATTGTCCGATAATGCCTTTGAAATTTTTTGTTGACACTCACTGGCTCTATGACCTTGTTGATTACAGTTGAAAAAGCGAACATTAAATGGTTTGTTTTGGGTCAGCACTGGAAGCAAAGACATAGGGTTTCTTCTGCGGTCGAAACGCTGACCTTGATGCGGGGATGTCGTAATTCGGCGTTGTTGAATGATAATCTCATCACGCTCGATGTATTTTTATCATTGTTGCTGCTGATTCATCATCAAGATATCCATCAGTGACCATTTTTACTTTAAATTCCCATGGAAAATCCAGTTCGTGAATAGCATTAAGTTCTTTGAATTTTTGGTTGGTATATTCAAGTAGGGTCTTGAATTGACTACTATGTGACGTACAAAGCTGTGTCATGCGTAGAGCAAGAGGTATTGATCTAGGAAAAATATCGGAAAGATTATGTACCAGTATCGGCCATGTCCGTTCGGTCGGCTTCCATTCCAAAAGGGCTAGTTTTGCACGTCCTTCTAATGCGCGACTAACCTTGGCGAACATTTCTTCATCATCGATATTGTATTTTTGTTTAATATCTGTTACAATCCGTAACCATTCTGACATAGTATATGAAGATTTATCAACATTATATCGAGTTATTAGTCGATTTCGGCTCGAGTGGTTGATTTACATTTTGGTTAACCAAACGGTAACTGCAACGTCATGGTGATGACGTCACGACCAACATTTTACCGAAATCGTTTGGTAGGTGTTTGGTCAAAACTGTCAAAAGCAGAGTGTTGTATAACCCAACTTTTCTGTTTATGTTTAGTTACAAGTATAGATAAAAAATATAGGTCTGTTACAGGCTAGTTTAATACTACTTAGTTCATGTTCATCTGTCTTATTCGTCATAAAGTTAAGTCCAGTGATTTGGTAAGAAGATTGTGGCTTGTGGCCCATTGACTCTAAATAGTCAATGTTGTGGCCGTACTGGCCGCATTTCAAAAAATGCCCAAAAGAAAGGCAGCTATGGTTTTGGCTATTTTGGAACTTTATAAACGTCCCCGACTCACAGACGACTTTCTATTGGCTGTAAATTCTTCCAATTTAACTAGGTGTTTGTTTCAAAACACATATTTGGCAGGATTAATTGCTCGCAATACTCATTTCAAAATCTCGGATTTTTATGAAGAGTGGATCGGCAAGTACCTTGCAGTGGATTTTTTTGCCTTATTTCGAATGACTCCCGCAACCTTTAGTAAATTGCTTGGTGAAATAGGGCACTTGCATGATGAAAACAGCAAACACATATCACATTCAAAATATGTTCCTTTGGAAAAAACTCTACTGATGACTGTGTGGTACTTATTTGGGAAAAGGAGATACTCTTATCTCTATTGCAGACCGGTTTGGAGTATCAATATCAACCACCCATGAAAACTGCTATGAAAACATCAAATTATTGACCAAAATAATGGGAAAATACATAAAATGGCCAAATAAGGTGGAATGCAACTATATTGCTCGTCAATTTTTGTTGTCTACTGATGGTTACCCAAGTAAGTACTATTTTATTCATTATGTACATCATTTTTGTCATTCTTAAACCTATCTGCAATTTGAAATGAAATAAGAAATAGAGTCTGAAATGAATTAATACAAATAATTACCATGAAATCTGAATCATTGCATTAAAATTGATAAGTCTTTGAAAAATACACCTACTAGAGAAACTTAGTCAACAGTTCCCATTTAGAAGCTTGACAAGTTGACCTATATTCTTTTGGAACTTTAATAATATTACTTACCTATTTATTATTAATTGAATGTTATATTTTTCTAGATGTAATAGGGGCAATAGATGGTTCACATGTCAATTGCAAAGTACCACAAGACCAGCATGATAGTTATGCGAACAGAAAACTAACCCATTCAGTGATAATCCAAGCAATTTGCACCTCCACAAAACTGCTTACCAATGTTTGCATTGGGTTTCCTGGGAGTGTACATGATGCTAGGGTAAGAGATAAGTGGTGTAGGACTAGAGTTTACAATCAGATAAAAAGTGGTCGTTTTTTACTCATACCTACTTTTTTCCTTTTTTTTTCAACGAATTAAACCTTCAAGATTAATAAAAATTTGCCTATGATATTGAAACGAAATAAAAATAAGATAATGGCCAAATTGCACATTTTTTGGAAATATGAAAAATATAAGGATTAGTGAGTACTGATGCCATTGATTTTGAAAAATCAACCTACGACCTCTATTAATGTAGTAATCACCGATTAAGCCAAATCAACATCCACTACGTCACAGAATGCACTATCTATCTCCGTCTGTCGTATTGACTGAGATGACTCTCTCTCTCTCGGGAGAGTAATATGGCCCCACCCCTTTTGCGATCATGCAGTGAGAGTCGCGTCTTCTTCTTCATTTATTTAGTGTATTTTAGAAAAAAAAAATCGCTGATGACTTCCTAATATTGTCTAGAATATGTATATGAAATTTCAAGGCATTTGAAAATGTTCGCAAATTGTCCATTACATTTTAATAGAATATTATGTAGTTGATAAAAAGTTTCTAGTGAATGGAAAACAGCTTTATTCTGCGATCACACATGATTCTATGCATTGAAGAAAAATTGGTTAACTTCATCAAATATATTTAAGGATCAGGATATACTTTAAAAATATGAGAAGTTGGGGATGTATATTAACTGAACGCTGAGAATGTACTTTTGCATATTTTGAATTTGAACCATCAGATTTTCATTCGTTTTACTGGTAATAATTTATGATATCATTGTGTTTCCAGGTTTTAAGATAGTCTACAATGTACAAAAAACTTCTAGAGCAGGGGAGAGAAAGATACTTTTTTGAGGATTACCATTTGATTGGTGATTCCGCCTATCCTTGCCTAGATTGGCTAATGACACCTTACAAGTAAACTCTAGATTATATTATCAGAAACAAATGAAAGAAGAATATATTAAAAATAGATTATTAAAATTGATTGGAACATTTTTATAGTCACGAATTTCGTCCTTGTCATCAAATTTTCTTTTATTCAGTTAATGAACGAGCTTAGACTTTTGCAAACTTTCATTAATATAGATAATATCTCAATTGATTTGTATTATGAATTAAATATTTTTTTTTAGAGACACGGGGAGATTAACCAGAAAGCAAAGAAACCACAACATATTATTGAGCAGAGGCAGAGTAGTTATAGAGCATACTTTTGCTCTATCAAAAGTTCGATGGAGAATTTTGAAATATGTGGATGTTCATGCCATAGAGAAAGTTATTTTTATTATAAGTGCATGTTGTGTTTTACACAATTTTTGTTTGTTAAATAGTGATACGTTTTCTATAGATGATGAAGATTGTGATGAGCCTGACGACAAAGAAACTTATTGTGTTCAAGATAATAACAGTGGAATGACAAAAAGAGATTCGATATGTAACAATTTATAATAAAATGTTTTCACTAAAAACTACTTACCTTAATTATTACCTTATGTAGTATGTCCCACAAATCATACAAACAAACTTTTTTTTGGAAAAAATACTTTAATTAACTATAAAATACAAAACATTTGATTTTGAATTAAATACTAAGTGGGTATTTAATAAGAAGGAACAAAAACTAACATTCAACGAAATTTTGCTGGGTTAGCACACAACACGAAACATTTTCAAAATCAACAATAAAAAATAAACTGAGGTTCAACAAATTTTTGCTGGGTTAGCAAACAACACCAACAATTAAAAAGGAACATATTCAACAACAAAAAAAAATAAACTGAAATTGTACTAATTTTTGCTGGGTTAGCACACAACACCAACAATTTAAAAAGAACTTTTTCAAATTTAACAAAAAATAAACGAGACATCCTCTCATTAGCACAGAGTACAAGGAACATTGGCATAGAAATAATTATTCCTCCGAAGATGAAGCTTCACGTTTTCTCTTTTGTTTTGACGATTTCAAACAACTCGCCAGAAATTTCAGCAAAGACGCTTTGAATTCATCATCTTTTTGCTGATGTTCTACCTGTTTATTAAGGTATGACTGGATCATATTCTTGTTTTCTTCCAAGGCTTTCTGCGTCGTGACATGAATATCTTGCAATACCAGTACTGCAGTTTTTTGTTGTGATTTCGAATTTAGCCGTGATTGTTCAAATCTATTTTTTCCTTTTGGTGTGGAGTTATTAGAATTTGTGTCACCCAGCAAGCTTGCTGTTGATGGACTTACTGGGAAAGAACTGGTGTTTTTGACTTCTATCCCAGAAGGTCCAGGAATCTTGTCGGGAGTTAGAGCTGGCTGAGAATTCTTCTGGTTCTGATTGGCTGAGAAAAGCTTCTCAATTTTATTACAGTCCTCGGAATCTATTATAAGAGGGGGACGAATTTTAAGTTTGTCTCCAAGTATAATGTCGATAAGATCAAAATACCAGGGTTTATCAATTGCCCCTGCACCTGTCTGCTTCATGTTACCTAAAAATGCAACATACCCCTTTTGCAAATTTGCAAATTTTTGCCTACATTTTTCTCCAGGTTCTTTATTTGTGCCTAGGTCAAATCCCTCAATTTGCAGTTCTTCGGCTATCTGGTTCCATAGTTGACGTTTGTTTGTTTTCTTATCATTGAAAAGTTTGACATATTTACGACAGCCCCTGCACTCTAACAGCCTTGCAGTAGGCTCCTTTGAAAATTTGACGTTTGCTAGAAATACAATTTGAATGAGGATAACAGAAAGATTAACGAAACAATATTTTATCTTAAAAGTGCAGAGTAACAATTTGGAGAGATTTTCATTTTTTTCAAAGGATATTGATTTAATTGGAAGGAATTAACATGTCCCAAAATCGTCCCAACCAAATCGATCTCTCGTCCCCAAACCCCATCAGAAATATGAAGAAATATTTATTTCTGCTCAACTTTGACACGCTAAGTATTACAGACGATAAGCTTTTGGGATAAAAAGTATTCTTTTTCTTCATCAATCTTCATTGTCTTTATCGATCATCATTGCGTAAAGAAAAATTATTCCTGAATCACCCTATGTAATTTGTCAAATTACCTATTTATGCAAAATTGCAGAGATAATTTAATCAATTATTATAAAAACATTAACTATCTTCAAAAGAGTATACGTATAAAATTACTACTAATACTGATTTATATTCATGATGAAATTTATCGTAACGTTAAAAGTAGGTAAAGAAGTCCATGTAAAACATGAAATCTGTAATAAGCATCGGTATTTGAACTGAGGAATATTCAAAGCTTTTGAAGTTGTAAAAGGTATGTTCATGAGAGAAAGATACTAATTTTTTAATGGATACTTACAAGAATTCATTTGTTCCTGGCTCATATTATTGCAGCTAAAATTTTCTGTTTGATCATTTTCCAGGACTGAAAATGATCAAATTGATACAGCAATGAAATAAATACTCACAAGAATCTAGTTTCAATTTTTTCTGTACCTATTTTTAATATTTGATTTTTATGTGAGAGAAACATACACAAACTCTTTTCAATATCATATTATGACAGTCTTAACAAAATAGCAGTATTGAGTAGGTACGTATCTATTGCATTTTAGTTCGAGATTTTTTACATTATTGATAAGTTTTCCCAACTACCGATCGAGGAGAAAAATGATAGACGTTAATATATTCGTGTAAAAACACTGACAAAGAACCAAACTCCAATTAACAGCAAACCAACTTTCAGATCAGATAGAACATAAACTACCCTAAGAACACACTGAAATTTGAATGAAATTGATCGATTTGTTTATTTACGTCATTCACTTGATCATTGACGATGAACTTACTACTCCCGAGCGAGACAAAAGAAGAATGGACAAAGATACAACTATACCAAACCAAAGAACCGTGCTGCAAACTGCGGTAGGCATTTTGACAGACCAAAACACATACCAAACTTGATGTGACGTCATCGTTTTAGGATCCGAAATTGGTTGGTAGGTGTTTCACAGACCAAAGCATGTACCAAACGAGCCAAAATCGCCTATTGCAATGTTTTGATAGTTATTTCTAGGGTTACTTGTTGAAGCAGTCGACTGCGCTTCGTGGTGTTATAAGCTCGATCAATTTAAGCATTATATTATCTTTTTGTACCTTGATTTGTGCTGCTAATTGTTTTGTGCTTGCTATCATGATCCTCTGCATGGTGTTTCTCTTTCAGGCTCAACAGATGATCCGATATTTGTGCCAAATATTATGTCACAATAGTACTGGAGGCAAATATACTTGGTGTAAATCTACCCAATTTGCCACTGGTAAAATCGCTGAGCGAGCAGTTTTGTAGCTATAAATAGACACGTTCAGCGAGATGATGGTCAGTGGTTGGCTTAGCCAACTACTCTCCATTGTGAGTAGTGTAATCCCTCTCACCCTGAGTAGTGTAACCCCTCTCAGCCTCAAAGAACATGCTCGTCCTAGGGTTATGGTAGGGATAGATGGGATGTACCATGCATGGACGATAATAAATAGAAGTTGCCTATACGGAGTATCTCTACTGTTCAGCCCAGCTACGTTCCCTAGAGCACGACAGGTGTTGTGGTCCAGCCGAAGACCCAGTCCAACACCTTACGTGGCATTTGGTGGAGGCGCCAACGATCACCCCCACTGCCAAGTAGAGTACAGGAAGGCCCGAGAAAAAAATTGGTTTGATGACTGCCTGGACCAGAGCTGGACGTTCCAAGCTTTGAGCGTCGATCTGAACGGAAGTGTTCAAGGGAGTCATCAAGGAATGGAAGATGAAAGCCCTCATCGATAGTTGTAGTGGGCCTGAAGAGAGTCGGGTCCTGATGATTTGGAGCATGGTACTTTTGATCGCTCTCATTTACATGTTGTTCCACAGAAACCAATGGATGCCTCTGGCCACCGTCCATCCTTCATTGGCACAAGGCGTCCCAGATCGGCGTCGACACGATAGTAGTTTTGTGACAAAGTGTGTGGCACTGTCTCTAGTCCTGGTGTGTCTACTGTTTGGAATATGTCGGCGAGGCATTGAATGCATACAAAGGGATCGACAGTCCGTTCCTCCAGTGTTATGGTGGCCTGACCCACGAGACGGTGCACAGAGCCAAGGAAAGGAGATCCTATTTGCTGACGATAGCCGAGCAGGAGAGCAAGAGACCGATAGGATGTCGGCCCATTCAACTTGCTACGGACACGGTCCATTCAAGCAGGGATTAAGAGAGAGCGCAATCGGATACGTTACATACTGCCGAATGTACATGGTGGACAGGATAATACTTTCGCCTATTGCCGTCCCTCATGATGAGTTGATATAGATAAGAATTTAGGGGGTATATGTTTACGATTTTAATATGAGATGTTATTGTTTATGTTAAGATGTTGTTAATATTATGTTTTGACCTGTATAGGATGATGTACTTATATAGACTTTCTGTTTTTCATATAACGGCTACCGGTCCCCACAACCATCCAACTGGAAAACACGAAACCGGCCAGGAATCCACAACCTTCAGCCATATTACAGGGATACCGGCCCTCTGAACTGAGTAAGGGGACCATATACACACCCTGTGATGGACAACTATTGACGAGGTCAAGGAAGATCGGCTGGCCAACAATTTTTTGCAAACGCAAGCATCAGCACTATTAGCAGTGAACAAGCGTTGAACGCACGACGGTGCAGTACCACAGGCCAGGGCTTGGGAAAACTAAACGGATGGATGGCAGGACCGGGGCAAGAGATTTTAGCCACAAAATTTGTAAATAGTTTTTAAGTTTTTTGTAAGGGATGAAGCATGTTCTCTTCTGGCATTGGGGTCCAATGCTCACGGGTTGAGGGCATATGTCACAATAGTACTGGAGGCAAATATACTTGGTGTAAATCTACCCAATTTGCCACTGGTAAAATCGCTGAGCGAGCAGTTTTGTAGCTATAAATAGACACGTTCAGCGAGATGATGGTCAGTGGTTGGCTTAGCCAACTACTCTCCATTGTGAGTAGTGTAATCCCTCTCACCCTGAGTAGTGTAACCCCTCTCAGCCTCAAAGAACATGCTCGTCCTAGGGTTATGGTAGGGATAGATGGGATGTACCATGCATGGACGATAATAAATAGAAGTTGCCTATGCGGAGTATCTCTACTGTTCAGCCCAGCTACGTTCCCTAGAGCACGACAGGTGTTGTGGTCCAGCCGAAGACCCAGTCCAACACCTTACGTGGCAATATGATGGTCGGTTCTGTTTTCTGGTGTTTGCATTGCCTTCCGTTGAGTCTTGGGCAATTTCAGTTGAGACCGGATGAACGTTGACGGATGACGTCGACGTCATTGGATTAAAATCATCATCACTCACCACATTTGTCCCGCTATCACTCTCACAGTCGATCATTGTCACTTATTTTCAGTGTCCACAAGGTCTTTTTCTCTATTGCACTCTTCTACGCAAGATGGTGTAATCACCTGAATGTTCACTTTTCTCGGCTATTTTTCGTATTTCACTATCGTTGAGAGCGGTTTCGTGTCCAATCCCACTTCTGATGTAAGATTTTGTTTTTATTGATGCAAAACTACTTGAAATGCATCAAACTTTTTCATTTATACTCTCGATTCTTTTATAAAAATCTATTCTGATTGACACTGACAATTCAATCATAAAGGTAAAGCATTGCGTTCAACAGGCAAATTCTGTAATGTGGCTATGACATCAAACAAGGGGGTATCTAGCAAAGGGGGGTATCTAACATATTTCTATAACATTGCTTTATCATTGTATTCTCTGGATCTGCTGGATTTTCTTCAGATCGAAGTCTTTTCCCAGTAGTCGCTTCATCATCTTCGTTGTTCATAACATTATTAAGATCAATTTTTTTAAATGGTGGAGATCGCATTGTTATAGGGTTGTTTTCTCGGGTTGCGCATGCGCATATGCCAGGGCAACTGGTGACTGGAAATGTCAAGCTCTTGACACTTTTGCTTTTGAGTTATGACATGTCACAATATTTAGTAACCTCCAAAATACTGTCAGTGTCAGTGCCAAGTTTGAGTGAGTTTTTATCGAGTTTTATGAAAAGTAACTTATTTGTTGATACAGTGATACACAAATAAAACGTGAGTACGTGAACTTAAACTATAGGTTAAGAGCTGCCATTTCAGTATAAGCAAAAGTAATATTTTTGACATCTCTTCCGTGTTCACATTGCACGAAAGACGTTATGCTCTATCCTTGTTCTAGTTTTAGCTAGACAAGGATAGAAGCACTTGTGATATCGATATCGATTCAAGGCAGCAGCGTAGCAATCACGTTCGTTTACGTCGCGGCATTTGTAACGCAGGAAGTTGTAATTGTTCGGCGATTTGAAAACTTCATTTTTCTTCGGATTTTAAATTGAAGTTAAGCATTTGAAGAGAAAGGTGATAGTTATAACTGTTAATTTTGATTGTTGCAGATTTTGTAGCGGGGAGAAAAATGTTAGTCTATTCTTTGTTGTTCTGAAAGTACATACATCATTTGTGTCCCTCTTTCCAATGGTGTTACCCCTGGTGTTACCCATTGGTAAAAATTACACAGAAAAAAGTATTTTTTAACGTGACAAATGGAATTGAAGTTTTGAATGCACCTTCCTACATTTTTCATAACTGATGTAAGATCAAAGTTTTATGAAATTTTAGGCTGTCGATATAATTATTGTCCATTATTCTAGATATCTACCTTTTTTTTCAATACAAACAATACATATAGTATGTTGTTCGGTGATATTACTTAGGAACCCTCAGTTTCTGAACAACGAGATATCTATTCGTTAAGTCTAATGATTCGATAAACAACCAAAATCAATGATATTATGTCAAGTTATCGGATCCATAAGTTGACATTGCTGTCAATTGATGTTGAGAAACTGGGCTTTTTCGAAAAATTTCTCTAACTAATTTTCAAACGGATAAAGATAACAGATTCAAAATTGGTACACTAGCGTTTTGGAAGCTCAAAAATCCGAATTCGGTATTCGTTTGAATCTAATTCCTAGAGGTCGTTTTCTAGACTTCATAATTGATAAATGAATCTTTCTACGCAGAAAATGTACTCTTGATGAATATCGATGTCTCAATTCGTTTGCGAGATATTCGACTTTGAACGTGAAAATACCGGGAAAATATAAAATACGGTTATCAAAACGAGAACTCAATTTACTCAAACTATCCACAAACATTTTCATATTCACTTTGATAGATGTTGAAAGTGTCCGGCATTTACTTCAATACATCTTTATCCGTTTAAAAATAATTGAAATTTTTCGAAATAAAAGTTTCACTTTTAACACCTGTATCTTTTTAACGAATAGCAGCAATAAATGTTCTTATTCTCATTAATAATATCACCTGCTAATCTATGCCGGATAAGTTATGGAACACTCTGTATAGAATAGCCTTGAAATGATAGAAGTCCCTTACAAGAGAAGACACCTGTGAGTTCTGCCAAATCAGCGATGATATACCTACAGGGTTATTTATTATATTTTGATACCCACCTACAGTAATAAATAAAAAAAATATTAATTTTACTGTTTATTAAAATGATAATAAATTGCGTGTTTTGTAATTTTATTATTTCACTAGAGGATAGAATATTACTTTAGAGACGCTTCATAAAAGTGGATAAAATCTCTATTATTAAATCACAAGAGAAATCAAGAATAACACAAGTAAGTATCAAAACCATTGATAAAAAATATATATACGGGAATAATCGATTGGGAACTGTCAGCCTCACGTCTGAACATTGCGATTTGCGCCATCTGGTGAGTCAAGGAAATAACACAGGACGAAAATAATGTGGCGGGCCATTTAAAATCTGCGATTTCAATACTTTCAGTTCAAATACACTATACGACAAACATTCAATAAAGCTTTCATTCTGTCTCCGGTATCTAAGAAGTAATAGTGCATTTAAAACGTGTATCGATTTATCAGTTTAAGTATTTTGACCACTTTTTTCAAAAAATGGTTTGATGCAGTTTTGTCAAGTTTGAAAAAGGATTTTAAATACATTTTTCTAGTGTGATTTTCAATAAAAAAAGCTGGAAAGATGAGCAAACATTGTGTACTTGAATTTAATTTATCGAGTTCCTTTCCAGGGTGAAGTTCCATTATTATAAGAGGGGTAGGTATTGTTGACGCGTTTCGGACTACTAAGTGACCATCATCAAAAGCATAAAAGAGTCAATATCTAAAAAATGTTTACACTTGAGCCAAAAAGAATTAGAAATTACAAACTACTTACATTAACTTTTAGGAGAGTGGGAAAAGGTCACATGATAAAACTTGTACGTAGATGAGGACAATAAATGGTGGACAAACGAACGAAAACATTTAAAATACACAAAAATCGTCTCTCGAAAATTTTTGTGAAGTTAATTGGACGCATACCAAACCTACCCCTTTTATTGTGTACTTTCTAAGAATTTAATAATTGACCAAAGGATAGTCAAGCTATAAAGTTTTAAACGAAAACTTGGCTAAAATTACCCATTAATGTTGATTTCTTCAAAAATAAAATGCAATGGTAGGTTGAAAATTTCAGTGAAATTTCCAAGAAGTCTAAATTTTTGTCTCTTATATAATAGTTATATCAAAAATTACACCGTGAAAAGATTTATTTTTGACGTGATAAACAATGTTTTGAAAAAACTGGTAAATTGAGGAATTACCTGATGAAGTATGAAAGCTCTATCAAATATTGGGCCGTTTATCTACTTTTGTCAGATACTGAGTATAAATGTTGAGGATAATTTTGCGCCTTTTTGAGCTGGCATTTCGGCATTTCAATCAACAACTCAATAATGGCGTCCGTTATACCGTTTCTCAACAGCTGCTGGGATGAATCGATAAACTATGGAGGACTGTAACTAGGAGACGAATCAACATACGAAAATCCCTGAAAAAACGTCCCTCTTTTTAATCAGTTCATTTGAGGGCGCTGTTATCGACAGTGAGGTCCCCTTTAGTTTATTGTTGTTGTCAACGGCAGCCGATTTGTCAAAATAATTTTATTGTCTGATCATAAATTTGATAGATTCACGAAGATTTGAGCAGAAAATTGATTGAAAATTGATTGTTTGATTCCCTTCAAGTACCCCTCCCCCTAACTCCATTATATACTCAATGTCAACTTTGACAATCAATTTATTTTGGCTGGAAAATGACAAAAAGAATATATTATATGTTTTGTAACGGAATCGTAGAAACTTGACAATGTAAGTTAGATTTATATAAATCAATATTTACGGTTTCATATGAGCATCATTTTGAAACGAACGTTCATGCATTTCAACTGTCTGCGCGCGTGAAAAAATAAATAATCTTCAAATGCATGACCTCACTTGCGACACTTAGACATCTAGCGGTAACATTTAAAACCCGAATTACGATTCTGGACCACTTTCAATGCATTGCGATTCGTCTCCTAGTTACAGTCCTCCATACGATAAACCCTGCGCTGTCGCGAAGCCCAGTTGTGCTCTCTGGTGAGTTAAGGAAGAACAATTTACAGTGAACCGTCATTCTGATTGAAGTTGCCAGAGCATGATCAAAACAAGACAATGTGTCCCTGATAGTGATCCGTGTACACTACTTATCCTTGGCGAAAACACGGATACAATTTATTTGCAACGTTGCCATTTTTGTATCGACAGTCTTTCAGGAAAACGACAAAACGAGTCGAGGTTATACAAGATCTTAGCACAAGATAGGTTGGGCAGGAGCGTTACTTTTCAAACGATATTCAAGAGAACATCCACCGGCTAAGCTGGGCAGGAGCGAACCTTTTTACTCGGGCAGGAGCAGCAATATGGGCAGGAGCGTTACCTATAAATCTGCAATATATCTTAATAATTGAACCTCTACTTGGTGACTGGGCAACACAGCATGACGTGCCTTGATTTTAGAATTGTATCCGTGTTTTCGCCGAGGAATTCACGTGTACACCATACGACGCCGACGTCACGAGGTCAGGGCGCAATGATCGAATATCGATACTCGATAACGATACTTTGATACATATAGAAGGCGTATATCCGATGCCTTGAAGCGATATCCGAGCTGCTGCAGCGAGACGCTTGTGCTCGTGAACACGGCTTTGCATGTCAGTTACCCTGGTTAGAACGCATGCGCCTTACATTATCGGAAAGAAAAACAACCCTATTGAGTTTCTAGGTTTGAATATATCACATGAATTAGAAGGTATCTCAACGTCAGCAAATCCAATAAAAGCATAATTCTCTCCAGATATCCCCGGTATTTGGCTATCATTGTTCAATGGGATTTTATCAGTGACTGGATTGTTTACATTAGAGAATCCAATGATTATTTTTATCTCTTCTGAAGATAGCTGATCACCAGAACCAATTGACAAAATTCTCTTTTCCATCGTTATTTAATCAGTTTTCACATTTCTTTTTGCTGTATTGCCTTTAGCACCATCACTACTATCACACATAGCACTTTCAGAAATCAATTCACAGTTTTAACTTGTTAAATCGAATGTACAGGGTCATTGATTATAAATGCCCCCCCCTTTTAACTTCTAAATTTGATGTTTTAGAAAAAAAAGTGTCTCAAATAAAAGTTTCATGGTTGGAAATTAAATTTAAAAAAAAAACGGTTTCCACATATACAGGGTGTTCCGAAAAGTCTGGGCGAGGTTCAACTCTCTTATTACAAATCGATACCCTATTTTTTTATTCGATATTTGGATTCTCCTTTAAATTCTTGACATTTTCTTTGGTGCATATCCTATACCCAAGTTTGATGTATAGAAAGATATTTGATATTTGTAAATTGAATAATGCTAATTTATTGTTATAAAAAGTGAAATATATATCTATTTTTTTGAAGTATTGACGTAAATGTCTATGAAGGATATACCAAAACTTTCCTAATTTTTAATTGATACCCGAAACATGAACCAAAAATAAAATAACATCTTATTTAAAAAAAAAAAACATTGAAGTGGATCTTCTTCTCTTGTCCTTTTGTTCTCGAGAGAGTATGGTGACATCATGTCTCAATTGCTCGGATCGAAATTCTCCATCCTTCTTTGTCTTGAGCTGCAAGAGAAGCTTTCTGCAGTCCATGACCAATGATTTCCTTGGTTTGATCCACCCAGCCCGTCGAAGACATTCCTCTTGGTCGTTTACCATTGATTTTTCCCTCTACAATGAGTCTTTCATGCCCATTTGTTGTTCTTGCAATGTGTCCAGAATACCGTAGATATGATTGGTTATTCCTGGTTGATAGCCTTGTGGTGATTTTTAGTTGCTTAAGAATCGACAAGTTAGTACGGTAATGTGTATGATATTCGCAGCATTCTTCTATAGGCCCACATTTCAAAAGCATCAATTGTTCTTCGATTGGCCATTTTCAAGGTCCAGGTCTAAGAGTCTTATATTTTCAGTTTGTGTTGAGATATTGCAGTGTCTTTCCATATTCGAGTTATTTTTATGGTTGAGTCTCGTGCCATGGCCAGTCTGCGTTTGATTTCTCCGTCACAGCTGCCTTTGTTTGTGATAAGTGATCCTAAATGGTTGAATTTCTCAACCACTTCAAAACCATCGATTTGTCCAACATTGGCAGGGTTGCGGTCTATTATCATGATTTTCGTCTTTTTTTTGTTTAACGTAAGACCATGTTCTCTGCTGATCCTGTCCAACTTTCTCATGATTTCCGTAAATTCTTCTTTCGAATGGACTACACCTTTTTCAATTGTAATTCAGAAAATGGAAGTTTAATTTCAGATAAGGGAAAATGTATTTCAGAATAGGAACTTGGAATTTAGAAAAGGGAAAATGTAATTCAGATTTGGAACTTGGAATTCAGAGCAGGGAATATGTATTTCAGATTAGGAACTTGAAATTCAGAAAAGGGAAAATGTATTTCAGAATAGGAACTTGTAATTAAGAAAAAGAAAAATGTAATTCAGATAATGGAATATGTAATTTAGAAAAGTAGGTTCAGAGTGTGATTGTCTGACTGCATCTCGATCTTGTCATAATGATAGTTAAAAAGTGACTTTTCACGTTGAAATTCAATCAAATCGTTCATTGCACCTTTGAAATAAAAATGGAGATGAAAGATAACTGCGCAGTTTGCAGAATACCAATGACAAGAAATCCAGTTATAAGATTGTTGCCGTGCAGGCATCTTCTACAAGCCAAATGTGCAGTGCCACTAAGGGAACAAATTTGCCCTATTTGCCGGAGTGAGTTTGAGCAAAAAGTAGAAGTTGCTAGAAATATTTATAAAAAAAACTCAAGCCAAGACAGACAGAGGATAACCACTTGTGCGAATAGAGGAGATGATTGGGTAGCTCTAGCTCAAACTTTGGGTATAAAATATAAAACTGCTTTTCAATGGGTTCGATTGGGAAGAGATACTATGCTCAAGAGGGGGGGAAACAAGCCTAAAGTGTTGACTAATGAGCAAACAGATTTGTTGATCACATGGGTAGAAGAAAAATGTGATATCACTATCAAACAATTGCAAGCAAAGGTACAGGCAGAATTTGATAAGCACATCTCCAACACAAGTATTGTTACTTATTTGGAAGGAAAAGTAGGAAAAGTTTGGATAGACGAGACAAACTTCAACTTATTTTGTCGACGATCCCGGGGACGTTCCAAATCTGGATCTCGGGCCGTTCAACAGCTTCCGTCAGCCCGAGGTCCAAATATTCATCTTATTGGTGCTATTTCTGCTGCTGGTGTCATTCAAATGGAAAGGAGAAGGGGGTCTTTCACGGCGCTCTTGGCAAATGAGTGGATCCAGAGACTAATGAGGACATGGGAAGAACAGGGCAATCGCTTGTCGGATTTAGTCATTGTCTGTGATAATGCTCCCTGTCACTCCAGGCTAGAGACGGTTATTGATTTGACGGAGGCAACATCATTGAGATTAGCCCCGTATTCGCCGATGCTCAACCCCATAGAATCCATTTGGGCAAAATTGAAAATGGGAGTCAAAACCAATCTCAGAGTCCCCGAGGTAGTGGCTCCAGGAATTCAAGAGCAGAGGTTGCAATATCTGGAGCAAATCATTGATGTGAGTAAAGAGACGATCATGAGAGGCGACTGCGCACGTGCAGCCCAACATTCAACCACATTCCATGCCACAGCGCTTGCATTAGAAGATATGCCAGTTGGACGGTGAAAGTTCAATTCACATATTAAGATGTATGTATATTTTCTGGTCATTTTGTTAATGTTGAGTTGTCATGATGTTATATTATGTAAATGCTATTTAATAAATAATTTTTAAAACTTATGTTATGAAACTCTGCATATTGGTGATAAAATACGGTACACAAGATTTAAAAAAAATCAACTCATAATCAGCGATTCTGAATTACGTTTTCCTATTTCTTAATTACAATTTCCCATTGCTGAATTACAATTTCCAAATTCTGAATTACATTTTCCTATTCTCAATTACAAATTCCCATTTCTGAATTACATATTCCTATTCTGAATTACAAATTCCCATTTCTGAATTACATATTCCTATTCTCAATTACATTTTCCGTTCTCTGAATTACACTTGAAAAAGGTGTAGTATTAAGGTGTCATCTGCATATCTAAGGTAAGTAATTCTTTTTCCTCCTATGGTTAATCCACCTCGCCAGTCTTGCAGAACTTTTCCCATTATACAGTGTGTCCCAGATTCGTTTCTCTATACAGGGATCTTGGTTCCTATTATACCTACGTCAAAGGTTAAATGGAGAAAATTTTACAGGAAAGTTACGGCATTTGATATCCGGTTTCAGATTTGCGATCGGTCAATTGCTTTTGGAAATATCGGCGAAAAACCGAAAATGGCGGATTTTGTTTTCTGCCAGTAAATCCGAAACGGCTAATTTGACAGCTATGAAAATGTGACATTATCTGGACACCTTTTCAAGACGAATTAAATGGCTTTCATGATATGTCTCAATCTTCTTTTGTTTTCCCGCAACCTGCCTCAACACTCATTTTTCTCATGGCCGCCATATTGGATTTTTCGATTTTTGGAAAGAGCATGAAAATTCCAGTCTAGTGATGTCTCACAAGTGCATAAAAGATTTGAGTATCATCAAAATATCACAATACGTAGTTGGGACTCAGTCTTATCCAAGGAGGCCATGATTTATTTGTCGCACAATATGAATGAGTACTGTATCAGCTCAAGGTCAACGCATTTAGTGTGCAGCAATAGTTATTTACGTTACTAAGGCGGTAAATGACTTTTTAAATTACGAGTCAAGATGTTTATGGACGAGGCGACGAAGGAGCCAAGTCTAGAATATCTAGACGAGTAGTTTAATGACATTTAACGGCTGTGTATCGTACATTGTTTTGTTTCATACTGTAATAACTATTTTTAATCGGTTTAAAGTACTTTCTTCTCAAACCACACACTTAAGGTGGCTGTCCACCTCACATTCGTACCATGAGATGGCGCCAGCCAGACCATGTAACAACTTATGTTTGTCCTATCTGATATACCTTACCAACCGTTTATATTAAGTGAACAAGTTGCAAAATGAAGCAAATATTGCATAGAAGCTGCGAAGCGCAAATCGGCGGAAAGGTATCAAAAGGAGTTTGAGGCTTTCTGCGAATGGCGCAAAATCTTCCGTGTAGATAAGACAGTGAACGAAAATATCGTGTTTGGCGCCAGCCAAACCGTGTTACCATGTTACCAATGCAATTTCACAGTCTCTGATGATGCAAAATGTCATTTTTGGAGTAGTCAAGTAATTTTTTTTTACAGTCTCTGATGATGAAAAGTATCATTTACCGGACTGGTTTTGAGTCCGGTTATACTTTACGGTACAGTATGAAATAAATGTGTTTAACGCATTGAATTTTCAATAGAACATGGACATGCATCGTGACATTTTTGACAAATAGCGACTGTTTTTCGTACTACTCTTACAAGTTTATTTCTGTTTATAGTTGACCAAATTAAACATTATTATTCGATTTTTCCAAATTGTGTTTTATGAGGCTGCCGTCGTTCGGAATACGAGGGATACATTTCCAAATACATTGACCTTGCCGAAGGAAACCCGACATTTCTATTTGACCGCAAGTACAGCGCTAACATGACTAGCTTTTCTTCATTTGAATAGAGATAGAGAATACCGGGCATTTTTGACAGGTTTCGACAATTTGTTAATCAGATTTTTTATTTTAATTTGGAAAGCGTAAGTACTCATTATCAAAACACAACCATCATACTGAATTATTGAACGACAGATCAGAGCCTCCTTGGATGAAAGAAAAAAAAATTGCTTATAAACCAATTTTCAGATAAATGAATCATGGCCTTCTTATAAGAGAAAGCCATGACATAACTACGAAATGTGATATTTTGATGACACTCAAATCACTTGTGCGACATCACTAGACTGGAAATTTCACACTCTTTCCAAAAATCGAAAAATCCAATATGGCTGCCATAAGAAAAATTAAAGTTGAGACGGGTTGCGGAAAAACAAAAGACGATTGAGACATGTCATACACGCCAGTTTATTCGTCTTCAAAAAGTGTCCAGAAAATGTCACATTTTGACAGCTGTCAAATAAGCCGTTTCGGATTTACTGGCAAAAAATGAAATCCGCCATTTTCGGTTTTTCGACGATAATTCCAAAACCAGTTGACCGCTAGTAAACCTGAAGCCGGATATCGAATGCACTAAGATTCCTCTAAAACTTTTTCCATTTAACCTTTGCTGTAGGTATAATAGGAGCCAAGATCCCTGTTTAGAGAAGCGAATCTGGGACACACCGTATACTCTTCGTATATATTGAAGAGTATCGGTGACAATACAGCCCTGTCTTACACCGCACTTTGGTCTAAAAGACTTAGATAGCGTTTTGTTGACTTTCACCTTCCCGCAACTATTTTCCTAGAGATTTTTCAGCAAAATGATCATATTATGTTTTGGTACTCCCATGTTTTCCAAGATGAGCCACAAATTCTTCCATTTTACACAGTCGAAAGCCTTGCTGTAGTCGACAAAGCACAAATACGTTTTAACATTAAGTTCATAAGATTTTTCTATTATTTGTCTCACATTCAGGATCTGTTCCCTTGCTCCCTTTTCTGGAATGAAACCTGTCTGTTCGTCGAGAATCTGTGGAAGTAAAAAAGGTTTTAGACGGTTGATTATGTTGATTTGTGACATAAGCGCTATTGTTCTGTAGTTGTTGCAGTCTGTAGGAGAGGCTTTCTTATGTAGCGGCATGTGCACCGATTCACACCATTCTTCTGGCCATACCCCAGTTTGCGAGATTTTGACACATAGTTTGTAGATTGCATCAACACCAAGCTTGCCCATAGCTTTTATTGTTTCGGCGGTTATGCCATCATCACCAGGTGATTAGTTGTATTCTAGAAGGCGTATGGCTTTTTCCACTTCGGCTTTTGAGACTGGGGGCTCTTTTCCTACCTCATCAATTTTTGGTAAATCATGGTCTTTGGTTTAATCCGCAAAAAAAGTCTTTCGCAGTATTGTCTCCATACTACTGCTTGTTGTTGGAATCAGTAATTGTCTGTCCTTGATTTTTTATTATTTGTGTCTGCGGCTTGAATTCTCTGGACAGATATTTAACTGTATTATATAGTCGTGGGATCTATTCGTATCTGCATGTTCTTCAAGTTCTTGGCATACTATTGCGATACGCCGTTTTTTGTCGTTTTTGCAAGACTTTTGAATTTCTTTGTCAAGAGACTTCTTATTCTACGGATTAATAGTTTTTGCCAAGATTAGTCTTCTCCTGCCATCTATTAGGTCGATTGTTCTTGCCGTCACCCAGTGCTTTTTCTTAATCGGTTTTGGGTTCGTGGTTTTGTTCACACCAGACACGATCCATTGTTTGATCGCTTCCCACATTTTATTTGAGTCTCCTTCTGTCAACGCGGGACCGGAAGTTCTCTTTCTTCGGGTGTCGGTAACGGTAATCTTCGACTTGGCTTGAAGAGAGTCAAAGTCTTTAGTTTTACGGTAAGGCTAGACTTAAGAAGTTTGTAGTCAGAACCGCATATTGCACCAGGTCGAGCGCAAGTGTTTGTGACTGATGTCCGCCAGCGCGTTCTTATAAGAGTATAGTCTATCTGGTTTTCATACAAGCCTGAAGGTGATGTCCATGTTGATAGACGTCGAGGATGATGTTTTAATAACGTGTTTGAGATGGTCATATTATTATCTGTGCAGAACTGGATAAGTCGCTCACCGCGTTGATTTCTTTCACCCAGTACATATTTCCCTACAATGTTTCTTATGTGGTCATCGTCCTTGGTATTCTCTATTTTGGTATAGAAATCGCTCGTTACCATTAGGATATCTTTTTGAGGTATGTTCGAGATGACTCTTTCTAAATTTCCATATTCAGCTTCCACTTCGTCGTCTAAGTGATCAGTTGTTGGGTTGGCAGATATACCTGGACAATATGAAGTTTAACTGGTTTGGAATTGAATGATATTCTAATTAATCTATCGCTGATGGCCTCGTAGCTCTCTACATATTTGGTATGCTTCTTGTTAACCAAAAATGCGACACCCTTTCTTCCAGTATCATTTGATCCTGATGTATAGATAGTGTGCTCAGCTGTGGTAAAATGACCTTTTCCTTTCCAGTGTGTCTCTGAGATCCCGCATACTGACAAGTTTTCTCTGCAGATCTCTCTTTCCAGAATATGTAATTTTCCGGTTTGGAGGAGGCCTCGGACGTTCCATGTTCCTAGATGAATCTGATCTCGCCGGAGATTACAGTGACTTCTTCTAGTCGTAGTTGTTGCTTGGGTTGCCTGGTTGCTCACATCCGCAGGCCCGGTCACACATTTCACACTAACCGACCCGGAATCGATTAAGCGCCGGTTGCTAGTCGGATCGCCGAGCGTGCTTTCAACTGATTGATGACTTTCTGACATGATGTGCTCAAGGGAATATGATCAGGTGGTTTTCCATTGCCTGCCTGATCCTCATGCCGTTGACTCATTTGTTGAATTGAGTTCGTCCACCTTATAGGGACAAGAGGGTGTCCCTTATGTCACTTGCGCCGGGTCTGCCGTATCGAAGTCCTTTTTCTCCGCCTTTCCCGCCGGTGTTGTCTTCACCCATATCCCTGGGCAAGGGTAAAGCCTTATACCCCGTGATACTGGGTCCTCAACAGAACTTAGCCACCGACTCATAAAGTCGGGCCCACCCCCGCGACATAGACGCGCCTGCTGAGAGTTACCTAAGTGGATTCAGAGAAGATGCCTCTGGTTTTCCTTAGGTCGAGTTAATGCTCATGTTTGAATCCATGGGCAAGGTGAAGTAAATGCAGAATTAAATATACTTTGACACTTCAAAAGTATTTGATGACGTTACATTTTTGTCAAAACGAGCGTCAATACTTCGAAATAATAGATATATTTCACATTTTTATAACAATAAATTAGTATAGTATTCAATTTATGAATATCAAATATCTTTTTATACATTAAACTTGGGTATGGGATATGCCACATAAAAAATGTTTAGTATTTACAGGAGAATCCAAATATCAAATAAAGAAATAGGGTATCAATTTGAAATAAGAGAGTTAGACCTCGCCCAGACTTTTTGGAACACCGTGTATACGTGAAAACAGTTCTTTGAAGATTTCATTTTCTACCATGAAACTTTTATTTGGGTCACTTTTTTCTGAACCGTCAAATTAAAAAGTTAGCGGGGGGGGCACTTATAATCAATAACCCTGTACATACGTAGAAATAAAAACGTAACTGTTCCCGATTCGGTTATTTCCAGACCTCAGCACAAGCTTGTATCGCTCACAGTTCAGATTTGAACTTGAACACAACAATTACGGCAGACAGTCTTCTATGGAGAGCTGGGTTCGTGGGTTTGTGCGTACATACCTGAATGAAACCTGGGCGTCACCTTATTGACGTGACTCAATAAGGAAGAAACAAATGGTTGATGAAATTTGAAGTGATGTTTCTGCTTGAGTTCTGGTGATCAATAAAACACTCAAAGTGGATTGTGCAAAGGTTTATTTTTAGAAATGGTCGCTGGAGCTTCATTATATGGTATTTCAGTTGTTTACAAAATATCAACGAGTACACCAACTGTACGTTATCAGCAATATATGATTTGAGATATCAATAAATAAATGCGCTATAAAGTGACAAAAGTGAATAAATAACTGTAGCGAAAAGTACGTGGGATATAATATCCTACCATCAAGGATACCTGAAGAATGACTAAAAATGCGCAGGGGGAAAATTCATGAATTTTCGTTGCCGCAAAAACCCAAAAGGTAATATGAAAGCAAAGCCGAGTGCTTCACTCTGCAGTTTCACATCCTGATTAAAGTGCCAGAAATACTGATCAAAATATTGCAAATCATATGAGTTTATATAAAAGGTTCATGGAAAATATTGAATGAGTGACACACAAAAAAAAATTATATTAGAATTCAAATAATCAATAATTTAAAATAATTGATAGAATGAGGTAAGCATGGTTGATATGTGGGTGATAACTGACAAGTACTGACCAGACACAGTGGCTACGATGAAACAGTCTCGCTGCTTTTTGAGGTATCAGATCATCTCCTGACTGAGGAGGCCCTTCAGACAAACAGCCAAGTAGTCTCTAACCGCATGGCACGAGTCAGGTCGTCACAATGTCAGGGATCCAGATTCAAGGTTGAAGGTGAAGATAGCCAGGAAAATTGTCTCACGGGAAAACTATAAATCATCAACACGTTCGGATGATGTAATTACTAGTAGTATCATACTTTACCTCTATGAACCATAGAGAGTGCCTTCATTCAAAAAGAATCATGTTTGGGTTGGATGATTGACAAAAAAAATGTTCAAAAAAAACATCAAGATGGAGTCTGTAAAGAATGCGTGCATTGGCACAGATCCCAAGAAAATATGGGAATCCAAACTCACCAGTACCAGCTCCTAGTCAACTAAAACCAAAAGCCTCTACACAAATTGCTTTTGTGTGCAAAACTGTCAAACTTTGTCCAGTAGCTGTCACCGCTGAGTTGTGTTGGACATAAGGATTATCTATATGTTATCTATAGACAAACCACAGCAGTTGTCAACTCAGACAACTATCAGCTGTTTGTGACTGTGACAAACGAGGTAAACAAACAATTTATCTTAATTTACGGAAGAAAGTCGGGAAAAGAGTGTATTTCCAAGGTAAGTATGATTGTTCGAGTAAATTATTATAAGAACGATAATCATTTGTCCAGACTGAAGAGCTCAATCGCTCAATCCCAGGCACATAGGATGAATTTGGCATGACTTGTATTGTGTGATTATTATGGAAATAGAAAGTTATGTGATTCAATAATGAGGTCTCAATTACTTCACAATTGATTCGACTAAATAAGGTAGGTAATACCCAATCAAAAACAAAACAAAGTAGCATGAATTCCAAAATGCTACAAGCTTAGAATAACTGGCAACGTTGATAACGGGTCAAATAAGAGCTTTAAAAACTCAATATTATTATAATATACCCACCGTCAAAATTTACTAATATAAATACAGGGTGTCCGGAAATTACGCGTCAGGATTTTGGTGGGCGATTCTACATGAAAAATTAATGCAACAAACTTCTATACAATTTTTTCAAAAATTCAAAATTATGGAAGATACAGGGTGTTAAAAAATATAGTTTTTTTCTTATTTTTTTTAATAACTTTTTTTCTAGTGTAATGATTTTCGCCAAATTTTGCATGCATGTCACTAGTGTTTCTTTGTATTCACCCTATTAATTTGACGCTAGTCGTCAATGACAAAAGGCTGAAGCTGTCCTTCACCTTAGGAAAATTACTTAGAACTTTTTTGTTTTAATCTTTTTATAAATTTGGATGTCAAATTAGTAAAGAGCATCAAAATATTTTTTAAAAAGGTGCTCGTGTTGCATCATCGTAGAATTAACGGTTTCCGAGAAAAACGACTTTAAACATTAACCGTACCTTAAATAATTAAAAATTCGTACTTTGAAAAAATTTTTGAAGTTTTTGAAAAAATTGTATAGAAGTTTGTTGCATTAATTTTTCATGTAGAATCGCCCACCAAAACCCTGACGCGTAATTTCCGGACACCCTGTATAGGTACAATAAGTTAAGTCACTTGTCGTCGGCTGTTTTGGAAAACCCGTATCACAAGCGGCCGCGCGTCAAAGCATCCGTTCAAAAAAAGCCCACACAGCGAAAATTGTTCAAAGCGGCCGACAAACGTTTCGAACTAATGGGTCCTGGGTGCGTTTTCGAAAGTGATCCAACTGTTTATTGTTAGCAAACTTTGCCCACTGTAGTTCTTCCAAGGTGAAGCCAAATCGGAAAAGACAGAAATATCAATTTCTCATAAGTATGTTTCATGTGTGATCAGATATCAATGCGCATGCCTCAATATAAAACTCCAGGATTAGTCGGTATATAGGCGAGTATATTCCTAGTCCGAATTTGGAAAGCAACCAATAGGCAGGTACGGTCATCAGTTGTTATCGATTATTTGAATCTAGAACAGATACCGTGCAGCAGCGCTGCCAGATTTTAAATTTCCAAGACTTTAGATCGGCATAACGATAAATTTGTAACTCAAAAACAGGAAGCCATTATAATCACGATTTCAAAAGAACATATTATCTCCGCGTACGGCAACATTCAGCTGGTAAATATCTCACAAACAAAACGCTTAACTACCATCCACAAAAAAAGTATTTATGGTATGGATCTACCGCGAAAATGGGAGTATCGGCACCCAAGCGGCAGCATGAGATCGCCCAGAGCAGTTTCATGATACTATAACAAACAAGGAAACAAGATATCCTCACGCGCAGTATTCGCTGACGTCATTGTGAGCTCGAAACGAGACGTTATTTAACCTCCGTTCCAACTTTGCCAAATGTGATATTATTAACCTACAGCTGACTCGCGATATTGCTACATTAAGATATTGTTAAATAGTTGGGTCATTTATTTACCGCATCGAGTTAAGCAGAAGATCTTAGCACAAGATAAGTTGGGCAGGAGCGTTACTTCTTAAACGATATTTTAGAGAACATACACCGGCTACGCTGGGCAGGAGCGTACCTTTTTACTCGGCAGGTGCAGCCATATGGGCAGGAGCGCTACTTTTTAGACGATATTCTAGTCTGGACTGTCATGTTGTTGAACTTGTTTACATCGTTGAAATGAAGTATGCGTTTCAATGGTTTACATTCATGACGAGCAGTCAGATGTCAGAAGAATTAAAATGTCAAAGACCAAAGATGTGATACTTGCAACGTTGGATTGGAGGTTAAATAACGTCTCATGAGCTCGAACATCGAGATAGAATCATAAGAGTCGCTAAGAAACATTCAAACAGTGATAGAAAAATGGGATCGGTAGGTGGAGCTTAGAGTAGTTGCAATATGGCGACGTAGACAGGGGCAAACTAGCCCACAGATAGAATATACCTCACAGAATACTTAAGAATTGTTACTCTAGATTCAAACTAAGTAAACTCATTTGGACATGCTTTCTTCTGCAAATTATGAGAAATAGTAATTTTTGTTCATCTTTGTTGCCGCAGCTCTAAATTCCTTCATTTTATGGAGACTAAAGTATGCATTGGAATAAGTCATATCTATCTTCTGATTTTGTAAACCGAGTTGTAAACAAAGTTATTATAAATATCAATTTCACCATATATTTTGATGATTGTCTTTGATTTAACATTGAATATATATAACATGAAAAAGAAATTTTAGTGAAAAAGTATTGAATAAGCTGGGCAGAATCACCCCAGCTAGTACTTCATGGGGTATTGAGTCAGTCAGTATTTCGAAGGTTTAGGGTAACACTCTCTATGAATCAATAATAGATGAGAATACCGATGAATGTCATCGAATAGAAGATTTCTATGGTAAATAAGTACAAATCAATGATGAATTTCGAGTTGAGGTAAAGTAGTAAAGGGGGTGGTAAAAAAACAAAAGTCAATGAAAGCGCTGTGTTATCAAACGAGTCTGATGATACTGCGCCTTATGTTTGATGATGTATTCCAAAATGAGCATTATTTAATTTTTAATACAAAAAAATTTCAGTGATTTTAAATATTATGAACTAGCTGCTTAACATTCCTATAATGTGATTAAACATCCACAAATCTCAACCATTATATATTTCAGTGAACTCGACACACATTTCATATCCCGGTCCTGTATTATATATTAACCTATTAAATGTGATTCCAGTCGATTTTTTTTTTATCGATAGCGTCTCTACTCGCACAACATTGACAGAACGATCGCGGTAAGATGGCAAAAGTCATCCCATTGTAGTTACGTGATGTCATCTTCACCCAAGATTACTATACAATAGGTTGCCTCACTTCGCCTGAGGTAAGAGACGGAGGGGGAAAATATGACGTCATTTGTTTCTTGCGGCTGCAGTAGAATGAATCCTGTCATTCTTGTCATTCGATTGCATCGGTCTGCATTGTATCGTTTTCATTTGTCTTTCGATCGATGAAATTTAGCAGTTTTGTGTGTATGGATTTGTAGGCTTGTTGCTACTTTTATCATCTAAATCCAAATAACGCTATTTTACAGGTTTTAAATTATCTTCTAATCCATTATTATCGAATAATAGTTCAGTAAAGAAAGCGAGAATACTGCTCCAAATGTGAGTATTTTCTATAATATGTATGTTCAAATAAATCAATGCTCAGATCTCAACAACTTTTTATCTATTGAGCCCGTATGACATGATCACATCTTTGTCAGCAGAAATGCTAACATTTCTGCTCAAATATCTGTTCGCAAATTTGAACTCAAATCTGGGCGTAGATATTCAATATCGTTGAAAAGTGTCTGCAACGATTCAAGATATCTACGAATATTTTTGTTATGGGAGCATACGCAATCTATTTCTTTTTAGGGTATTCACATTTATCAACATAAGTTTTGTTTTTATTTTTGTTGAAAGTATTAATTGGATTGCCGCATAAAATGTTTATTGAAAAATGTTTATTGGCAAAAACTCATCAAGAATATAAAGTTCCTTCAACAGCAACTAGGTATTACTTGAGGCACATATATGCAGAACCAGATATTTCCACTTTTCGCATTTTTTCGGTAAATGTAAGAATATTTTTAGTTTGATGGTTACGGATCGATCAAGAGCATAAACCAACATCCAAAAGAGGATATTTGACTTAATAAACCTTGATTGAATATGTGCCTGAGGTTCAAAACAAGTTATATCCAAACATATGAAACATGTCCTACATCCAGCAATAAAATAATATTATTACATTATAAGCACGAGCAGGGGATGATGGTTTGGTTAAGCTTCTCTTATTTTTTTGGGTTGAAATTAAGTATTTTTTCTTCGCTTGAATGGACCTACACCAAGTGTAGCGTTCGAGGTAGCGTTATACCGTTGTTAACAGCTACGTTGAGGTATAATACCACTATACCATTTCTACTACTACACAAAACGGTTTTCTGCTATTTAGGCATTATTTCCGATATTTTTCGCATAGATACGTTCTGTTGCTTACAGGGAATATAAAACCTGCACAGAGACAGTAGTTTGTATTTTTAATTATTTTGAAAAAAAAAAGAATTCACGGTATTTGGGTCAACATTTTTTGTTTTTTTCAATTTGTTTTGAGTTATAGTTAGATTGGGTAGATTATTATTTTTTCACTTTAAACAACTGTTTTTTTTTCGTGCGCGAAAGTGATTTTGTACTCTCTATAAATACTGAAAAGTTTCTATGAATGCAAAATTGTTTATAATATTTTGACGAAATAAGTCCGGATGCAGAGGGGCCGACTTATTTGAACAAACCTAAAGAAGAAATCATCGCCGCTTGAACGGAAGTCGCGAGACCTGATGCGGAAATTGCCACCGCTGTGAACTGTCGATTTTATTGTCAAAGATTTGTGCGAAGCCAGTAAGTATCAGAGCTTTCTATATAGTATATAGACTGTACGACTGTAATCTGCAGGTTTCGGCGAAGTGGTGAAATATAAATGGTGAATGAAGAGTTACAAAACATGAATAAGTGTTACTCTAAATTGGTGTTGAATGTGTGTACATACATAGTGACTGTAAATAGATTATAGTTTAAATCGAACATGTTATTTCTATAGGAAAATATCGTTGCGATATCATAATGGAAAAAAACCGTTTTGTGAGCACTGTAACCGTATTGGATGTTCTCCCATAATGCATTTCACACTTTTTCTATTTTTTGTCAAATATATAATTTAAGATATTTAGCCGCTGGAGAGAGCATGAAGTCCATTTCATACAATTATCGATTGGGAATGAGCACTCTGTATCCAGCGTTATTAAAACTACTTGCTCAGCTATTTTCAATGTTTTAAGTCCGATATATTTACAATGTCCCACAGAAGAACAGTGGAAGAGCATTGCAGTAGGCTTTGAAAGGAAATGGAACTTTACAAATTGTTTGGGATCAATTGATGGAAAACATATTAGAATTCAGGTAGTTTTTTTCCTCTTCTTTACTTCAATTGAGTCGATGATATATTTTCTGATCAGGACTTATTCTGATACAAAAACTTAATGATTCTGAAATCATTCATTTCCTTATTTATACCTAAGTACTTACATGTTTCATATTTTTAGGCACCCTCTCATACTGGATCGGATTTCTACAATTATCAGGAATTTTTTAGTATTGTACTGCTGCGAATAAGTGATGCAAGAAGCAATACTCATTGCTTCTCAGTAGTTGTTATTGGTGCAAAAGGACGACAAAGTGATGGGGGATATTTCGAAATAGTGAATTTGGGCAGAAATTTTATTCGAATGACAAATATTCCACCTCCAAGAAGGCTTTGGGAAAATGGTGATTTAATTCCATATTGCTTAGTGGGTGATGCCGCTTTTCCATTTGGAATTAATCTCATGCGCCCTTTTCCTGAAAACTATCTCCCACAGAATGAGAGAATGTTTAATTATAGGTAAAAGATAATATTCTGTTATCTGCTACCAGTATTATTTATTTAATTTGAAGATTAAGTTGAGCAGGAAGGGTAATAGAGAATGCTTTTGGCATATTGGTAGCAAGATCGAGAATTCTTGAAAAACCAATCATTGCAAACTTGACAACAATTGAAATGATAATCGGAGCATTGGTGAGTTTGCACAACTTCCCCATCAAACGGGACAAGTTAACAAAAAATATTGTCCTGTTGGTTATGCTGACAGGGAGAATGAAATGGGCGAGATTGTTGAAGGACAATGGAGAAATGAAGTGGAACATGGTTTGGCTAATGTTCAGAAGATGGGTGGAAATGCATATGCACGAAAAGCTCGACAATGATTGTTTTCTGACTTTTTCCTGCATATATCCCCAATTGAGCCTCAGTGGGCCAAATAATGATTATTATTACTGTCTTTAACATTTTTGTATTAAAAACCCTCCAATCCTTATAAAATATTTTATTTTGTGTATTGTGTAGTTTTAATCATGTATGTAGGTGAGTATGTAACTATTCTTGAAAACAGTGAGAGAATCCCATCAAGTGAGTTAATCTCAAGTCAGAGAAAATGAAAGAGCACTGTTTCTTTCTCATAAATATTCAGCATAATTATTTGTGTGAAAGAAAGACTGCTTTTTCAATTTCCTTGACCCATTCGTGATCACGTTTCCAACTAAAAACTTGAGTAGTGACTTGTTATCAATACTGTATATTCATTTATCTACAAACTCGGTATAAACGTCATAAACTTGATTGATCATCTCGACCTCTATTTGCATCCTTTAACTGGCTGGAAGTTTATCCAGCATGGATTGGATCGTCAACAAAGCAGGTGACACTGATGTTGCTTGTTTTGAAGATAATTCCTTCAAGATATCCAAAAGTAGGCGATCAGTCTCATCTGAAACTGAAAAGTATTAATTGAACCAAATATTTCTCAATGACGTAAAAACACGAACACTCATTTATCTTTCAGATTCATGCTCCAATACAAAGATTATTATCTTTCTTGGAAAAGACGCTGAGGGAAATTTTTGGCTACAAAATTTTGAAACACTGAAAGTCAATTTTTCATCTATTTTATGCCAAAGATTGAATCTCATGAAAGATAAGTGACGCCACAATTGTTCCTTGACATCTTTTCCTCTCTCTTTGAGAGGTAACGTGTGGTCCCAGAGAGCAGCTGGTCGAGAATGAACCGCTTCTGCCAGTTGATTAATTAATTTGGTGTCGTCCAATGCTGCAAATATAAATAAGTTCATTTTCTCAAATCAGTCTTTAAAATCTTTTTACCTGAATTTTGGTTTGTGGGCCCACCAAAGCTGGAAACTTGGTTTGTGATACTAGTCGAAATAAACTGATAATCAGGATTCTGGGGTTCCGGCTCTGGCTCTGGCTCAGGGCAGAGATCGTATCGATATTCTTCCAAACTACAAGTTTCCCCACATGTTCACTCCACCTGACAATAATCAATGTAGTTTTTTTTACACATTGACATGATAATATTAAAACGGTGACCCTTATTATAATACGGTGACTTACCTGCATCAAATTCTTTTCACTCATTATATTATAGGTACCAAAACCTTTCAAAAAACACAAAAGAGAAAACAGAACACACAACAAATAGGTACTAAAATATATCGAATTTTCCGCAGACCCGCAGACTATGAACAAAAAATATGTATTAATTACAGCGAAATTTACGTGTACCGCCATCTTTCCTCAGCTAAAAATATTATTAGCAAATTAATTATTTTTCAGTGTGTCGGCAAAATCCTGAGTAATTTGTAAGATGCAATGTCTTTATTTTGGTTTTAAAATTGACTTTGTCAAAATATTTTCCTACCTATCGCTCTTCCCACAAAAAAGTAGGAATGGTATTGGTTTATGAAACAGGATATTGATTTAAAACTTTTCGTCTCTCTAGATAATTCTAGATGGACCGAACGAACTATGATGTTTGAAATCATGACTGTTCTCCTGAAAGTACAGAATAATGTTCCAGTTTGTTTTAATTATTTTCTAGCTAGGGATGATTCATTTTATATTGTTTGTTTTTTGGCGGATGGTTAGCCAAACTTCGTGGGGAATAGATTTTAGATCAGCTCAATTTCGAAGATCTTTGATAGACCTCTGTGCCCAAACGTCTCTTTTTTTTATATACATATTATATTTTTTAAGCATGTGCAAAAATACACATTTCCACTTTTTTATGTTTCTAAAACTTGTTTTTCAGGGACCAAAACCACACAGAGCATATCTTTTTCTACCCTCCCGAAATGCGTAACGATTTTTTCTAATTTGGCTGTATTTTGAGGTAATTAGTCTGCATATAAATCCTAACAGTTGAAAAACATTACAAAGTGATAATATTTATCTGATTCAAGATTAGAATATATTCTTTGACCCCTCCAAATTGACATCTGTTGTTAAACGAATACACAACAACCGAACGAAACTAGCAAGAGATTACGCATGCGCTGATGACAACTCTCGACGAAATTCGCAAGAAATTAAAACACTTTCAATTTTCCCGGCTCGCTGATTTCAAATTTTGTGAATTCGCAGAAAATTGGGATATGTCAGTTGTCACTTTTGTTGACAGTGAACCGACCAAAAGAAGAGACCTCCGTAATTTGCGATCCGCATCTCATGAACACCGCTACACTTTCAATTTTCCCGCCCCCTAGATTTTAAGTTTTGCGAATTCGCAGAAAACTGGAATATGACAGTTGTCACTTTTGTTGACAGTGAACCGACTAATAGGATGAGGATGATCTCCACAATTCGCAATTCGCATCTACAGTGTCCCAGATTCCTTTCTCTATGCAGGGATCTTGGCTCCTATTATACCTACATCAAAGGTTGAATGGGGAAAGTTTTAGAGGAAACTTAGCGCATTCGATATTCGGTTACAGATTTGCGATCGGTTAATTGGTTTTGGAAATATCGGCGAAAAACCAAAAATGGCGGATTTTGTTTTTTGCCAGTAAATCCGAAACGTCTAATTGGACAGCTATGAAAATGTTACATTATCTGGACACTTTTTTAAGACGAATAAAATGGTGTGCATGACATGTCTTAATCGCCTTTTGTTTTTCCGCAACCCGCCTCAACTTTCATTTTTCTTATGGCCGCCATATTGGATTTTTTGATTTTTGGAAAGAGTATAAAATTTCCAGTCTAGTGATGTCCTACAAGTGCATAAAAGATTCAAGTATCATCGAAATATCACACTTCGTAGCTGGGACTCAATCTTTTTTGAGGAGACCATGATTTATTTGTCGCAAAACGTCAATAATAGGTACTGTATCAACATAAGGTCACCTTATTTGGTGTGCAGCGAACGTGTTAAACTTATTGAATTTTCAATAGAACATGGACGTGAATAATGACTTCTCAACGAGTCTATGAGTGTATTGAATAAAAAGTCAGAAAAATCATTGTTTATTCAATCAACACTTAAGCTTTTGAATAACTTACAGGTGGATACAAAATATTAAAAATGAAAATGAAAATACTGTAATGTGTTCTCAACTGTCTCGGTATTGATTTACAAGTTTGCAAAATGACGTCCATTTGCATCGAGGCATTTTTGACAATCAGTAACTGTTTTTCGTACAACCCTCGCAAGTATGTTTCTGTTGATATTTGTGAATGTGTCAAAAACTCTTTGTCCCAGGATTTCTATAGTCGCAGGAGGATCAAGTTCATAGACCTCATTCTTTGTATGACCCCAGAGATAAAAATCCAAGGGCGAAAGGTCGGGGGATCTAGGAGGCCAGGGTATTGTATCATTTGGTAAAATGATCCTTTCCTCAAACTGCTCTATCAAGAAGTTCCTGACTTGAATGGTGCAGTGAGCCGGACATCCATCCTGTTGAAACCAGGTTCTTCTGAACTCATCTTTGTTTAGAGTAGCTCGTAATGCCGTCACAACCTGATTTCGCAAAAGCTCTAGGTATCTCTGTCCGTTTAGGCTGTAGTCAAATGAAAATGGTCCTATAAGTCGATTTCCGGAAATGATTGATTGATAGTTGCCCAATTGAGAAAGGTAAGTTGGATTAAATTACCAATGGCCCCACACCAAACGTTAAACCCAAATCTGGTCTGTGGACGTCTCGCTGCCACTTCGTGAGGGTTTTCCACAGCCCAATGTTGAGTGTTGTGCTTATCAAAAACTTCACAATTCGTAAACCTACTTTCATCGGACCACAAGACATGATTTACAAAATCGGGATTGTCATTACACTTCCTTGTATACCACTCACAGAAGCGCATTCGTCTTGGAAAATCAGTTTTTTTAAGTCCTTGAACTACCGTGGGTCTGTATGGATGGTACTTATTCTTTTTTAGCACTCTCTGTACTGTTGATTTTGACACACCAATTTCCCGTTCCACTATTCTTACCGATTAACTAGGGTCTTCGTTGACAGCTTGTAAAATGTTTCTGTTGCGATTTTCATTTTCAATGTTGTATCCGCTTCTAGGTTGTTCTAAGGCCCCAAAGTTGATCAAATTAACAATCATTATTCTGAATTGGGTTTTATGAGGCTGCCGTCGTTCGGGGTACATCTACAAATACCTTGCAGAGGTAATGTCGGCATTTCTCTGTGACTGCAAGTACAGCGCTAACATATCCAACTTTTCTTCATTCGAATAGGGAATACCGGGCATTTTTAATAGGTTTCGACAATTTGTTTATCAGATTTATTATTTTAATGACAGAGAAGCGTACTACTATTTACGTTAACACAACTTTCATACTGTATTATTATTTGCGGGGTGTTATAGACCACAACGCCATCTTTAGGCAGAATTATTGAACATATCGGAGCCTCCTGGGATTTTGCTTGTAAACCAGTTTTCAGTCAAATAAATCATGGCCTCCTTAGAAAAGATTGAGTCCTAACTACGAAATGTGATATTCCGAAGATACTTAAATCTTTTATGCACTTGTGAGACATCACTAGACTGGAAATTTCACAGTCTTTCCAAAAATCGAGAAATCCAATATAGCGGCCATAAGAAAAATGAATGTTGAGGCGGGTTGCGGGTTGCGGGAAAGCAAAAGACGATTGAGACATGTCATACACACCATTTTATTCGTCTTAAAAAAGTGTCCCGATAATGCCACATTTTCATAGCTGTCCAATTAGCTGTTTCGGATTTACTGGCAAAAAACAAAATCCGACGTTTTCGGTTTTTCGCCGATTATTCCAAAACCAATTTATCGATCGCAAATCTGAAACCGGATATCGAATGCACTAAGATTCCTCTAGAACTTTCTCCATTTATCCTTCGCTGTAGGTATAATAATAGGAGCCAAGATCCCTGTATAGAGAAGCTAATCTGGGACACACTGTATATGAACGGAGCTTTATGCGCATGAGCTGTATGCATTGAAAGTTGCTTCTTATAATTTTTTCAAACTAATCGAAAAACGATATACGAGTGTTTGTTTATTTCACGGTTTATTTGATTGACGAAGTAAAAAAGTACTCTTATAATCTGCTTTATTTAGGTATATTCACTAGAGAATTCGTTTTTTATTTTGCCTATTTTCTTCAGCTTCAGCTGGTATTGATAATGAAAGAAGCTGTGTCTAAGTTATGTAACCTTGTGAATGTTATATAGGTACCTGAATAATTATAAGGATGTGATCTAAACGTTTCAACTTAATACTTTTGCGTCTACCTCAGCATCTACATATACAGGATGTTTCATAATAATTGTGTGTGAATTACTGTGAATCAGTGAAACATCCAGTGAGGTGTGTGTCTGTTGTTTTCGAGTTTCATGGGGACTGCCTTTTGAATTTTACATAGATTCGAGCATAGATTACTATTATAAGTAGGTGTTACCACGTCCGGATTAGTCTGAGTTTTTACTACGTCCGGATGGCGCCATCCGGACGGGGCGCCGGAGTGATTTTTTATGAATGTCCGGATACTTAAGAATTTGCCTTCATAAACGCAAACATCTGGTAATGCAAAATAATGAATAAGTTCTGAAAAATGTAGAAGAGAAAAGAAAGAGAAGAGTCTAAGTAGTATATCATTTTCCAGACACCTATGTATGTAGTATGTACAGGGTTATTGATTATAAATGCCCCCCCTCTAACTTTTTGATTTGACGGTTTAGAAAAAGGTGTTCCAAATAAAAGTTTCATGGTTGAAAATGAACTTTTTAAATAACCTGTTTTCACATATACAGGGTGCTCCAAAAAGTCTGGGCGAGGTCCAACTTTCTTTCAAAAGAGTTTTTTTTATATAAGACGTTATTTTATTTTTTGTTCATTTTTTGGGTATCAATTTAAATTCAGAGAAGTTTTGGTATATCCTACACACACAATTACGTCAATACTGCGAAGCCATAGATATATTTCACTTTTTCATAACAATGAATTAGTATTATTCAATTTATAAAATATCAAATATCTTTCTATACATCAAACTTAGGTATAGGATATGCTGCATAAAAAATGATTTAAAGTTGAAGGAGAATCCAAACATCAAATAAAAAAATAGAGTATCAATTTGAAATAAGAAAGTTAGACCTCGCCCAGATTTTTTGGAACACCCTGTATATGTGAAAACGTTTTTTTTTAAATTCAATTTTCAACCATGAAACTTTCATTTGGAACACTTTTTTCTAAAACATCATATTAAAAAGTTAGATGGGGGGGGGGGGCATTTATAATCAATAACCCCGTATACTGCAATACGAGGACATTTTCGTGACTCCGTGAATGAAAAGGTGGTGGGGAGCAGTCAAAAAAGAGAGGCCTCTCTCTGCTCCCCATCACCTTTTCCTTTGTACTGCAATACAAATACCTATTGATTTCATTAATTGAAAAGATCAAAAATGACGTTTCTAACAAATAAAATACAAAGTATTCACCTATGATCAAATTTTGGTTAGTGTAAGTTGTCCATATGCAGTGTTCTATTATGAACCTGAAATAAATCAAATATTGATGGGGATATCATAGAAGGTATAATAGGTATACATATATGATTTATCACTCAAAAAGATCCTTATTATTTCACACTAATGAAAGGGTTTCATGCATGAATGTTTGTAGTCCTCAAGGTTGATTCTTTTGTCCTTGAAATGATTCAGTTTTTTTCGGGCTGAGAGTTGTTGATAAATGTTACTTTTGTTTTACTTTTTGTGAAGTTTTAATGAAACATGTTTTTTTTATCTTGACTTATAATCAAAACTCATTAAATAAATAATCTAAATTGTCAATCTTATTAAAAAGTTATGACGTCCGGATATTGTACGGTTCTATTTGGAAGCATACTGAAATGTTTTTTTTATCCCCTATTGACTAGAAAAAAAGTTATTCCCCATGAAAAGTTCTGCATGTTCTAAAATCCAAATTACAATCAACGGATATCAAATTTTTCCAGTTGTACCTATACGAGATTTATCAAAAAATATTTTTCCACGAGTAAAATACCTACATATTACATATTATGTATCTTCATTTTTGACAATATCGACATTGATTATAATAATTATTGTTATTTGAAACCGTTGACGGGAGCTGAAAATCAAGTTTCTTTCTATTTAACAAATTACAAATCGAAACTGGAATATATTTTGGAGCTATTTAAATTTTTTTTTCCTACGTTAAAACCTTTGGTTAACGCCGCGCGAAAAAGGAGGGTACTTTAGATTAGTAATCTCGACGTAGTTCTTTATCATAAGAGAAAAAAAAACAAAAGACCTAATACCGTACTGGGTCAAGATTATATTAAAAATTATGGTATTTCATGTAATATTGTTTCTTCCGAATATGTCGAAAACTACTTACATAAAGTATAAAGTGTTGAGTATGTATACCTACAGTATATTCCCGCATAAATGTTATTAGAGTAAAAATGGATCACAAATTTGAAGATATGACAGAGAATCATTCTTGATAAAAGTTTTTGCTTGGTATAAAACTAACATCTGCCGAAAAAAATATAAAAATATACAAATAAAAATATATATTTGATGTTGATGATTCAAAATAAATTTAAAAAAAAGTTTTTACATATTCAGTGTTTCAGAACAAGGTCCTCATTTCTTATTTCAAATTAAAACCCTATTTTTCATTTGATTTTTGCATTCTCCTGAAAATTCTCAACACTTTTTATGATAGATGAATTTTGATTTTACATGAATACCTATGAATTGCGGATCAACGATGAACAAAGTGATTATGCAACCGACCCATAGTGAAGTTATACAGTCCGGAACAGCCAAATGAACAAAATGCGATAACTAATGAAAGAGGACGTTTTCAATAAAACGCTCGGACATATCGATTGATATTTTTGGTTGTACATTTTTTCCAGCAAAACAGAGGGTTTCTCATGTAGCAGTGGCTGATACCAATTTTTTTATTCCAAATACAACACCCAGTCAAAGTTTACTAATATACAATAAGTTAGGTCACTTAGAAGTCGGCTCTTTGAAAAACCCGTATACTAGCGCGGCCGCGGCGTCAAAGCATGCCGCTCAAAGAAACCTGCCCAGCGAAAATGGTTCAAAGCGACCGACAGACGTTCCGAACTAATGGGAACCGGGCTCTTCAAGAGAAACGAAGTAGAAGGGTGGAGCCGGTTTCGCGCGTTTTCGAAAGTGGTCCAACTGTTCATTATTAGTAAACTTTGACCCAGTATGTTATACAGACCCCGAAGGAGGTTAGAATTAATGGGCCCACCTGAGTAGCCTAAGTAAAAGGATGGCGCATGCTACCCCAATAAACATTTGCGAGTTCTCAAAGTAACGATAAGTTATATAAAAGTTTTATAATAGTATCAGATCTAGCCTAAAGTGTTCGAGGTTATATATCGGTAACAATGGTTAGTAGTCACTAATGGTTTTATAACATAGTCACAGGAAACTGTTCATCACCTATCTTACAGAACATTTAGTTCTCATTACTATAGGTGATATACACAGGTTATATAGCGTTGATGAGAACTTGATTCAAACACCAATAGCTTGAAGTTTTATAGAGGGCGTCACGGTCACTTTTTTAATACTACAAATGATTTGAGGATCTGTTAGGATGCTTCAGGTTGACAAATCAACTTAAGGTTCCTATAAGAGCCTTTAGTGATTTTCGTTATCTTTAGTGGCCATGATTGTGTTTGTATGTTTCATATAGAGTCCCTGTCGCTGAGATTCATCATTATCCCCAACTCATCCCCCGACGACTTACTTATACAAAAGGAAATGCCCGCTTATCTTTTAACACATGGGTATATTACCAAGTCTTTTTCCGAAGCGCGTGGAGTTGGGGTCCCTGACCTGTCTTGGAATATATAGGTATATTTTTTATTTCGGGGCCAAAACCACCCACGTGCAATGGTCGGTTTGAACTATTTGTAGTGCCATCGGAAAATGAACAAATACCTAGGTACTGAAAAAAAAAAATTTGAACATCAGCACTTTGTTTATTATTTCGAATTTTGAACAAAATAAAAACTTTGAGGTTAGGTCACAGGTATGGTGACCACAAGTTATGTAGGGGTGATAATGATCACTAAAAGTAGGTAACGGCCGTTACCTCTGGTCACGAAACGACAATACTGGACACCGTAGGTCTCCAACTGGCACTGAAAGTAGAAATAATTGTCACCAAAGGTTCTCACCAGAACTAGTAGTAGTAACTATTACTGAAGGCAGTGACTCCAGTGCGTTAAACCGACGGCGTATTAATTCTGTTTAGGATTCCGTTAATCGAGCAGTCTTCAAAAGCGATAAATGATAAATTAGATAAAACGAATTTCACATGGACATCCGAAGTCATCGGAGAAAATGTCTTCGGTTGACGAACATCCTTCCACATTACTAAAACGGATAACAAATCATTTAACGGAATCCTAAGCAGAATACGCCGTCCGTCTAACAGACGTGGAGTCACTGCCATTTCTTATACCCGTCGTGGCAGCCATTATCTGTTGTACTGTATACTGCGGTTTTCGAGGATTTTCTGGTCAGGATTTGCAAATATGTAAATGTTTTCGCAAATAGACTGACACTTATTCGGTATTTTGAATACAAGGGACACGGTTTTCAGTTAAGCATTTAGTTTTGTACCAATTATGAAAAAGTCGACAGCAAAATGTAAAGACTTACATAATAAAGTCATTAAAAAGACCTTGTATCCGAAGCCCGAGCATTTTCTAGAAGCAAAATTGAATTTTACTCGATGCAAAAAAATGGCAGTGGAATTTGGTACTTACCTGTGACAAAAACACTGAATATATTGAAGTCACAATAGAGCTTTATTGACACACCGCAGATCAGCCATTAATAAATCATATGTGCTGCCGTTTTGTTGATATGCGCGAAAGATTTGTCTTCGCCCACCTCAAGTAAAAGAGATGACATTATTGATAAAATGAATTCGACAAAGACAAAAGAAAAGCAGTATATGGCGCTTGCGCCTTATCCGGGTTTCCAACAAGTAACCGCAAACATTATATAACTTATGGTTCTGGGCCTATTTAGGTAACGGTGACAGTTATATGTCTCATATCAAGTTTTATTGTAGTAATCTATGAAGTTGTATAGAAGAGTCCGTGAGGTGTTGGGTATTATTGGTAACGAGCTCTAGGTAATTATGGTCACTTATGCAACAGTAATAAACTCCACCGTTTAAGGCCTATAAAGGTTATATAAATGTTACCAACCATTTATCGTTACTGTTTTCAAAAAACATTAGTTAAATTATTTGGTTGCCATAAAGTTCCTAGAACCTTTATAAAACCAAAAATGTTTATTGGGACCCCTCCATATCTCTATCTATCTATATTATACAATTTTTGGATTCTTCAGAAAATTCTACACATATTTCATGATTTATTTTTCAGATTTATAAAATAAAATTATATCATGACCAAAATTCGCTAAAACAAACGCAAAAATTAATAAATACCAAGATTACTACTGCCTTTTTCTTAATGATAAATAAAAAAAAATAAAGTCTGACAATTTCTGTCATGCAGTCAGACAATTTTTTTATATCTCCATATCTGTAGAGACACACGCTGGAATAGTTTTCACTTAATCTTTCATTATCAAGACCTGCATGGGAGATAAGTATTGACTGTGTACTTACGATTTTTTTTTCAATAAAATGATAAATTTCAAACATTGAATATTCCCGAAACAGTTGAAGATAGGTAGGTATAAGACATTATACCTACATGAAATATGTCTACAATTTTCTGAAGAATCCAAAAATTGAATAATATACTGGGATTACTGGGTTTTGTATTTGAAATAACAAGATTGGTATCAGCCACTGCTATATGACACTACCCTGTAAAAATATTTTAGCTGGTGAAATGTACAGCCAAAAATATCAATCGACATGTCCGAGCGTTTTTTCTAAAAAAAACCCATTCATTATACCAAACCAAACTAGCCTTTACTCAAACGACGATTATCCGTTCCACACTGTATAGGATATGAGCACACTCTAAACCTAAACACATCACAACACAAAAAACTACAATAAAAATATGTTTATTTACAGGTATGTTTGTAATTATCAACAATAAACAATAATCCACTTTACTTTAGAAAATAATAAATTAATCAAGGGAGCGACATGTGCGTATGTCAATTGTCAAACGCGGCGTTTTCGCCTTTTGCGACCTAATGGGTTGTAGCACAGAATAGGCGACCGTGCCAGTAGCCTAGTTTACACCGATAACTCGTTTAGTTCGGTCCGATAGGACCAAGTGAGTGGGGATCATATACGTATTATTAAAATATACCTCGGGTCAGAGTTGGGTAGTATTCGAATACACGGTATTCTGAATCCTATTCAAGCTACTTTTTGCGGTATTCGAATACTATTCGAATAGATTTTCAAAGTTGGGTATTCGTATTCATACAACTACTTTTTTGACCAAAATTCTTTATTCTGTATTCAATACTACTTGAGTATTCAAATACCTGAATAGAATATTGAATATTGGTATTCAAAATTTGAATAAATGAATACTTGTTTTCAAAATTTAAGTAGCTGAATACTTGGATTCAAAAATAAAATAAAATGAATATTGGTATTGGTAGTGCAATATTCGAATATCCCAAGTCAGTGTTTTGATAGCTAGGCTTCACAGTTCTTCAAACAGTGATTGGGCATCCCTAATCCCCAAGTCCTGCGACAGCAGCTGAATGACGAACTTAATCAGGAGTTGATTTTATTGAAAGAAAAATGGGCTTTATAATACTAATTACTAAGTGGACCTTTGATTCTTGTTACATATTTCTTTATCTGGTAAATGCCAGTGTAATATTCCCTCTTTATTTATCCTGTTTTTTAATTTTCTTCCTCTGTGCATGCAATAAAAATTTTGTTTTTAATGAAGCTATCTACCCAGTCCGCAGAACCTCGTCAAAATGACGTCATAATCTGGTGACTTCTGGTCGATAGACGTCATTCGACCAATTACTGACGACATTTTCACGTGATTTTACTGACACATTATTGACGTCATTTTAATCTCGTCATATTGCCGACCGTTTCTGGTGATGTTTATTTTTTAATTTTAATTGCAATATTTCACGTAAACACAATTCAAGATGTATATATGTCATTTTCTCATGTGTTAAAAAACTTATCATAATCTTGACTCTATACATGTATTTTGAAATCCGCGCTCTTTCATCCAAGGTTTGTTGAATTTCTATTGGCTGGTTGCCACACCCATGTGCCTGCGCAGTCCAAACACCGGAAAAGACAAATGAGATCAGATCGGCCATTTTCTCGAATGTTTCCCAATGTTTTCGGCAAAGGGGACGCTTTATCAGCTCAGTGAATGTGTAATGTGTTTTTCGAGGTTTTCATTTTGATATTGGCGTGGGTAAGTACCTAGAATAATTTTTGTCAAGATTGCTGCGAGTTATTGTTGTATTTGTTAAGATGAAAGGTTTTTTTTGTCGGTGTTTTCTAAGTTAGTCTGGATCTGGCGTGCATTTAGACTTGCCACTCTTGCCAGATTGATTAACTATACATTGTTTTTCAAAATGGGAGAAAGGCAACATCTATGTTTAGATAAAAATTGGGAATTAGTTAAGTTTATTTCATTCAAAACTGAATCTCTGAATGTGCATCGATTTTGGTCCGGCGCAACGGTCAGATGATCAGCTGTTTGCTATTTTCATAACAAATCTCTCTTTAGTCTCTTTTGGTCTATTTTTTGAGTGTAAAGTTTTTCATGAATCAGTGCCAAATTTTGGAATGCCCGGATATTTTTGTCTAAAGCGAAAGATATTTTTCTCGATATTTTTGTTGTGATTCCAAAAATAACATATTGTGTATTCTTATAAAGTTGATGTTTAGTTTAGCTGTTTTTGTATATCTACCTACCTAACTATACCTATACCTACCTAAACCTACGTTAGAAGAGCTTGGATTGCTTGGAAAAGGGTTGATTTTAAATATACGATACTTGACATAAAAAAGGGAGCACTCAATAATCTTACATAAGATTCAATGTAAACATGCTATGATACAAAGTTTAGTATTTATCTCCCATGAAAAAGGATATATCATGTCAACTTAAAAATTAGAATTGCACTTGATCATGTCAACATCACTTCAACTTCTTCATAATCTTAAAAAATTGAAATGTTCTGAATGAATCAAACTACAATGATTTGGCATGAAAAAATTGAATATTCTATTTTTATACTCATACTCCACAGAATGTTTCAAAGTTCCAGGACATTTCACCCAATGCTTATATCGAATTACTATCAGTTGAGTTCCAAAATTTTGAAACATTCTGTGGAGTATAAAAATGAAAAATTTAATTTTTTAATTTTTTTCAATTATTGTTGTTTGATTAATTCTGAAAATTTAGCTCAAATTAGTAGTTATGGATGATATAGAGTATCATTTTAGGTTACAGGTACGGTACAGATCAGATCTCCTTTGTGTTACTCATGAACAGGCATTAGACCGGCAGTCTCGCAGGCAGTAATTTGAAACAATTCTCAAACTCAACGTTTATGGCATGTTCAACATTGTAATACTTCAAGTATTTAAGTTGTTCAAATACACAATCTCGTCAAGATTCTATCTATGTATTATCTATCATGAAAATCTATTAGAAATTGAAATTTCGTCTGTTACTGAAAGTCTTATAAGTTTGATAGCAATACCTCTAGCTTCTACATGCATGCATCCAAATAGATTATTTGATCAAATTCAATATATTATTTTGTTTAATATATGAGCATATTCTGTTCCATTGAATCAAATGGGTGGTTTTAATTGAAGGTGGAGTTTTGGCCGACCCAAATTCAAGACAAGAAATTCACGTTATTTGAATTTTGTTTCACACATTCCAGGTAGCAGGGTCACGTCATAATGACGTGATTATATGGTGATAACTCGTCAGAACTCGTCAGTGGTCAAAAAATCACCCAAAACTGACGACATAATCACGTCACAAAACTGACGACATAATCACGTTAGATAAATGACGACATAATGACGTCAGATAAGTGACAAGTTTTCATCTCAAATAAATTATAAACAGTTGAAAGTTGACCATTTTATCTGCTACCACTATTAGATATTATGTCCTTTTCCACCATTTTGATAATTCCAAATCCAAGCACACGACAAATAATATACATAAATTATATATTAAAAAAAACCCAAACTTATATTTACTCAATCTGGCAAAATGCACAATACGAGCAGCGCCAAAAACCCACCAACCAAATTATTTACTTTTTTCGGCACTAGTCCCATCCCATGGATTACATATTTCCAATCAATCAATCAATCAAAATTGCTTTACTGACGAAAATTAGATATTTGTAACAAAACAGATCTAAAGTAATTTATGCAGTTGTGAAAAAATTGGCGGAAAACCGTAAGGTAAAGTGCAGTACATCGTCCCGGGCGTTTGAATTTGCCGCTATGTCAAAGGAAAAATTGATTATTTGATTGGCGGTCAAGTGCGAGTTCGGGGACACGCTATTTCCGCTATTTGGTGCTACTTGACATGTAGATTTAAGTATACAGAGATCCGATCCCCATCCGATCAACCCTATCAACAGCTGCTGCGTGTTTTGTCTCTTTTTATAAACGTAAAACAAAAAGAGACAAAACACGATAGCTGATGATCGGAGTAAATCGGGCGTATGTGTGATAACGTGCTCCTCGAACTCACCCCGGTGTGGCGTCTGGCGTCCCGCGTCATGTCACATGTCAGTATGTCACACTTCACTTGTTCTTGTTGCAAAGCCACCGGCAAACGGCCATATTTATCATTTATCTATGCAAACGGCAAAGCTTGTTTTTGTTTAGTGTGCACAGTAAACTAATTATTGGCCTGTGGTTTAGTGTTCTCTTTATTTCCTCGAGAGTTGAGATACATTTACGGTAAGTTAGATTCCTATTTTATTACCAAGTATAGTAAGTATACAATTTGGTAAGGTAAAAAAATCATGGTGCTGGAAAATAGTCTCAAAAGGCAACCCCTCCATCTCTACCAGCCATTAACCGATTTTTTCATTACCTACTCATAAATTCATTTTTCCATTTTTTTTAAACCGTACTCGGTGATAGGTATATCTCTTTTTAGTGCAACAAACTTTATATTTTTCAAGAAATACAAATGAAATTGCTACTTTTTCTTAGCGGAGTAGAGAGTAGAGGTTATTGACAAATGTTTGAGTTAGTTTTGTATGGTTAGTTTGGGATAATCTGTGTTTAGTTTGCGAATAATATTATAATTAAATGAATTAACAGTCATGTACAGATTTTGAATTTTAGAAAAAATCAATTCAAAGAATTTCCTGGTACACCATGGAAAATGTTAATGTATATTCTTCTCAAACAAAAATGATGAGTTTTTGTTGCACTAAAGTGATGTAGAAATAGTGACATATGAGAATATGTCGAAAGAACACAAACTATTATGAAATATTGATCTGCTTGCATCATTCAGTGGGTATACATAATGTTTTCATGATATTTTTTCACACCAGCAACTTTGAAAACCATGAATATCAACTTACTTAACTCGAACATTGATTTGATGAAAATAAGTTTAGCTGCAACATACTTATTGGCAAAAGTTTATTTTCGCCTACCTATATTTGAAAAAAATCATCAACCTTATAAAATGCAATTTACTAGAATTGTTTAACAGTTGTAGAAGTGGATTTAACTTAGATCAGTAGTAGAAGAGTATAGAAACAAAACATGGATTATGTAGGCGTGGAATTTTTGGGAGATGGTGGCGGAATAGCAGTGGTTCACTCTTCCTGGCTTACACCTCTAAAAAAAGAAGCATTTTGGCCTCCTTATAAAACATCAAATCTTTTTAATAAAGCAATAGTGACTCCTGAAGAACCTGATCAGAGTAGTTGGAAATTGTACCCCATAAAACGTCTGTTTTTTGAGTGTGGTTTGTACATTTTTTAAATATTTCTGAGTTGTGCATGAATTTAATTTGAATTTTGCTATGGGTATATCTTTGTATTTTTGAAAAATATCAACAACTAACAAATTGCTTTCCTTTAGTCTAACAATGGGAATTTAGGGAATGTAAGTTTTGTTTTGCTTTTTAGAGTTAGAATGCCCTAAGTACTTCTATCTTTATCAAACTAACTATGAAAATTTTTAACAGATAACTTTGAAAAAGCTCAAAAGAAACTAAAAAAATGTGAAGAGACTTCAGATATACAGTCATCAGAATCAGATTTGGACTTGACCGTTAGAAAAAGATTTACTTCCAAGAGATGTTTATCAAGTAGCGAAGACGAAGAGCCACTTTCGAAACTGCCAAGGCCACCTATTTTCCCAAAAGTGATAATAAAACCCGGTAATAATAAACATGCAAATATTAATTTTTTTTCAAGTTAATCATGATCAAAAATTTGGTATGCTCAATATGTATTTCTAAACAGGTAGCTCAAATTCCAAGAAAAATTTGACCGATACACCAAGACCAACCAGAGGTTATAACGATGATAAATCTGGATGCAACAAAAGTTTTACCAGTACACCAACAACTTGTCAACGTGCATTATTGAAACCACAAGCGTCGAGGGAAACTTTTAGTGCATCACCATCATCGGCTATTCCTGAAGATGAGGACATAACTTCATCACTTCATAGCGAACCAGTCTTAAGTGACAGCAATAGAACCATCACTGTATCTGCCAACGGTAGTAGTATATACACTGTTGTTTGTAAATCTATACTTACTGTGAGGTATCTATTTTTAGGTTTGGAGAAAATTTTTAAAGAAATCAGGAAATTAAGAGAAGAGTTGAAAGAAGTCAAGGGATTGTTTAAACAATCAAGAAACTCAAGATGTGTTATTTCTTGTTTACCCAATGATATTCCTGTGGAGTTTCCTTTGACTAGTATCACGAATTTGAAATTATTAGAGGAGTATCTAAATATAGAAGACGACAAATTGAATGATTTGGTAATTGGTTGTTCATTTATTTAAATTTAAAAAAAAAAAAATGATATCCACATAGGTATTTTATACAAATAATTTTCTGTTTTAGGCTTCCTATTTTTCAACTCTTGGGGGTAATGGAACTCATGCGCAGGTCAATAAAATTCTCAGAATGGTCATGTCAGATCATTTAGCTGCAAACTACAATTTCGCCGGGCAACGGAACAAACAAGCATTCGGAAGTACCAAGCTAAATTCTGTGATCATACGTAAGCAAACAAGAGAAACGTACTACCTATTTATTCTAACCATTTTTCTTTATCGATAGGCGCTATACAGATTACATCTCCTTCTACCACTAATGCTGATATTGAGAATGCAGTAAAAATATGGCTGAAACATGCAAAGCAGAGAATACAAAAAAAAGAGCAAAACTCTATTCTCGAATAGTTTTTCATGTCTTTTTTGTAAACGTGAGTAATCTTACTTTGTGTTGACAATCTTATTTTGTAGTTGAGAAAGTTGATAATATTATTTTGTATTTGATAATGTCAAAACGAAAAGAAAAAGAGTTCGTTGGGGCAAGACAAAAATCAAGGAGAGCTTTAAAGGCTTCCGAAGAATTTGTCAAAGATATTTGTAAGGACACTGCTGCCAATAATCTCAGTGAATCGTATCACGTGGAAAGTAATATTTGTGTAATACCGAATTCTGATCCTCCAAATGAAGGGTCTTTTACATCACCGAAATTAATTGCTGACCATGACAGTAGCCTTTATAGTGATACTGCATCTTCTTTAAATTCTACGTCATCGTTAGTGTCCGACGAAGATAATTCATCCGAACCAAAAAATACACTTTCTCAGAAATTAGTCGAATGGGCAACCGTGAAACATAAAATAACACACTCCGCTTTAACAGACCTTCTTCATTTACTTTCCCCTTATCATCCCGAACTCCCTTTAGATAGTCGAACCTTACTAGCCACTCCCATTTCTACTGAAATAATTAATTTGGAGACAGGTCAGTTTTGTTATTTTGGATTTGAAAACATTTTTTCAAAAATTGTTTTAAATAACACTTTTGAAAGCGAAATTCATGTTAGTTTCAATGTTGATGGTATCCCCCTATTCAAAAGTTCAAAATTACAACTTTGGCCAATTTTAGGATTAATTAAAAATATTCCCTATAGTAATCCTTTTACAGTTGCAGTTTTTTGTGGCAAAAGTAAACCAAAACCTTTAAATACATTTTTAAAACCATTTATAGAAGAACTGAATATATTACTTCAAAATGGATTTGTTAAGGGGTCGAACAATTATTTTGATGTAAAAGTTCATAGTTTTATTTGCGATGCCCCTGCACGAGCTTTTTTAAAGTGTACCAAATCACACACGGGATATTCTTGTTGCGATAAATGCACTGTCCATGGAGTGTATTATGAAAACAAAGTTGTTTTTGATAGCTTGATATCCCAAACACGCACGGACGAATCATTTCGACAGCAACTTGATGAAGAGCATCACACTGGTCAATCTCCATTAGTTGAATTACCGATTGACTTGATTAAATGTTTCCCTACCGACTATATGCATAATATTTGCTTGGGAATCGTTAAAAAATTACTCAACACTTGGCTTGGAGGTCCTTTGAAAGTCAGATTGCCAAATCAAAAAGTAAAAATAATATCTCAGCGCCTACTTGATTTAAAAAATCATATTCCTCTGGAGTTTAATCGAAAACCTCGTTCTCTCGATGAGCTGTCATATTGGAAAGCCACAGAATTTCGAATGTTTCTAATTTACTTGGGGCCTTTGGTTTTGAAGGATGTTTTAGACATTGCAATTCATGAAAATTTTCTTGCATTTCATTTTTCGATTTTTATATTATTATCAAAAAATCATATTACAAAATTTGGAGCTTCATTTGTAAGAAATATTATTAATATTTTTATTGAACATTTAAAGACCATATATGGTTTAGAGTTTTTGGTTTATAATGTACACTTGTTATCACACATTTGTGATGATGTAGAATTATTTGGTGTGCTTGATAATTTTTCTGCTTTCCCGTTTGAGAACTACTTGGGCCAATTAAAATCTTTAGTGAAATCTCCAACAAATCCTTTACAGCAGATTCATCGTCGGCTAATTGAAAGAGACTTATTATTAATTTCAAAGGTAAGCTCTCAGTCTGATGATCATCTCAAACTTCTTCTAGAACATTCGAGAGGCCCATTACCTATTTTTCCCGAACACAGGTATCTTAAACAGTTTAGTAAAGTTATTTTTCATGATACCACTTTGTCAGTATTAACTCAATCAAAGGCAGACTGCTATTGCTTGTGTCAAAATGAAAATAAAGTAATTGAAATACATAATATCGTTAAAGCCAGCGACAATGAAATTTATCTTATCGCTAAAGAATTTATTTGTTATTCTGATCTGTACTCATATCCATACCCCTCTAGCCTTTTGAACATATTTGTTGTGAATAATTTATCAAAGCTTAAAGCGGTTTCTATCACTGAGGTTATTGGCAAATGCGTCGCTTTCCCATACAACGATAAAGGCTTGGTGACACTTCCCATCATACATAGTGTAATTTAAAATAAGAGTGTATTTTTTTTTAATATATAGTTTTTTCAAAAATGCAGTGAGTTTCATTTCCGTTACATGTCACGTAAGTATCACGTGAATATGACGTACAAAGCACGTCATATTCAATTCTTAAAAACACGTTATAATGACGTCCCTAATATGACGTCATTCGTCCGAGACATTAGGAGGTGATTTTCACGTCATTTTGACGTCATTTGACTCGTCATAACTCGTCACTGGCTGACCAGAATTCCACGTCATTTTCACGTGATGCTGCTACCTGGGTTGTTATGTTATTACAATGTGGTGATTTGCGAAAGTGGAGTTCTGGCGAACAAAAATACTATAGACTTTCTTTTAACGAGCTGGAGGTCTATACATGGGTTTTATCATAGTTTTTTTATAACATGTTGAAATAACATGATTATGCCTTCCTTTGTTCGATATCGTCACTATACAATGCCGGCATACAACTTTATAGCATTTGGCGACCAAATCTTTGCCTCAGAGAAACACTTGGACAAAAAATTGTGATTTTCGGATATGCGTATCTGCATTATTCAGGTCACGAAGATTGCCTTATTCACTGTCACACAAGTATATACATTTAATTCACTTGAGGTAAATTTTTATAGGATATATCTCAGTGTTGCATTGAATATAGTCATTCTTTGTTACCCCCAATAATGCGAATGTCCAAAAATCACTATTTTAATTGATTTATGTCCTAGTGTTGCTCTGAGGTGACAAAATGGTCCAAGCCGACTCGCCATTTGAATGACGTGAATATCTTGTCACAAATGACGTGAATTTCTCGTCACGAATGACGTCAACTTCCCGTCATAAAGTCAGGTCAACTTGTCATTAAAATGACGTGAATTTCTCGTCAGATGAATCACGTCATCGGTCTGTGACATTAGGAGGCATTTTCACGTCATATTGTCGTGATATAGTCACGTCATAACTGGAGAAAAGTCACCAGATTATGACGTCATTTTGACGAGGTTCTGCGGACTGGGTACATGGTGGAACACGAAAAAGTGGAAAAACTTTCCATCCAGGTTTTCTCAGTTGTTGGGTGATTAATCAAAAAGAGCTTGGACACGTCTTTTTTTTGTTTTTTGTCGAAGACATATTTCGAATTTTCACCCTTCACCTGTCAACCTCTAAGCGGAGGTGATAGCCACCCCCAGAATTTCAAATGGAAAGGGGGGTCGAATGATACGTCCTTTATAGATATTTTTATTGAGATTATATTCCCAAAGTCTCAAGTTGCGATAATGTATTAATTGTTTTATCATTTTTTAATATTCTATTGATTTTTTGTGGGTACCAGTGGTCCCCGCTCACGGGTTAAAAGTAGGAGGTGAAAATACAACAAGAATGTGTCCCCCAAAATACAAAAATTGACGTCGTTGAGCGATTTCTCCCTGAGAGAAGTATATTTTCTATTCATCTTCAATTATTTAGTGAATTTAATGGGTATTCTGGAAAATATTCATTTTTCATGAATACATGAATAGGACAAATACTCTGTATTCGAATATATTTCAAAACGTGTATTCGAATTCCATGTATTCGAATCTATTTTTGATCGCAGTATTCAAGTCTGCCTCGGGTCCCCTATTTCATCGATGTGCGGCAACTGAAGCCGATTTTCAGCCGATGAGAAAGACAGGAATGATCAAGCCTATACCAATGCCTCATAAGTGTATTTCATGTGTATCTGGAGAAGACTGCGATTGCGCTAAAAGCTGTTTCCTATAGGTTACTCGTGATTTTGGGCCGATCTCATGCTGCCGCTTTGGTCCGATACTCCCGTTTTTACGGTAGATCTACCATTAACACATATTTTTGTGGTAGTTGAGCTTTTTCCTTGTGAAATATTGAACAGCCAAATTTACGATATAGTGAAATAGAACTGTTGCTGTACGCGGAAACGTTCTTCTGAAATTCTGATTTTGATGGCTTCCGGTTTTTGAATTCCAAATTCAACGTTACGGCGATCTAATGTCTTGACGATTTTAAATCTGGCATCGCTGCTGCATGGTCTTTGTTCTAGGTTCAAATAATCGATAACAGCTGATGACCGTACCTTCCTATTGGTTGTTTTCCAAATTCGGACTAGAAATATACCCGCCTACCGTCTAATCCTGAAATTTTATATTGAGGCATGTGCAGTGATATGTGAGTAAACATGAAACATACTTATGGGAAATTAATATTTCTGTCTTTTCCGATTTGGCAAAATGTAAGATAAATAATCGGTTGATTCCATATTTTAAGGGTTATTGGTATTACCATTAGCCTAGTTTACACCGACAACTTGGTCCGCGGACCAAGTATTAAATTCAAACTATATCAGAACCAAATATTTGGTTCGAATGGTGTAAAAAACAGCTGCGGACTAAGCTGGTCCGCTCTTGGTTCGGTATTCGCCAGCAGGTGTACCGAACTAAATTTGGTCCGGATTTGGTGCGATCTCAATCAAAATTGTGAGGTTATGTTGTCTGTTGATGTGTTGTGATTTTGTTGGTTCTATTCTTTTTCTAAGGCAATCTTAGTGTACCTACGTTGTGTTGATAAATAGTTTCGACTTGTTTTTGACTGTTGACGAATTGCGCGCGTACTCCATTTAGTTCACGCGTTGCAAGACGGTATAAACGGGCGAGAGCGAGAAGCAAGCATTGGTCCTACCGTACTATCCCCACCCACTTGGTCCTATCGGACCGAACTAAACGAGTTATCGGTGTAAACTAGGCTATTGTATAAAAATGGTATTACCTCTGTTCTAAAATCAATAAAGGTTCCAGTTTGGAATGGTCGGTTCCAGTGTTTTTGTCGTATTCATCGGCAATTCTGTTCTGTTCTTATAACACAAAACATAGAAGCCATGGAAACGAGATATAGATCATTAATTCCTTTGCCATCCTGTGCAGTCCGCTACGGACCATGCAAAGAAGCGTCGATAGCCATTATTCATTATGCTTATGAAACTATTGAATACCTATCTGATGCAAATATTGGAGTGTTTCACGACCTCATGCCTCATTGTTGATACCAGTGGCGCACCTGGTTAACCCCCGAAACCCAATAAAAATCACCCCATATTCAGCAGACTCAGCTCTGACATGAAAATTTCCTTAATTGAAACACCATTATAATTGTATTATAAAATGGTGAACGCGACAGGCTCGGAAAATTTTCGCCAGTGGCGCTATCTTCAACACTCTACATGGGAACCCACACGAAAACCGAATGCCAAATTTATCGGACGGAAAAACACAGATCTACAAAACTCGAATGGATAAACATCGGGCAGAATTTTAAAGGAAAGGTTTTGTGTCGAACAAAAATATTTCGATCGGAAAATTATCGAAAAGCTGGAATGTCGAAAATGTTGTTTAGTGTTCAACGCGCAGGCTCGCAGCCAGAAATGTAGGCAGTGTTGCCATGACGTCTGTAGGATCAAATCTGCTTTATACCTGGGTTTAGATTCAATTTAATTTCGAAGTGGAACTGTCAAATTTTTGCTTGCCAAATGGGAATCACATGGTACCATCTACAATGTATTCGGCGTAAGCGTTACTTTGAACATAATTTCGTAGATGGTACCATACGATTCTCATTTGGCAAGTGAAAATTTGACAGTTCCACTTCGAAATTAATTTGAATGTAAACATTGTTAACCTTTCTTATTATTATTTACAAATAATATCATTTTTATGCAACGTAGCAAGGTTTACATTCAATAATTTCAATATTCAATCTGTTGAACTCATGAATTGACTGAAACTCATATAAAGTTCTATAAACTCGCAATTAATGTTGAACTACTCTAACTTTCTAATTTCCAGGTAGTAGGGGTACCTGCAATAGTATGAATTATTGTGGAAAAATAATTTAAACATTGAGTGTGATTATGCAATAGCAATATGTAGAAGCAGAAGAACGAGTGATTACATGAAAAATACTTTATGTAGCAACAACAGCGATTACAGACGTAGGTATTGAACTCTAGTGCCTTCATTAATTTAATAAATAAAATTGGTAGTGAAATTTACAGCATAAAGGGTACGTGTCAGACAAATCATAAGAAAACTGAAAAAGTAGGTGGAACAATACACAATAATTAGGATTCAAAGAATATACCATGGAATATACCCTCACAAATTGATTTGTCAGTTTTATGGAAGGTTGTATCCATATAAATACGCTAGGTTTCTGTGACGTCATTACGTCAGCTGTCAGACGGAAATATCCAAACAAACTATTTTTTATTACCTCAAAAGCTGACTTATTCCACTCGGCTAATCATATACGCACTAACGGGACACACGATATATGTAATACACCCAAAAATATAGTCCAAAGAAGTCCAAATTAAACACAAACACTGATTTCAAACTCACACAATACAAAACCAAATGTCACAAAAGCTTGTTTGGATACCAAATTCGGCCTCGACCAATCATATGGTGCCTGTGACGTTTTCAAAAACGTCGCGTATTATAACTTGCTGGAAGACACAATATGACATATATGCTGAACTGCAAATGGCAAAAACGCTTTTACAACAAGCCTCAAGGTACCTACAATAATTCTATTACCCATAAAATTATGTTTGGGCAGAAGAACCAATTTTTCATTATTAGAATTTAAGACTTTTAAAACCAATCTTGGAGATTCTATTTTTACACTGTGATCCTGCTTAAAAATAAGAAGAAAATTTCCTATAAACATACCTATGTCTGAAAATGCTTTATTACAAACGAGCTACAGGGTGTTGAAGTTTTATTTTTGTTTTTTCTAGACAGGGTGTCCCTAAAATGTCTGTACAACATTAACCACAAATTCCTCAACCCAAAATAAGGCGATCTAGGCAACTTATCGTTGAGTCTACAGGGTAATCTATGATAAGTAATGACACCTCAATATTTTGGTTTCGAATTGTTAATTTCAAGTTAGGGAGGTGTTTCAGCCTAGTTTTGTCTGTAACTAAAATAGCCTCCGTTTTGCTTATATTAATTTTTATTTGTCACCTATTGAAGTACTCAAAAGGTTTTGATAATTGTGAAGTCTTAAGCAAATGATCGAAATTTTGCGGGCTGAAGTATGTATAAATTTAAGTGTCATCAGCATATAATTAGATAGTTCTGATGTAGTATATATGTACTTGGGTGTATCATGAATTAAATAAGGGAAGGAATAATCTGTCTATAAAATTATGAATAATAATAGTGTGAGCAATTACCTATCGCAATACCTACCCTGTCCCCTCTCCTGAATGTTCAAACGTGTAGAATTCCTGGTTGGGTCTGAAATTTATCCAGAATATGCTCCCTACTGCTTGGTTCTCACTTAATAAAAAGTTTCATTATGTTAATATAATCATTTTTTGTGATGAGTACCTAGTTATATAAGTTATTGTAGCTGCCACCTTGTTACGTGGATAATAATTAGGTATATACGAATTGTTTTTGTTGGAATTAAAAAGACTTGAATAAATAAAGAAAATAAAATAAATAGTTTACGGAAAGCAGTAAGTTTTTTTTTGTAACCCCTGCATCAAAAGCCTTCAAGGTGTATCTACATTATGCGGAAACAGTCCGGTCGGCATGACATAACCATTGTTGCAGCCCAGACCAAACAGTCAATCTGAGGACACTGCAGACCGACGGAAAAGAAGACTTCTCGAAATTTTTCGGAACAGCGCAGTTGTCAGTGTTACCCAATCAAGTGATTCACTGTCATAATCCAACTCATTAAGGATCAGCGAAAATACTGCCGAACGGCACGTTCAAACCGAATGGGGTCGTTGCACGTACTTTTTTTATTGCATATTCTGAAAATATAATCAAAAATATTAGACCCGTATTTTTTTTTTTTTATCGATTTTTAAGGGCAACTTTGGGCAACTAGCGTCGAAGTTTGTCAACAGTCCTTTTAAGCCTTTTAAATGATGACGCGTGTACGGCAAAATATGGCGTCGCTTCTTGGATCCGGCGCAGCTCTTCCCGTGGGTCGATAACTGTAGAGAACGCAACGTTGCCGAGATGCTTTTTGCTTGGGGTCGAGTGTAAAGCGTGTTTTATTCTAGGGATTTCTCAATTTCGAATTCACGTTCGTGGTTTGGATCAACTTTGCTTATATACGATTCAATATCGTCAAAAAAGAATGGGCCAATAAATAATATTGCCTACCAGCTTTAATTTGCAGGTACCAATATTTGCAGTTTTTGTTTAGTATGCAACGCTCCTGGTAGTTATTTATCAGACGTAGGGATAAATTCAAAGAATTGTGTCTTTGAGTTTATCCCTACGTCTGATAAATAACTATTCTATGCGTCTGCATTAATTTGGGTCTGAGAAAAATAGCTATCTTGAGGGTTTTATGATACGGTCAAAGGTATCATAAAAACCCAGTCTTGGTGGTGTCGTATAATTTCCTGGTTAATTTTTGTATTAAATCACATTATTTACCATCCATTTTAAAGTTAACCTAAATGTATCGATTATCTTTCGTTCATCATATTGAGCTAGTAATTCTTGTTAAAATACCATCAATAGTACATCTCGCAACGCCGCATTTGTATCAAGCAGCGCGCGTGCATTTCAGTGTCAAGCGGATAAAGGATATTGATCTGTGACGTCAATGCGACGATGGGCCCAGGTTGATGGACTTATTTATTTCAAAGAGGCCTAGTTTAAATGTTGTGCATTATTTTGGCCAATTCATGTAACCCATTTTATTAAGAAACCCACAGTTATATATTCTACACAAAATCAGCTTTGATTTTGATATAGTGCAACGACCCCATTGGTAATAATTCCACAGTGTGAGCGTGTCGCCGAAGTTGAAGAATTTCGAGGTTCTTGGGACACTATGGACTTATCTGGTGTCCTAAAAACCTCGACATTCTCGACTTATTTCAGTTTTCGATAAACACTTCCAAGCCAATACATTTCCAGGAAAATTTTATTCTTTTTATAAATTTAAAGAAGGTTCATAGACAATGGGGAACTTGCATGAAAAATTAAAGCGATTTTTTTACTGCAAACTGAAGAAAATCGGAAAAAATGGATGCCAATTTTATCCTTATTTAATAGAGAATTTTATGACGATTCTAACGATATATCGTATAATAGGGTTATTTTTAAAAACAAAGTTTTCATGGGCATTTTTTTCTGATTTATGTTTTATCTCAACGTAGTTGATCTAGTTATCTATGGAACAAAACCATTGTAATGTATGAAGTTGGATGAGGCTTACTGATCTTCGATTAAGCCTGGGTTGATTAGAAAGGAGAGCCATCAAGCCGAAATATCGTATATTGACCACAGTACGATAGCCAAGGGACGACGAATATGACGATATACTTTATACTTCCCATCTCTATAGATGATGTTATAGGTATCGGTGTCAATAATATTCTGTATGGTTCTTGACCCGTGTGAGGGCAGTGCCTTGTCAGCATGCATATTCAGCTTGTTTAGATATTGTCACACCGGGGGAAGTGCGATTTGGGATCGAGGTGATAAAAGAAATACTTGTTAACGTTGACTTTCTATTGATATCATGAAGCAAAAATCAAAGAACATTAAATGAATGACAATATAAAAAATGATCAAAACATTGATTTGGGCCTAAACAATCAATTGCGGTTTCCTGGAGAATATAAATAATTATTGTATTTACATAACTATCTTCAATCGGCACATTTTCTTACACTCGAATGCCCACAGTTTTAGGGCGACCTTCCGACACCCGGGTTCTCAACTGACTCCCGAGATTATGATTTTCTACATTGACTTCAATACGCGACGTTTTTGAAAACGTCACAGGCACCATATGATTGGTCGTGGCCGAATTTGGTATCCAAACAAGCTTTTGTGACTTGTGGTTTTGTATTCTGTGAGTTTTAAATCAGTGTTTGTGTTCAATTTAGACTTCTTTGGACTATATTTTTGGGTTTATTACATATATCGTGTGTCCCGTTAGTGCGTATATGATTAGCCGAGTGAAAAGTCAGCTTTTGAGGTAATAAAAAATAGCTTGTTTGGATATTTCCGTCTGACAGCTGACGTCATGACGTCACAGAAACCTAGCGTATTCTTCCTTGTCAGCACTTTATTCCGTTCGTTGGAATATTGCTATATCACACAATATCGAGGAAATGTACTTTGTTGGAATTAGAATCGATTTCGAAAAGTAAATAATATACTACTTGAGGAGCAGAATATCTAAATGCATTATGTCCATTTTTGGATTTTGCTGACAAATAAAGAAAAACAGCCAAAGATTAACCAAAAAATTGTTATGTTCAGAAAAAATGGATGAAAAAACATGCATGTTTCACCTACATGAAAAAATTCCAGTATTGATCTTGTCCTTGAATATTTAAAAACACTGTTAAACAAACTGTTTGTATTTTCGACAAAGGACAAAATGCATAATATAGAATGTCTGCACCCCATTTAATTATTGCAACATTTGCGGGCATCGACCTCGTCTATGAACAAAAAAAAACTTATTCTACAATAGAATCAGATGAATCAATAGGCAATCTCTAAGAAAAGCAACCACCTACCTAATTCAGTTTTGAAAAGATGCAACGTTTGCATGAACACCTGATAACGATAGAATGTGGGTAGAATTTTCGAAAATATTTTGTAAAAACTAAATAAAATAACCATGGCAACCGTACCCACCATCAATGCTTTATTTCATGTAGGTATCATGTATTAAATCTTTTACCATCATAGGTAACTGGGTAACTAGCTAGATTAAATCAACTTGACCATTGTTTATTGTTTATCTTCTCTATTGTTATTTGTTTTCTATTAAGAAGAGTGACATAAGAGTGTGAGGTTATGTTACGCATGACACTGGACACGAGGACAATTGAGTCAATTGGATTCTACATGACATATCGACACTGTTGTCATTTTTCTTCTAGGATCCCTACGGCCGATTGCACCAACCTATTTCTATCCATGAAAATAAAACCAACAATCAAGTCAACTCCACTCTTCCTCTTTTTTCTCGCCGGTTTGAAATTTACTCTAGTCTCGATTAGAGCGCTCAGCGTGCACACTCTTTGAACTTTTTTCATCTCACGATATAAGTAGGTCTCACTTCGTATACTCAGCCAGCTGATAATTTTAAAGATTCATCTCCTGACCACGTCTTCATTTTCAATTGGTTCTTGTTGCACCACAACATCATCGGTACAGCAAAACAAATAGGTACGTTTCGTTTCTCTCGAAACATGTAGGCAACAAACAAAAACCGTGTGTATCGGTGTTCACGTTTTTCTTTATTGCGCACCAACGTAGCATATCGGAAATCTAGACAGAAATCACGCGCTGCCTTTATGATGTGATACATTGTTGCGAAACAAAAGTATCCAGAGTGGATTCGCTACTTATGTTCGCACCCCTACTATATGGATACCAAATTTCATAAGAACATTCATTTTGTTCATTTTACGAAGTTATTTTTCTGTTTGACATGATATGAGCTCCAAAAAAACTAAAAAAACTTATCACTTTTGATTATTTTAATACTTTCATGACGTTTGAAAACAGCTTCTATCTACAACCGTGCGATAACTAATATATAGCGCACGATTCTGCGTGTTGTACCATATTACATTTTTTATCTATGCATATTACCGCTCGTCGTGCTGTAAAGATTGTATTAGCGCATGTTGCTGTTAGCAGCGTGCTATAATTTTATTATGTTACTATACCAACGTTCACTCGTTAATTCTGTCGAGGACGGCAAAATGTCAGAGACCTATTTTTATTTATTGTAAACTTCTTTTTCCTATTTTCCGCACCGATATCCGTGTGGAAAATCAGATTTCCAGCACCAGTGCGGAAAAATTGACAATATCATAAGCAAACAGCAACCACGTTTCCAGGTAACTATGGTCGCTTGGTTACACATTTCGACATTCATTATCATTTATTTGTCATTAGTTGCATCAGAAACTTTTAAATTACGAATTATATCCTTATTTCCGCACGTCTGTAGAAAAACTATTGCACCTAACACTTGCGGAAAATGTTTTTCCGCCTTCGGCTGCTTTACCGAACTCCGCTACGCGTCGGTCGGTGAACGGCAGACTCGTGCGGAAAAACTATTTTTCCGCACTTGTAAGGTGAATAGCTATTGGATAATTTCTCACCGCACGATTGTAGATGAAATACTGTATATGATTCGTGTATGGTATTTAGGTTATTACCGCACTCCAGCGATGACAAATTTCACTTCCGTGTGGTTATACCTACGCGAGCTATCACACTTATTATATACTATTATATACTTTCTAGCACATTTATACACTACTAGCAGTACTCTCCACGGCTTCGCCCGCAATTCTTTGAATGTTATCGAATAACGTTGAAAGCTACACTCATAAACTTGGAAAACGACGAAAGACGAAACACGTGTTTTATTAATTTTATCCAAGATGATCATAATAAAGTTTCAGGTCGATGTGACCAAAAATACATTTTTTTTTTATGATTTTTCACACCCTCACCCCGTTTACCCTCTTGAGGGTTGAATTTTGAAAAATGACGAAACACGTGTTTCATTGATTTCATCCAAGATTATTAATATGAAGTTTGAAGTCGATGTGACCAAAAATACATTTTTTTATTGATGTATGATTTTCCACACCTCTTTCACCCACCCCAATGAGGATGTGACCAAAAATACGTTATTTTACCTTGCCCTCGAATTTGTTCTGAAATACGAGGTCAATAACAAATGTTGTTTTCCACCCCATCTCCTTTGAGTCCGACTTTGTCCCCCCTAGTGGTTGAATTTTAAAAAACAACGATACATGTGTTCAATCAATTTCATTCAAGATTGCTAATATGAAGTTTCAACATGATGTTAACAATAATACATAATCTTTCATCAATTAACGATTTTTTCCACCCACTCCTTTTAGTCGGCATTTGACCCCCTTAGGGGCAGAATTTCGCAAAATAACGTAACAAATATCTAATTAATTTCATTTGAGATTATTTATACGACGTTTCAAGATGATGTTACCAAAAATACATAATCTTTTATCAATTAATGATTTTTCTCACCTCATCTCCTTTGAGCCCGACTTTGACCTCCTTAGGGGTTGAATTTCAAAAAATAACGAAACATGTGTTTAATCAATTTCATTCAAGATTATTTATATGAAGTTTCAAGTTGATGTGACCAAAAATACATAATTTTTCATCAATATATTATGATTTTTCCTACCCCCACCCTTTTCACCCCCTTAGGGATAAAATTTCGCAAAATAAGATGGATGATAAATATAATAATAATTGTGCTGTGTGTCAAAAGTCAAAACACATTCTCAACTAAAGGGAACCTAGTGTACATGGTACAGTGTGGTCAATTTATCTTGTCCACGTTTTAAACCTGTCTTGCTCGTCATATTTAATATCTTATCGAAGTGAACCAAAGAATATGTTGTAGGGCTACCTGCCAAGTTTTCATTGTGATATCGAAACCAATGATATACAGGGATTTCAAAGGAAAGGGGAGTCGAGTGATACCTCATTTTAAAGGTCTTCACATCCTTATTACACCCTGAAGGAACCTTTGAGGTCGCTGTTTCGTTCCAATTTTTAAATTTTGGGCCAGTATTATTTTTCAAAATGACACTCAATTGACGTTTTGACATTCTCAGCAGCTGTCACTACTGTCTTGAGAAATGCAGAACGTCCTCAAATATTTTGTTTTGTTAATTAAATCATCAAGGATACGAAGTACTATTCACATGAATATTTATAATTTTCGTTTCAATTGAAGTTGAAAAATATTTCAATCCCCAATATATGAGAACGGTCTGCATTTCTCAACCAGTAGTGACAGATGAGAATGTCGCATTGTTATCAGTTATCACTTGAAACGCCGATATCTGGGAAACAATGAATTAAGGCAAAATAATACCTATATTGGAGAAAAATAAGTGAATTATTTTTTTTCATTGACTTGACTGAATTTTACACCCAATATCAATCTTGTCAAATGAATAAAATAGAGATTGTCCGTTATCTGTAACCAATTATCTGTAAATCACGCCACGCACATCAAACTTTTGCATTTCGATTTTGACGTCCGCTTCAAAATAAAGGATACTTTTTTATAAAAAGAAGAAGAAAAAGAGTTTCTTTATTTAAAAGAAAAACAGACTCAAGAGCAGGGTCATTTACACATCAATAGTTGAATAATCTTAATTCCAAATACAAAAAGGAAAAAATGATGTGCAGCATCGTACACGTGGCAGAAGTGAAACTTCTTCCTCCACTATTAAATATTCTTTCAATTTTTTTGATCAAATTCCAAATAGAACCTATATACCTGATTTGAACAAACATAACCTAACTATACCTATATATTTTTTTTAATTCCTTAATCAGATCCCAAATAGAACCTACATAACTAATTTAAATAAAATCCTTTGGAACATAACAAAACTATATGTAAACATAACCTCACTAAGTTATTTTCTTTTTATTTTTTTGATCAAATCCCAAATGGAGCCTACATACCTAATTTGGACAAGATCCTTTGACAAATATAAAACTATGCAAACATAACCTAACTACCTATGTATTTTTTTAAATTCCTTAATCAGATCTCAAATAGAACCTACATACCTAATTCCTAATTTGATTAAAATTCTCTGGAAAATAACAAAACTATGTAAACATAACCTCATCAAGTTATTTTCTTTTTAATTTTTTGATCAAATCCCAAATAGAGCCTACATACCTGATTTGGACAAAATCCTTTGACAAATATAAAACCATGCAAACATAACTTGACTACCTATGTATTTTTTTTAAATTCCTTAATCAGATCCCAAATAGAACCTACATACCTGATTTGATCAAAATCCTTTGGAAAATAACAAGACTATGCAAACATAACCTGACCATGTAATTTTTGTAGACATTTTTTGATCAAATCCCAAATAGAACCTACATACCCAATATAAACAAAATCCTTTGGAAAATATAAAAACCATGTAAACATAACCTCACAAAGTTATTTTTGTTACATTTCTTGATCAAATTCGAAACTAGAACCTACATACCTAATTTGAACAAAATCCTCTGAAAAATAACAAACTATGCTCTCTGAAAGCGTTACCGTTACATCGTTACATTTGCGTTTCATATTTTGCAGTTCACTCCCCATTGCCGACAAAATATCAGAACGCCGCAAAAGAAGTTTCGCTTCAAAAATAGATGCAAAGACAAAATAAAACGAAAAAAAAAGTTCGCATAAACAAATTGAATTAATTTTCTTTTTATTCAATTATTGTATTTTCACAATCTGGCACGATACAATAATGAAAAACCATTATAAAACTCGATTCAAAATCAAACACAAACCACAAAACACATACCAATAATAATAACCAGTTTCCAAGAAAAACATAATGCACAAAAACTGTACAAGGAAAAATCCGGCCCTGGACGACACACCAGACGTCAGCAATCCGCTGATGAAAAAACCTCCCACTCTTACCCGGAACGCAACTTAGGCGTCACTCGCCGTTTTCGCGGGTATTTTGCCAGTTTGAACTTAAGTTATTTATTGCGACGTTAATATTTTTCGTATGCAAAAAAAGAATTGTAAGAATACTTTTCAAGTCCAATTGATCATTTAGATGCAATAAAAAAAATACGTGCAAGGGGCCTATTTGCATAAATTTTCAAATGACTTGAAATTTTATATACGTATTATTTGAAAGTCGCCGGCGAAAAAATTTTCCGAAATACCCAAAAATATACTTAATAAATGAAAAAGAAGACGCGATTTTCAATGCATGATCGCAAACGGGTGGGGCTATATTATCCACCCGAGAGAGAGAGAGAGAGAGTCATCTCAGTCAATACGTCAGACGGAGATAGATAGTGTATTCTGTGACGTAGTGGATGTTCATTGGCGCTCTTTGATCGGTGATTACTACATAATTAGAGGTCGTAGGTTGATTTTTTAAACATCAATGGCATCAGTACTTACTAATCCTTTCCTTTTATCATATTTCAAAAAAATGTGCAAATTGCTCATTGGGTCACCGGATTGCTTGATGCGCAGTTCAGTTCGAAACTCGTTCGACTAGTGAGTTTATCTTTTGTGTTTTAGTATCATGGAAGAATAGGTGACTTTATCAGAGTTTCTAATGAGTTAATAAGTTTCATCAGACGGTTGACAAATAATAGCCTAGCTTATACCAACAACTTGGTCCGCGGACCAAGTACCAAATTCGGACTATATCCGAACCAAATATCATCCCCAACAGCTTGGTCCTATCGGACCGAACTAAACGAGTTATCGATGTAAACTAGGCTAATGTAGTTATATTGCACTCAACGTTGTTGACAAAAAAGAAACTGATATAGTGGAGAAAAGCTATAAAGAACTACTGAGTTCATAGCCCACCTGTCGAATTTGACAAAAAAGTCAATCCACTTTCGGCGCAGTACTACTCGTTGAAAATTTTGCACTGACTCCTAGGTAGTGCGTGATTTTTATACTCTGGAGCGAACCAAATGTACGACCACAGAGTGTGCGAGTTAAGAACTTGGGCCAGTCGGAATCGTCATATGATTGGTGAATTTGAGACAAATAAATTGGATATTGACCAATAATCACAGGTATATGGCAAATATGTAGTTTCCAACTATGAATAACAATAACAAAAAAATAATAAATACATTTGACTAGAGCCGCTTGACAGTGACATCAGCAAAAGAATCTTGAAAATGAAGAAACAAAAATAGTACAAAAAATGCTTGGTCATATTTCAGTCATACAACAAAATATTGTTTGTACTTCAGATGTAAATTTCATACGGCCAACCGTTTGTTAAATAATACCTTCGTCGGATAAAGTTAATATATTGATCATGCACTCAGAAATTCTTAAATATTAACTAGCTGACCCAGCGAATTTCATTCCGCCTTATAGTCAATAATGTCGTTTTGAATGAATTTTCCCATAATTTTGTTTTGTTATGAAATTTTTCCGATGCTTCAATAGTTATTCTACCTTTCGAGGAAGAGACAAATCCATTATTCAAAAATCATAAAAATCAGTCCAGCGACAGCGGTTCTTGAGTCTTGCGACACTCTGCGTCAGCCAAACGTCGCCGGATCAAAATTTCTCCTCTGAACTTTAGTGTAGAGACATGCTTTTATGGCAACCATGTTAGGCAGCTTAGACATTCCAAACATTCCATCACAAAACATTCCCCTTCACTTTTCGATAATTTTCCGGTTCGTGCAAAATCCGCCCGGAATATATCCTATCGATGTTAATTTTTTCTAGTAAAATACGTTCTATGTTTGTTTATACCTGTCTTTTCTGGTCGACATTAATCCTTTCGAAAATATAGTGGGTGGACTCCTCTACATGTCCCGATTTTTGAAACCCCCCCCCCAGAGAATATTTCTCGGTGCGCCACTGGTTGATACAATCGACAATCGACTCAAAACATCTCCGCCATTGCCATTGCATTAAGTGTTGGTCATCTTCTTGGACGCATTACTTTCAATATTAGAATTGCACTGTTTTCATGAATCCGAAAAAGGAAAGATGGAAATAAACCAGCATTCGACGACTGCCATGCAGTAGCGACAAATATCCAAATCCAAAAATCTTTGACATGATTTGATGCCACGTCCTTAAATTCTGGCTTCACAAATCCGACTCGATAATGGACCAAATGTATCTGTGTGCATCAATTACACACATATGATTTTTTCGGATTGTTTATTGAATTATTTTATAATATTTAAACAAGAAACTGTGAAGAGACGCAATGCTTGATGTGACTTTTCTAATTGACACAGACAAAAACTGACACTTTCTTCCCAGGTGCAAACAGGTTGAATACCTGAACAATGGTAGAGTTTTTTCCGCACATTTTAGAGACACCCTGTGTACAATATCTCGAGGTGCATCCCCACTTATGCAACTATAAACAGCAACAGAACGCAGCGCCGTTGCGAACCGCGTCGCGAACAGGCAACATCATGTCGCCGGCTTTCCACCGGTTGTCACATTGAAGAAATTGGGTGGCATGTTTACTCAATTTTTTTCAAATAACCCATGCACTTCATAAACAGTGGTGAATTTCTGATGCCAACCATTGCAATTACAGATACCTAGAGTAATAGGAAGGCGGGAAATACGAAATATCCGGAGGTGCCTCGTGGCCGAACCTGCCCTCTTTTGAAGGGGGCAAAGTTGAATAACATACAGAGTTTGAGATATGAAAGTTGGTATTGGCCACGGTTTCGTGACTCGCCCTAAAGTATAAAAAGTGATCCCGATCATTGATAATTATCTTAGTTATTCCATTTGACTGATACACACTGTATATTGAACGGTTTAAAATTTATAGGAACGCACTTTAATTGTTTGTATATTTTATGAAGCTATAGAAATTTCTAGCACCTACACAGCTTCAGTGTTTCCTTGTGGATCAGTTTTCAATATAAGATGTGCATATATCATTTTTAGGTTTATTGTTCCAAAGAACAATGATGATAACTAGACCATCCAGCTTTTCAAATGCTTCACGGGTCAACTTATCCTTTGATCGCCTTCTATGGTGCATGGAGCAACTTTGATTATGATAAAAGTTACCGACTTTCCTATTTTTTTTTATCTTGCAGGAATATGGTGCGCAATACCAGAGAACTTTGGAGGTCAAAAAGTGTAAATACTACAAAGAGAAAGTTGTCGAAGAAGCTATAAAAATGGTAGAAGACATTTTTTTTTGTCGAGAACAGAAAACATGGTTCCTGTATCTGTAATTCTTCATACCTACTTTGGTGATAAAATACATATTTTATTGAAATAAAAACGTAACTATTCAACTTGTAGTTGTTATTTTTTACACAAACATGTTATTATTCAAGTTAATTATCAGAACATTTATTTTTTCGGTGATTATTGCATAATATACGGTTTTTACTTATTTCTTGATTCCTATATTTAAAATCTCTTATATGGCAAACGCCAAACAACTTTGAACCCACGTCATCGATGGCACCAAGCGCGTGGAGATGTGATTTATATTGCTGGTGACCAAATGTGGATTCCAGCAAACTTCATAACAACGCGCCTAGTGGCAACGATGACGTCGATTAAAAGTTGTTTGGCGTTTACTATACAGCAAATGCCGAACAACTTTCGATCTACGTCATAATTGCCACCAAGCACGTTGTTATGAAATTTGCTGGTGGTCAAATTTGGTCACCTGCAAATCACATAATAACTTGCTTGGTGGCAATTATGACGTGAATCGACAGTTTTTTGGAATTTGCTGTACATATATAGTAAACGCCAAACAACTTTGAATCTACGTCATCGTTGCCACCAATCGCGTTGTTATGAAGTTTGCTGGTGTCCACATTTTGACTATTTCTGATCAAAATTTATTTAAATGAATCTAGCGGCGACCGCGAAGGTAACAAATCCAAAACCAAATAAGCATTTTGTCAGTCCAATACGCAATACGGTCTTTACTTATAGTACAAGAAACAGTGACGATTTTATATTGTACAAATGTCACACGTCCCGAGATCCATAGGTAGGTATAGTAGGTACTAATCACGAGATTACAAAAATTCAACCAATTGCAAAGAAAGTCAAAAACTGTGATAGTTTCGTGGAGTTTAATCGTCTACTGAGACCATATTATGTTTTGTATATTTTTTTTTATTTTCAATGTTTTCAAATCTTTAATTTTAATTTATACGTTACCTTTACTTTTCAAGTATTCTTTTTATGCGTCATTATTTTGTTATAATACGTATTTATATGTATCTTTAAGTTCCGTTTAGTTCACATTATTATATTGTTTTACGCTAAATAAATCATTAATTCATTCAAAGTGACATAATTAAACTGTAGTTCTGTACGGCAGACGAATCCCATGGAACACAACCGCAAAAATGAGGTAAGTTAAAAAATTATTATCTTTTCACTGTGATTTTTCGGGTCGACTACTTAAGAAATTGAACTGAGATGTCAACATTTGGGCAAATGCCATAGGGTGATATTAATTCCTGTTTTAGTAGGCTATTTTTCATGTTGCTATCATTCATGTTGCGATGGCGAAGGCGTTGTTAACATAGTAACAAGTTTGACAAGTTCCCATAGTATCCGTTGCGATTTATACCATTGCCAAAAGAAAAAAGACGAAGAGGACCCTTAAAAAAAGCATAAACATCATATTATATGGAAACAGTGACCGTTTTTTCATTATTTGGCTAGAAAAAATGAAGTCAGAGAATCTGTATTATGTGGGTTTTACTGATTTCGTGTAATCCGTTAGGCCTGCCTATCACTTTTACCATGAGATGGCGCCACCAAATCAACTTCACCCTAATTCTAATACATAATTTTTACTATTGTAATTTCGTTCCGGGATTTTTGCGATAAATGCGATATAATATCCGCCCGGAGACACAAAATATCCCAAATGTTTTGTACCGCGTGATAAAAAGTGATACTTTAGTGCTGGTAATTAGTGACTGAATGATCACTTTAGTCGCGGAAGTACGAGAAGGTAGTTTACTCTTGGTAGTTTTTCACGTTTTCTTGTTTTTCGACTCCCTGTATTTTTTCTTATTTCAAATAAGGCAATAGACTTTTCAAATTAAGCAGATTCATTTATTTATTTAAAAATGAACTTATTAGACGCTTGGGAGTCTATCTGTGGACATGATAGTGGACATGCATACAGGGTGTGACAAATTCGAGAATACAGTGTGAATCATTGAAACGTGAACGCTTTATTGCGACTAAACAGTTAATGATATCGAAATGAGTAGAACGTATTTGTAAGTATTTGAATACTGGATGCCACAGTCAGTGAAGTTTGTGAAAACGTTTCTCAATAAACAGGGTGTATCCTCTTTGCAGAGCGGGCATCAAAAGAGTTTTTTGAATGGCAATCCTGTTTATCTTTTTTTATTTTTATTATATTTGAATTTGCATCTTTTTGGGCATCTCAAATACGTTTAGTTTTTGCAATTCGCTTCAACCATTCAAAAAATATTCCACTTTTTCTAAAAATTGGCGCGTTTGGAACCATTGATTGAGATTACCTCAGAGCACTTGGTTTTTGAGATATCAAGTTGAGACTTTGACAGTGTTTAAGCAACTGCCTTGGCTATCTTTTGGTGGCAATGCATTCGATTTGATTTTTGGTGCTTTGAAGTTTACCAACATTGAAGTGTCACGGCAAAGTTGTAATATAATCCAAATCGACGGCATTTGCCATCATAAGATACCCAATAAGGAAGTTGCATGGACACTGGCAAAGTCTCAACTTGATATCCCAAAGTGCTCTGTGGTATCTTTGATCAATGGTTGCATTGGTTGCAAATGCAAACGCATCAATTTTAAAAAAAAGTGGAATAAACTTTTGAACGAATGAAGCGAATTGCAAAAACCAAACGGATTGGAGATTCCCGAAAAGGTGCAAATTGAAATATTTAAAGATAAACAGGGGTATACATGATTTTTGCCATAAAAAACCGCATCCAAAAATAAAAATCAACGAGTCCCAGCATTTACCAAAAAATCAAAACCCTGAATTTGATAAACTTTAGCCGGTCACTGTAAATCACCCAAGTGGTGACACATCATATGCCTAGTTTTATAGGTATATGGGATGGGTGAAATGGTTTGGCTGGCGCCATCTCATGGTAGGAATGTGAGGTGGACTGCTTAAAAGTGTGGTTTGACAAGAATGCACTTTGAGCCGATTAAAAAAATTATTGTCACAGAATGAAACGAAACATTGTAGGAAACTATATACAGACGTTAAATGTCATAAAACTACTCGTCTAGAAATTCCGGAGTCGGCTCCTTCGTTGCTTCGTCCGTAAAGATCTTCTTGACTCATAATATAAAAAGTAATTTACCATTTCATCAATGTAAATAACTATTTCTATACAATAAAGTAAGGGTTATTTCAGAATTGTGATCGGTTTCTATGAAAAAAGATAGTAAATTAGGGTGTTAATTTTGTATTAGTTTGGATATTTTTGGTCAAGTTTGGGTTGGGTTCGGTAATTTTGCGTTTGACAAATTGATGATGAGTTCTTAGGTAAATTAATTAATAAAAACGTAGGTTCCAAAAAGTTTACTTATAGATATAATTATCACTTTATTCTAGAGAAAAATATATTTAGACCTATTATCAACACTAACTTGACAAATTGAGATTACAATTTACAATAATACCATATTACCATATGACTTATGATGTATTGAGAGCTGCATAACTCGGAAACATGCACGACACAGTATCGGCAACGCTGCTATTGATATTCCATTCACGTCTACGTTCCAAATTTGTCGGGACAAAATATTGTCGGGAAAATAACTGTCGGAATAGTTAACTGTCGGGATACTTTACTTTCGGGAAGAATAACTGTCGGGAAATTTCACTGCCGGGCGAAGCAATACTGTCGGGAAGTTTACTGTCGGGATGACAACATGTCGGGAGAATTACATCGAACCGATTTTATGATGGAATGGTTCGAGGAATGGCCGCAGTGGCGCTACAGTAGACACAAATGACGTCATGATCGTAAAAGTGAGGCAACCTCTTATATATTGGGCCTTGGGGATAGTGCGGTAGGACTATGCTTCTCGCCCGTTTACACCGTCTTGCAACGCGTGAACTAAATGATTACGCGTCAAATGTCACAAACAAGTCGAAATTATTTATAAAATCAGTTCCTGACCAAACAACACATATGTAAGTACGCTCAGATCAACGATTATAAACTACACAGGATTGCTCAGTTCCATTTAACGTACGTTTGGCAGTTTTTGTGACGTCATCATTGGTTTGTTTATTTTCATTTGGCCGTTGATCATGTGTCGAGTCGTGTGTTGTGAATTTGTCCAATAGTTTCTGTTTTTCCATGTACTTTCAATGTAGTTTGAGTGGGCGAAGATATACAAATAAATATTTTATTCGTTTTGTTGTGTTAACGGTTGACGGTGTGTAACAATAAATCGATAGCTCAAGAAGGAGCATTTTGTTCACACGAAAGTAAGTGAAATGGCCATTACTCTCTGAGGAAATAGGCTTCTTGTTTAATAATAATTAACTCCAGTACTCCAGTGGTAAACATTATTTTAGTTCATTATGCCTGGGAGAATATGTGCCGTTGCTGTGTGCAAAAACAATCAATTAGGTCTTAAAAAGCAAGGCTCAAGCATAGTATTCCATTCTTTTCCGAAAGGCAAGGATTAGGGATACAAAAAGAGTGAGTGCATCGCTGCAGAAGAAAATACAAGTTTAATATAGATTTTTTGACAGTTTGCTCCGAGGTTTGCTCCGACCATTTTACAGTTATATGACTATGAAAGAGATTTACAGCATGAGTTATTGGGTAAAAGTAGGTACCTATATTACAACTAGGTTTTAAAATTACAAATCTTTAAAATTAAATTTTTGTTTTATGGAAATTTGGTAACGAGCTTTCTAATATTGCAATTCCCATATAGGTACAAAAATATTTTGTTCGACGTGCACTTTTGTACACATACAAATTTAAATTGTAAATTTTATAAATCAATACTTTCAAATGACATATTATTGTGATAGATAGTAGATATTTTTGGGGGTTTAAAAAATTCGACGCCTACCAGTGTTGGGTACGGGACGCCTCGAAAATATAAATCGATTGCAGGGATTTTGAAATCACGCGCATGCGAAAGAACATGTTATTCAAAAACTTTTTTGAAATTTACTCAAACTCATTCATCTTACTCATTTCTGAGTAAGCGGTGTTATCTATGGAGATATGAAAATTTTGTAAATATGAAAGTCTTAGATATTAATCTGAACTTTTCAAAAATCTTATCAAAAAAAACAAAAGACTATCAGAATGTCAATATTTTTTCACAAGTAGCATTTTTTCAATGGAACCCCCTGTATATTATCATATATTTTGAAAGAGCTTATTTTCATGATTTCAAAAATATATACTTTGATACCTTTCTGAGATATTCAAGTTTAAATATATTTAAAAATTGAAATTCACATCCCAGTTTGCTATGGTAAAAATGATAAGATTGTGATTATATCAATGGAATGGATTATATAGATTGAATCAATAAAAATGAAGGTCAAATATCTTCCACTTCTAGATGTTATTCCAAATATTCACGAGTTAATTAATATACATTTGTGCAACTTCATCCATGGCAACCGGGATCTAAATACTAACTTTTACTCATATTTAAACTTAAATATCTCTTGAACGACTCATCAGAAAGTTATCAAACTATATATTTTTGAAGTCAAGAAAATAAGCTCTCATATTATTTATATGATAAAATACAGGGGGTTTCATTGAAAAAAAATGCTACTTGTGGAAAAATATTGACATTTCAAATAGTCTTTTGTTTTTTTTTTGATAAGATTTTTGAACAGTTCAGATAAATACCTAAAACTTTCATATTAACAGAATTTTCATATCTCCACAGATAACGCCGCTAGCATATGGGTCAATATATACGGAATGACCCTGTAAAATAACCGCGTTATTTGAAACTGGAAACATTTCAATAAAGCCATTCTCAATTTTGTATTACGAAAATGACGAAATATGTCATAAGCAAAGTGTTTTAGAATAAGATGCTGATCCTTAAAGGTGTAGATTCTTGATGTAGAATGTAGGTCCGCTTATTTTTTGACATCTATGTTGAAAATTTAAAGATATTATGTCGGTTTTTGATCAGTTCCATGGAGACCGCTTTCCATAATTTGATCAATACAAAATTTGAATTCATTTCTCAATAAAAAAAACCAGAATAAACGATCCGACATTGGAGAAAAAAGATTCTTGAAATTAAATGACGTGGGGAGAATATTCTGTAGGTTAGTTCAGAAGCTTTAAGTAAAATGTTACATTTTTTCTAGAAAAAAAATTCATAAGTTCAACCGAGGTTCAACCATCAAGTGCTCTGCAAGGGGTACCTATATATACGTTGTTTTCATAGTATCAACACCTAACTGATGAAAAAAAATTAAACAAAAATGCTTGTCTGTTAAATGTAACAGATATTGATGTATCACATATTTGTTCAAAAATTTATCCAGAAGGTATTTCAATATAACTTATCTTACCTACTTAATTAATAATATATATATTCTGTGCTTTCATAGTTGCGCAAAAAAAAACACTATTGCAGCTCTTAGTCTGTTACCTATAAATAATTTGAACATAGGCAATTTATTTCAATGAGAGTTGCTTTCCCCCTTTTTTTCGCCACAACCTTATAATAAAATAGGTATGTCCAGCGATGGTCAACCCCAAGAGAGCAAATGTACCAAAAATATCATTGTTCGGCAAAAAGTAATTTTTTATGAAAATACATATTTGCTCCAATGAAAAATACAACTAGGTATTCTTGATGAGAAAAATATTCATTGTTGTCATGATAACAGAAACCAATACAATGTCCAATATGATCCAAATATTCATAGCTCAGTAAAGATGTCGGATTTTTGAAAAAATAATCCCAAACAGAATGATATTTTCAGGAGTGCTTGTGGACTGCCTCCTGAGCATCCAACCAAAAAATCTGACTCGAAGTCCAAAATGACCTGGATAAAAGTTATAGAGGACCCAGAACTTAACAACTTTGCCTCATAACATTTTATGAAAGCTCTAATACCAAACGAGTTACAGCGCATCAAATGACGAAAATAAGCTGAGGAGTGGATTTAAAAACATTTTTTTGCAAATAAATCCTGGATGCAAGTTTCAGAGAAGCAAAGGCTGGACAACTTTTCTTCATAACTTTTTTCATGATCCCTACAAAAATGTTTTTGAAACCATATTCCCGAGATCCCTGTTGCCAGTGGAATTTTGTCATTTGTTGTGCTGTAATTCATCAAATGTTACAGCTGTCAAAAAAATTTATGAGGCAAAAATGTTTAGTTTTTGATCCTCTATAACTTTTATTCAGGTCATTTTGCTTTAAAAAAATGTTTAGAAAACCACCTCTTCAGCGCAAAACCTACCAGGACTTCGAGTCAGATTTTTTGATTGGATGCATCCCTGAAAATATCATTCTGTTTGGATTTTTTTTGCCGATCGCTATAAGCCGACGACAACTTCACAGGGCTATAAACCAAAAATCACACAAAACATATAGGTATACCTAGTTGAAAGATAACACTACACTACCTCCATACACTACACAAATAAAATCACCTGCGAAACTTGCAAAATAAAATCACACAGATTAATAAATTAGGATATGATATTTTCTGAATTCAACTCAAAACGCAAATAGATAGATAAAGTTGTTAAGTCCGTATACAAACTCCAAAATCAATAGATGAATGAATATTGAAAATAATGAAAATACCATAGATGAATACTGAATATATTTACGCTGGAGCCTAACAGCTGATCAAGTAAACAAGTTGCACACGTGACCCTTCTTGGGCCAATAGCGTCAACCCCATCCAGAAGTCCATGATGTACGGTAGGACCAATGCTTGCTTCTCGTTCGTTTACACCACCTTGCAACGCGTGAGCTAAATGAGTACCCGCGTAATTCGTCAAACGTCAAAAACAAGTCGAAAATATTTATCAACACAATTCGCAATAAAAAAAAACATAAGTGAGTACGCTCAGATTGCCTTGAGAAACTCAGACCCAACATAGTTCACAATAATAACAATCAGCATAACCTCATAATTTTGATCCAGATCGAACCAAATCTAGTTCAGTATACCTGCTGGCAAGTACCGAACCAAGAGTGGACCAGCTTAGTTCACAACTGTTTACACCATTCGAACCAAATATTTGGTTCTGATATAGTTCGAATTTAGTACTTGGTGCGCGGACCAAGTTGTCGGTGTAAACTAGGCTGATGTTTTGTGAGCACAAGCCAAGTGATGGTTTTGGCAACGTCTCGATTGACGTTATGTTCACTTCTAGTTCCAACTATGAAACTCTAGACGGCTCTGCAACTACTCAACTAGTTTCAACCTGCTTTCATTCAACTTCAAATGGTATTTTGAAAAACTGAGAAACACACGGTGAAAAATGAAGTGAGTTTTGCGTTAAGATTGAGGTAAGTGGATAGGTAATACTTGGTTGGTACCAGAGATATCGCAATCTAACAGTCATTTTCATGATAGACTGGTAGATATATAGTATCATATTATGGCAGGTATGTGTGTGTCTATGCCTTTCGGGGAATACTGGATGAGAAAAATACATACTCAAATAGGAAAACTTGATTAAATAATATGCCTTATCCTGGATTTCTCACACATATAAGCACCAGCTTCTATGTCATGCGGAAAAACCAGAATAAACGAGTTTTGTTTCGTTCACTTTGGAAAAACAATATGGCGACGTAGATATAGTGCTTTTTGGTTAATCAGTTTTAAAAATTATATTATCAACTCCAGTCCTCCAGAAAATGCTTCAATCACATCACAAAATCTGTAACCATCTACCTATCTTCCAGTTTCAATGTTTTATTGTTTAGAATCAATATTTTTTCCCATCAAATCATAAAACTCTTGTAAGGTTTGGATATGTTTTATGTAAATTTTCACGTCATGAGGTGATGAACATCATACCTGTTGCGATAATATATAAGTTATCAGTGGCGACGCGTGCCTTTTTTAAAAGTGTTACCAAAAAGTAATGATTTTTAAAAAATAAAGTTGATGCGGCGCAGCCGCAAATTTTCGACCGACGCATTCGCCATTTTATCGAAACTTTTTTAGTTTTATGGTCTTTTTCAAATTATTCAAATTAAAAATTGATGGACTGGTGCACTTAATAGGTTCACCTCATCGTCTTTCCTATGACATATCCAAGCCTGTGGAATAAAATAAAACAAATCAGTATCCCCAAACAATAACATAATAATATATAAAACCAACATTGAAAAATTAAATACGCATACTCTTACAAAAAATAACATGAACGAACAAAGCAGAAGAAACATAACTTTGGGAATTATTGTTTATATTTCAAGTCAATTCGGCGATTTCCTTTATTTGCAAAGATTTTCAATGATCTTTTTTTCTTCAAAAGTATATAAGGAGAATGACTTTTCAAGTAGTTGATCGATTACGCAGCGGCACTCATCCATATTTAATAGCACGCACACTGCAGCAATGCAGCCGACGAACTAATTTGAATTATGAATTTACTTTACCACCCTACACCCTAGACACCAAAACAAAAAATGGCAACAACCGTGCGTAAAGTCGCCGCTCGCTCACGTTCTCGCGCCTGGAGACGAGACACGATCTAGGAGTTGACGGCCTATCGCGCGTATAGTGGAGTAAAATCGCAGTGAAATTACGACTTTGAGTGATTCCGAGGTATAACCAAATGAAACCAATACCATCTTGTAGGGGACATCTAGGGACACAGTAAATGGACATTCACAACTTTTTTTAGTAGTACCGAACTTTGAAAACGGCCCTTGAACGCGTCGGAGCTCGAATTATAGAAACTACGTTTTTCTTGACATACACCGCTGTATTAATTCGAAAAATCATGTTACGATTCTGATTTTTTGTACACTTATAAACAGAATGTGAGCGTTTGTGATGGTGATTGAGAAATTTTGAAAATGTTTAAGGTTTTTGAAAAAATAAATCAGGCACATAGAATTATAAAAGTTGTGTATTCAAAACTTCACCCTGCGGTGAGCTATGAGAAATATTGGAAATTTCTATACATATGTATCGACTCAAATGTAGTCAGAACATTGAAAAAGTTTTTAGAAAAAAAATTAAGTCCATTGGTGCAACGGTTTTAGAAATATAGATTTTCATAGAAGAGGCTTGGTATGCGCGCCAATCGCGCGCTGATTTCGGTTGCTGGTGGTGATAGGGGCTAGCAGCGATGATAGTCTGGTAATCTGTAATATAAAATATAGGGAAAGTAATTGAAGTGTCTTATATTTCGTTTACTTTAAATAGTCTCCTCTTCGTCTTCCTCATATAAATCTGGAACCTTGTTTTGACAGCTTTTACAGGAACACGCGCTGCAGCATTTCATTCCCCCTTTTAAGCATATACATTTATTATTTTGGCATAATTTGTCTTTGCAAAAGATGCTCATAAGATATCTTATATCTGTTGGTATGGGATCAGCGGACATCAAAACAGGCTCTAAAACTCCATTGTTCCTAGTCCATCCAAAGTTAACAGGGTCAAGTGGAGGCATGATAGGTACATGACTGCTCAACCAAATACGCAGTTGATATAAGCAACTAAGATTTATGGTTATTTCATAAGTTGATAGTCTTTTTTCCTGATAGCACACTCACCTTAGCACGTGTTGATTGAATGCTCCATCTGTTGGTGGGAGTTCTGAAGCGGACTTATTGGAAGTCGTTGTCAACTTATACCTTAATTGATTAAGGCTTTGGATCGTCTCGTTCTTATTTCTGAATAGTGCCAGTGCAAATTTAGTGGCAATATCAACAGCTTCCGTTGTAGACACAGAGTCCAGCTTTGATAAAATTTTGAAACTTCCGATATTTTTGGAAAATATATCAAAAGCTGTTTTTTTGCCGATCTTGAACATTGCATTTGTGGTATCACACCCTGTTAACACATGTAATGCTGGCAGACAATCACAAATTTCATGTTTGAGTTTTTGCACTATTTCAGATACCGAGATTATCCGCCTTTTGGTTCCTGTACCTAATTCCATAAAAAGAGATGTTTCCTCCAAATTATTTGCTCTAATAAGATCAGAATAGTAGTAAATGAGTAATATTAGTACATCTGTATCGACAGACTTCACCAGAACTCTACTTTGGTGAACTTTCTGATACTCATATAAAACGTGGAGTATAAGTCGCGTATCAGCTTCATCGTGATTCGATTGCAAATCTTTTAATTCGGCTACACCTTCCTTGTTGATAGAAACACATGACTCTGGGTTTTCAAAACCACCAGCGATGATCAATGTTTCTTGTGTTACTAATTGATCAGCTGAGTTTTCCACTAGATAATTACTCACAAACTTTAATAGAGATCGTTTATTCTCTGACAACTTCAAAAAATCCCGAAACTTTATCACTCTTCTATTTCCAGAAACTTCATACACATACGCATCTTTCAAATCACCTCTTCTGCATCTTTCCAAAGACTTGACTGATTCGTCATACTTATCAAAAACGACTGTTATTCTGAGTGCTTCGTACTTTCGACTCAGCGAAAGAATTTGTTTCAGAAGAATAAAAGCAAGTTCATTAAAAGTGGAGAACGCTTTTTCATTAAGTCCTTGAATAAGTACCATGCCATCTATTAGAACTGAATTCACAATTTGAGGAGAGGCAATTGTTCCATATGGTTCCAGTTTTGTTGCTAAATCTGCCCTAGCTGTTTTTCGCATTCTTTCATCTTCGTGAAATAAGCACAACGGAACTGGAGTTAATTCATACGACAAATAGTCGCTCAAGTTTAGGGACTGAAATTTAGCTGCTGCTACTATTCTTCTGAACATAACTTCCGTTCCGACATATTTCTTGGTAAACATAGTATTTTTTGTTTTAATTTCCGCGAACGTTCTAACCTTCTCTTTCTTCACAGGTTCCCAGAAACTTTTGCAACCAGTAATGAGCACGTTTTCAATGAAATGCTTGCTTTTGCTTTCTGCAGTGGCGTAAAAGTTTGAAAGACTATGCTGAATTTCATCTGAAGCTTTTCTTCCTGTGCATATATTTATCAGGAAAGGAGGACCAGATAAATCGAATGGATTGCACCACTCTGTCTCAATATGTGTCATAATTTTGAGTACATCACTTTCATTTCGATTTCTTGAAGTAACACCATCATGGCGTGTTCTGCTTGCATTGTTAAAAAAAATATCTATAAATAAGAACAAAAAAATTAACCAGTGGATGGGTCACCGTGAATACAATACCTTCAAAATGTTGCGCATATGATCCTACAATATGGCGAGTTACCATCCATCCTAAAAGGGCAGTAGGTTTTTGAGTAAAACCGACAACACCCGAGGAACTTTTGCAATCTCTGTTAATGGATTGTTCCAGCGCCATGTCTGAAGCTACGCAATTAAAATTTTTTTCTGACGTTTTTTTTACTACAAAGTTTCCCCGTTTAAGGAATTCATACATCTTGGGATTTTCCAACTCAAGTTCCAACATATCCTTGAGATATATGGGCACCCATTTTGCATATAGATGTCTTCCTCCAGCTACTAAATATGGTAAGAGTTGTTGGGTACACCTCAAATGCAATTCAAAATTTGCGGACCGCTCAGCTCTTAGGAGATTTAGTAAGATATCAACAGCTTTTAAAAAAGAAAGCCAATAATCGAACGTGAATGATGATTCCTTTCCAATATCTTCAAATTGTGAGACTTTCTTCTTTAATGGTTCAAGCTTTGTCAACATATCCCTCAATGAGTTTTCGTCGAACCGTTCGTTTTTTATTTCTTCTATGAAATAATCGGTGTTAGGTTCCTCTACTTGATCTTCCATCCAATTTTTGAAGGAGTCATAAAACAATCGAAACAGTGCATCGGCACAAAGCGTTAGAGCACGAATAGCTCTTGAGTATTGCTTACCCTCCAAAATCTGTTTACAAGAGTTTGTGGCATAAATATCTGTATCAGAAAGCATATTAGTTAAACCACCATCCTTATAAAGATAACCTATACTAGCAATGAAAGCCATGGTAAGATGCATTCCTCCTAACTGAAGGGTGACTTTCCCGCTAATAGCAGGAGGTTCATTCCATAATATTTCTCGTGCTTTTGAGTAAATGGCCAAGACTGCTGTGATAATAATATGATTTTGATTTAAACATTCCGCTAATTGAACCAAACGAAGCATTGAAGTATAGATAGTATCAAATTCTGTGGGAGGATTATTGAGGAACGGTAGGTATGCTATGGTGGATACTTTCACATTTTGATTGCAGATAAGGTTGTGGTATTCGCTCCATCCTAGAAAGGGTTTTTCCTTATCCAAATAACGAAACAATTTCCATGCAAAATTATTGAGGTCTTGGGAATATTCAGACGCTTTAGCAAACAAATTTAAGCTGTTGATCTTTTTAGGTTCTGGTCTCTTATTGGGCTTGAAATATTTTTCAATGTTTTGAAATGACATCTCCACATCTTCAGACTTCAATGAATATTCGGTTGATCTTGGGACTTCATCGGTTGGTTCCAGATGATCAGATTTTTCTTGAAAAACCACCAAAGCCATAGAATGTGTCGTATTCTTCCCGTCGATTGTGTCTTCGTTCAAGTCAAAATTGTCGATGCTTGCATGGATGTAATTTTGCTGCTCTTGTACTATCTCAAGCCCATAAGGTTTGTAACAGTCATGGTCAGTGCTCAAACCTTGTTTTGCTAAAGCAGTGGTCATACTTCTAACATCGCTATAGGAACATGAAAACCCCATTTTATATAGAAGATCTATAACTTTCCTGCTTCTTACGGTATTGTATAAAAATAAGCCTAATCCTATTTGCAAATTATTCTTTGAGAATTCTTTAGAGTAAAAACTCATGATAACATTAGAAAGACCAAGTACCTCGACGCTAATTTCTGAATCATCAGAATCATCATCAGCCAACTCATCAGTTGCCCTTAATAGCCATTTTGAAAACAGCAATAATGCATCCGGCACCTGTTTTCCAAATTCGGTCTTAGATATTCCGTCAAGTGAAGGAAATGCTTTTCTCTGTGCTTTATATTTCGACATAGCAGCTCTCAATATATCGCAGGCTCTGTGAAGTATTTGTTCCTGTGAAAGAGGTGCGCCCTCAAAATATTCCTCTTCTGAACTACTAGATTTAGCGTCATCAGAATTAAAATATTCAGACTTATCCATATCAGATGCGCAAATAATATCGCATTTACCAGGTCGAGATATAAATTCGATCTCCTTCGGAAATTTCTCTAGCAATATTTGCTTCAGTCTGTGGGATTGCACTGAAGTTTCCTCGACAGTTTCAGCAATATTATTGTAAAGCTTACAGACTCCACTCAATGTAAGACTTCCATGTTTCTCAATGACATGTTCCTTAATGTAAGTTTCAGTTTTCAAGCGTGCTTCTCCCAAAACTTTGGCTGTAGCAGTATTATCACGAATTTTGCTTTTTATGTTTCGCTGTGATATGTATTGGCTATAGCAAGTTTTATGATACTTACAGTCAAAGGCAAAAAGATCTAAATAGCTTGCAAGTAATGAGACCATTTCAGTATCATTTCGGTTCTTCGCTGCTTTCAAGATATTATTTCTGGTGGAAGCGCCCGTTCCTATGAATTCAAATAATACGTATTTCAATATTAAAACCATGTAGAAATAATTTATATACCTGTTTGAATAGTGGTAAGTCCTTCTTTTTTCTTTTTTCCTGTTCTTTTGCAAAATAAACACTTCTTACGTATGTCGAAAATTTGCTGGCTATTTCTAGTACAATATTGCAGCTCACTTGGTGGTGCATCAACACTTGATGAATTTTCATTCTCTGTTATACTCACAACATTGCTACTACTAGTATAAGAACTACGACATGACTTGTGAAATTTGAAATTCGTATTTCCCGACAGAATGGAACCCTTGTAGGATAGAATTTGATTGGAAAAGTCATCGTGTCTTTTTTCCGCCATTGTCAATATGGTCAACAAACCCTTTTTTGTAGGTTTACTAACGATGTCTGTTTCTGTCGAATCACATAGTTTTCCGCAAATTAAGCAACTGACACTTACTTCATCCATGGTGTTCGATAAACAGTTGATGGCACAAAATGTCTACAGGTGTCTATGAAGTCTGCACACTCAAATAAGTCAAATAGTTCGATAAAAGGTCAAACACACAAAATATTGAGATCGGTCCGATTAATCTGCAGTACCAACATACAGAACCAAAATGGGGTGAAATATACAAGATCAACATACAAAGCACAAAAAAGTATTCTTCAACCATGTACTCTTATTGCAACTTATTGCAACGCACTGCTCTAGAAATATATGAAAATATGCGGTTGCTCTATTGCTATGTCATTGTGTTTATTCAATTCCGTTACAAGAAACACGCTTATCGATTTCGTCGCGGCTGACGCGGGAACGACCAGAGATATATCTTCGATTGGAAAATTAATATTTCTATGACCGATGAACCAATCGACTCAATTTTTGTTTTAAAAACTTTTTCAGTGTTCTGACTACATTTGAATCGATATATATGTATAGAAATTTCCAATAATTCACATAGCTCACCGCAGGGTGAAGTTTTGAATGCACTATTTTTATAATTTTATATGCCTGATTTATTTTTTCGAAAACCTTGAACATTTTCAAAAATTCTCAATCACCATCACAAACGCTCACATTCTGTTTATAAGTGTACAAAAAATCAGAATCATAACATGATTTTTTGAATTAATACAGCGGTGTATGTCAAGAAAAACGTAGTTTCTATAATTCGAGCTCCGACGCGTTCAAGGGCCGTTTTCAAAGTTCGGTACTACTAAAAAAAGTTGTGAATGTCCATTTACTGTGTCCCTAGATGTCCTCTACAAGATGGTATAGGTTTCATTTGGTTATACCTCGGAATCACCTACCCTTAGAAAACAGCGACTTAGCCGACCTATTTTACTCCACTAGTATCCACAAAAGAAAGTGGTGACATGCAATATCAATATGCAATCGGGTCGGGGCGAGATAGCTGATTATTGGCAGTATAGGTAGAGGCTATATCATTTTCGCGCGGCTAAATTCATATTGCTGTATTGCCAAAAAGAAATAAAATTATTTTGTAGTTGTCATAAAATGTTTTATAACATTTAATTTCATTTTTACCTGTTACCAATGGTAACAGTGGTTACATGGACGCTTCGCCATTGTAAGTTATTCTTCCAAATTACAGTTTCATTGAACAATTTTCGTATCTCGTAATCGTAATATACCTTAATTTTCAAAGCCCCTTCAATCAATCCTTATGTCCAACACAACTCAGCGGTGACAGCAGCTTGACAAACTTTGACAGTTTTGCACACAACACTGTCAAAATCTACCCAGCTACTGTGACCGCTGAGCCTTCGCTGAGCTGTGTTGGACATAAGCAATGCAAAATTTTGTCCATCGTTGACGTTAGATGCGACGTTGCAATACGCTAGGTTTCTGTGACGTCATGACGTCAGCTGTCAGACGGAAATATCCAAACAAGCTATTTTTTATTACCTCAATAGCTGACTTTTCACTCGGCTAATCATATACGCACTAACGGGACACACGATATATGTAATACACCCAAAAATATAGTCCAAAGAAGTCCAAATTAAACACAAACACTGATTTAAAACTCACAGAATACAAAACCACAAGTCACTAAAGCTTGTTTGGATACCAAATTCGGCCACGACCAATCATATGGTGCCTGTGACGTTTTCAAAAACGTCGCGTATTGTTATGTTACTTCATTGCTTGTATATTTCATAGTGTTTTCGATTGGGAAAACAAGAGTTGCACTGGGTTTGACCTCGGGCAAAATCAGTTATGATGAAAATTTGCTCTAGGGCAATCCCAATCAAACATACATTTTGAATCGAGTGCTATGATATTGCACGGTAAAATTCCAATTGAATTGAAATTGGAATCATTGAACTTCTTGAAAATCTAATATTATGTTGTCTCTGCGTAGCGGCTGAAGTGACTCTGAACTAAACTAATAATTAGAAGTCCATTTCTCATTGCCAAATGACAAAATCTTGAGACTTTGAGACCTATCAATAGTTTTGTATTATATAGATCATAGATAGGTACTAGGAACAATTTTTTTGAGAAATTAGGTATATGCACCAGATCTTAAATGAAATTTATTCAGTTTTGAGTAGGTACTCGTTTTCCATAACTCGTTAACGCCAGTATTTTTTTTTTCGGCACTACTAGATTCCAACAATAATAACTCTAACTCGAAATCTGTTGTCCACTCACAGAATGACACAGAATCACCTCACGCAACGTTTATATCCACCATTTTTCATGTTTTTTTTTCAATTTTGCTAATGCACTAAAATTGCACTATACAAGCACGAGCTCAAAGACCTCGTGCCGAAAAATCTGCACTTAGTGCAAAACTCATTGAGCCGGTTCCCCAATCATAAAAATCCACTCGAACATAAATATTGCCCGAGTGTTGCACCGGTGCTGCCCGATTTTACCAATCGAAAACGCTATTGACGGCTCTGCATTAACCCCCATATGCACCGTAGAAATCTAATCCGGATGAAGTCTTTATCGCGATTATCTTCCATACCACCTAATGGAAAATAATCGCGATGAAAGGTTGATTTATAAACTTGCCGTCCGCCGTTACGGTTGACGTTTGCCGGTGACGCCAACGTTGCCGTCGCCCAATGCATTTATAAACTTTTATACCGTCGATTGTCGTCGAAAATTTTCAAATTTTTCGTTCACTTACTTTGACGTTAATTTGTTTTAGTTCAGTGAGATTTGGTGACTGACTCGAGTATATTTTGGTACAAATCTTGATTTTATGATATAAAAACATGAATTATGGGAACAAAAACCTATTGAGCCATTTTCCTATGGCTTAAGCTACGAACGGCGGACGGCAAAAGATGGAGATGAACGATCTCTAGCGGTGCGCCAACGGCAGACGGCATGATATAAATGTATGCAGGCGCGTCCATATGTCTATCTCGAACGTCAAACGTTAGCGTAAGCGGTAACGGCGAACGGCGAGTTTATAAATCCCACTGAAGTCTTCATCCGGATTAGATTTCTACGGTGCATATGGGGGTAAGCCATTCCTGACCTGACCTGACAGAAGACCGACTGACAACTGACAGTACTGACACTGACAGACACTGTAGCGCTACTTCAAATTTTCCTTGGTCGATCTTCTTGAGACTTTTCCAATTGCCGTAAACTCGAGCGCCACCCTTTGGATTAACGTGGTAAAGGGCCCACATGCCTTTCGAGTAGCCTTTAAACAGTGGAGGGTGTAATGCCCAGGGGTCGTAGAGTAAACATAAATAAAACCAACAATTCACCAAAATAGCATTCCCGTCTATTATCCGAAAATAAACATAACTTCAACACGCATAAACCCAAGGTATTTACTTAAAACCTTATCTTACTGGAATGTGTCAAAAATAATAAATTCCGAACGCCTTAAGCAAATCAACAACATTTCGTATAAAAAGTAAAGAGAGAGAGATAGAGTGTGTAACGTGGTTCAGGATTACGCGTCCCCTTTATTATTATCACGACGCGCAGGAAAAATACAGCCGTCCGGGGCTTTAACAGGATTTTACTGCCGGGGCATGATCAGGACTTCTTCAACAGGAACGCAGGCAAGACAATGAGGGTACAAAGCTTCCAGGGATGTTTTGCGACGTAGTCCGTAGGGGTAGTACCCAACCCCCTTCAGCTCTAAGATTCCAGGTTTTCTGGATTTTATTTACGCGTACCGGGTAATGGTGACGGCACAGGTTGTACTTCAGTTTCATACTCTTTTGTGGAGACATGAGCCTACCCCTGTAACATGCCAGCTCGATCTGCCCTTGTCTCCACCCTAACATGCATGTCTGAGCGGAACAAAAGAGTGCAACCCTGTAACATAAGCCAGCTCGCTGCACCCTTAAGCTTCCCTAATCAGGCAGGACCATAGACATATTATACGTCTATGGGCATGACGCTTTCAGCCTAAACGTATGTCTGAGCGGAACAAAGGAATGCAACCCTGTAACATAAGCCAGCTCGCTACACCCCTAAGCTTCCCGAATCAGGCAATACGTTCTCAGGCCCTGTGTGTATGAGCGGAACGAAGGAATGCAACCCTGTAACATAAGCCAGCTCGCTGCACCCCTAAGCTTCCCTAATCATACACACCCTCATTCATGCACCATTCGGACCCTTTCACACACAACCTGTATCCTTACCATATACCTACCCTCCTTTGAGGTTTTCAGCGTTACGGGGAGCTGAGGGTAGTGAAAGTACCTTACCTTGTCCGGAGCTGGTTGCTGGCTGCTGGTCGGTGGATTAATTCCTCGAAACTACCGATGATAAATTCATAAAATGTTAATTCAGGTTGGCGCGAGGTTTCATACAGCAGAATAAAATTCCCGGGAATTTGTTATATGAAAATAGAAAAAGAAAAGGCTCGATCGATTGATTAATAAGAAAGTTACCGGAAAATTATAGTAACTTCGTTACACACCCCTCTCTCTTCGACAAAAATATTTATTCTTAAATATTTTCACATTTATAATGTCCTGTAAATCTACTTACAAACAACCTTTATATAAAACAAATTAGTTCTTCTAGTGTCTTCTCCATCAGGCGTTCTGGGGGTACCAGGCGTGGTTGGATCCGAGTCCGTAGGTCCAGGTCTAGGAATGGGACCATACATCTGAACAGAAATAAAAAAAAAAGTTAGTTGGCTGGTTTAAGATCCTTGACATGGATCCGCAGGAGTTTTCTGCCGGTATTGTCTTTCAGGTCATATACAACAGGAGAAATGACTTTGGTCACGGTATATGGTCCGGAGAACTTGGGAGCCAGCTTGGCTGCAAAGCCCTTAGCTGCTGATGAGAGCGGATGCTCTCTCCTCATAACTTTATCGCCCACGTGACATCTCCAGTCTCGTCTTCGCAGGTTGTAGTTGTGACTTTGTGTGGTGAACGCTCGCCCTAAGTTAACACGTACTAGTTCGTAGACTTCCTGGAGACGTTTCACTCGTTCGGAGTGGGTGATAATCTGGTTGTTCGCAGGTTCCTCATCTGAGCCTGATTCTAATCCCATGACACGGTAAACAGCTTTCGGAGGATCCAACTCTCGACCAAAATTGAGAAAAGCGGGTGAAAATCCGGTGGAATCTTGTCTGGAACTATTGAGGGCGAACACTAATTCGGCCAGGTGTGCATCCCATTTCCGGTGGTTATCGTCACAGAACTGGGCAATCATGGTATTGATCGTTTTGTTGGTGCGTTCTACAGGGTTTGCTTGCGGCGTGTATACAGGGGTCAGCCGATGAGTAATCCCCATCTCCTGTAGAAGTTCCTTGAACGGTCGTCCGGTGTATTGCGTCCCATTGTCCGTCAGGACCGTCTGGGGACATCCAAACTTCGTGACGATTTGTTCGTAAAGTGCCTGCGTAACTGCCCGGGAAGTTGCCTGTCGGATGGGACGACACTCTACCCATTTGGTAAAACGATCCTGGAACATAACCAACCAGTTATTTCCTTTTGAGGATCGTGGCAGTGGTCCTATCAAGTCGGTTGTGACAGTTTCCCATGGATTTTGGTTACGAGATGGTTGCATTTTGCCAGGCGTCTGTTGTTGGGATGGTTTATAACGTTGACAGGAAACACAACTTCTCACATGCCGGGCTATGTCCCTCATCATTCCAGGCCAATAATATTTGCGACATATTCTGGCGGTAGTTTTGGCGATGCCACGATGTCCGGCCAATGGTGAGTCGTGATTTTCTTCCAGAACGGCTCTTCGGGAAGATTTTGGTACACAAAGTTTCCATGGGTCCGTCATCTCATCCTCGGTGAGGTCAGTCAGGTCCCAGAAATGTCGATACAACTGGCCATTCCGGATGCAAAGGTCAGGGTGACTGGTTGGATCATTTTCAACGGCGGCTTTCTTGGCGGTATACCAGGAACACGGCTCAAAATTGGTCACACTTAGTAACGGCTCTGGCTCATCGTATTCATTGCAGTCCAAAGGGTCTCGAGAGAGGGTATCGGCAACTTTGTTGAGCACCCCTTTGCGGTACTGGATTTTGAAATCAAACTGCTGCAGATAAATACTCCAGCGAGCCAGTCTTCCAGAAGGACTTTTCATCGAGTGAAGCCATTTCAGGCTTTGGTGATCGGTTACCACTGTGAAGTGATATCCTTCCAGGTAAGGCCTCATCTTCTCGATGCCCCATACAATCGCCAAACACTCTTTTTCAGTGACCGAATACTTCTGTTCCCCTGGACTTACACTTCGGCTTGCATATGCAATCACGTGATCTCCGTCTGATTTGTGTTGAATTAACGCTGCTCCTAACCCACTATCGGATGCATCAGTCTGCAACACGAATGGCTTTGTAAAATCAGGACAAGCCAGTATGGGGGCTTCGGTTAAGCATATCTTCAGAGTGTCGAAAGCCGCTTGCTCGGTATCAGTCCATGTCCATTGATTTCCTTTCTTCAGCAATCGGTTAAGAGGGCTGGCCTTTTGAGAAAAATTATGGACAAAACGTCGGTACCAGGAAGCGACTCCGAGGAAGCGTCGTAGGCTTCGGATGTTGGTTGGGGCAGGAAGATCTCGTATTGCGGCAACTTTATCAGGATCGGTTCGTATGCCTTCAGAAGTGACCAAATGTCCCAGGTAACGTAGTGATCTTTTCCCAAATTCGCATTTCTCAGGATTTATGCGTAGATTGGCGTCACGCAGGCGTTGGAATACTTCCCTCAGGTTGTTCAGGTGTTCCTCAAAGGTTTCTCCCAGGATAATGATGTCATCGAGGTAAGCGAAGCAAAAAGGATCCAGTTCTGGGCCAATAATTCGGTCCATCAACCTCTGGAATGTGGCTGGCGCGGAGTGCAAACCAAAGGGCATTACTTTGAACTGGAACAAACCCATTCCGGGTACAGTGAAAGCAGTGATCGGCTTACTCCTTTCAGTCAGGGGCACCTGCCAGTATCCCTGTTTTAGGTCAATGCTGGAGATGTAACGAGCTTTCCTCAGCTTATCCAGGATGGCGTTGATGTAAGGTAACGGGTATGCATCTTTTCGGGTAACTGAGTTAACCTTTTGGAAATCGATGCAAAACCGGTATTTTCCATCTTTCTTTTTGACTATGACCACTGGCAAGCTCCATGGGCTGCTGGATGGTTCGATAATCCCATCGTCCAACATCTGTTTTACTTCAGTGTTGATTACCTCTTGCATCTTGGGGTTCTGGGGTCGGTATCGTTGCTTGATGGGTTCTGTATTGAGCAAATGTATGGCGTGCTCTACCAGGGGTGTCGTACCAGCGATTTTCTGGAACTCTGACAACTCATGATTCAGAAAAGTCTGCAACCGGGATTCTTCGGTTGGTGTCAATTCCATACAAATTTTCGTTTGAATCTGGCCAATGGGGCTGCATGGGGCAGTGAAGGGCAACAGCTGATCCTGCAGGTAGACCTTTCCCGATCCCAAGTCGAGTCGGAAATGTTGTCTGGCTAATATGTCCATGCCCAGGACCATGTCTGAGGTTAGTTTAGGCAGGTGACTGACTGTTTCATGAAAAGTGATGTTTTCAATCGTCAACGGGATGTGGTAGGCTTTGGTGATATTGATGATGCCTCCATCAGCCACCTTCGCACTCCGTACCACTGGATCGGCTTCTGGATAATTTTGATACTGGCACATGTTGGCAACACTATCTCCCATAAACGAATTCGCCGCTCCTGTATCTATCAGGGCTAGGAACGGGGTGCTGTTGAGGAGGATGTACACATGGGGTCGCACATCATGTGATCTGGCTGGATTCATCGAGGTGTCATGAGGTAGGGGATGCTGACTTGACCTCGGGCTAGAGCAGCATCTCCCTAGTTTCCCGAGCTGCCGGGATGGTTGCAGGAGCAATCTCGGGACATAACTCCTTGTTTCCCACATCTGGAACAGAAAAGTCTGGAAGGGTTTCGGCATCGTGTTCTTATGTGGCCTTCTTCTCCACATTTCCAGCATACATTTGAACGTAACCAATTACCAGACGCAGGGGCTTCCTGTCGACGGGCCTGGGGTGGACTGTGGTTGCTTCCTGGTGTTCTGGACGTCGTGGCAGGTCTATTGGTCAAGGAAATGTCGGCAGATGGACGATAGTGACCTCTGGCCTGCATCTGGCTGGTACGTAACTCAGATAGCAAGGCTTCTATTTCCCGTATGGTGCGGGTTAATTCCACCACACTGGAAACGTCCGTCTTCCGTATATGCTGTCGGTACTCTGGCAAGAGATTTCTATATAGCCACTGACGTTCTTGATCCGCCGTGAAGTTCCCATGTCTTCGGAGGAGGGTTTGCAGGTCCGTGATGTACCGATGGGTTGGTTCATTAGGTCGTTGAAGACGAGGGCTGATTTCTATCTCTAAGTCGGCAGCATAGTTGATTGGAAAGAAAAGGCTGCGAAATTCATTCAGGAAATCCGCCCAGGTTCTCCAATGGGACCGGTTATTACGAAACCAGAGCGAAGCATCTCCTTCCAGCAATTCAGGCATGTGTGGAAGTAACTGGTCGATCACAATCCCCTGGGAATCACATATCTCGTGAAGTCTTTCGATGAACGTAACTGGATCAGTTCTGCCATTGAAGTGGATGTTCCACTTGTGTACTTTCAATGAAGGGACATTTGTCGGGGTGACCAAGGGTGGCTGGATCGTGATAGCTGGTATGGGCCTTGCCATACTAGGAGCGGTGTTAGCTGAGGTGCCAGGTGGCGGATAAGCAAACGCCTGGGTGGTAACTGTGGGAGAGGCCCTGCCTAACTTGATGTGGGTAGTCAAACGCTTCCTCAAAACGTCCACTGTACCACTGGTATCCAAGCCCAAGTTCAGGAGCTCCACCAGCAATTCATCTTTCTTCAACGTGTAAACCCAACTCACTCGACTATCAGTTGGATCGAAGAAGGTGGCACCTGAAGCGGATGTTACAGCCGGGGAAGTGAATGGTACAGCCTGGGATGTGAACGTTACTCCCTGGGATGTGAATGTTACCACCGGGGATGTGGTCGCCTGGGTCGTAGTTGCAGCTGGTGGGTTGAGAAGCGGGTCACTGGCGCTGGGTCTGGAAGTTCCTTCTTCATTGTCACTGGCAGGCATTCTTGACTGTATCTGGTTCTCTGGGTAGACTCTCTAACTGGATTCACTGGTCCGTGTCTTTAAGAAATAAAACTTTCTGTTGATGTGCACTCTGGTTGGTGTCTCACATCAGACTCCTCGACTGGTACTCAGGTGTTGTTATTCAAGGAGTAGGATCCATTGGTGGGGAAAACGATCATGCGCTCAGGTTGTTCTCCCTCTCTCCAAAATGTTCTGGCTATGAATGGTGGGGCGTTGGATTGTCGTAACTGGAACATGGATGGAATTTTTCACACGCGGTGGCCAAAAATGGAATCAGCATACTCGATTTATTCGAAAACGAGGTGTTACTTCGAGAAGTTTTTGGCGCATGCGCAGTAGAAAATCGATAAAATATGACTTCATGGGGTTTCTGGTGCCGTACGAAACCATTCTCGACTATTTAGAACCGAAAAATCGTGGTACTTTCGAAACTATCCGTCAGGTGGATTTCTGGCCTCGAAATTCGGATTACGAATCCCCGGATTAGTCGAAATCGAGTCCCATCTCGATTTTCTGGTTGGCGCATGCGCAGAAGAAAAACCGTCGAAACGGTGCATCCGGGCTTCCTTCATCATGTGGAACCATTTTTGATCATCTGGGCGGAGAATAACTGTCAACTCCAAAACTATTGGTCAGGTCCATTTGTAGTGTCGAAATTCGGGCTCAGCATCCTCGGCTTGATCAAAAACGAGTCCCCTCTCGATTTTCAGAATGGCGCATGCGCAGAAGAAAACTCACGAAACGACGTATACAGGCTTCAGGAACCATAAGGAATCATCTCCGACCGTCTGGAACGGAGAATGGCTGTCAATCTCGAAACTCTTGGTCAGGTTCATTTATCGTGTCGAAATTCGGATTCAGCATCCTCCGTTTGGTCGAAAACGAGTCGTATCTCGGGTTGGAGATTCGCGCATGCGCAGACCGGATTTTGATAAAAACAGCTGATACGGGCTGTCCGCGTGGTTTCGAACGTAATCTAGTTGGTTAAAACGGGGAATGCTTTTATTAAAGGACGTACGGGGTGAAAAGTGGTGAGAAAACGCGGTCCCTGCTCGGGCGCCATTTTGTAGCGCTACTTCGAATTTTCCTTGGTCGATCTTCTTGAGACTTTTCCAATTGCCGTAAACTCGAGCGCCACCCTTTGGATTAACGTGGTAAAGGGCCCACATGCCTTTCGAGTAGCCTTTAAACAGTGGAGGGTGTAATGCCCAGGGGTCGTAGAGTAAACATAAATAAAACCAACAATTCACCAAAATAGCATTCCCGTCTATTATCCGAAAATAAACATAACTTCAACAGCATAAACCCAAGGTATTTACTTAAAACCTTATCTTACTGGAATGTGTCAAAAATAATAAATTCCGAACGCCTTAAGCAAATCAACAACATTTCGTATAAAAAGTAAAGAGAGAGAGATAGAGTGTGTAACGTGGTTCAGGATTACGCGTCCCCTTTATTATTATCACGACGCGCAGGAAAAATACAGCCGTCCGGGGCTTTAACAGGATTTTACTGCCGGGGCATGATCAGGACTTCTTCAACAGGAACGCAGGCAAGACAATGAGGGTACAAAGCTTCCAGGGATGTTTTGCGACGTAGTCCGTAGGGGTAGTACCCAACCCCCTTCAGCTCTAAGATTCCAGGTTTTCTGGATTTTATTTACGCGTACCGGGTAATGGTGACGGCACAGGTTGTACTTCAGTTTCATACTCTTTTGTGGAGACATGAGCCTACCCCTGTAACATGCCAGCTCGATCTGCCCTTGTCTCCACCCTAACATGCATGTCTGAGCGGAACAAAAGAGTGCAACCCTGTAACATAAGCCAGCTCGCTGCACCCTTAAGCTTCCCTAATCAGGCAGGACCATAGACGTATTATACGTCTATGGGCATGACGCTTTCAGCCTAAACGTATGTCTGAGCGGAACAAAGGAATGCAACCCTGTAACATAAGCCAGCTCGCTGCACCCCTAAGCTTCCCGAATCAGGCAATACGTTCTCAGGCCCTGTGTGTATGAGCGGAACGAAGGAATGCAACCCTGTAACATAAGCCAGCTCGCTGCACCCCTAAGCTTCCCTAATCATACACTCCCTCATTCATGCACCATTCGGACCCTTTCACACACAACCTGTATCCTTACCATATACCTACCCTCCTTTGAGGTTTTCAGCGTTACGGGGAGCTGAAGGTAGTGAAAGTACCTTACCTTGTCCGGAGCTGGTTGCTGGCTGCTGGTCGGTGGATTAATTCCTCGAAACTACTGGTGCGTCGCCCTAAATACACTCCTGAGCCAGTCCCCACTTGAAGCACACTACGAGAGCTGGGGAACTGCGCGCGTTTTGCATACGTTTGGTACTGGCCAGGGTTCTTCTACTTTGTGAATTCTTTACTTTTGTACCGATGATTAATTCATAAAATGTTAATTCAGGTTGGCGCGAGGTTTCATACAGCAGAATAAAATTCCCGGGAATTTGTTATATGAAAATAGAAAAAGAAAAGGCTCGATCGATTGATTAATAAGAAAGTTACCGGAAAATTATAGTAACTTCGTTACAACACACGTCACACACCACTACACACTACACTCGCGGCTGGATGTAGCTCCCGTCATCGATTTTTAAAATCAAGGCTCCCATGCACAGACCACAGTGTTGCCGTATCTCTGTCTGTAAAAGTTGGGCTGCTCGGATTGTTAGGGAGAGTGGGGAACAGGCTGATTGTTTATGTTTATGATGGGGTTATTTTGATGTTTAAAATTTGTGTCTTGCATGTTGCACTTACATCGCATCAGAATATTCATAAATACAATTAAATACCTAGATTCCATTCCGTTTTGATCATAGGTCTATAATGGATAGTTTGTGAAAAATCATTTTCAACCAATGAAAACCTGAACCCGCTGAACCGACATTGCAAAAATCATTTAAAGACGAAAATACTAAAGCATCCTCAGGCGAGTATTGTGCCGTGACTACTTCACCACAAGACTGGCAATAAAAAACACATTTCAGGATATTCTTTTGTGTGAAACATATATGGGACTTTTTTTTTATTAATTGCAGATCCAAAATTTGAATATCATCAAAAGTTGGTGTATGTTCTATATTATGTTCTATCCACTTATTAGTTGCAATTAGAATGGTTGCACATCAAACATCATACACGGGGTGGGTCAAAAAATATAGAAATTGATGAACGTAACAGCAGTAAATTACCTAACACTTATTTCAAAAAAATCCGTAAAATGTCGTGAAAAAAAGTTGTCTAGAACTAAAAGTTATGCCTGAATATTAAAGTTGTGACGTAGGTACTGTTTTTTTTTTAAATCATCTTCAATTATCATTTCCTCAAGAAATTGTGACATTCATAATTAAGTTGATAATTAAAAGTGGAGGTTAGAAGTCAACTTAACCAAAACAGAATACATGTGCATAGGAGGAACACAACAAGATTTGATGCTGGAAGATGGACGCACACTAAAATCGTGCAGTAAATACAAATACCTAGGCCTAAACATAACAAATGACGGGACTTTCGATGAAGCTATCAAAGAAAGAAATATACAAGGCAGAAAAGCTATAAGAAGGCTAAACACTATTCTGTGGGACCAAAAAATCAGCAAGGCAAATAAACATCGTATTTACAACACGATCGTGAAAAGCATTGTGACATATGGTAGTGAAGTCTGGCAACGGAAAGAGAAGTCTATGAAAACACTGGAGGCGACGGAAATGGACTATTGGCGGCGATCGGCAGGCAAATCCAGGTTGGAGAGAATACGGAACGAAAGATTTCGAGAAGTGATGGGAGTCAAACACACGATAGTGGAAGACATCAAAATAAAGCAACTAAAATGGTACGGGCACGTGCAAAGAATGAGTCCAGAGAGACTCTCAAAACAAATCCTACAATGGACACCAACGGGCAGAAGAAGAAGAGGGAGACCCAGAAAAAGCTGGAGAGAAGGAATTGATAAAGAAATGGAAGAGAGGGGGTTAGAAGAAGGCCAGTGGAACAGCCGAGCCGAATGGCGACTGGGTATCGGAAGACGTCGTAGAACGTTGTGAAACCGATATTAAAAAAAAAAAAAATAATTAAATTGATCAAAATCAGATCAGCTTCGTATAACTTTTTTCAATTTCGAGCATTTTTGTGAAATCCACTCAGATTTTAATTTTTTTAGGAAATCACATAGTTCATATTCGTTGCAATGCAACAATATTGAACAAAACTTTGAATTTCCGCAAAAGATCTCGTTAACATGGTGAACTATCAATAATCATAATGTAGGTATAGGTATATACCAATAAACTATCTTATACAAAGTGCAATTTTTGTATTTGATACCATTATACCTACCTGAGTTTATAATTTAATACAGACCAAAATAATCTAGGGCGCTTTGTTTTGGTAATAAGGCAAAACTCTAGATTCTGTACACCTTTTCTTTATAACGTTTTGCTGTATTTTTTAAATAAGCGTATAGGCAGGTACATTACTCTTGTACAATTTTTATATTTTTTGACCTACCGTGTATAATGTTTGACTTACAACCATTCTAATTGCATCTAATAAGTTTATCGGCTATGCATCATCTTTTCGTGATATTTGAATTCTGGTTTTGCAATTAATAAAAAAAAAACCCATATTATGTTTTACACAAAAAATATCCTGAAATGTCTTTTTTATTGCCAGTCTTGTGGTGAAGTAGTCACAATACTAATAATAATAATAATAAGTATTTAATTGTATTTATGAATATTCTGATAAGATGTATGTGCAAGATGCAAGACACAAATTTTAAACATCAAAATAACCCCATAAACATAAACATAAAGATATAGCCTCCCTACCCTCCCTAACAAACCACAATCTACAATCCCAACTCCCAACAGTCCCAACTTTTACAGACAGAGATACGGCAAACGGCAACACTGTGGTTGGTGCATGAGCCATTTTAAAAATCGGTGACGGGAGCTACATCCAGCCGCCAGTCACACTCATTGATTAATGCTTGGTGTCATTAATCAATGGTCACACTACACCAGTCACTGACACACCACAGACAGTGAGACAGTCAAAAAAAATACGTTGAAGATGGCTGACTTGTTATCGGTACCGTTAAAAAGACCAAGTGATGTTGATGTCATCACACCATTAAAAAATTTAATTCAATCGCGATATAGTACGGCTGACAATCCAGAAAACTGTTCAGAAGCCGTTAGTGAGTTTTCCAAATTAAGAAATAACGCTATATGGAAGGCTTTCGAGAAGTATGAAAGCTCACTGGATATTATTTATGGGTATGATTCATCTTATTATTGGTTTATTGTGTGTGTTTATAAATGATTTTTATCTTTATGTAGGTATTATGATCAGCTGGTGGCATTAGAGAGCAAAATCCCATCCCAAGAGTTGAATGTACCATTTAAATGGAAAGATTCTTTTGATAGAGGAAATATTTTTGGACACAAAGCTAGCTTGAGTGAGTACTTTGTTGAAATACTTGAGTGACTCATGCCTATGCATGTGATTGTAATCTTATACTATCATGTATTGTATTGTGTCATTAGTGACTGCTATCGATTAAAACAATATAGGGTGTTTATTAATTGAATGCCGATGCCGATACTTGAGGGTGATAATCCTTGAATGATTTTGAGACAAAAAGTCGAGGGGCAAACCACTCACAAAAATGTGTACACTAGAATACCTACCTTTTTTCCCAAAAAATACCTCCAAATCATACAAAATACCTAGTAATACACTTAATATACCCAATAATATCTGGTAATACCTACGAAATACCTTGTATTATCTACTAAATGCCCAATAATATCTACGAAATGCTCAATAATACCATTGTAATACCTGGTATTACCTTTGGAATACTGGATAATACCTCGCTTATACCTATCATATTAATACCTTTGTAATACCCAAAAAACAATTTCAACATTTATTATAACCGAGATTATAACGATAGAAATTGTTTCAATAGACAATTTGGTTTTAGTTCGGGTTATTATTTGTTGAAAAGAAATAATAAAATATATAATATCTAACTAAGTTTCTAACACTTTATTTCTGAATAAGTTGCATAATACAGGGTGTCCCGGAAAAACGTCAGGGAACTTAGGACGGTGATTTTATGTGACAAAATAATGTTGGTAAGTCATATAACGAAATTTTGAAATCTAAATATTTTTCGAGTTACCGGCACTAAAAGATTATTTTTTTTATATATTTATTGATATATTTCGGACATTTCTTACCGGATCAAAATGAAATTTGGTACAAAGTTTCAACTTGTTTATCTTTAACGTTCTGTGGCAAAAATGTTTCTCTACTTTGCCCCTGGAGAGGCTTTACCTGAAATCCAAATTTCATATTTTGCATATCCTTTCGTTTCGACAGATTCCTCAAATACAAATAATATGTCGATTTAAAGATTGTGAAAGATTAAACAAAAAATGTAATCTTTGTACGAGTCGAGAGGTCTAACCGTTTGCTCGCAAATCGACATTAAAATAACTGTCTGTCAAAAATAATTACTTTCTATGACATGATAGCAAAGAAAATAAAGAGTGCTCAATAAAAAATACGATCAAGTCACCTATGGATTGCAATTGTTTCGAAAAACGTATGTCTTGGCTAACACCGCAATCATGACATGACATCCACTTTCTAACCGTCACTGATGCCATGATGCCAAACCATACAAACTATAGCCACGACCTACGTTCATGATAGAAAAAAAAATCCAGAGGTGACTTGATCGTATTTTTTATTGAACACTCGTTACAACATAAAGACACAAATACATTAAAAAAACGAACATCCATCAACAAAAACAATAGCAAAATTTAAAAACAATACAAAAACAACAAAAACATGAAAAAACGAATTCTTCTTTCTGTTGTTTTTGTTGTATTTGCTGTTGTTGTGTTATTTTGTGTTGTTATTGTTTTGTATTTATTTTGTTATGATGTCATTCGAAGCAAATTATTTTTCACATTTTTTGTCTAAACTTTCCCAATCTTCAGACCGAAGTATTTGTTTCTAAGGAATCTGTCGAAACAAAAAAGATATGCGAAATATGGAGTTTGGATTTCAGGTGAAGCGCCCTCTAGGGCCCATGTAGAGAAACATTTTTCCCACAGAACGTTACAGATAAATAAGCTGAAACTTTGTAACAAGTTTCATTTTGAATCGATTAGAAATGTCCGAAATATATCAATAACTACAAGAAAAAAAATGATTTTACAATGCCGATAACTCGAAAAATATTGAGATATCGAAGTTTTGTCAAAAGACTTCATTACAACCATTATTTTATCACATACAATCACCTCCTCAAATTTCCTGACGTTGTTCCGGGACACCCTAAATAAGTTTAGGGAACATTTGAAGTAAGGGCGATAAAATCCTTATTTTTAGACAAAACAGAATTCTCCAATTTTTTTGCAATAAACTCGGCATTAAAGAAGCAAAAAAAATAGAGATTAAAAGTAAGCAACCGAACACAAATAACAAGGAAACATTGATTGTTTTATATCTTGTTTTATACAGGGTGTTACAAATTCGATGGGATAGCATTGCTAATTCCTAAACCATAAGAGATACAGCGTCGGTTAAATGGAGGCAAAGTTGCGCATTTTTATGCTCAACAAAATGCCGTTTTGAAATTTAAAAAATTCCGACTACTTCCGAAAATATCCGGAAAAAATCAATTTTTTCAAAATTCTTTTTTATTTCCTCCTGAGTTAGTTTGAAGGAATTATTGAAAACGAGTGGCACATTTTCATGGCCACTTTTTCTCCTCTTGAAGGTAGGGTGGTCGGAATTTATATCCGACGTTTCGATTTTCCGCAACCATCATCAACTTAATTTTTTCAAATACAAACCCAACTTTTTTTATGCATTTTTGGATAGCTCCTGACTTCCTGAACATCATGATGTGTCACACTTGTCATTCCAAAATATGCAGAATTATAATCCGAGATTTTTCAAAATCAAACCTCTTGATCTCTTTGTAATGCAATGCGCGTATCGTAGTCATGGTAACAATAACAACTTGTCACGCCTGTGGATAGTTTTGGAGCTTGAATAATAAAACTCCAGCTTAAAAACAGTTTCTCGACTAGTTTTTGATCATCAAAACTATCCACAGGCGTGACAAGTTGTTATTGTTACCATGACTACGATACGCGCATTGCATTACAAAGAGATCAAGAGGTTTGATTTTGAAAAATCTCGGATTATAATTCTGCATATTTTGGAATGACAAGTGTGACACATCATGATGTTCAGGAAGTCAGGAGCTATCCAAAAATGCATAAAAAAAGTTGGGTTTGTATTTGAAAAAATTAAGTTGATGATGGTTGCGGAAAATCGAAACGTCGGATATAAATTCCGACCACCCTACCTTCAAGAGGAGAAAAAGTGGCCATGAAAATGTGCCACTCGTTTTCAATAATTCCTTCAAACTAACTCAGGAGGAAATAAAAAAGAATTTTGAAAAAATTGATTTTTTCCGGATATCTCCGGAAGTGCTCCGAATTTTTTAAGTTTCTCAGCGGCATATTATTGAGTGCCAAAATGCGCAACTTTGCCTCCATTTAACCGACCCTGTATCTCTTATGGTTTAAGAATTAGCAATGCTATCCCATCGAATTTGTAACACCCTGTATATTATGTTCGGCGATGGGGAAGAGGATAAGAGAGTAAATGTAAGATGATTATAAGCAAATTTCAGGTTTTGAGAAAAAGTCATTCTTAATTGAAACTATTTCTTCTTCTTACAATTGCTGTCCTCTTTTTTACCTCATCGCCAGACATACTGTACATTTTTTTAAGCCTCATTCTCTCTTCAAGTCATTAATAATTCACTTGTTATTTAATAAAGTGCCTGAAATTCCTTATGAATATTAGGGTGTCTCTCGAATCTCTTGAGTCGGACTCAAACGATTGATGTACTTCACAAAATACAGGGTTCGCCACAGTAAGTGGCCTATTAGAAAATCTCGGGAAATAAAGCGATTAGGATTCTGAAAATTGGTAAGGAGAGATTTTCGGAAATGCGCTTTTCAAATGAAATAAGAATGACGTTGCACGACTTTCGTGTATACCGGAAGTAGGTGTCAACTCGCTTGTTTCAAATGGAACACCATATACAGGG